>CM024520.1:43108537-43761969 GCA_014182375.1 Eucalyptus virginea
ATTGTGAACCGCTTTTATTGTACGATGTTAGTGGGGATGATCATAAAGTAGGTCAGCCAGGACCTAAAAATCGGGCCTAAATTTTTGCCCAAACAATTATTCGAACCAGGTTGGGTTAGGCCATTCTCAATAAATGCCCTTACTATGTCCTAACCAAAAAGTCGGGGTGGGACCAGGCTGACTTGGGCGGCCCTGTGGGCAGCCAGGCGAATGATCGGGTTTAGTTTTTGGTAAGGTATCACCGAAATAATCATTATACCACTATGGAGCATCACTAATACGTTATTATCTACGTACATAATTCAACAAGCGGCATAAAAAACTTATCTCAGAATTTAGTGACTTATTTTTGAAAATAGAAATGTGGTATAAATCACCTGCGTGCATGCCAATTTAATGAAGGTTGGCATGGGTATGATCCATTCATAGAGTTTATCAATGCAAAAGGTAACTAACGTGAATAAAAATTTTCATTAGGTGGCCAAAAAATACAAGAGGGTGTTAAGTTCCATTTCTTAACAACAAAATGTAACTTGACAGATGTAGCTGGGATGACATGGATTCTAAGTCAATCAATCTAGAATTTCGGCTCATCAAGATGGACCATGCATCATTTTTTTTCATTAAACATATAGTTGATCTTGTATGACAGTAGAAAAGAGAAGAACAATTAAGGACAACTCCTTTGTTAATTACTTGAAGCTTCTATAGCAATCTTCCACCATCATGAAGAGCGGAACAACCCTCAGGACCGATGAGTTCATCTTACTATCGCGACCAAAATGCCGCAAAACCCCTTCAATGAGGAACAAAACAGGTTTTGAGCTGAAAGAGTGTGAAAGAAAAATTTATAAATACCAAGTTTACTATTTTCACAAATAAAATGCCACCACAATTTTGAAAAAGACGTCTCTAATTGTTTTTCAAATAAACAAATTTAATTGTGACAAAAATAAATTGCCAAGGTGATGACAAAAAATGTCCTCAATTTTTGTTGAAAGAAGTTATATAATAGAAACATCAAGAGATAATCTAACAATGACCTAAATTTAGTATCTTATAGGGGCATTTCAAAGTGCCACAAAAGATCACTAGATGCATCTTGCCGTGGAAGTCTCACAAGGGACACCGGTCCTATGTTGCGAATGGCCAATTTTGTTGAAGTGACAAGTATCAACATGCCTTAATAGACTATCACTATGGGGTTGAAATGTAAAATATCACAATCATCCAACCTACTATATGTTTTTAGGATAAGTTTATTGGAAATTCTAAAACTTATGACTAAAGTGTAATTAAGTACTAAAGTGTAATTAAGTAATAAAAGTTTCAAAAAGTATAATAAAGTCCTAAAACTTGTCAAATTAGTCTAATCAAATCCTTTAGTTGATTATACTTTTTGAAAATTTTATAATTCGATTGTTTTTTATAATAAGTTTTCATGATAAGTTTTAGAACTTGATCAAATTTTTTAAAATTTTTAGATTTGATTGCACTTTCATAATAAATTTTAGAATTTCTGATGTACTTATCCCTATATTTTTTATTGTCATATACTTTCTCATCTCTTTATGACTTGTACTTTCTCTTTTTGCAAAATATGGGAGTTAAACCCAATACTTGAAACTGCATGTCTCCACCCTACGCGAAGACCTATAGAATAATTAAAATCTATGACATTTCAATCTAACAGTGAAAGATTGCAAGGGCACGGATGTCTACAATAAACCCTAAATTGACCCATAACGAAGTTGGTCTCTTTGTAAACTAAGGGCGCGTTTGGTAACGATTCTGTCCTCGGGAACAAATTCTGATCAGAAATGATTATTTTTTATTCTGTTCCCGGAAACTGATTATGAGTAAAAGAACGCGTTTGGTAACTGTACAAATTTTTGATTCTGGAATAGAATTGCGTTTGGTACCGTGTTCATTGATTTTGTTCCAAATCAATTTATTTTAATTTTTAAATATTTTTTCATTTTTTCATTTTTTCCTTTTTCCTTTTTTTCTTTTCTTTTTTTCCTTTTTTTTCCTTTTTTTTTTTTTTTTTCTCCTATTCTAATTCTTCTTCAGGCCGGTTGCCGGCCCTTGTCGAGGCCTGCCTGGCCACCGGCGAGCTCACCGGACCTCGCCCTAACCTGGCGAGCTTGCCGGCGATCAACGGCGGCGGTGGCAAACGACAGCGAGTGGCGGCGACCGGCGGTGGACGGTGGCGGGTGGTGGCAGGCGGCAGTCGCGGGATGGCGGTCGATGAAGAAGAAGAAAAGAGAAGAATAAGAGTTTTGATTCTCAATTTTATTCCTGGAACAAGAATTAACTTTTTTTTTTTTTATTCTTGATTCTCGTCCCAAACTGATTCTTGAAGCAAATTTGTTCCTAGGAACAAAAATTTTACCAAACGCGATTCTCGTCCCAAACTGATTCTAGGAACAAAAAATAAGAATCAGGCAATGTTTGAATGGTTACCAAACAGTGCCTAAACCTTCTGATATCTTTTGACGAGTCAACCTACTAAGGGTCCCAGCCTCATCCATTATCCATGTGTCACGGGCCGATCGAGAACCTCTCGGGTCAACCTTATTTCGGCCCGTGACACATGCCTCCCAAGTCCTCCTGATATTGACTTATTTATGTCTCTCTGATATTGACTTGTAAGCACCTTTTATTTTATTTTATTTTATTTTTATCTTTTCCACATTTCAGAACTCCCAGTTCTGTGACTTGACTTGTATTTGATGCGGATAAAGCTACTGATATGTAGATTTATATAATATTCGTTATTTTTTAACCTTGTCTTAATCTTCACCATTTTTGAATTCATAAAAAATATAAAATTACTCTTTTAAAGCAAATCCAAGCAAACACTTTAATCGAAAAGTAGTCACTCTATCAAAATTATAGAACCTCATTTGTTGCGTTTCAAATTTATAATGGTAGTTTCGACCAAAAAAAAAAAAAAAAATTTATAATGGTAGTTGAAATTTCTTGTCTAGCAAGTCTAAAAACATCATATAACAAATGACCTAAATAAAGTACTTCACGGGGAGTGCTTAAAAAAGATCACTGGATACATCTTACAGTGGCAGCCATCATAAGTGATGCCATTCACATCTCAAGTATGGCCAATTTTGTTGAAATGATCTTTTGTCTCTCGTGCACATCGTGTTTTAATAGATTTTAATTATCAGATCAAAAAGCAAAATATTACAAACAAAATTGTCAAATGGGTCGAGATCCAATGGCAAAAGATTGCGACGGCAGCGATTGTCCCGGGAAAACCTTCGACCTACCTAGGATGAAGTTGGTCTTTCTATAAACATGTTGATATTTTTTGAACAGCCTTACCGCTATGGTCACCATCTCGTACATCATGTATACCTCCCAAGTCCAAAATGTCATGGCAAGTGGTGGAATATTTTGAGCCGCCGGGATTGAAACTCTGCTAATGTTTTTGTTATGAAGCTCTTGTTTGATGTGATTTATAAATGTCACCCTTGGAAGCAGAAAAGGAAAGCTTTTACCTAGAAAATCTTGAATTCTATCTGTTTTCATGTCCAAAATAATTAAAATAAAGAGTCTAGATTTAAGTTAGTGTCCCATATGAACTTTTTAGCACATTTTATTCTTGAGAAAATATCACCAAAAGCTTTGAACCATATATTGTGATATCGATATCTAAACCTTTTTTTGTATCATCGAAACTCCCAAACTTATATTGACGTAATAAACATATATTTATCTATCATAAAAATCTCTAAACTTTGCTCATTATGACACTAATGCCTAAACTTTTTTTTGTGTGTCATCAATATCCTAAACTTGTACTAATGTGATAAATATTTAGGATTTTTTTTTGTCACACTAAGACAAGCTTGCCAAAAAATATTTGAGGTATAGTTTAAAATTTGTTATGACACGGTAAATATTTTGAGTATTAATATTATAACAATCATAATTTGGGGTTCTTTGTGATATTAATCTCTTCTTCTTCTCCTTCTCCTTCTCCTCCTCCAAATGTCGGGACTAGTTGCAAGACTTGACTTTTATTTGCGACGGATATAGTTACTTTCAATATATATTTTTACATATAAAATTTTCATAATTTTTTTTTAACTCATCATAACGTTCTTCATTTTCACCTTTATATATATATAATAACTCTTTTTTGAGCAAATCTACACGAACACCTTAATCAAAAATCAGTCTCGCACCAAGAAAACTGCACACGTCTATCGAATTCATGCTAGAACTCGAAAGATCTCGTCCAAAACAAATTTCATATTAGAAAATATATTTTCAAGATAGACTTATGAGAAAACTTTTTTCCTATTTAGGTTCTGACATCGCGAGATCATTTGTCATCACTTACTAGGACATTCGGTTCAAAAAATGGTTGACCCTCACGACACGGATTCAAATTTATTAGACACATGACACGAATCCAATTATAAATTTATATTGAAACCACATTTGATGTGTTCTAGGTATACGCGCCCATTGAAGGGAAAAATTAAGTGATTCGGATTTTTGTTGAAAAAGCAGCATAAGCAGAAATGTAGGGAGATCATGTAATGAATGACCTAAATTAAGTAGTTCATGGGGGGCATTTCAAAGTGCCGCCAAATATGGCCAAACGCATCTATTAATTGCGGTCATCATATGAGATGTCGTTCATGTATTGCGTATGACAAATTTTGTTGTATTGATAAATAAATTAAGGGTAAGCAACATGGACTGATCAAGTCAGGATCGCTTGTATCAGATTGGCCAATTCTAGGTTGTTCTCGGAGACATTGGTTCGATTCCCGATTATATAAAATTGGAACATATGATTTTCGATCTAGTTCTTAGTTCCTGAAGGGGGAGAGGGAAACCGGACCACCCAGACCAAATTGAGATTTTTTTAATATTTTTATTATTTATTAATTCTCACGCAAATTTCTTTCCCTTCCCTTCCCATGTGTCCCACTCTCCTCTCTCCTCTTTTCCTAGTTCCATGGGTATATAATTCATAAATCAACCGACTCTATTGGATCGCCTTGGAATCAGATCGGACAAGTCCAATCCCAGGACTAGGTAGTCCAATCTGGTCCTTCGAATCCGATTCCCGATTTTTGGGTGGGACCGGACCGGACTAAAAACCACTCACTCCTAAAATAAATCCCCTCTTATGCATTATAACTCAACATATTTTCACTATTAGGTTGAAAAGCAAAACTACCCACCCTTCCCAATCGAGATCCGTTGAATGATTAAGATTTGTGGCCTAGGCATAGATGTCACATAGGACCACGAACTCACCCACGACGAAGTTGGCCTATTGATAAACCATCTGATTTTTCTTTATTTTTTGGCTAGTCTTCTTGCTGAGTTCACTATACCTTCAAAGTCCTAAAGATGTCATGGGCTTCGTGCTCGTGGATGCTTAAAATCTTCTTACAAAAGTGGAATATTCGGAATCACCGGGGGAAGCAAAAGATTCAACGAGCCGACGAAGCACCTTCCGTAAATGCCCCCACTCTTTTTACTACTAAATGGAGCTTTTGGAGGGTAAAAAAGACACACAAAAAAAGGAAAATGCTCCTTTCTATTTTAAGATAGACACTATTTTATTTCATTTGTTTTTACGTCAAATATAAACATACAAGGACCACATTTAAGTTTGTCCCGTTTGATATGACTTGTGATCACATTTTCTTTTCATATATGATAAGAATAGGGCTATTGATATATAGATCTGCATACGATATTTTCATGATATTCTACGCTTATTGTAATCTTTCCCGACTTCTCTAATTTCGCAAATACACAAGATTACCCTTTTTAAGCGATTCCAAACAAATATCCGCCTTTCAAATTTAACATGCCAACTCAAATTCCCAAGACAGATTTATGAAGGAGATTATGTTCCTATATCCATGCTCGGACCAGACTTTGCAAGATCAGGTCGCGAGTGTCCGCCTGCAGTAGATAAAGTAATTATACGATCATGACTGCAGCCTTGTACGACGGGCATTCAGATTACTCAGGCGTGCGGCGCGTGCTGGATTGACACGAAAATTATCATGTCACGAGGATCGATTCCTACGACTTTTTGGCTCAGCCGCACGTGAGTCATGCGGGGCATTTGCATGGAAAAAACAATATAGGCAGGCGGATTCGTGAGTACGCGGAGTCCTCGTGGAGTGTCGTTAAGGCATGCCGTCGAAATCATAAGTAGGACACGAAACGCACGCCATCATGAGACAGCCGAAAGTGTGGAGCTAGCAGAAGACAGGTCGCCGCTCTCTCTCTCTCTCTGTGGCTTGCTGGGTGGGCGGGCGGCGATGGCCACGAATCAGCCGGTCGGGCCGCCCGAGGCGGCGGCGGCGGCCGCGTTGGAGATCGGGGTCGAGTCCGGTCGCGGCCCGCGGGGTCGTCATCGTCTGGACAAGGTACTGTCTGTGTTTGCTGGCGCGGACGCTTTTTCTTGGATACGGGTGTCTCTGTTTTTGTCTTGTCTGTGCGGGATACTTGGAAAGTTTGAGTCTTTCGGATTCTGAGTGGGACTGCCGTGGAGAAAAGGCGAGGCCTTTGCGATTTCTCATCGTTGTTGTGAATGCTTTGGTTTCCGAAAGTCTGATTAGTTGGGTCAGTGAGCTTCGTTTTTTTTTTTTTTTTTTTTCCAATTTTTATTGTGATTTTCAAGTGGGTGTTTACAATGAATAATGCATATCAGTTGAATGGCTGAAAATTTAAAACTTTTTCAGTGTTTATTTCAGCAACTGTTTGTTCTGAAAGAAAACATCACATACGTCAAGCATATTTGTGAGAAATCCTCCTCTTTTGAACGCCGGGCATTCCATGTGTATGTGAACGTCAAAGAGACTCCGCGCAGAAGCTACTAACGTAAGAAATATAAGCAGAATAACCAGATCAGAGAGTGTTAAGAACCGGAAACTTGGACTTCAAAGCTCAGATATCATGTGGAACAACTGTTTGTGCAGAAAATGTCAATTTTTTGTGCATCAATCATGACACCCTTTGCTGTGTAACAGTTAATAAGCATGTAACCATGTCTTTGGCCATGAAAGTTGCTGCGGTTGAACCTAGTTTACTGCTTTTCTTCCCGATTTTTAGTCTTTTATATATTTTGGAATTTGTCATTGTGCTATTTGAATTATACCTTAACAATTTAATGATCAGTCAGATGTTCTGAGTAAAGATTGTGTTTGAAACAGGGGAAGGGAAGAGGGGCTACTCTGATACTTGCCTACAAGACACTCGGGGTCGTGTTTGGAGGCCTAGTAACATCTCCCCTATACGTGTACCCGTCAATGCCGCTAAAGTCTCCAACAGAAGAAGACTACTTAGGGATCTACAGTATCATGTTTTGGACGCTCACCCTCATTGGTGTTGTAAAGTATGCGGGAGTAGCTCTCAAAGCTGATGATCAGGGCGAAGGTCAATACGAGACCCTAATAATGTTTTTGATTTAGTTTGGTTTGTATATTTCTTACAGTTGCTTTGCTAATTCTACTGGTTCCCACATACTCTAGTCCACTCTGTAGCTCCTTCTACACGCACCATTGCACATTGTTCTACAATTCTAAAACCAGTCTAATTGAAAAAGTGGTATTTGGAGTTCTGCACGCAGTTGTTGCCCCAAGAATTTAAAATTGGTGGCACGTGATGGCTCGAAAGCTATTTTGGAGTAGTTGTCTCTCTTGAAGCTCTAGATTTGTACAGTAGTACCTCTTTGTTTTTTTATAGAGAGCTAGGTAAAGTATTTTGAGTCATCTCCTTCATGGTTCTACTCTAGTTTTTGCTGAAAAGTACACTACCAAAGAGAGAATTACAACTCCAGCTGAGTGAACAAGAAAATGCTAGCAGGAGTGACACCTGAAGGAAGGTTTTTTGAAATTGAAAATAGTAAAACAATTTAGAAATCTTATGACCTGCAAAATGGTTATGTTTATTATAAGTGGACTTTACAATTTCCTAGAGCATTGTGGTTTAAGCCGTTAACGATGCTGAGTAGTTTAGAGCCACTCCATGAGTCAGACAATTATTTGTTTGTGAACATATTGGATCTTTCTCTTGGTGGCACATTAAACAATGGAGATCCTTTTTAATGAAGAGTGTCTATTATTGTCATGTTGAAAGTATTTTATTGCAAATTCATGAAGTTGTCCGACACTGGGGAAACATTGCTAGTATGTCATTTCAAAGCTTTTGAATGTTTTAGAAGCAAGTATACTCCAGAGATTAAGTAAACCTACAACAAGCTTGGAGGTGTCTGATGATGTCACTTCTCCTTCTTCAATTTGGTCTTTGGACCTTTCTGATGGTCTTTTGGAAATTAAAATTGATTTCCCTCTCATAATATGAGCTGTTATGTTTTTGATTGAGGAAGGCAACTGCTATTGCAGGTGGGACATTTGCATTGTACTCGTTGCTATGTAGGAAAGTGAATGTTGGCATCCTCCATCCCAAACATGTAGAATTAAACTCTGGTGTTTCACGACATGGCTTGGTAGAGGGCACTGAAAAGGAAAGTAGGCTTGGAAAATTCTTTGAACGGAGCATAGTTGCGAGGAGGGTACTACTTTTTATTGCTATGTTGGGAATGTGTATGCTAATCGGTGATGGTATACTTACCCCTGCAATTTCAGGTTAGTCACCGTCCCATTTTCCCCCATTGCTGAGATTTCTGCTTGGGGTTTTGAGTTTTTGACTTATTATATTTGTTGATAGTGTTATCGGCAATGGATGGAGTGAGAGCACCTTTTCCTTCTGTTAGCAAATGTAAGAATCTACAACTATCCATATTATTTTTATTTTTTCAAGGTGGGAAATTGTTAAGCCCATCAGATCCACGTTATGTTTGAAGTGAATGAAAAAAGGATCCAGCATTCGTATGTTTACACATATTCACTTTTTTTTCAGCTTTGGTGGAAGCACTCTCTGCGATAGTTCTTATCGTTCTGTTCCTACTGCAAAAGTTTGGTACATCTAAAGTGAGTTTCCTCTTTTCTCCGATCATGGGAGCATGGACGTTGACCACCCCACTTGTAGGAATTTACAGCATCATAAAGCATTATCCGAATATATTCAAGGCCTTGTCACCACACTACATTGTCCATTTCTTCCAGAGAAATGGCAAGGAAGGTTGGCTATTACTTGGTGGAACTGTGCTTTGTATTACAGGTGAGCTTACTGTTATTTTACATTACACGAGCTCGAAGACTGACAGGTTTGCATTCTTGTGACTTGAATGGAAGCATGAATCCTTTTTTCATTTGAATCATTGTAGAGGGTAAGTATAGGAGTCATTAAGGAAATTTAGACTCTGATTTTATGGGTACTTCCAGGTTGTCAGGTTATATGGGGGCATTTCTGTAATTCTTAGGATTTTGTCAGGTTTTGCTGCTGTATTTTAACTGTTCATTGATCAGATGTATTACAAACAAATGTGCTTCAAGATTTACAGAATAATTTCTGAATCCTTTGCTTGTTCCTGCAATTTACTTTGAGCTATAAACTTTGATAGGCAAAAGGAGTTTTACTGATACATTGCCCTGATGGATTACTTAATAGTATATGGAGTATCCTTAGTCTTTACCGTTTAAATTTCACCAGAGTTCTATATTATGTACAAGGATGAATTATGTCATGACACAATCTGAATCACCTATTCTAGTTTGTGTTCCAGTAGTTAGAGTCCAAATAATCTCTCTCTCTCTCTCTCTCTCTCCCCAAAAAAGTCGAGCAACTGATTGGACTGGGCCATAGTGGATTCAAACTTGCTCTCTGATGCCTAATAATGAACTAAGCTTGCTTTGTGGATGTGCATCAAAATAAACCTGCTCTTCTGACAATAGGAAACATGGTACATTTGTGTCACTCTCTTTTATAATATCAGGTTCAGAAGCTCTGTTTGCTGATCTTGGTCATTTCAATCGGGCCTCTATCCAGGTGAACCTTCTTCTCCCAAGCTCTTAGTGTTGATTCCTTTCCAACGTATCAGTCTAATGCCACTTTTCCTCAACAGATAGCATTTCTATGTACGATTTATCCATCGCTGGTACTAACATATGCCGGCCAGACTGCTTACTTAATTCGTCATCCTAATGATCATGATGATGGGTTTTACAAGTTCATTCCAGGATCTATATACTGGCCAATGTTTGTTGTCGCCACACTTTCAGCAATTGTTGCAAGCCAGTCATTAATATCAGCTACCTTCTCTGTAATTAAGCAATCCGTAGTACTTGATTATTTTCCTCGAGTAAAGGTGGTCCATACTTCCCCCAACAAAGAAGGCGAAGTTTACTCTCCAGAAATTAATTACATCCTCATGATCCTCTGTGTTGCCGTCATTCTTATTTTTGGAGATGGAAAAGATATTGGCAATGCTTTTGGTGGGTATATGATATCCTGAATTCTATATCATACAGCAACTATTTAAGCATGCCATTGCTGCATTAGTGTCATCTTCTTTTCCCGGCAAAATCTCTGTGTGTGACCACCGGAGTAATGAAGATAAATTGTGAGGGTCTGCTTGGAGTTTTTGCTTTTCAACTTTGTGCTTTTAGCATTTGAGATTTATTTTGTACTAAACGCCTCAATTGTTTGAAATATACTTTTATCGAGATTTAAGATCACCAAAGGTACCATGGAATTTTTGCAGAATCTGTCAAACTAAATATAAAAGTTTCTGGTTTTGGTGGGAAATTTCAATTAGTATACTTTCTACTTAAGAAAAGCTCAAAAACGGTGCCCTGATACTGCTAATCTTTCTATAAAGGTTTCAAAGGCAAGACGCTGAATATAAAATATGCTTAAGTGAGGTGCAGTAGCATACTGAATGAAATTTCTTTACACTGTAAACCCAATCAAGCATTCACGATCTCTTTATTGAAACTAAGTGATGGCACTCTGAAAAAGTTGATCATAGCATCAATAATATTGTTTTTCTTTGGATACATTTGATAATCATCTGGAAAGACCTTACTAACAACTAAGCATCTCTTGCAGGCGTTGTTGTCAGTCTAGTCATGCTCATCACCACTATACTCTTAACCCTGGTTATGATCATGATTTGGAGAACTCCCATAGTGCTGGTTGTGCTTTATTTCTGTGTATTCTTTGTGATGGAAGGTGTCTATGTCAGCGCTGTTTCCACAAAAATTCCTGAGGGGGGATGGATTCCTTTTGCCATATCTATTATTCTTGCCTTTATCATGTTTGGTTGGTTCTATGGAAGGCAGAGAAAGATGGAGTATGAGCTGACACATAAGATAAGCTTCAACAGGCTTGAGATATTGTTGTCTGAGCCTGGAATACAAAGGGTTCCTGGATTATGCTTCTTTTACACCAATATTCAAGACGGGCTTACTCCCATTCTTGGTCATTATATAAAGAACATGAGATCACTTCACAAAGTCACTGTTTTCACTACTCTTAGATACTTATTGGTTCCAAAAGTCGCTCCACATGAGAGAATTGTTGTTAATAAACTGGGCCTCAGAGGAGTTTATGGATGTGTGATTCAGTATGGATATGCAGATTCACTTAATCATGAAGGAGATGATTTGGTCACTCAAGTTACCAATGCACTGATTGCGCACTTACAGACCTGCTCGAGTTTCTCATTGCCTGGCTTGCCAGTGGAAGTGCATCAAGAAGTTGCTGATATAGAAGAGGCGAAGCTTGCCGGTGTCGTACACATACGAGGGAAGACTAGGTTTTACGTAACCAATAATTGTGGTTGGTTCGATAAGATTCTGCTTGGCTTCTATGAAGTCTTGCACAGTAATTGCAGGTCTGCACTGCCTGCCTTAGGGGTGCCATTGCCACAGCGTATTGAGGTCGGAATGCTTTATGAGGCATGAAAGCTGATGCGTCATTGCTAGTGGTTATGAATCCAACTTGGTCATTAAGTCCTCGCATAGATGGCTTCTGGTTCTGGGAACTTCCAATTGGAGGGAGAAGAAGCGGGTACTTAACAGGGAGTACTGTCAGATAAAGTTATGACTCCTTACGTGTAAGTTTGTATCTACTTAAATACACAATACGTCTCAATTCAGTCTCCGTGTTCTGCTCTTATGATGATCAAACACCTTTTCTAGTGTTCTTCCCCCAAAAGTTGGGGTTGGACTGGAAGAATTGGAGTGCGGTTTGTGGAGTCTGGTGTTTTACAGTTTGTACGTGGAGGGTCTAATGAAGTTGGAACTTCTTGTAGATGGCGTTTTGGTTTTGGAATGAAAAAGGGGGGGACAATAGATGGATATGGAGGAAGTCCTGCATTAATGTACTTAAATCTATGTTCTGGTCCTCATCTATATGTTATTTTTCTCTGTTTTCTGATCTTCTTTGATCTACCGATCTCTTCACTTTTCATTTTGCATGATAACTTACAGAAACAAACCCAGTTTCTACTAATCACGTAGGCTTTGTCGATGCTTTTGAACCATTGTGCTTTGTTTAGTACCTTAACTTTTCTGCAAGATCTACTAATGGTCGTTCGATCAAGTTTTGTTCAATCCTTTTTGAGTCTCTCCACGTACAGCTTTACCTTGAGCCCCCTTCATGAAGTTTTGTATCCTCATTCCGCATCTAAAGGGTCATTGTCACTTGACGGGCTGAGGGGTTACCAAAATACCCCATTTCCCTATCAATCCATAACCAAAATACCACATTTCTCTATCAATACATGCAGATTGAATTTTACTATTTTACTATTACCTTAGAGATTTGGAACACCAAAATGAGTGTTCCCCATGTTCCGACATAAAACCATGTTATTTTCACCCAATATGTGCTTTATGATAATTGTGTTCGAAAATAAATTTCAAAATCTTTATGTGGTCATGCATCTAAATGTCTTATTCATGATTAAAGACTACATTAATTATATTTGTTTGACATAACTTTAAAATCTGTTCTTATTCCAACTAGATGACCAAAAGAAGCTTAGCCCTATCGTATCACATTCCCGACAAGGGACATTCCACTTCTCTTTTTCGTCCACTGACTAATTTTTACAAGCAATATGAGCGATCATTTTTAGAAAAAAAAAATTTTAAATAATTTATTTTCTATGAAAGAAATGGAGTCTTATTATAGAATTGCTCATTGCACTGTGAATGCCACATACTTAGATGACGATGCACTTGCAGCAAATGTAACCTTTTCCTTTTTTGTAAATTGCAACGGATACAGGAAAAGAAAATAGAAAACAACTTAAGACGGACAGAACACTCTTTTTTCTTTTCCCTCACAATATGAAGCGGAGTCCAAACACACCTCTTTTCAAAGGCTTCCATTGTTTACGATTTCCTTGATTGTCTTGACCATTTAACGCGTCTTGCAACGCACGACTTGGAATCTTTAAGTCGCTTTAGGTGGCCAGCGAAAGGAGGTTGGACTTTGAAAAGATGTTAATTTCCTCCTTATATTTTTCCACATTTTTGTGACTAAAAAAGATGATTTTTCTTGAAGGAAGCGTGGTTTTACTATTATAAATGGAAGTTCTCGGGTCCATGTTAAACAACAATGGTTTCCTACTTCTACAATAACTTCGTGCCTACACTCTTGCGTGCACTCTCTGTCATTCAAACCTTGGAATTCAGTCACCCCAATGCCTTAACAAATGTAAGCTGCATTGGCGCCGAGAGGGAAGCTCTTCTGAAGTTCAAGCAGAATTTCACCAATCCTTCGAGACATCTATCTTCGTAAACCAGCAAGCGTTGTTGCGAGTGGAAGGAGTCGAATGCAGCAACAAGACTAGTCACGCCTTGAAGTTTGATCTAATTGATTGCGGTCTAGGAGGTAAGATACATCTTGCTCTTAGCAAATTGAAGAATCTGAAGTATCTAGACCTCAGCTTCAACAATTTCAGTGGTCATCTACCCAATCAATTTGGGAATTTCAAAAATCTCGAATTCCTTTATCATTGGGAGAAGAACGGTGCAAGTGCTATAACTTTTTTTTTTCGCTCATTTAAATGTCACATTGGAGTAAAATCGATTATTTGAGTGTCATTTCTAACAAATTATCCTAATTGGATTTTTTTTATTGATTTCCCATCCAATGTGGATTTTTAAAAATTTCTTATGAATTTTTTATTTATTTTATTTTGAATTTTTTTTTTTTGGTTATTTTGCCTTTTTTTTTAGAGCTAGTGACCCTCGCCGGCCCTTAAAAAAAGGCAAAAAAAGGAAAAAAAATATTTAAAAAATTATCCATGTCAGTATCGACGAAATCATGTAAGACAACTGGCATCCACATTGGATTTTTCAACAAGGAAAATCGCTGATGTCACTCTAGTAAAAAAAAAAAGAGTTATGACACTCATATAAACACCATATGAAAGTTAAGGCACTTGTGTTATTCTTATCCCATTATCTTTCATATAACTCAATTTTAGGTCCTATTCCTGCTGCCATAGGTCAATTATCATCTCTGAGATTTTTCGGCCTCGCTCTTAACAATTTGAGGGGAAACATTCTCAAAAGTATAGGGCGACTATCTAATCTTGAGGTGATGGACTTTAGTAATAATCGATTCGATAGAGTTGTCAACGAACTTCACTTGGCAAATCTCACCAGCTTGACTTGGTTTATATTATGGTCGAAAGAATATTTTATAAATGTTAGCTCGTCTTGGGTTCCTCCTTTCCAAATAAATTTCATTTTCTTATCAAGTTGCAAAGTGGGAGTAGAATTCCCAAACTAGCTTCAAACTCATAGGAACATTTAGCAGTTGCTCATGTCAAATGCTAGCATCTCAAGTAAAGTTCCCCATTGGCTGCCTAACATTTTATTTAACATTAGAGATTTAGATCTCTCAAGTAATATGCCCAGAGGCAACATATTAGGAATTATTGGAAAAAAAGGCACCACATACAAAGCAATTGTCACTTTCTAGAAATAACATCACTGGTGACATTTCAAATTCATTATGCATGTTGCATAGTTTGTATATTCTTGATCTCTCTGAAAACCAATTGTTTGGGAGACTTTGGCGATGTTGGGGCAAGTTGCTACATCATTTGCAATGGATTTCATTGGGAGACAATAAGTTCAGTGGTCAAATTCCAAACTCTCTATGCAGTTTGGAGCATTTAGAACTTCTATACCTACATAAAAATGGCTTGAATGAAGCGCTTCCAAAATGTTTACTAAAGCTAGATTTGGTAATTCTCGATCTTAGTGACAAACTATTTATTGGTAGAATAGATAATCGACCTTGGGAGAAATTACTTCACTAGGGACATTCCTTTGCCACTATGTCAACTTCATAAACTCTAGTATCATAGCCTAGCACATAACAATCTTTCTAGAGTCGTTCCTCCTTGTTTTAGCAACTTCTCGCTTATATGGGCCAATTCCACTAATACTTTAGATTTGGCTGGCCGGCGGGTGATTCATGTCATGGCTGATATAAAAAGAATGTGCCTAGAATTCACCAGCTCGCTCCAATATTTATTTTCTATTAATCTCTCAAACAATGCATTAGAAGGACAAATATCGGAAGGGCTAACTAGGCTTGCTCAACTTCAAAATTTGAACCTCTCCCAAAATAAGTTGATCAGCAAAATCCCTTTAGATATTGGCAACGTGAGAGATTTAGAATAACTGGATCTATCCAAAAACAAACTATCAAGTGTTTATCCAATTTAGACTTTTTAAGTCGTTTGGATCTTTCCTTCAACAATTTATCCGGTCATCTTCCATCGAGCAATCATCTAAGCACTCTAGGTTATCAATCTATTTATCGTGGCAATAATGTGAAAATGCTAGTACTAACACCTAGAGGGGGTGAATGGGTATTTAAAATAAACCTTGACAAATAAATACGGAAAAAAAAATAAGTTGCAAGCAAAGTCTAAAAAAGAATTAGAGTTTGATTAAATGAGCCACCAGATTTCTGATGAAAATTCATAATCATATAAGAGATGGAATAGATTTTTACGAAACTTAAAAAAAGTTACAACGGATAAAGCTGAAAAAAGTTAAGGGAAGAGAAAATTGCACACGAAATTTATAGTGGTTCGGTTTAGATCAAGCTTATGTCCACCCTCCCACGCTGTCAGTCTTCTAGCTAAAATTCACTAAAGTATCAACAGAGAAGTACAATATTTTGAGTGCAAACATTTAGTGGAAGATTTCTTTTTCCCCCACTAAGTCACTATTCTTGTGATTTTCTCTCTTGAATACAATTTGTAAGAGCTGTCATTGAAAAACAAGTAGTTGGAAAGGCTTCAGATTTTGGAATTTCAATTTTCATACACTATCTCAAATAGACTGAATGACCTCATTAAATATTCCTCCGTGCCTTACTAACCGTTAGCATTCTCCAGAGGAATTTCTTCAAATAAATTTGTTGGACAAAATCGATTAAGGAAATCTTGTAGCCGTTTGAAGATTAAGATGAAAATCCGTTGATTCTGGTCGCCCATACAATCATAATCTAAGTTTCCGTAAGTAGATGCTTCTCAAAAAGAAACTTCTCTTCAAGATTGATTTCATCAATGCATTTATAAAAGATAAGTGAGTTTCTTTGTTAAAAAGCCAGATATTAAAGAATAAATATATATTATGTTCATAATGAATCCTTATTGCAAGATCAATAAATCTAAATCTAATTATATCTTCGTTCTGGACTTGGTTTCAGTTTGGATTGCGTTAGAGTGGGAAAGATTTATGGAATGAATAGACTTTGACAAGAGTATGTGATATGACTTCAAAAGTCTACTATCCTTCAAAATAAGAACAAGAATAATAAAGATTTGTCAACTTCAAAACCTAATAGGAGTTTTCTCAACAATCTCCTCAATTTTTATGGTGACAAAATTTTATGCAAATTTAAGCATAGTATGAAAGTTATCCTGTAAAACAACACTTTAGCAACACATGATAATTGATAAAGTCTACATAAGTCTATATAAAATACACATAGTCTGCACACATAAAACACGCCAACCAATAGTCTATATAAAAGAAACACCAACCACTCCAACATAGAAAAACTCAATCATGCAGAAACACTAATCAAAGCTTCAAATCTGCAAAACTCTCCCCCTTTTTGTCAATAGCAAAAAGAAAAAAAGCAAATAAGCACAAAGAAAATAAGAAAAATAGCGTTTCGAAAAGAATCGGGTTGCCTAGAAACACGAACAAGTTGGAAATCCTCCAAAATCTACACGATCTCCTCAAGCTTAGTTAGACACTAATGAAAGACAATCCCAACCTTCGCTAAATTCTAAGATGCCTGCTAATTCATGTTTCGAATCTTATCATCAAGAGACTACCTTTCCAATGAGAGATTCTGAGGTAGTACCAGAGCAGCATGCAACTTTTGGATTTCAATCTCCATCCCATGTTGATGTGCCTTAATCTTCCAAATGAGCTCCACTATATGAGGATAGTTTGATTCTGGTTCAATTTGGGTACTAGCTTCTGCAAAATGTACTGGTGGAGTATCCAAAAGTAAAGAAACATCGACTTGAACATGTGAAATTTGGTGCTCCTCCTGAACATTAGCTTCTTTATCTTGACCCCTAGGAGAAATTTCAAAGAAATGAGATGCATAAATATTTGCAGTATCTAGAGGAAATCGACGAATTCCATAGCTTGCAGTTGGTTCTACAGTCTGGTCAACAAGAGGAGTTTTCTCACCTACACTCCTTATCACAGTGCCTTTAATTTGAGGAAGAATTCCTTCTCCTTCCTACACTCCTCTTCCAGCATTGGTTTGTTGACCAGTTCCCTTCTCTCCAGCATCTTGTGCACCAACTTCCCTCATATCTTCTCCTTCCTTGTTAGAATGTTGTTGTACCTTGTTCAGATTCGCATCTCCCTCTTCATCACCTGAGTTATCCTCCCTCTTTTTTACTCCAATTTCTTCTCTTTTACATTCTTCTTCTGGTTCTTTCTCACTCTCATCCTCTTCTTCTTCTTCTTCTTCTTCAGAATCAGCTATGCCACCAAGAGGATCTCTCATGGCAATATTTGCCACTGATGATGTTAGTAAGAACACATAGAGGATGGTGAATAGGTGTTTAAAATAAACATTGACAAATAAATGTGGAATGAAATAAGTTGCAAGCAAAGTTTAAAAAATGACCAGAGTCTGATTAAACAAGCCACCAAATTTCTAGTAAATGTTCAAAATTTATTATGCAATGGAACAAACTTCTGAAATAACCTGTAAGTGTGCAACATACTTAAATAAGGAGAGTTAAGGGAAGAAAATATTGCACACAAAATTTATAGTGGTTCGGCTTAGATTAAGCCTACGTCCACTCTCCCACGCTAACAGTCTTCTGGCTGGATTCCACTATATGATCAACAAGAGATTATGACTTTGAGCGCAAACACTTAACAGTAGATCATACTATCTTACTAATTCATTCTTTTTGTATTTCTCTTACGATCACAATTGTTTAAGCTCACGAAAGACAAGTGTATGATCAAAGTTTGTTCAGACTTTAAAATTCTAGATCCTATGCTTCGTCTCTTTTTTTTGCTTGTCGGTCCTTGGTCTCCTTAAATACTCCTCAACTTTCAAACTAGCCATTGGACAGTATCTAGAGGATCTTTTAATCCACCCGTTGGACAGATTTATATCAAGAAGATTTAGTAGCCGTTGAGTAACAAAAGTAAAATCTCAAGTTCATTTTGATCGTCCATACAAACAAAATCTTAGCTTCCATACGTATAGTTTCTTCGTTTAGAAAGTTATTGTCTTTAATATCCAATTGTCAATCAATTAGATTGAGTCAAATCTATCTTGATGTAGAATCTAAATCATATCACTAGCCGTTATATGTTTAGGGCTTATGTTACGTGCTATCGAGTTGTTTCATTCTGAACTTATCACATTATGGACATGTATCTCATTTTAGACCTTGTCACGTTCTAGACACGTGTCTCATTCTGGACCTTGTCACGTTTGGGACTTGTGTCTCGTTCTGCATGTAAAGTTTGAGTGTGTTCAGTCTGAAGTAAAGTCTGAGTGTCTTCTGTCTGAAATAAACTTTACAATCTAGACGTAAGTCTAAACATATTTTGCTTCTAAACATATTTAGCCTTAAGGTCTAGACACGGTCTGAATGAGTTCAGTTTCAATATAGAGTCTATCTTTTGGTTCTTCCAAATATAAACCTTTGTAATATCATTTACATATTTTATCATCTGCATAGTCTGTTACTTAACCATTAAATACGTTGGTAGCCTTTGATTTATTTTATCATCTTTAAAACATCATAAAGGATTTCCCTAACAATTTCCTCATTTTTTTTTTATGACAAAACAATCTCAAAATATGCAAATGTGTAAACACGCTTTTAAATATATTAATAAATCAGGGTAATTTTAAGCACATAAATAGCCTTTAAATATGCAATATTCAAAGAATGTAATTTGAATCAAAAGATAGCAGAAGATAACAAATAGATTGAGCATAATAATATATTGAAAGATAATCGCAGCTCAATAACTAATATCAACACATATGCAAAAAGAAATATAAAATGGTATCACGTAGAGAATATAAAATGATAATAAATATATCTTGCAGGAAATACAATTTCCAAAAAGAAATAAGCTTTTATAAAATAAGTCGAATATAAAAAATATGTAATATAGCTCACTTTGATCATATATATAAGCAAATATCCAAGAAAAATCACGGATGTTTTATAAAATTCACTTACATTTTTTGTCATAATAAAATGATAATGTAAATAAGAGATTTGTTAATGACAAAAGGTAATAAAAATGCACTAATTGGATTTTTTAGAACTTGACAAGTTCTAACACATTTACCTTTTTCTTCCTTCCATAATAATCAAGATCATGATCAATTCAAAAAGATTTTTCCATAATTGATCAATGTTCCCCCTCAATTAATTGTCATTTTGAGGTGATCATGATTCTCCCCCTTTTTTTTGGATTCACTTTCTCCCCTAGCAACAACATCATTGAGTAAAAATAACCATTGCCAATGTTCACAAGAGATACTTTTTGATTGCACCAAAATTTGCGTAAATTCGCAATCATTCTTCCCTTATAGAATTTCCTGTAATGAAATCATTTCGTTTTTGGTATCCATAAATTTGGATCCTTCCTTGATGTTAGAGCAAAATATGAAATCTCCATAAATAATCAAATATTCTTTCTTAACTCATCATAACATATTATTTAAGGAACGGACATTATGCACAATAATATCTTGAAAAAAGAAATTATCACTTAGTCAAAGCACGATAAAATCAGAGGAAATAAAATTCTTGAATATCTACTCAATTAACCAAATTATTTGAAGGCAAGATATCAATCGATCAAATTATTTAAACAAATTCCATCTTATGAATTACCAACAAATATATCACACAATTCTTCTTTCAATGTAACAAATCATAGAATACGGTCATTATAAAGTCTAAATCAATCAAGGCACAAAGAGGATGTATTGAATATCAAATATAATGAGAATTTTTAAATTGTGTACCCAAATCAAATTGAGAAAATATACCTTTCTTACCAAATTATTTTTCTTCTTTCTTTTATTTCCTGCAAAAACAACTCATCTTATCTTTGGTACCTAAATTTTCTTAGATCCATGAGGGTTAATAGAATATGCTATTTTTATCGAGTCTCTCTTAATTGGTCTCTAGACTTTAGGACATTCTTTTTCAAAGTGTTCTGAGTTTCCACAATTAGAAAACTTGAGGGCATTTCAACCAATAGGTTTTATAAAAATCCTTTGAAAATGCTTATTGTACGCAAGTCTAGGAGGTTTTTATCTTGACTTTGGAAAAGTCTATTAGAGAATCACTTTTCTTATTAAAACCAAGTCCCAACTTGTTATATTAAAGTACTTGTATGGAAATGATATGCTCTACTGTTTTTGAATTCTTTAAAAAATTTGTTCAAATATTTGAAAATTCTTTTTTTAAAGAATTATTTTCTTTAATAAGTAAATCTCGACTTTCTTTTGTTTGTAATTGAGTATATCCACTTACAACTATATCGCAAACTCAAGCTTAGTGTATATTCAGATTCTTACAGTCAGTATATCTTCACTCATGACAGTATCTTGCGCATCGCACCTGCCATGAATCAATAATGTGATGCTATCCGGTGCCAACCAAAACTTGAGAATCTTTGTTGGTAATTTATGAAAGGAAGAGTTGTTAAGGTGCTGCTGGCATCGAGAGGCATTCTAGGTAGATCAGAGAAATTCTGCTCCATCCGTGGGCCACGTCGTGGAAAAATGAGGAATGCAATGAATGTCCTTATCGGCAGCATCGGACGACGGCCTTCTGTACCTAGATGTGGTCTGTACATTTGAAAGAGAACATCCTACCTTTCGAGCAACGAGATATAAATTGGAAGAGTTAGTTTCCTAATTAGAAAGCTAGACGGATCGTGCTGGGCATCCCTTTCGAGTGTTCCGCAATTCGATGTTCATTTGGCCGGAGCAAATCCAGTTGTGCCCAAAAAGGAGGAAGACAAAGGTTCTGTCCTTGGACTCCACCTGGCGCAGGAGTTAGGAAGTTCAACGTGGATGAATGTTCTGATGGTAAACTTACCAGGATCATCCGGATCGGGATGTCATTTGAGATCACAAGGGTAACATCAACATGCTTTCCTGCCTATGCACATCAGATTGGCCAATTCTAATGTTATCTGCGAAACATTGGGTGCGTTTGGAATCAACTTTGCAAAGGGCTTTGGGCTTCTAAAGATACTTGGGCTAAAGCTGGGGTGTTTGGGAACAACTTTAAAATTCCCATTAGGCCAAAGCTGGTCTTCTCAAGGCTAAAAGCCCAAGGCAGGTGAAGGGGTGCCTTGTGCTTTCAGCTTTCTCGGCATACAAGTGACACTGTTCACTTTTTTTTTTTTTTTTTTCTTCCAAAACTATCCTCAGCTACTCTCGATTTTTCCGGTTTTGCCCTCGTCGTTGTACTGTTCATCTTCTTCTCCGTTGAAGGCCGACAACGTGTTCCTCGAAGCTGTGAGCAGCCGCCGACGGCTTGGCATGGTCGCGGTGGCCCAGGCGACCGTCGCCGGGGAGTGGTGCAACCGCCGCCCTGTCTGGGTCGCGGCGAGGTTTGGGTCGCCGACCTCGCCGCAACCCAGATCCGAGGGCGGCGAGGTCCTCCCACGACCTCGCCGCCCCCAGATCTTGGTTGCGGCGGTCGCCAGAGGTCGCGCGACCTCGTCGCAACCCAAATCCGGGAGCAGCGAGGTCGCGCGACCTCGCCACGACCCAGATCCGGGCGGCGAGATCGCGTGACCCCGCCGCGACCCATTTGGGGCGGCGAGGTCCCCGCGACCTCGCCGCCCCAAATCCGGGGTCGCGGCGGGGTCGCCCGACATCCGGCGACCCTCGCCAATGGTCTTCAATGGTCGCCCGACGTCCGGCGACCCTCCCCGGTGGTCTTCAGTGGTCGCCCGATGTCCGGCGACCCTCGCCGGAGGTCTTCAATGGACGTCCGGCGGCCACCTGCCCTTGCCGGTCTTTTTTTCTTTTTCTTTTTTTCTTTTGAAATTTTTTTTTATCACCAAAGCCCTTTGTAAATGTAATTCCCCCAAACACCATTTTGCTCAAAGGTACTTCAAATAGGCTTTCAAACTATAATTTACCAAACACACTTTGCATTTTGGAAAATACCTTTAAGAGGACTTTGCATTTTTCTAAAGACTTTCCCCAAAAGACTTCCCAAACGCACCAATTGTCCATTTAATATTTGCGACCATGAGACTGCAGAGATCGCTATTTGTCCTTAACAATCTAATATTTCAAGTTCAGGGTTTTGCTCACATGTTCAGAGAAGCAAATGTATGAGCAGATCAGTCTGTGGAAAGGAGGCCGAGGAAGAACCTGATATAATGACCTTGTTTTAGCTTCTTAAGATTGTAGTGTCCTTTATTAAAGAGAAACCCTAGGTCACCAAAGTTTGTTTAGGATAAAGAAACAAACTGACTTTTAATTTAAGCAAATCTATTCTCAGTGAAATCTCAGCAGATGATGCGGTACAGTACGACAGCTCCTCTCGGTTGCTCTCACTAAGTCAAAAGAACAGATACAGATAGAGTCAACAATGCTTTGACTTGTTAAAAAAAAAAACAATGCTTTGACTTGCCATTTATATCTCCTCGAACGTCTAATTTCTTCATTCTCTTTTTTTTTTTTTTTATCACTTATTGTTATCTTTCTTACAATGCCAGCATTCGTAAGAGCACCGTCAGCACCACAAAATTTACATGCACTAGACTATGAAAGCAATTGTTTACAAACATTGATTGCGATGATGAGAAGAGACTTCCTTTCTTCTTTCAAGAAGCGTGGCGAAATGAAAGTCGACTGGGCGAATCGATTCTCACTATGACTTCTTCAGCAGCGGATTCATCATCGCTGGAATCATCCTCATGAGTTACCAATGTGTCTGTACTCTGCTGCTGAGGTGGAGCTGGTGGTCTAGTGAACTTCCTCACCTCAAGGCTCTTCCCTGCAGTAGCAGCCCCTTCGGATTTGACCGAGATAAGAGGTCGATTGCTGTTCAAAGGAACCCTTGGATACGACTGGCTATGTGAAGTCTTTGGCTGGCTTGCTCTGACGAAGCTTCGATTTTGGGGACGAACATCCACCTTGTGAATTCAGAGAAAGTATAGTTAGTACTGACTGCTGAGAGTTCGCAATGAACTCGGCATTAGAGCTCAATGCAGAGGAAAAAAGGAAATCTAGTCCCTGTGAAACAGACTTTGATATACCATCATCCTATAAAGGTTTCACTATCAAGAACTTTCCCAGTCAACAGTATCCAGCACTATGCAACTATAAGCCTGGTGAAAAGAAATCGACCATACCATACTGCCATAGACGCTCAGCTGCATTGCTCTGGCAGACATACTGTTTGCATGTTGATTAATTTCTTCATGGCTCTGTCTATTTTGCCTAGCCTTGTAGAAGTGTTTTGGCCAGCTCATAAGACCGCCATGTTCTCGACTGTGGGTTCTGAGGGGGTGATCTACCACATGAGGAATTAATGAAGACGTTCTTTGAAGAGCGGTGTCGGCTTCAAATGCCGCAACATCAAAAATAATAACCCTAGCTCTAGTCTCCACGAGATACCAGGATCCTTGATGGGAGAAACTGACGGTCCTAATACCTGTTTCCCATTAGCGCAAATAAAAGATTTAGTTGCAAAACACGCATATTAGTACTTCTCTCCATGATACACTATCCATGTCTCTGGTTTGCAATGGCCTCACTAAATTGATAACATTGTAGCACACCATTTACGGAAGCAAAATTAATATATTACTGCCAAAAATCCACGGAAACAATTTCATGACTCGGCTTCTCCCACAAAATGACTCGGCAAGCCCGGGGGAGCACACCATTATTCCTACCAGATATGGGGTTGTAGAAACTAACTGAACCTTTAAATCACCGATTATCTTCTTTAATGTATTTAGCTAAAATAGAGTATCACTTTCTTGTGAAAAGAGAGATGTTGGCTAGGCTACCGCTACCCTCAAAGCTAAGGCACTCTATATCTAAAAGTTACATGACATGAATCTGCAAACAGCAGTAGAAAGAAACTATGAAAAGAAACTAATTGAACCTTTTAATCACAGATTATCTTCATAGAACACTGAACCTTTTAATAACAGATTATCTTCTTTACTGTATTTAGCTAGATTAGAGTATCACTTTCTTGCGAAAAGAAAGCTATTGACTAGGTTACCGCTACCCTCACAGCTAAGGTACTTGACATCTAAAAGTTACATTACATGAATCTGCAGACAGCAGTAGAAAGTTTGGATTGCTGAAGTATTGAAGAATAAATTGCAACAGTCAAGAGCTTCAGTATTCTGCCCAAACAATGCCTGAGTCAGTCAAAATTAAGTATAATTATCTGGTGACACACTTCCCAACAGATAATACCAGATAATTGATTAGGTTACCTGATGTCTCTGGACTTCGGAAACTTGAATTCCCATGTGAAGGCCGTAGCGCCGCTGGCGATGTAATCAGTTCTTCCTCAACACCTTGTGTTTTTATAAATCCTTCTAACAAAAATCCAATGGAATGTTGGGGTATTTCTATAGTTTCTCCTCTAATGAATATTGTCATTTCTGACCTTTCGGCAACAAGAGCTCTCAGTTCTTGCATTGCCATTTTCTCAAATACTTGAGGAAGCAAGAGCTTTGCAAGAATGATAGCACTTTCCTGCAAGTAAATATACTCAGCTATACATACTTGATCATTCGATGAAGAATTAAATACCATTCACGGATTATTAGCAAATAGTAAAATTAGTAAACCATCATCCAGAAAAAAGTGATATCCTTTTGACAATGAAAAGATGCCTGTTACTCAATGACAGAGATCTTGATGCAGATATTAAGTCCCTAAAACAGATATCAGACATGCTTTGCAAGCTCACTAAGGGATATACATAGTAGTCATACCTGCCAGAGGAAATCTTCTACTGAAGGATCTGACCGAAGCACTGAAAGTATCTTTTCAGACTCCAGAAAGAAACAAAGAACAACAGAATCTGTAATCATGTCACAGATACATGGTTTCCCACTCAACACTTCATATAGGCCCAGTGTACTCCCATATGTAAAAGTTGGATGCAGTGAGTGCTTGTTTCTTATGCTCTTACTACTCCACTGCCAAAGATCCGCAAAAAAGCTATTAGAACAAAAGAAATAGACCTTCAACCAAATAAGTGGGATAATTTTTCGACCAAGGAAAAAGAAAAAAAAAAAAAAAGTGGGAAAATCCATCTTGCCCATGCTCTATAAAATTACCTTGACTATCCCATTAGATATAAGCCAAATACCATTTGGCTTGGAGCCCTCTCTGTATAGTGTCGCACCACGTAGTTTCATTGTCTCCTTGGTTGAGCCTTTGAGTGGTTCACTGACCGCAGAAGGAAGGGCACCCAGCAGGGGATGCACACTAACTAAATCACTTATTTTGGGCATCTTCACTAAAGGAGGATTTCTCATAAGTTTCTTCAGGTCAGTCTGTGTTAAAAGTTACGTACTGTTGTGAGCTACGGAGTATCAAATGTTACAGTTAATGGAAGGCCACTCAAATGTACCTGCACTGCATCATGGAGATGAAGCATCTCTTTCTCCTCCAATAACCCAACCTTCTCAAGATTTTGGACATATTCGATCAAATGATTCAGCACAGAATAAGTAACCTGTCTTGTTTTAACCACACGGAGAACCTGGTACAGTTTCCAATATGAAATCAATCAGAACAAAGACTATCAAATCAGCAGTCAAAGCATACACATCCAATATGTTTGACTACCAAGGGAAAGCTAAAAGACAAAGGAGCAACAGATTCACACTTATTAACCTGAGGAAATGTCACACGGACATCTTCCAGAAAATTTTTGGCTTCTTCTCCTTCTGCCTCGCTTTCATTGATGACAGTAGAAGCCACATCACTATCACCTAATGGATAGAGACAGAAGAAATTAGAACTCTTTCCGAAAGGAAAACCCCATGAACGAATCTATTAGACATATACATCTAGGATGCAGTGCCATACAGAAGGAGTAATACATTCATAGCCTCGGTTTTAGTATATGGAGAGTAAAGAGAGCATCTGGTCGTCATCAAATCAATATGCTGCAAAACGGTTATGAATGCTTTCTGCTGTGCTTTACCCCAACAGGTACGATCCACTCTTTCTAAATAAATTTCCTCACAAGTATAGGACAATTAGGCAAGTTGAAGAGTGGATTGCATGACAACTTATAGAAACAAACCCTGTTTCTAACAAGTCACATTGGCTTTATTGATGCTTTTGCACCATTGTGTTTTGTTTAATACCATAACTTTTCTGCGAGATCAAATTACCAATTCTTGTTATATAAAGCTTTTATTCAAGCCTTTTTGAGTCTCCACGTACTTCTTTATCTTGCATCCCCTTCATGAAGTTTTATATGCTCATTCAGCATCTAAAGGGTCATTATCACTCGATGGGCTGAGGGGTTACCAAAATACCCTATTTCTCTATCAATCCATAACCAAAATACCACGCTTCTCTATTAATACCTACAGATTGAAGTTCCTATTTTACAATTACATTAGAGGTTTGGAACACCAAAAGGAGTGTTCCCCGTGTTCGGATATATAACCATGTTACTTTCACCCGATATGTTCTTTATGATAATTGTGTTCGAAAATAAATTTCAAATATGTGGGCACACATCTTAATGTCTTTGTGATTCAAGCATGTACATTATCTATATTATCTTCAACATGACTTTACAATCTGCTCTTATTCCAACTAGATGACCAAAAGAAGCTAACCCTATCCTACCACATTCCTGACAAGGGACATTCCGCTTCGCTTTTTTGTCCATGTGTCAGAGTGAACCATGCGCTAGGTAAACTTCCCAACTACCTCAGGCAAGACATCTAGAGTGCGCAAACCAACTTTTCTTTGGTGCTTTTCTTTTGTTCACATATTCATTTGGAGATCTATTTATTCTTTGAAATGCCTATATATCCATCAATTTCTATAATTTTTGGTACTCATTTGTGCTCATGTTGGTGCTTACTGCTCAACAATCTGATCAGTAAAATACATGTGCCTTCTTTGGACTCCAATTGCAATTGTCTTTAAGTTTAGGTAGCATCCTGCATGACATACCGTAACTTCTCCATTTCATCATCAGTTCTACTAGCATTATGGAAATGGCATCTCTACCTTTCTCTCCATCTTTTCTATAAACCCATTGGTATTTCCCAGTCTCACATTCTCATTATAATTTATTAATGTATCCCACTACATATACAGTCTTGAACCTGCTAAGAGAGTTCTTGAATCCCAATCTTTCTAACATTATTCAAGTTTACATTCAATCATGCTCATTTTCATCTACCGACACGTATCAGTAGCAAAAGCATACATCAGCTGAGAAAAGGACCTAGACTGATTGTACCTCTGGAGAGCACAGAAACAAGAACTTATAGCAAAAGCCTGCATGAGGCCCTCCTCAAAGTTCAAATGTGAAGCATCCAATTGTTTATGTTTTTTTCTATATCCATCTTACTTGAACTCCGCCCCCACCCCCCCGGGGAAAAAAAAAAAAAAAAAAAAAAATCTCTCCCCATGTCCTTAATCCTGATATTAATTGCATGTGCATGTGAAACAGATTGGCATTAAACAATGATGCAGGCACTGCCCTTTCATATTTAGTTGAGTTGAGGTTCCAATCCCCATTCAATTTTTTTTTTCCTTGTCTTTAATTAACTCGATAGAATCAAAGGATTACAGATAATTGCTATTTTAAAGACTACAGTCATTCATTGATTGTCATAGCTTATTATCATGCACAGAGTAAGACTAGTTTGTTATTTTTTATATGGTTGTAGTAGTCAAGTGGTATCTTAGGCCACTTTCGTGCACTGCATATAGTAAATACCTGTTTCTGATCATGACTCACTAAAGTAAGTTTCCATTCATACGGTAAGCTTGGGTGAACTTGTCAAAATTTTGAAGACTCACTAGGATGACAACGTTCATTAAAGAATAAAAATTTATTGCTCTCACAAGTTCTCCAAATTAAAAGACTTTTAGGGCTTCTTTAGGGAGAAAAAGCCATCAGTTTCAATATTTCATTAACTGATCAGTTTCACTTCAAAGCCTAAGGACTGATTAAAATAATTAAACTTGAAATTTAGCTCTTCGGCTGTTGAACCAGTGGATAAGAAATGGGCTGGGCAGTAATATGCGGCCTGAATAAAAGATTGCTAGCTATGATGCAGAGACTTCCTACAATATGCAGGAAATGGACGAGAGAAAGAGAACCATTTCTCAGCTAAAAGTTGAGCATTTCCCATATAGATTATACCTATAAAGTCATGTAGTTGTCGACGCGCAATTCTATGGGCACGAAGAAAGGCTGCACAAATATAACATGCAGACTCCAACCTTTCCACGGTGAAGTATGTAACCAATTTCGGTGGACAGATGCTTTGAAGAAACCTGTAGTAATTTGGGAAATGAACATGGGACTTTAAGCCTTTCCAATCACACAGAGGCTCATGAGCAACCGTATCAATTGCTTCATCCACTGACTGCATCAAGATGTTTGCAATAGTTTGTGTGATCCTTCCTTCATCTAACATACCCCAGTAAGCAGCTTGGACACCTGAAGTTAAGATTTTTTTTAGCAATACGGGAAACATCAACATCTATGTTCCAAAACAGCTGTCAAGTGTATTGCATTAGAACAATCTAGTCAAAGTGGTAGTGAAAAAAGAATATTCACTAGTTGCTTTTATTATAAGATGATGTAATCCAAAAAATAGTGCTAAACAAATAATTGCCGAGCTTAAAAAAGCTAAATATACAAACCAAAAGGACAACAGTATTTTCAACTAAGAGTTGAAGCATTCATTAAGGTAAGAGGTCTACAGTTCGAGAAAGCAAATCAAAAGAAAAGTACTCATCAGTGACCATGCTGAGGATGCCAATGGACAACAATCTTTATTATACATAAGCACTATTACAAAGATGACATGTCAATTAATGTCAAGTTCTCACAAAATTACTTTAACGGTCCTATTTTAAGAAAAGAATACTGCCGTAAAATACTAACCATACAAAGCTTGTAGACAATTCACAGTTAAATCAGTTAAAACAGCTGGTTCAATATGAGGTAAAATCACCAGATAAATTTTAGTATACGTAAACTCATGCAGACATTAACACGAATCTTGCCCAGCGAAATGGCAAGGACAAAGTCCTCCGATCCTGAAGGTGACATGTTCAACATTCCTCCTGCAGCTTTCATGTTTTATGGATGTGAAGCTTGTTAACTTAGTATGTTAGAAAATCCAACCCAAAAGCTTAAGCTGATAGGTGGGAGGGATACCACATGAATATAGAGAGCATTTGGGATCCGTTGTCAAGCGATGTGGGACAATATTTCAACACCTCCTCTCACATGCAAGTCAGATTACGAGCTGCGCATGAAATTTTGACTACACACATTCACATGGAATTCTTTTATCATGAACCTTCGCGTAAGAGATAACTGACTCTGATACCTGTTATAAACTCCAACCCAAAAGCTTAGGCTAACAAGTAGAGGGATACCACATGAATATAAAGAGCATTCAGGATCCATTGTCAAGCGATGAGGGACAATATTTCAACATCATATAACCAAATACTGACATGTAATGAGAAAGATTACATTTGGTGCAGTGGTTGAGGCATGTCCAAAGCTTCAAGAAATTGGGTTTCAAATTCAGACCAAACAAATCCAAATTTACAATTTTAAAATGGTCAAGATCTGCTCAAACTAAATTGACGAATTCATCAGTTTGACCATTTTTTGACCAGAATGTAATTATTAATTTAAGAAGAAAAATGGACTGGCAACCATTTTCAGGTTCAACCTATTGCACCGGCCAAACCTGTCCAGTTCTGTTAATACTATATAAACTAAGCATAATGCATACTCTACCCTGCAACAAAAGTTTACTCATCACTTTCTAAGGCATATTAAACAAGGCGTCTAAAAGAACTTCATTGGATAAATATGTCGACCATTGCAGCGTTAAACCATCCGTCGAAGAGGTGAAAGCTGAAGAAGTCATCAGCAGATATTTCACAGTAAAGGGTGAACAAAGAAAGTGGATCTTCTTCTTTTGCTTTGCCCTTGCATTAAAACTATGTGGGTCAGAACTTTGTCACTGTTAGAAGTGGCAGGCAGCAGTATCTGTGGGAAAGAGCTTTGGCATGAAATGTAAAAGTTACTAAAGGAAGAGAGTTTCGTATCCAATCCACTCAACCATTTTTCGGCTGTTGTTGAGTTGAAAAAAGAGGAGAGCCTGTGACAGAATAGTACCCAGTTGACTCTAATTTCAAAGATTTTGGTGTACCAAACATCCTGTTTGGCTCCCCTCGATCTCACCTAAGGAAATTTCATTGATGCAGCATGCATCTATTTTCTGTGAGTTTATTTAAAGCCAACCAGACAAGTCTCTTCTTTGGTCCAAACCATCCTATCCATGTTTTAATGAAAGAATGGTCTAAAAACACAACAAGCTTAACAATACATAAGGTGATTTTGCCTCTCTTAAATCAAAAATTAATAATGGCATGCAATGGTGAGACTCAGGTAGCTGCAGGAAAAAGCAAATGTATTAAATGAAAAATATACCATTCAAGAGGCGAATTCGTATGTCTTTTAAATTCATAGGGTCAAGATCCGCATCACTGTCAGACGCAGTATGAGGGTGCACTTGCTCCCCATCCAAATTACTTAGGCTTGCGATGTATCTTTTCACAGTAGGCCAGTCAGCAGGTCCTAGTTCTTCATCATCTCCAAGATCACCAAAAGCCTCCAAGGCTTTGTTCAGCATTTCATACTTTGTGTACTCCATTATGCGTTTCTGTCAGATACCAGAGTAAGATACGTACACAATTTTGGAACAACAGACTTTTAAGCTTTGTGGGAATAGAAAGGTGAAATTTACTTATAGAAATGAAAGTCAATAAGGATTCCATGGTCAGCTAAAGCTAAGGTCTATTGCCATCTCTTATGTATGCCAGGAAAACTTTTCCTCCATCTTAAAGATAATATCTCCATTCATCAAAGTAGGCTGAAAGGCTGTGCTTTTCACTTTAGATGTCATCATTATGCATTGACTCAAGTAGATTATCAGTTCTAAGAGCATCATCTCCCTATTGTTCACCCAAAAACCAGGGGTAAATCAAAACGTAATAGTTGAAACTTAATTGAATGAGAAAACCATCAAGAGAAGAACAAGGGAAGGAATCTCCACCAATTGTCAATTCGTTATGGTATGATATGCTCGATAAAGTAATCTTAAATTTCAAGCGATAACCATAGTTATTATTGTTTGAAATGATACAAAAGAGGATATGATACTATGTTCCCTTTGTTTTTGGCCTCAAGATAATAAACTGTTCACACTAAATTAAAACTCACCTTAGCTGATGATAACTTGTCCAGTCCAAGAAGATGTAAAACAAACTGTGTTGTTGACCCATTTATGATAAGCGTTAAGAAGACAATTCCACCAGTGAAAAAGACAAACTGCAAGAAGTCAAAAATCAAAGTTCACATCCATGTTTCTCAGAATCCATCATGTAATCACATCATTTTTCTGATGTCACATACCTGAGTCCCTGTTTTAGCAGTGAGATATTGTGTGCCACTGGAGCCCTACAATCAGAAAAGAAGAAAAATTGTGAACAGGAGAATGGCATTATGACTTTTGAAATAGTCAAAATGTGAGGATCAAGAATAAAATAAAAGGAAAATTTGCATATGTGGGATAAAGGAGCTTTCCCTTGAATTCCACTTGAGACGCTATTCCAGATTTTAAATAAGAGACCTGAATGTGATCTAAGCATTGCAAACAGCCTACTGTCACATATTTATCTTTGAAAAGATACAAGGCAATCAATTCAAGCAATCAAAGACCCAATTCAACTTTACGCTAATTTTATTGCATTTTGTGGACCTCGATAAATTTATCAAGTGTCAACTGCAGGTGCAGTTTTAAGTAATCTTTAGGTCGTTATGCAATTAATTATTTGGAAAACAATCTATGACTCATATTTACTATTTTCTTGGCAAGGTGGCACTTGAGCATAATTTTTATTTTTTTTATTGATAAGACTTCTGGAGCAGCGCAGGTCCAAGGCTCCTTCCAGGAATCGATCCCTGGTGGTGTCCCTGATTGCCAGTGCCACCTTGAGTACCACTTTTATCCTTACCCAAGTGAACTTAGTGCATTCATGCACATAAAGCTGCTACACACACATAAACAACATTTGTCCCCCTAAATTGGATAACTACCCTGTCACTCCGCCTCCATCATGAACCAATTATTTGACATCAATAGCAACGTGCATCAGCCTGCTGTATCTGAATCAACTTTTTTTTTTTGAATTGGCCACTTTCAACATTGCTACCTTCTTCACCATCATTGCCCCTCTTATTAGTGCCCATACTGCTGGTGTCAGTGTGGCCAGAGCAGGAGCTAATAAGGTAATGCAGATAAAAAAGTGCTGTCACCAGGTTAGGAATGAATAGAGGTGCTGTCAGCAAAGGTAAAGATCTTGGAGTTGGGACCGCTGGTATTTGGTGCTTCTGCTGTGCTGGTGTTCACAGCAGCTGCTACACCAGTGAGACTGAGGCTAATGCAGCAACTGTAGTGCTGATCTTAATTATGATGATGGCAGTTCTGGTGGTTAAGACACAGGCCTGATGATCCTTTCTGTGATGGTGGGCAGAGTGATGAAGAGGGGGTAGTGATGGGAAATCAATGGCAACAGTAGTGCTTGTGATGCTGACCAAAACTTCTCTAGTTGATGACCGTCAGCGGAAGGATTTTAGTTCTTTCAACAGGAGTACTAGTCATTCAGTCAACAGGATGATATGGTCCTTGTTCGTTACTCATCTAACTGGTTAGTTAAGTCTAGTTTAAACCCAGTTAAGTAGAAAAGACCTTACATTACAACATTCAGTGTTATTATTTGGTTAATGAATGATTTACTTGGAATCTCATGAGTCATGACAGAGGTATTGCACGATGTTGGAAATAGATGGAAGAAGAGAAGTAAAACCAAAAACATAGTATTTAAGATTACAGATCTGAAACGTCATGCTACAGCTTTCTGGCAAACTAATTCCACTGATGCTGAAAAGCAACTCAATAGTCTTTTACAAAGTCAATGAGTCACTCTGTGATGGTACTCCATTAGTACCTCATTATACACGTCTCTATACAAGGTAGTAGAGTATGCTCAAATACCCAGTACATCACTTGGTTAAAAATTTGAGTAAAATGTCTTAGATTACATTGCATCCTACTTCCACATTCAACTGCAGTTAGTTAAGTGTTATGACGTAAGACCGAGATACCCTAGGTTGTTAGGTTTCCTTTCTATAATAGGAAGGGACAAGAAGTCCTATGAGGTAATGTGCAACATGGGGTACAAATAGAAGTGCTTCTACAAGAATACAACACTTACAGGTCCAAACAGTGTTTAAGATTTTTATCTGATATTCTTCTTGGGGGTAGTTTATCGAAACTCACATGAGAACATAATTAGACCAGAAAATCAGATGGAATGTTTTAATTGTCATAGAAGAAGAACCTATGTTGAGGAAAATATGACGGCAAACATTCATGTTTTAAGTGCAACTGTGTGATCTATGGAAGCAGGATTATTTGTGAAAGATTGAGCAATGAATACTTGCCTTAACTGAAAGGGAGAGAGACAAGGCAACAGCCCCGCGCAAGCCAGACCAAGTGAGGATAGTAGCTTCTTTCCAGTCCAAGCCGTAGCCAAAGTAACGCAGAAATGGATACAAGAGTGTGACAACTACAAGACGTGATGCTTGTACAAAGACATAAAGAAGAATGAGGTATGCCCATGAAGTTCCTGAAGGAAAGGAAAAAGAATCCAATCAGATCCCTTGACATGGAAAAAGTTCAACCAGAAAGAAGAAGAGACATTTACTAAAAGATTCAGAATAGTTTATACATAGGAAAAGATGCAAAAAGAAGGTCTAATAAATTGGCATCTACGAAATTATTCTTTATATCAAATCAACATCCCTTCCTGAAAATATTATATTTTGAATTTTATTTAAATCCCAACTTCAAACTGGCTAAGCGATGTGGGCCCATATAATTTTCAGTATAGAAATTTGATTTAGTTTCCTTCGCTTTAATACTAATCAGATATCAGGTGATATTAATCACTTTATCCTGTTAGATTACAATTTCCTACTTTGAACCTAAGACTATTGGGGGTTTTCAGCATATAAGTTCATTCCATTCTCTTTTAAGACAGCTTGCATGTTTGATGATGTATCAGTAAATTTGAGAAAAGTATTCATTTCTCATGCCTTCAAGCATGTCTTCAAGTATTAGTGTGATCTCAAATTGTGTTGGAGCATAAAATTGTTAGCAGTACAAGCTCCTTAACAATTTTAGCAAAAAAAAAAGCTCTTTTAACAAGTCTTATAAATGAAGCAGCCGAACCACATATACTTAAATATCAGTACAGTGAGTGATTTTCTTGTATCGAAAGGAGGAGTGGGCTGCTGAATGCCTGATATTCCACAGGGTTATCATGACATTACTTGGCAGGTTAAAAAGACTTTTGTCGATCTAACCATCAAGCAGAGGCGTGGAGAGTAGCATTCTTCTTGGGATTCATTCCTGAATTTTCATCATCTTGAAGGGGACATCATCCATTTTTAGAAACCTTGTGGAAAGGATTCGACCAACAGGTTCAAGACTGCATGCAGGAGGTGAGCATATGCAGCAAGCTGGAGGATTGGTGGTTTCTAGATGCAGTTCATCATTTGCGTGAGGAAAGGATCATATTGAGTGATCAGTAAATGGCTTAAGAAGCTTAAAGGCAAGAAAAAGAAAAGGAGGGAAGCAAAATAAGTTTTCATTCAAAATGGGGTCATTGAGAATATAGGTGTATAGGTTTCATCAAATCTATAGGACAATGAAAGTCAGTTCCAGCTATTTTATAGATCACGTAAGATCTTTACTATATAATGCAGCCACATCACAACTTGCCATTAGGCCTAGTGAAAGAAACAGGAGTTGGATCTGAAACCAAAGTCACTATAAAGCTTTTTAGTAGCACAATGCAGTTACATGCTACTGAAGAGCTTCTGTGGAGCTACAACTTTTCTTTATCAGCTTCCACATTATTGCAGGGGTTAACATGATCTGCTCGCTTAAATGATAACTCCATGTCCAGAGAGAATGAAAATGAATAACTACAAAAGTGAAGCATAGAAGAACTCAAAAATGCAAGAGATGAAAAGAAAGAAAACTCGAATCCTGCCATTTTATTTTCTACTGATTTAAGAAGAAAGAGGATAATTTTCAAGTATAGTATGAAAAGTAACAGGAACAGACGCAACAGGTACCATTTTCAATAATATCTGCATCTCCGAGAACACCTTCAGCAATTACCACTCCACTGCAGAGCAAAATATAAATAAGTAGTCACTAATATTGTCAACATCATTGAGATGGAAACTAGGTCATTTGTGCTAAAACTTAAGTGTATTTAAGATGGAGCTTTTTGCATTTTACTTTTTAACTAATAGCTTATCGTAGCTTTTGGAGATCAATTTTTTCAAACTGTAGCAAAGGCCAATCCGGATGGCAGACAGGTACATGATTAACCAGTTAAATGGACTAGTTTGATGTTAAGCAAACTCTTCCCAGGCTATGTAGGATTCTTCTTCATATATTCCATAAATAATGCTTGTGTTACAACATACAAGGAAAACTAGCTCGTAGCATTTTCAAAGAGTTCTCGACTAGTTACACCTTCATTCGCAGATCAAAGTGTAAACATCTTGTATGTTCTTCTACCATCATTCTTGCTCAGTTTAAGGATGACCTTTTGCAGGGCATGCACAAGGGACGTGCAATATGAGTGTCAATTTCATTTTGTACAGTCAATATATAAGAATAGACACTGGCAAGTAAAACAAGGACTCACCTTAAGATAAAAATCAATGTATTGGCAATGTAAGCAACCATTTCCCTGGATGGTAAAGGTAGCACTAATGTCAAAGAAAGCTCAACCAAAAAATCACAATACAGAATTTGACCATATTTCTCCCAAAAAGACCAGACCTCAGGTTAATAAGGTGTTTACTAGTCATATCACTCTTTTAAATGCAGCATGACTGGATCTATATAACCCAAATGCGATACCAATGCAATTTTTTCTTTGATAGAATATAGCCTACGAATGGCTGATTAGGCAGAATGCCCTGATTTTAGGAAAGATAACGAATAATCTCTGTGTTCCAAACTTACCATAGTTGAGTCTAATAGCACAAACTCTAAAAGTGAGTAAAGCAGTAGTCTAACTATGTTTTGGAAGCAAATTACTGTGCTCTCAAGGCATTCAGCATGATCAGCAAGAGATTAGCCAACAAAATCAATTATGGCTACAACAAACTTGCTATCACCAGTTCAGGGAAAATGTAGATACCTTCTAGATAATCCATTACTTGCAATCTCCCAACCTTTTCAATTTTTGCAACTATCTCCTGATCTTTACATCGGTTGAAATAGAGGGTAGAAAATGCCCACGGAAATCTATAGGTTTTCGTTAATTTTGGGCAGGATTGAATACTGTAGATTAAAGTCACTCTAGCCCCACTGCCAATTCCACCCAATCAAGCTCACAAATATACAGTCTCCGCAAGAAAGAATCCATGCATGATTATGCAAGAGTGCACTTAGTATTACATCCGATGCACTCTAACCCAGAGCAATATCTTCTAAAAGGATAGATACAGTTTCAACTACCACAAGAACATTAAACTCCATTAAGATGAAGTGGTTCAAACAAAACAATTCTTCAAGGCTCACCAAAAGTGATGTAAACTTTCTTGACCGTCACCCTTAAAGGCTGTTTTAGCAACTGCAGCATAGAACCTGCCAAAGTCGATCATCTGAAGAGATGTTTTACTTAAGTCATAAGAAAGAAATTTTGCCATGACAATTCGACTTACATTCCTAGAGTCATCACAGTCAAAACACCAGAAACATCAACGCCCTCTTGAGCCTAATAAAAACAACAGAATTTTGTCAGTCTTCTTTGCATAGCATGAGGATCTTGGAAAATTGCTTGACTACAAATTTCCATATTCATTAATTTGGCTTATCAAGACAAAGGAGATAATTTGAACTATGGAAAATTAAAGGCTTGATGCACATGAACAAACAAGAAAAAATTATTAAGAAGATGAAAACGAAACCCCACCAGAAATTTCTATCTTTCAGAAAATTTCAACCCCTCAGACCTGACCAGTCTTAAGCTATAACCCACAACAAGCAGCCCTCTTGCAATTGCAAGGGATATTTTAAAAGTTTACTCCTACAGAGAGTTATCAAGCTGTGTACAAGGCATAGGTGATTGATGTCGCATCTGTGAGACCATTCAAATAAGACCAATAATGAAAGGAGGAAGTACAGACAGAATTAGTTAACAATGGTCACAGAGCCATGAATCATATGTAGGGACGAAACACAGGCCATACTGCTGATGTAAATGATTAGGCAATCACATGGTTCGTGAGAAATGCTATCCTCATGGCGTGCAACATATCTCTCTCCCAAGTGAATGGTTGGACTCTCATTTAAACTACTATCATATACTGCCCTCTACCATATATCAAATTATCTGACAAATACGCCTATAGCAAAGCAATTCTATTGAAAATAACTGAAATACATACTCATGTCGCTTTTTAAGTAAACTACAAATTCTAATATCCAGAATTTTGACTTCAAGAATGGTTATTAACTGAAGGTGTGTGCCAAGAAATACTGATCCTGGTGAGACCTGAAGATCCAATTCTTACCAGATACTTAGAAGTTTCAAAAGACCAGGTGAAATAATTGCATGAACTAAAGGATATATCTAACAGGAGATGAAAGGAAAACAAACAAACAATGATATAGGTCTCAACCTTGTGCTAAAGTAACTAATCGTCGTTGCAGCAGCTTAAGATGAGAATGGATCAATTGACTGGCCAATCCATGGCACATACAATATTTAATTTCCTAACAATATGAGAACTGATCAAATATCAGGGCAGGCCTGGCTAGGCCCAAGATCAGGCCTCTTTGATCCCAGTCCAACCATTTCAACAGGTACATAAAAAAATTTCTCGCCACGATTTTCAACATACAGCACCCTACCAAGCCCACCCATTTGCATTTTGAGCCCTGCTGAGCACGGCCAACCACAAAGCCTATGATCAGATCTACCAGTGTCAGGCCATTACTATGCTAATCATTGATACAAGACAAGCAACGCATACTTGTAAATGAATATGCAATAACTTGCAGATATCAAGTGTTTATGAAATGTGACAACAGAGCTCTACATACGGGAACATTAATCCCTGCTCCCCCCATTTGTGCAGGCTTGTCAACCCAGCTGAATGTAATAATTATCTCGGTACCTATTCACACGTACTCAGAGACGCGCCCCAAAAAACAACCTTAAATGTATAGCAAGAGAACCAGGAGGACTGGGTTTAAAGGACATAAAGCAGCGCAAGGAAAGAGTAAACTAGTGTCTCAAGCGGTCCAGTAATACATTAGCCACACGTTAGTCAAAGCCCTGATAAAGTGAACCATACTATATATATATATGTATGTATGTATGTATGTATGTATATGTACATAAACATTTAAGGGTGTGGTACATACCGTGAAGTAAGCGATGTAGCTCACAGCCAGCGTCAAAGTAATTTCTATCACCGTATCGTTGAAAATAAACCCAAGCCATAACACAGAAATTATTCCAAAAGCAAGGCCTATGCATACACTAAAAAGGAGAAAGAGTCAGATAACCAAAAAAATTAGAGATTCAGTTGCCAATGCTAATGAGATACCTACGCGCCAAGAGCGACTTCGGCTAGAAACTTTATTATGGCTGCCCAGTCATAACTCTTGCCAAGAACCATCTTAAAAAATAGCTGATAAACCACGATCGCTGTTCTGAACAAGGATAAAGAAAGATTCAGAACAAAGTGAATTAGCAAAGATGTCACTTATCAAAAGGAAAAACTTAGTTCATCTAAAAACTTGCTTGCTATTTCACTAGCAGAAACACAATATGCTTATACATATATATATTGAAGCAGATACCCATCATTCATCAAGGACTCTCCCTCAATAATGGTACTTAGTTTTTTGCTAGCACCAAGCTCTTTCAAGAGAGCAACTACAGCAACTGGATCAGTAGCACTCAGAAGTCCCCCAAGCAGCAGACAAGTTTTCCAATTCCAGTCATATGGGAAAGTGAGCTGCATCATCACAGAAAGAGCTAAACTAAGTTCTCAAAACAGATCAATATACATTGCAAGTGCTGTTTCAGATTTGCAAGAATAGCCTCGCGCAGAATACCTTCAGGGCAGACCCAAGACAGAATGTTGATATGATAACACCAGGACCCGCTAGCAAAATCATTTGCATTATACACCTCTGCCCATTTAAAACAAAACCAAAAGAAATAAGAACTGTCTTATAGGATGTCCAAGAAAGTGAAAGAAGGACATAAAAATCACATAAAACCTAGTTCCAACAGAAAGAGTAGGTATCATGCACAAACAAGGAAATTGCTCCTTAAGTGGTTCTTCCACACTGGAGGCAATAATATGAATCAAGGAGCCAACGTTTTAACTCATGTTACCTAAATCTTAGATATATTTTTGCCAAAAATTAAAAACAGAGCAATAGAATATAAAGCTCGATCTCCTGTGAGGCCTATGCGGTTCAAGATTGCCATTTGATCCAAGACAATAATAGTAATGCAAACTCCATCCCCAGTGGACTACTACTTTCACCAACCCCATCACCACAAACCTTCACTACCACCAATTGGACTCTTATACCACCACCATTTCCATCAATGCATCATTGTTGCAACTACCAGCACCGACTCCAACTGAACTGCTATACCACCCACCCACATGCACCCTTCCAATCTCTCCACTACCTTCACCTCTCCACAGTGACACTCTATTACAAATTGAAAGGTGAATATCCAACTAAGATAATATCAAATTCAATAACTCGAGGGCTAGCCCAGTTATCAGCAATTATATAAATTAATTTAGAGCAGTCCTACGTAGAAAGGACACAGGTTGCCTCATATTTTTCCAGAACCATAAGCCCTGAGAGGTTGTTGTACCATCACCGTTGTCATAATATGAGTCTAGCCTATGGGTATCAGCCTGATATTTGAATGTGTCAATGTCCACCTAATTATAACAACTAGATGGAAACCCTCATGCTCTTCACAAGAGTAGGGTAAAGACCAGCGCCATTAGTTTCAAAACAAGGTCCACAAGCAGGATCCCTTCGGCACAAGAATGCCGTCATAGGAAAGGAACAAAACCACAATGCGCCTGCTCCCGAAATGTGGGCAGTGGAAAAAGAAGAATGGAAAGGTGTTTTTTACGATGCCAAGGTGAACTCAAATAGAACAGGAAGATGCAAAATGAGAATTAAACCTTTATTTGATGTATTTCCATTGAAAATGAACTTTCAAAAAGAAGGGCCGGCAGGAAAACAGCCAAGAGAAGGTCAGGATCAATATTTGCCCCTGCAAGTTAACATATTGACAAAATGTTACTGCTGCATCTATTAGAGGCGAAAAGACCAGTTTCTTGGAAGCCTGTCTGTAAATGCTTGGGATTTCAATTCGACCCAAAAAATTAAAAGCACTTACAAAGACGAATGCCATCCCCTATCTTCCCCAAGTGATGATGTGTGCCATACTCTGCATAACAGTAGAAGAATAACATATAATAGTAGCCATATGGATCAATCAGCACTTTCAGCAGTATTATAAAGGTTCAATTAACTGGACAAAGAATCCATGAAATTCTAAAGAAGTATTTCAGAGCAAAATATTTTGCTCAAAAGTTAAAGAGTAACAATCCATGCTTGCATAAATAAGAAATTGGCTGTCCAAGAACTACAAATCCAAGCGCCGTCATCACAGTACAGGGCAAACTAACAGTAAAAGCTATCTGAATGTAGCAATCAAATCACGAGGCACCCGCAAAGAAGCCTGAGAACACTATTTCTTACTATAATATAAATATTATCATTCCACACGGAAGTTTTTTCTTTTACACCATAGAGCCTCCCAGGTGTGCTATTTCATAGCAGAACATAACCAGAGAGAAACACACTTGGCATCTGCGAGCTAATTAGAGTCGACATAGAAGCCATGTGCTGTTGCAAGACTAATCCCTTCCAAAGTTCATGTGCACTAAGTATGCCGACTTGTTGTTCCTGCCATTATATCATCGATCACTTTCTTCTCGCATAGAGAATAGTCTAACCAGATAGAAGAGAGGACAAGCATCTAAAAGCTCCATCCGTAACATCCACGAAAGTGATCGCATGAGCTGATGTGCATATATTTAGAGAGGACGCTAAGTTACTCCAATAGAACCCGACTTTTATCTTCGACCATTTTGCCTTTCTTGATTCATATTTCACAAGTACATGGTTCGACGAACCGGAAATTTCAGCCAACGTTAGCAGAAGAGAGTTCGCCTGGAAAGCAGCTCGGAATCTTAAGAGAAAGTTTTCCCATTGAATAAGAACACGAATCCCAAACAATAATCTGCAGCTTCTTGGTCTCCAATTTAGCAAATCACTTAAAAAGGAACGCTGAAAGTTTTCCCATTGAATAAGAACACGAATCCCAAACAATAATTTGCAGCTTCTTGGTCTCCAATTTAGCAAATCACTTAAAAAGGAACGCTCAACCTCACCAATTCAATGGAACAAGTGACATAGATAGTAACTCCAGCAGTTCAAATTCACAAAAAGGCTCGGGAAGCGTGGCAACACACTAGGCTCAGCGTTGACTTTTTTCTTTTTCTCTTCTCCCCCCCAAGCCGCCGCCTAGCGTCGCGACGATCCCCTACGCCAGTCCAAAAAAAAAAAAAAGAAAAGAACAGAACAATCCCCCGCCGAACCGAAGAACGAGCTCCGATCGACTCCACGCCGGAAGGAAGGGGAGGGGGAGTAGGGAAAAGAAGAGAGAGAAACGGAAGGTCGAACCTATGGATCCGAGAGTAATGCCGAGGACGAGGAGGGCGACGGTGTAAGGCACGCGCGTGCCGCGGAGGAGTTGCCGGCAGGCGATCCCGAGCACGAGGCAGATGCCGACGAAGATGACGGCGTCGGTCGCGTTGAAGGAGTCGCCGCCGCTGCCGTCGGCCGCCTCGGCCAGTATCCGGAAGGGGAGCAGCTCCTCCCCCTCCACCACCTCCGGGAGAGCGGCCATCGAGAGAAAGCGATCGATACGGCGAACGGAACGGGACTCGCTGGCGATGGAGGCGGGGCGGGCGAGTGCCGTGGGGAAGTGAGAATCTCGGGGGGAAATATATAACACGGCCGCGCGACCACGATGGGGGCAGGAGGGAGGCAGGATTATATAAACAAAAGGAGAAAGAGAAAGCGAGGGGGGCGGCAACAGCGACAGGTGGCCACGGCGGCGATTCCTCCTCCTCCTCCTCCTCGCCGGCGGCGGCTCTCTCCGGCGGGGGGCCTCCTTTTCTTCTGCTTGCGTGGCGCTAAAGAGCTGGGCGGTGAAATTACCTCGGATGTCGGATCTCGGGGATTTAAATTCAACTGTCATGGGATCCATCAATGGAAAGTGGCTGCGCTGGATAACTTCCGGTGATTTTCTCCTTAATTTCCTCCGGTTTTTTCCCTCCCTTGTTGTTGTTATTATTATTATTATTATTATTATTATTATTATTATTATTATTATTCTCCTCCTAAACCATTTTTTTCGAATGATCAAGTGAATATATATGAGTTAATATCACGAAAAATCTCAAAATCGATATAATGTCAAAAATCTAAAATCCCAAATTGATACATTTGTGATAAATTTACTTTTTATTAATTTTCATATCGAGAAATTGCAAATTGGTATACTCATGATATACAGAGAGTAAAATATTAAACCGGTACACCTATCAACTGTCACGTATCATCAAACTTAGCAATTTAATGGTAAAATTTAACAAAAACTAGCGAAAAGTAAAATTGTCATGGATATATAATTTAGAGTTTTTTGTGATCAAGGTGTAGCAATTTAAGATTTTTTGTGGTATTAATCCTGAATATATATATATATATATATGTGCATGCATGCAAATTATAGTAAATTTATGCTGTAAATTAAGCTTATTTTGGAAATTTAAATATTTCCTCATTAGAAATTACCCATCAAAGCTGTTTGAAGCACTTACAGACGGACTCTCTGCGTCAAGACCAGAGAATCAAACTCCCCTAAAAAAAGCTTGCCCTTTTATGACCTGACCCTGGATAATCCGTGCCAAATGAGAATCAAGTAAGAGGGCCCGATGTCGAGATAATAAAGACAATTATCGGGAAGTAGAATCGCGGGCAATCGATCCGACGTCAAGATTTCATTTCCAAAAAAGAAGCAACTTAATTGGGCCTTTGCTTTCCGACGTTGTGGGCGAAGAAAAAGATTGGCTCTTTTAATTTTGCAACTCGCCAGTGCTTATAATGGGAAAAAAAAAACAAACAAGAAAAAGGAGAAGAAAGACATGTTGGGGAAAGATTTAGGATGACAAAGAACGGATATTGAGATGATACGTGGCGATTGATGATGAGGTCCAGCAGCGCCGCCTCGACCATTCAAGTTTGGTACGTCACCCGTGGCCCTCCTTGACGTTGACTCCTGGCCGCATCAAGGCCGTCGATGAATGAATGGGCAGGTCGATTTCCTGTGCGGATGGACATCGTTCGTGCGCGATTAGGTAACACATCCAAAGTGCACGAGGATCGGTATGAACTTAAATACATTTATATGTTGAGATTATCTTCAACCGATTGTAAAATAATTGACTGATGATTAGTTTATAAGTACATGGGAAAATTCCACAATTTGAGTTAACGTTTGAGTTGAAAAAGATGTAAGGAAGAGATTGTTGATTGACCAACAGATCTAGAAAAAAAGTCATATTATTTTTTTTTTTTTGGTAACGGTAATAATATAGTCATATTGTTACTCCATCCTAAGGCCTAAGGATTACTACAGTATGTGGACACGAGCTAGTGGTCTTATTGTATCGCCGTGCATATTTAATATAATAAGATCATTTTCTGTATCTATCTTTTTCCCACAATCCAAAAGTATTTTTTTAGAAAAGGGAAAAAGAAAAAAAAGCACCACTACTTTAATTAAAAAAAAATCTACTTGATGTGGTATCGAAACTTTACACTTTTGCTTTTGACACGGGAGGCGCCCCGCGAGTTGCGTGCGCCCCTTCGTAATCGAAACGCCCCTCCTTTAATTGGGGGTTTAGTCGAACTTTCTAGTTTGACTTAAATCCTTTTCCCCTCCTGCTTGTGGACCTTAAGTATGATTTACCTATATAAAATACATTATTACAAACTCTTTTCTATAAAATAATTTAGAAGCTGGACCCATGTACTCTAAATAGTTTTTTTTTTTGGTCATATATGGACTCTAAATAGTTAAAAATGTATTTTCCATCAATTATTTTCAACCGAAGGAGAATTAATTTCGTTACTCCTATTATCTTCCAATTATATCCTCTTCATGATGAGTTATAATGTCTATGAACTTTTTTTTTTTTTAAAGTTATTGAGCATATGGTTCAGGAAAGTAAATTTAGTTAATGTGTCGTGCATTGAGTGTTCATTGCTTTTTTTTTTAAATTTAATTTCCACTTGATTTACTATAAAATCTTGACCCATTTTCTACGTGTTCGTCGGTCTAGTACCATGATGTGTATTCACATTCGATTACATTCGAGAAAACACATCCAAAACACCCGGCTTTCAAATATCATTTTGATGCATAAATCTTCTCAAAAATCATCGAAGTTGGCTTATTTCTGTTTCGGAATGTGCCGTCTGGTTTTTATAAGCACAAAAGCGAGAAGGAACCGAGCTTAATCATCCTTCTCAAATGTTACCCTAGAGTCTAGCAAGGGATTAAGGAATGTCAATGTCGACGCTTGCAAATAACAAGTTCGAATTGTCAACTTTCTCAAGTGCCGTCCATAATTCAAAAGGCCAAGATTGGCGAGCAAGTCACTAGTTCCGAATGCCTCCGGCGCCGTGTCACGTTCCGCATGAAATGAAGACAAATGAGCGCAGGAGGAGTATGGACAGATCAATAAATAAAAAAGAGAGAGAGATAAAGTAAAATAATATCATGGGGTGGCCAAAATCAAAGTTAGTGTAGAACACGTGCTATGTACGGCAATCTCTCTCTCTCTCTCTCTCTCTGAATATTTTTCATTCATGTAAAGATAGGTTTGTAAAGTTAGGTCTTTTCATTATGAAAAAAATAATATTATGATCAGTTCGTATCTCGGTTCTTTATCTTGGACCTATGCACATGCACGCAAGCACATCTGTATTTTGCACATTTAAGTGAGAAGGAAAAAATCGATTCAGTTGAATTTATTTAGTTTTCTTTTTTGGTTAGTAGTTGAATATATATTTATTTGAGTGGACTCATAAAATTTATTTTGGTTCTATTGTTTCTAAATTATGAATGCTAAATATTTTCAATTTTAAAAATAACTAGAGCTTGCTTTGCCTTTTACCTTTCACTGTCAACTTTGTTCTTTTGTAGATGTATCTAGTAGATGGAATGTTTATGTTTTATGATCTCCCCGCCTAAATTTAATATTCTTTCATAGCTTTCTACAAGGCCTTAAATATATGATTCTTTTAGTTTTCCTTTCGTGTTTGGATCCTTCTGTGGTTTTTTATTCAAGGAAATCATTACATAAAACAAAACAAAACAAGAAAAAACAAGAGATAAGTCAAAACTCGCCTAACGCCCATCAAATCCGTGGACCGTGAACACTTGGGAGAGCAGGCAGCAACTACGTGCACCTTCCCTTGTCGTAAGTCTATTTGGTCACATACCAGATCTGATGTACTAGATATTGAAAAAAAGAAGAAGGTCTTTTCATAGTCCTTTAGTGTCACTCCTTTATACCCTTAATTCTGTCTCAAAATTTATCACAATTCTACCCCAAACTTCTTTCCCATCTAAAAGAAAATCCCCTAATTTTCATTTTAGTCCTAAATCTGCCTACACGTCAAAAGATCATCTTTGGTTTCTTCAGGATTATTGGTATTGAGAGACTATTGTTGCTCTATATAAAAGAGGAAGCATTGATAATAACGCGGGATTACGATAATGAACCTCTTATTAATCCAGATATCGAAAGTCTTGAAGAAATTAATGGTGATTTCTGGACACATGAGCAGATTAAGGGTTCAAATGAAAGTTTGAGATTTTGTTTTTCAAACAAAAAGAAGTAGGGGGCAAAACTGAGATTAAGAAATTAGGCTGCTCCTTTTACTTCTAACTTTTATCGTTCTCCCGTCTAGAATATTGTGCTCTCATAAATCTAACTTTTTGTCTCTAACGTGGAGGCATCTTTTGAAACATCAACTACCGAAATATAAAATTACGAGCAAATAAATATTCTGCGATCTTTAGAAAATTACAAGTGGCTATCGTTAAAAAAAATCAAGACGTCCACACCGCAGAGATAGATTCAGGATCGAGGTTAGAACGATTTAGGATTTTGGTTAATTTATTGCGAATTAAACAATCATCGAGCGACCTGGCATGGGACAAAGCATAGAAAATTTAGTCTAATTTCTGCTGATCACGACGGTACTGGACCGGCCAGATCTGACGGATCGGATCCGTCTCGGTCAGCAGGGGCAGTACGCAACCCGGGCTGATTTACCTGCGATCGCGCACGTGGCGGGGCGTGAGTGGAGCGGTCGCTGTCAGCTCGGTGATACTTTAGTCAAACCAGGACTCCTCGCAGGTTGTCATGTTATCTTTTTTTTTTTTTTTTTTTTTATGCTGAGTTATTTAAGGAGCTCCCAAAAAAAAGCGCATGCGTATTGAACTATCGTCCAGGTAAAAAGGGTACTAAGTGCTCGGCCACCGCGGGCGGTGGTAAAGGGGGGAGAAAAAAGGCATTATTGTATTAAGCGTGCTGGGTGAGAGAGACTGCCAAGTCTGGAGACAAGGACAAAAAACAATTTCAGACGACGTCAACAGTTTGGCTGAGAGAAAAAGAAAAAAAAAAAAAAAACACTTCAATGGAAGACGCTGGCCGGCCGACACTTTTTTACGATTCTCCAAAAATGGTTCCTGACCCTTTTTTTTTTTTTTCTCTTCTTTTCTTTTCCTTCTCATTTCCACGCCTTTGACGTCTCATTTCTCGGGTCTTGTAGCATCGTTTATGTCGCTGTGTTTTCTCCCATTTGGGCCTCTCTTTTTTTCTCCTCAAGTCGCAAGGACTTAAGTAGGTGTGACTGGTTCCCAGTTCGGTCTAGTTCCAAGGTGGAATCGGGAATCGGACCGAAAGAATCGGTTTTCAATTTTGGGAACCGTGGACCGGACCATCGGTTTCAGTCCAGTCCGATCCGGTCCAACAGAATCGGCACTTTCTTTTTTACTAAAAAACAATCATGTTTCGGACCGATCAATCTAATTTGGTTCCCGGGCAATCTAATAAAACTACTCACACATGTTTTCACGTGCAAAATATTCAAACGTCACTTGCGTGAATATCAACCACAGTTTACGTGTTTCACGCTGCCATGAACAATATGATTAAAGGTTGTGCTTAGCTTAGGTTTTATAGACAATCTCTATGAAACTAATAAGTAATTTTTCTCTATAAATAAAAAGTAACAACAAGAGCTTTTGTGGTCTCTTGGCCACATAAGAGGTTGTTACCTCAATTGCAATTCCGATTGTAATAAGTTTCATAAATAATATTCATATATTATTTGTGTTTATATATTATATATATAAATTATATATAAAAAATTTGGTCTAATCGGTCCGATTCTCACTTGGAAGGAACCGAACCAACCTGGGGAACTGCACTCAACCTGGTCCACCTGGTTCCAAGATTAGGAATCGAGAACCGGACCATCAAACTATGAGAACCGCCCAAAACTGGCCGGTCCGGTCCAATCCGAGTTCGGGCAATTTTCATTGCACACCCCTAGCCTTAAGGAGGCAAATATCTGTGACGCCAACTTTGCCATCCTCCCTTTTTTGCTGGCATCGGCATTGGGTTCACAGTTGACATCCCCTAACGAGTCCCTTTCATCGCTGACGCAGCCTCTTCTTGCACGTAAAAGGTAATAGCAAGAAGAACCGGCATCAGGCTTATCGTCCACCTCATTACCTCCCTAATGAGCTCCTTTTTATCATCGCACGCGGTAAAAAGTAATACTAAAAGCACCGCCAACCACCCTCTCTCTCCTTTTTCTCTTTCCTTTTCTAGATTTTTCTCTCCTCTTATCACCCATATGAGAGTGTAGTGAAAGAATAGGTGTCCCCACCATGTGCTGGCATAAAAAGTCTGGGGCGATAGGTGGGTCGTGCGCTTCTAGATGAATGTTAAGTGAAATTCAAATTAGTGACTTTATTTGATTGCAATTTTCAATGCGATGTCCAAGCGTTGAAATAAAAATCATATCAATTTCTTGGAACAAATGTCTATAATGATGCATTGTTCTTTCATTTATGTTGCAGTTGTTGCATTTAGCCGTAAACTCTAGTTGTGTGTAGAGTTAAACTTCAAGCTAGTTTTTGAACAACCATTTCCTAAATGTGCGTTTGTTAGGATTCATCATTTATACTTGTTTAATCCGTTGTTTCACTCGCTCCTACTTTGTTGGTGATTGACAGCCTGAGCCAGTTGGCTCCCCACCGATGATGACATGGAGGATGATCTTTTTATGGAACTTGGTGGGGTTGTTGGTGTATGTTTCTTGTTTATCTTGCCTTTGTGCATCCATTTTTATTTTTATGAATGTCAGCCAACTCTGGGATTATATTTCTGACCAAAAAAATAAAAAAAGCCCTGGGATTTTATGGCATTGTAGCGTTAAAATTCAAAGAAGCAATACGACGTCCCGGGTCATGAAAATTGCTTGAATTGCAAAAGAGTTGTGTTGAATGTGGAACCCGGAAGAAAATTGCGTGCGACAGAAAGAAGTAAGACGAAAAAGGAAAGTGCCCCCCTCACCCCCAAAAAAAATAAAAGGAAAAAAAGAGTTTTTTTTTTTTTTGTAAGGTAAGAATATATAAGCTAATAACCAAAATATACAAGAGGCTCGGCACCAAAAACTTACACTCATAAAGACAACAAGTCAGGACGAGTGGAAGGGAGCCGAATAAAAGAAGAAGGACCACAAGACAAGCGGACCAACCAACAAAAGCAAAGCAGCCAAAACAAAAGACAGCAAAACCCTAGCTAGGACGGCAGCACAGCAGCAAAACGGCCGGAACAACTCAGGAGCAAGCAATCGCCAGATCGCCAAAAGGAAGACCACGAAGGAGTCGCAACGACAAGAGCCCACCTACGTAGGCTCAAAAAATAGAAGCATCAAATCCCCAGCATCTTTGAAGTCTTCTATTCTTGTACGAGTTGGGCACATTCTTGTGAGTCAGAGCTTTGTCCTTGACAACCTTAATAAGATGGTTCTTTAACGCTGAGATTACCACAGCTTCACCACGGAAGATGACATCATTCCTTTTCTTCCAAATAATATGGCACAAAGCCCCAAAAGAAAACCGAGACAAGGAATGGAAAAATTCATTTCCTGAGAGGTACTTCATAAGCCAAAGGAGGTTGTCCATCCAGGATCTATTTCGCCACGGAATGTTACATCTTGTAGCCCAAAAAAACGCAAGTGTTGTCGAAGTATGACATTCAAAGAACAGATGATCTATAGAATCAGGCTTATCTTTACACAAAGCACAACAAGTGTAGTCGATTCTCCCATGAGACAGGAGGCAAGCTTGGGTAGGTAAACGATTTTTAGTAATAAGCCAAAGATGGAATTGATACCTAGGAGCAATAGCGTTGTTCCAAACAAAGGAGGCCCAGGGAACTCGGCTCCTCTTTCTCCTCATAATTTGCCAAGTCGATGCAACCGAAAAAACACCGGAGGAATCACCTTTCCAACGAAACCTATCCCGACTCGAGGAGAGAGCCGGAAGGGCTATACCCCAGCAATCCAAAAGGAAAAAAAGAGTTACCTTACACTTGACCAAACAAAAAAATGTACCACTTTTATGGAGACGTAACAAAAGTGGTGAGCCACTTATTAATGGATAGCGTTACCAAAACACAAAAAATGGTGTCTAAATTAAAAGAAGAGTGAAAAATGCACAATCCTTAGTAAACTTTAATCTAATTTGCTTAGCAAAAACAAAAAGTTATCGTAACTTTTAGTTAAATCTAACAAATTTAGACTTCTATTACTGAATATGTTGTATTTTTGTGGTTTTTATGATCGATATGATTTGATTGCTCTAAATTTTCCCCATAAAAATTACCAACATGGCGGTCACTAGGGATGGGCACCAAGTTCGGTTCAACCCGCAAACTAAACCGATCGATGATTTCAAGAAACTAGAACAGGAATCTATGATCGGTTCAATATTCAGGAACCAATTTCGAGACGCTTCTTTTGTGGTTTTCTTGCTGTCGAGCTCTCTTCCCTCATGGCTGCCCTCGAGGCTCGAGCTCTCTTCCTCATGCCCGCCTTTGTGCTCGCCTCGCTTCCCTAGTAAGATTTCTCTATTCGCATTGAGTTCTCTATAGAAATTTGTGTTGATAATTGCTAATCTAACTTATTTTTTAGCTACATTGGCAATTTTCGTTCGTGATGTCGTGATGTCACTTTGATTTGTGGTTTTTACAATTACTTGGTATGCTGGTTCGTACTCTCTTAGTTTGGATTGATTTCAATAGTTACTTTGCTTGTTGAGCATTTTTTTCAATATGTGGTTTATGTCTAATGGAGTGATATCTTCAATCTACTTTTACATGAAGAACCATATGGTCGATTTGATTTGTTGGTCACTTGTAATTTGATGGTCAATTTTTTTGGACAACTTTGTGTTGAGCATAGAGTTTTTGACCACGTCACCTTGATTTATGCTTTGTTGATTCATCTTGATTTGGCTTCACTTCAATTGCTTCATTTGCAAGAGTTTCGCCAAGGTCTTGCACCTATAGGTTATCGAAAAGTGTTCAACCGTGTCCATTTCTCACTGTACTAAAAACTTGAGTGAGCATTTAGTGTATTAAAAAGAAGTGAAAGATTCCGACTAATATGCCAAGTTATCTATATGAAATGCAAGTGCAATTGTCATAATAACAATAGATTTGCACAATTATATTTGAAGAAATAATATGACTAATACGGATTTTGATTAGCAAATTGGGATATTATCATGGGTATTTAGTTAACCATGATACTGTGAGTGTGGGGGCGAGAGCTTGCATCTCCTAACATGGCATGTTTACATGATGAAATAGCCATGAGAAGGTTTGTAATATTTAAGAATAATGCATTTCTTTCCTTGAGACATATGTGACCATGTTTATATAATGAAATTACTCTCTTTTTAATTGAGAATATCTAATTTGATGTGATTATTATTATTATTATTATTATTATTATTATTATTATTATTATTATTATTATTATAAATTTGTTCATATGTCTCTTTTACATTACTCTCAATGTGAAAATATAAAGGTTAAAAATCATTGTTTTTTTTTTTTTTTTAATTTTAAACAAGTCAAAAACTTAAATTGGTCACACAAAGGACTTTACATATGTATGTTTCTCAAATATCATTTCCCCAAATTTATTTCCCAAGGCACTTTTCAATTACAATTTACTAAACAGTGTTTGGATTTCATCAAATCTTTTAGGCTAAAAGCCCTTCACCAAAAACCGAACCAAACATAACCTTAGTTGGCCTCCATGGTTAATGATGAGAGGACGGTTACACTAAGACAATTCGGGTTACAAAGACAAGTGGATATTATGAAAGATTATTTTTGTTTTGAATATCAACCTCCAAGTAGGAAATTGATGGAGTTATGAAGTTTGATATAACAAAGTAATATTAAAACTTAGAGCTTCTTACAACTAATGACATATATATGATTTCCATCATAACTATATATGATCTAGACTCCTGTTATATATTTGGCCAATATTTTTTATAAATGTAACTCTGAAGCTTGTACCTTCGATATTGATATTAATAGTGAAGAGATTGCTTAGTGCGGTATCAAGTTTATCTTTGATTTTGAACACATTTTGAAAGGGAGTTCGCATAAATAGTCGCTTGTCTTCTTCTCTGTTTTACCTCTTTAAAGATTCGCGTTCCTAACAGCCGTCACCAAGAAAAAATTAAAGGGCAAAAATCACGGGAGTCAACTACCCACACTAAGAGAGCGAAACTTCTGCGCGCATGCTACATAGTAAATGTAGCATGTGACTAGTAGCTCTACTATATGGAAGCTAAGCGGGCAATCCCTCCTCCAAAAAGCACTATTCTAACTCGAGACAGCGTATTTTGTGAGTTGATAAATTCAACTGCTCGTCAGATAGAAAAAGACTATAAAACACATATGGCAAAAGGGTCGCCACTCGATGCAATGATGCTATCGCCATGATAAATGAAAGGGACCAAAAAAAGACATGGAAGTCAACGGCCCAAGCTGGGAGATAGTGACGCTTGCACGTGTAATGCTAAGTAGTAGATGCAGCACCTGAGCGACCAATCCCTGCTTCCAAAGCTCCGTTCTAATTACGACGCAATGCACGAGTTGGTAGGGATAAAAGACTAGTCAGATGTCACGAAAACAACGCTTATGAAAGCGTGTGGTAAAAGAATTACGACTTGATCCATTGCATAAGCCATGGAAGTCAACGACGTAAAACTAAGAGCACGGAGCTTATAGTAGATTGTAGCATGTTGACGTCATAATTTGGCTCATCCCCATTTTCTCTTTGAACGAAAATCGAACGATTTCTCCGTAGCTTCATTTAGCATCTTCTGCGTTGCCTGCTGTAGCTGAAATGACGGTTAGACCGTCTCGATTCGTAGACCACATTTCTTGAGGACCTTGTCGGTGTTTTAGGAGTTGAGATGAGAAAATTACCTTAAAAATAAAAAAATTTATTGCATTTGTGCCAATTTGGTCTTAAACATTTCGATTACGCAAATTGAGTTTTAAACATTTTTAAGTTTTTTCAATTAAATTTAATTAGTCAATTTTAGTTAGAAATTGTTGATGTGAACGATAACATTCCTACGTAGACGATTTTATAATTTTTTGTTATGTTGACAATTTTTATTCTTTTATTTTATTTGTATTATTTTCCTTTTATTTTTCTTTTTAATGTTTCAAGGTTGGTGAGGACCAACCGACTCTCGCCAGACTTGGTAGAAAAAAAAAAGGAAAATAAGGAAAGAAAAGGAAATAATAAAAGAAAATAAATAAAGAATTAAAATTTAAAAAAAATTATTCACGTCAACGCTAATTGTTATACGTGACACTATGGTGTTTTCATTAGCAATCTTCGAATAAAATTAGTCAAATTGATTCAATTATCAAAACGTGAAAATATTTAAGACCCAAACAACACAATTGAAAGGTAGGAGATTGAATTAACACAAGTACAATAAGTTAATGAACTTTTCGATAATTTTTTCCCAAATTAAGATAGGGACAAAGCATATAGAGATGGAGTACTGGCCTCGCGAGATCCCATCGCTACTACTCTTAGGATCCTTGGAAGTTTAAGGTTTCCTCAACTAGAAGCAAGTGTCTTGAGACACCAATTGAGAGCCGCCTCATCTATCAAACGGATATAATTATCAATGGGCTGTCAGGATTGTATTTCTTATTTTAATGTATTGCTGCCCATACGCCTCAATCCCCAATTTGACACGTTATATTTTTTCAGCCCTATGCCTAGCTCTATCCTCTAGGTGGTTTACGTTCAGGGATGCTGAGGTTTGCACGAAGTCTAGACAGTGCAGTTCAAGGACTTTCTACTCAGGTGCTAGCTGGCACAAAGGAATGTCTTTTCATTTCATGTTCAGATCCGAGCGCGCCCCTGTGCCATTTCAGTGCGGGCTTTCGGATATTCGGTGAGATGCCATCTACATAGGCTCGATGACGATCGGAAACGCATTAAATACCAGGCGAAAGGCGGCCCGGAAGTGCGGGACGCGATGAACACGAGCCGCGATTATCATCGCCGAAAACCTTACTCTGCACGTGCATAGTTGAAAAAGACGAGACATGCACGGGGGACGTATTGATGGGACTCTAGCGTCTCGGCCCTTTTCCGCCCCCGCGAGATCTTTGCCCGGGCATCAAGAGGTGGATTCATCATTACGACCAAGGGCGGCGTGACCGTTCGTGTCCGCATGACTTTGTCCTTTGTCCATTCTGATGGGACGGTGTAATGGATCGTCACTAATAACGATCACCACGCCTAGCACGAAAACTAATCGTCGTCGATTTCCTGAGGCCGCTCTCTAAAATGGCAAAGCCGTGGGCTTTTCCCGGTAACCGGACTAGCTGGTTTCGCAAAAATTTCAATCCTAACCCAAAGCGATTCCGATACGAATTTTTTTTCCTTGTACCAAGCAAATAATTTTCAAGCTGACTTACAAATAAAAAGTTTAAAGTGTATCAGAAGCCCTAAAACTTATCCGAAAAAGTGTAATAGGATCGTAAGATTTTAAACTAAAAATTGTTAATTTTGTGCATTTGAATCATTTCATTAATTCTATCTAATTTGGTTAACAGAAAATGTGTGTGTGGTTTTTTCCGATTACTTTCTTAGGACAAGTGGTATCGATGTGATGCCCACTAAGCGCCATGTCCAAAAAAATATAAAAAAATTTTAAAATGAAAGAATGATAAATAAATTTAAAAAAGAAGTAATAAAGAGGATAAAAGAAAAAGGATAAGAATGAAAAAAATATAAATTAAAAGCTTAACATTAAGGTGCGTTTGTTTCACAGAAAATGAGTGTTAAGAACTAAAAACATTTTTCGAAAAATGATTACTTATATTGTTTAGAAAAATTAGTAAATGGAAAATCTTTTCATCATGGGTGACAATCTATGCATAACAATTTTTGTGAGGGATGAAAAATTAGTCCATTCATTTATTTTTGTAAGCAACACAAATGATTATATTTCGAAAAATATTTTCTAAATCACTCATTTTTTGCAAAATGCATCCTAAATAATAATTAAAAAAAAAAAAAGGCAAGATCTTGCTAGCTGCCAGCTTGTAGAGGTTTTGCAGCGGAGTTCAATGGCAGGCTGCGGGGGTTCATCTCGGAACGTTGCTTGCATTGAGGAAGTCTGAAAGGACTATAGCCGCCATGACCAAGCTCAAGGAAGCTCAAGCGAGAAAGAGCTGCCGTGGTGGAGCTTGCATTGCATTACCGTTGCTTGTTCTCGGGGGAATAGCTGGGAAAAAGAGCCATGGTGAGTCTCAAGCTGTCTTATCAGACCATCTACATTCTCTTTAGGAAGGTTGAGGATGCGCAGTCAACAGCAATTGAAACATGCTTGAAGCAACTGTTGTGGCTGGGAAAAACGTCTGATACTGCTGGCCAGCTCTGTAGAATCTACACTTTCTGTCTAATTTCGATCCTATCATATCGACCGCAATGTGATGCTCGCTTAACAAACGTTCAAATTCCAACCACGATCGCGATTTTTGAACCAGGTTATCATCCTAGGGTCCTAGCCGTAAATTTCCCAGTCGCCTGTAGCATCATGGAATGTCAAGGCCCTTATTAAGTCTTGAGGCCCATTGACGTTAATCATGAATGACAAAAACTGAAGTTGTACGGAGATTAGCTTAGGAACCCATAAAAATGTTGCATTATCTTGCTGTGTAAAAGCTGGCCAGACAACAGTTGACAACCGTTGTTAAACCGGTTTTCACTGATGTGATTCTCAAGTTCCTAGTCTTATTCTAAAACCATGCTCACCCCTACTTGTTATAACTCTCTTTCTTCTTAGGGCATATGGCTTGGATATGCTATTGCATATTCCTCACGTGTGGATCTGTGGGGTTCTACTCATCTGTACTGTACGTCCGGCACATATGCTATTCTATCAAGAGCGACTGAGGGCATTTATGCTCGAACAGCGCTTCAAAGTCCCATCACGTTCCTTCCTATGGATGAAATGTCGCGAGGCCCGCGCTACAATGTTGGGTCAGGACATGGGCGTGAACTGTTCATCTTTTGTATTAATAGTACCAAGACTAATAGTGTTCATCGATCATGTGCATTATAACGCATCCTGTCTTCACATCGATGTGCGCACACTTAAATTTAGCACAGTAATGGGAAAAGTTCAAAAAAATCATAAACTTTTTAATTGAACCAATTGAATCCTAAACATTTTTATTTATACCAATTTAGTTAAACATTTTCATATTAATTTGACCGGCCGACGCCGACGTGGACATTTGGCCGATGAACACCGACGTGGTAATTTTTAATTTATTTTTTTAGAATTTTTTGTTGATTTTTTCCTTTTCTTCCTTTTTTTTTTTTTTTGTCTATTTTTCTTCTTCTTCTTTTTCTTTTTCTTTCTCTTCTTCCTCTTAGCCTTCTTCTCCAGCCGTGGCTGGCAAGCCTCTAGCGGCTCGCCGGCCACTGGGCGAGGCCATGGCGGCGCTCGCCAAGGCCCGGGCGAAGCCCGGGCGAAGGCCGCCATGGCCGCCGCCAGCCATGCGACAAGGCCGCCTTCGCCTGTGGCCCTAGGCGAGGGTAGCGACCCTCATCGGCGGCCAGGTGAGCCTCGTCGGATGAGGCTCGTTGGCCACGCAAGGAACCCAAGGAAGAAGAGAAAAAAAGAAAAGGAAAAAGTAAAGAAAAAAAAAAAAAATCAATAAAAAATTCTAAAAAATAAAAAATAATTTAAAAATTGCCACATTAGTGGTCGTCGGCCGGTCGATGTCCATGTTAGCGCCGACCGGCCAAATTTGGCAAGATTGACTAAATTTGTACCAATATAAAAAGGTTTATGGCTGAATTGATCAAATTAAAAGTTTATGATTGAATTTGTACAAATGGCATCGGTTTATAACTTTTTTGGTACTTTTCTCTATAGTAATAGTGCATACTCATGACACTTTTCCCTTCACTATGGGCGGCTCGAACGTCTTCCAGGTTGAAGATCCTTATGTATGCATCCACAAGAGTGCATTTTAGGGCATGGAATATATCACATGTAATACCACCACTTTGTAACAAGGACTGTCTGTCAAGAGAGGGAGAATGGAATGTCCTTACTCTAGTAAGTTGAGTACGATATTTCAAAAATTTGAGTCAACACAACGAAATTGGAGGGGGAGATTGCTTGATTCTCCGTGGCTTGTATAGGCATCCTTTTCTCACTCGATATTTAATTTTAGTCCAAGGGAACAACATTTTTAATGAGTGACATTCGGATCATCTATCACATCACATGAGGTCGTATTGCCCTTTATAAATACCAAATTTTACTAAAAAAACATCAATTTTGACTTGAATATTTTTCCTTATAAACAAGAATTAATTTTTAGTTAGTACCTAGATTCGTTTCTCATCTAATTTTGGTCCAATGATATCTTTAAAGATCTGAAATATCATTTCAGTGTACATCTCTTTTTCTTTTATGTGTCACTTCATACCATCTTTAGTTTTCTCCATGTCTACCCTTCCCTCCTTTTCTTTCATCATCTTCATTCTCAATTTGACCCTAAAGAAGTCCCTCGCCGAGAAGAGCACCCTTAACAGATCAAAACACTGCACAATTTGAAACCCATCAAACAAAAACTCAAGTTCTCAACATATGCCAAACTCAAATCTCAAGAGACCTTTTCGAGCTGCGACCTCTACACCACCATGTTAGCTTGAGCTTCGGGCTAGCAAGGGCCATGGCCACCACAGCTTTGGGCCGCGAATCTTGTGGTAACCATGGCCGTGAGATCTTTTCGAGCCATGAATCTTGAGGCTACCATGGCTATTCAAGCTTAAAGCTCACGGTGACCATGATGCGCCAATGGCCACTTGAGATTTGCGAATCTCAAGCTTCACGGCTTGAAAAACAAGCTCAAGTGGCCATGGCGTCTATGAGAATGAGATTGAGCGGCCATGGCTGTGGCAATGAAAAAGGCAAAAGGAAAAAAAAAGGAATGAAAAACACAAAGAAACTACTAAAGACGGCAAAGAATGACATGTGAGATATTCATCGGTGTCAATGGATTTTACATGATGAGGGCGAGACTTGGGTCCTGAGTAAAAATTAAAGCCCTTTCATTAGAAAAAAGAAGAAGTTCGGAGCGGAATTGGAATCTAGGGGAATTGAGCTAGTGAAAATAGTGCGAGGCAGCATGATGTTGTATGGGGTCACACATAGCTCTAAAAATTGACGTGGTTGACATTCTATGGCGGTTGCTTTCTCTCTCTCTCTCTCACGTGACAAAAGTCTCCAAGGTCACAATTGAGCTCTTCTAGAGTCGAATGTGTTACGAAATCGCACGTCGATTTCAGAAAAATAACGCTTACCAGGCAGAATATAATAATAAAATAACAAAATCAGAAAAATACGTCAGAAAATTTCTTAACGAAGTTCACCAAAACCTAGGCTATGTCTCCGCTCAAAGGTACTCGCAAATTCACTAGACTTTGAAAAAGTTGGAATACTGATAATATATTTTCTCAAGATCATGGCACAGAGAAATTGAGAACCCACATAAAAAAAAAAAATTCACTTTTTTTCATTTCTCTTTTTCTTGCCTCTCTATTTTCTTTTTAGCGTCTTGACGGCTAAAGCGTTTTTTCATCGCTAATATAAATATATCACTTTTAACTTAAAAACAAATCCAATGAAAAAGACAAAAAAAATCCTTAAAAAACATTTGGCTTCATCTATAACAAAATGGCCCTTGTTCGATCTTCACTCCTTTTCTCTCGCCGTATGCTCCTTTATCGTTTTGCTTTTCATGTTCTCTTTTCGCTTTCACAGCTCACGGGGTTCCACTTGGACGCAATTGTTGACACCACGAAGTCTCTCTTTATAATCAACACAAAGTCGATTTGGTCAAACATAATTTGGAGATGAAATGATATCGACAAGATGTGTGAGTTACAGATAATAATGCCGTCATTGAAAATTACAGAAGGAACTTGTCGATAACTATGGACAATGATTATTGCTGACTATGAAATATAGCTATTGATGTACAATGACGAGAGGTTGATAGACATCTCGTTTCAATGAAAAAATCAATTCGCGATGTCGATGTTGTCAATAAATTTCGCCGAGCGTTGGACACGGGGAAAAAGAAAGGAGATGGAGTGAAGATGTTGATTAGAGGTTTGAATGTTGACATCGACATCGACATCGACATAGAGTCAAGGGGCAATCGACAGGACAATTCAATGAAGAGCATGGCGAGTTGGCCACCTAAATCTGGCTAAGTGTTGGATAGAGGAGAACATGAAGATTGCGATGCTGATTGAAGAAAAAGATATGGATGGATAGTTGAGTGACATAGTAGCCTAGTGAGCTATAACCATTTATGGACAAGATAGGTGAACAAATAGGAGACTTATATATCGGAGGCGTAGTTATAACTATACTTAACATAATAACTGCTAAAGGACGGTTACGATTAGGACATAGGCGATGCATAACTATTGCATCATCCATCATCAAAACACATATTCCCGAAGTACCTTAATGTCTTTTAATTTCAATAATTTATAGCTTTTTGTATCTTTAAATTTATTCTTCTTCATCATCATTATATCAATTCAATTCCTGTAGGGAATTGCTCCATAACACATCTCATATAAAAAATTAAAGATAAACTTTTTGGTGAAAGACTTTTTTACTAATTGGATCAATACGCATTTTAAGCCGCGTTTATTGTCAAATAAAAGGATATGTCAACCATGAGAAAATGAGAACATTATGACAGGTTTACAACTGTTTGTTTATCACAATCAAATATAGGAAATGAAATATAATCCACCCGACAGCCCATGTCAATATTTCAACCCATGTCAATTCGTGTGACTATTGCAGTTGTCCTGCGTAGGGACCCTCTTGGTTCGGTTCGGAGGTATTTTCTAACCTCAATCGGACTTTTTAGTTCGCGATAATTTCAAAATATAGGAATATAATCACAATTAAATTGGATTAACTTATCCAAAAAGTAAATTAGAAAGTTTTATCTAACTAAATGGAACGGGGATACACAAAAGATGATAAAAAACAGAAAACACTTTTATAACTATTATTAGAGATTAAAAAAGCACCCACCCTGAGATCTTCTCAGCACTAGATTCAACCACCCACCTGGGTGGCGCTGTTGGCGGCGAGCTTCTCCCCCTAACGCAAGGGGAGGAGTTTGATTCCCGGGCGTCGTAGGGTGACTTACTCGGTGGCACGTGTGTGATGGTTAGCACATGTTGCCCCCAAGGTTTACCCCCCGTTACCTCGGGCCTTTCGGGCTGTTTATGTTGGTACGGTGCGTGGGTTCGCTGGGTCACCAAAAAAAAAAAAAAAAAGCACCCACCCACGCATGGCTGTGCTAGTTGAGGCTTGCCCCCTTGCATTTTGCGAACCGTAAGGTTGGGGGTTCAACTCTCAGCATAAGCTCCGTCACTTAAATGGGGGTCCCGACGGTGGGTTGCCGGGCTAGTCCCCCTAAGGTATAGTTGGTGTTGTGCTCTTGTAAAGTGAGTTAGGCTAGATCCTCAGTATAAAAAAAAAAAAAAATCATTCTATTTATGAAGAATTTGAGACTTAAATGGGGGCCCCGGAGGTGGGTTGCCGGGCTAGTCCCCCCGAGCTATAGTCGGTGCTGTGCTCTTGTAAGGTGAGCTAGGCTGGATTCTCGGTATAAAAAAAAAAAATCACTCTATTTATGAAGAATTTGAGAATCAAAAGTCTTACTTTTGATTTAGGAAGTACCAATACTCTTTAAGAGCATTCGTGTCGTATCAAACATTCTTCGATACATTCGATCAACGGGTGTCGGAAAATGCGACACCTAGTCAACTCTCCCAACATTATTCGGCATTCGAGTTCGAAATTCTGACATGCGAGTTTAAAATTCTGACACTTGATTTCGACATATACAAGGTCAATATTTAAAAAAAATTCAATAAAGATCAAAATGTAAATATATAAAAAAAAATAAATAAAGGGCAAAAGAAGATTAACCTAGTGTTCTCTTTTTGTCTGATTCTTGCTTTCCGTGACACAATTTATCTTCCAAGTTTATTTTTCCTCCTCTTCCGATAATGTGGATTACTTGTTTTTTTCTTCCAAATTTTATGGAATGGAGTTGAATTTGTTAAATTGAAATAGTGAATGATATTGACAAATGGTGGATTAATGTTTTTAGAATAAATTCATTCGAATCTCTTTTTTAATTATTTATTTACTCGTGAATTTGAATCAAATTAATTTGCTCACAAGTATGATATATATAAATATATATTTAATATACAATGTGTCTCGAAGTATCAAAATTCTTTATTTTTTGAAAAACAACATGTCAACATGTCGTGTTATGTTTTGTTGCATGTCGCGTGTCTATATCGACATCGGCATTGGCGCTACCTAGCTTTTGATAGCATAATAGTAATCTTAGATAGGAAAGAACCTACTTTGTTCGGACCAATCTAAAAACTTTATTAGTTAAAAAGGAAAGTAAATTTAAATATTAAACTCATCAGATTCATTTTAAATCAAAACTAAATCAACAAATCGATGACCAAAAGAGCCCAAACATCAATTAGTCGGGGTGCGGGACCCGGCATTTGATTTCCCTCTCGATTCATCATCATTCATCAGCCCGAGACGCACCGTACGCACTCGCATGATTGGGCGAACTGTCCGAAAGATCCGCAAGAGTCAGCGAATCCCGTTTGACTTTTTTGGCTCGCGTCGGGACGGCAGTCGACGCGCCGATGAACTGCGCCGTGTCGGGACTCCGTCGTCATCTTGGTCGAGTCATGCACGGCGCCGCCCGGCCTACGAAACGCGCGCTCTTCCAGGTCGTCTAGCTCTTCGTTCGCTTCGTCGTTGTCGTTCGGCCCGCGACTGCAACGGCAACGCTCGACCCAGCTTCGATTTCGTAAAGCAGAGGTCTCTCTCTCACTCTATAGCGTGCTCAGCTGCGGGGGTGCTTTCGGGAGTTATTTGGTAAGTGGTAGTGATGACTCGGGCTGGTCTTTGATGGGTTGGGCTAACTATGTTGTCTCTGGTTCAAGAGCTTGTCAGTCCGTGAAGCGAGCTTGCTGATGTTTTAAGATTTAGCTGAATAAGGTGGCGGTGGCACAGCTTTGGGGGACAAATGTTACCGAATCTCATGCTCTAGCCTTGAAGCTTCGGAGGCGATGTTCTTTGTTCCCTAAACTGGTCAATTTTCTGGTTAGGCGAATGCTAGCTGCCCGGCTCTTTTTCACGTGATGCAGTTCGAAGGGTAGTCGGAGTATGTTGATGGGCTGAAGGCATCTACTGAAAATGAATCAGATGTAGTTGGATCGGTGATTGGAAGTCATAGTTCAGTGATCAGATTGTAAGCTTCATTAAAGTACAGTGAGTGTAGATGGAACTTACCCGTAGGAGTTAATTGTCAGCCTTTTCTCTTACACAGGCGAGTGATTGCGTGCTGTTAGGATATTCACACATATAAGTTGAGAAGACTCTCAAAACCTCAGTTTCTATCCAAAGTTTCCACTAAGTCGTTGAGAAGGATTGAGAGAAATACTATAGATGGTCCTCTTCTAGTCTTTCCTTATTTTTGCATAATGTAAATAGAATATGTGTTAGCTAATGGAAGAATTGGGGATACATCTTGTGTCAGAACAGTAAAAGAAGAGAGATTTTGCTATATTCACTTGTTGAAGCGAGTATTGGTGTGCAATTTCAAAAAAATATGCAGCAAGTTTTAGTAACTAGGGGCTTCTTGATGCATGGACATCTTTAATGATCATTTGTGTCCCTTTAATGCAGCTGTTTACATGTAGGGTAGACATTTTTCTCAGTTCTCATAGAAGTATTAGTTCAGTTGGAAATGATAATGACTCGGTGAAGCCGAAACTAATGTGAAGTGTTAGGTGGGTTTGGCACTACATCAAAACCTATCAAGTAATGAACTTTTGAGACCATCACCTTCTTGTGTATTGATTTGATAGTAATGGTATTTCAATACATCAACTTCACATGCAAGAAATAGTAGTGGACCAGATAGAGGTGATCCAAGACCACTTGACACTTGTTCTGTTCTGTAAGATTGAGGATTTGTTTTTTTCAGCGTGCAAAGCTTCCTCATGTGAAGACAATATGTGAATTTCAGAAGCTCTAAAATGTTCTGCAGGAAAGCTACTAAATTTCCAGATTTTGAATTTCCAGGTCATGGACCATCGAGATCACGAGTTTGTGAAAGGTGGAAGTGCCTAGTTCATCAGCCACTGGTGGTCCAAAACAAGGTTTTGATTCCAAATTGGAATTCAGGCCTGAAGTGATAACTTTGATCTGCGATAACTTTATAAACAATTCCACCAATTAGAGGTCATATTGGTGGTTGCTGCAATAAATGAAGACTTATTAATCAAGATAAACCCTGGTGGCTATCCCATAGACTAAGTAGTTTTACTCATCCTTATCCCTCATACAGTTGATATTTGTCTTTATATATTTCATCAGTAAAATTAGTTCAAGAAAGATAAAAATGACAATATCGTGTAGCAACCTTAAACATTCAATAAACTCATGCCTATCACTTTAATCACATCAGCAATTTTAGCCATTGTACTCTTACGCTCTGCAATCAGGGAAACCGACTATTTGATAATGGTTTTCTTTTCTGGTTTATTAAAGTATCTCTTGTCCAGATGCATGAACCATTGTCCATGGACAAATGGTGTTCAAACCTTGAATTTTTCCCTCGATCTTTTGTTGTCCTAAATCACTGTGATGTACTAGAATTAAGACAAAAGGAACATCCCTGATGTGTGCTGTTTTGAACATGTAGGTCCTCCCTTAATGCTTCAGGGCTCCTAAAATCACAGTTTGTTTCATCTCGGCATTGGATATATTATGGGAAAGGAGAAATATGTGGCATATCTAGCTGTTCTTCTTCTTGTCATTTGTTGCCTAAGTCATGTGAGATCAGATTTGCTGGAGCATAGGTACAAAGTTGATGACGCAGTTCCTCTTTACGTCAACAAAGTGGGTCCATATTACAATCCAAGGTAATTATCAACCTGTCAATTTAGGAAGCTAGCTTTTCATTTTTCTAGAAAAGTGTGGAGTGCATGGTAAGCATGATGTCTATAGAGGATGAAATGAAGTATGAGTTGTATACTTGCAGTCAGCTAAGATCATGGTTGTTTAAATGTGGCAGTTTGAGGTTCAATACTATGTTCTAATGCTAGAAGTAGATACGTTATCTTTACATTTATCAAATCTACACAAGTTTTTCCTCTTAATGATGTTACTGTATATACTTTCTTACTTCCTGTTTGTGTGATGGTTACAGTGAAACATATGGTTATTACAGTCTTCCATTTTGTCGACCAGGTTAGCCTTGCAATGTGTACCTAAGTTTTGTTTGGGGTTCAAGTGCCTCAATTTCGTCCTTTTCCCCAATTATGTATACATGTCATATCTTTCCCCAATTCTTCGCATTTTCATGATGACAGATTATTTGGAGGAGAAACAGGAGACTCTTGGTGAGATATTGAATGGAGATCGCCTAGTAACTGCTCCATACGAAGTAAAATTTCTACAGCGGAAGGATCATGAGGTTGCGTGTGCAAAGAAGTTGACTAGCGAAGAAGTCTCTCAAATTCAAGCTGCAATCAAGCAGCATTATATATTTCAGATGTACTGTGATGACTTGCCAATCTGGGGATTTCTAGGAAAGGTTGAAGGATCATCAACAAATAATTCAGAGCACAAATATCTCCTTTACCAGCATTTCGAACTTGAAATCTTTTTCAATAAGGATCAAATTATAGAGGCTCATTTGTTGATGCACCCTAATGAGGTAGTGGAGTTGGCTGGAGGCAGGGACATGGACATAGAGCTACAGTACAGCGTGCATTGGATAGAAACAAATGCACATTTCCATGAGAGGACGAAGAAGTATTCAGTGCCACGCAATTCTTCAATACACTATTTTTCAATTATAAATTCATGTGTGACGTTTCTGATTCTGTTTGGATGCCTTTTAATTTACTATATGAGAGTCATCCAGAAGGATTTCTATGAGTAAGAGTGCAAGCATTTGTCACCTTCTTTACCTTGTTCTTATTGTGTTCTCTCCAACTATGCTATGGAATGTGTTTTTACATGTTTGATCGCTTGGCAGTTTCATACCTGAAGACACAGCAGTAGACAGAGAGCAGACAGGATGGAAGTGCATCCGTTCTGATGTCTTCCGGTATCCAAAGAACAGGTCTTTGTTTGCTGCAGCCCTCGGTTCTGGTGCTCAGTTGTGCATTCTGTGAGTTTCTTAACCAATCAATGCGTCTGAGATCATCTTACTCAACAGGCCGATCGGCGGTCGTCTAACTTCTTGTGTTATAAACTTCTGATTATTTACAATCTTTTTTCTCAGAGCCACATTTACTTTACTACTTGGGCTTCTGGGTGTATTTTATCCATTCAACCGAGGAAATTTGTTCATAGCATTGATAGTCCTGTACACCATGACTTCTGGCTTTGCTGGATATTTAGCTGTCTTATTCTACTGTCAGATTGAGGGAAAGAATTGGGTATGTTCTAACAGGATAAATGTTAAGCATCTCCATTTGAACACTTTCATATTCATCATGAAACTTGAGCCTAATCTTCTGAGTTTTACAACAGGGCAAAAATTTGCTGCTGACAGGGTCTTTATCTTCTGTGCCATTGTTTCTTATATTCTGCTTCCTTAATACTGTCGTGGCGTCTTACCAAGCAAATGCAGCACTTCCTCTAGGAACAATCTTGATATTACTGTTGATTTGGATATCGCTTGCATTACCATTGCTTGTTGTTGGGGGAATAGCTGGGAAAAAGAGCCACGGTGAGTTTCAAGCTACTTGTGAGACCTCAAAGTGCCCCAGAGAGGTCCCGTCGCTCCGATGGTACAGGGGCACTCTTCCACAGATGGTCCTGGCAGGTTTCTTGCCTTTTTCTACAATCTACATGCAGCTGCATTACGTGTTCATGAGCATGTGGGGTAATAGGGTCTATACCCTTTATAGCACGATATTTCTCATCTTCATTATTCTGCTCATCACAACTTCGTTAATCACCGTGGCTCTGACGCACTTTCAGCTAGCCGCCGAAGATCATCGATGGTGGTGGAGGTACATCTCTCTCTCTCTCTAATGCCACTTTTTAAAACTTTTTGCTAATGATGGAAGTGATATCTCCTTTTTCTTTCCATTTATTTTCCTCTTTGTTTATTTCATCATGTGAATGTCAAAGTTGAAAGATAGTCCTCCAAAAAAAAAAAAAAAAAGAACAGTGGATGTTTATGAGTTGGATCAAACCCAGCTACCTATGTCACAGGTGCAACACCAATCTTCTGGTTTTATAATGACAGAAACGACAAAAGTTGGTTCATATATGTTAAAACACAATAGTCTTATATGAGAAACCAGTCACCACATATATAAAAATTTTGACAATAAAAAAGACAAATTCTTGCAGTCCTGCTACTTCTCTATTAGGAATAGAGGATCTATAACCTTGACATCCGTGAAATTGTAGGAGATGTGAATATAGGAATTGAGAGTGTTCAAAAGGCTATGCCTCTGCGCTTCACATGAATCGAAAGGCTGCTGCTATTACGAATGTTTAACTGAAATTGAATATGTGTGCTCATTGGAACTGCACTTTTCTGATTTACCGGTTTAGAGGAAAGAAATTAGGAATAATTTGGCTTGCTTGCATTTAAGCATTTTTCCCATATATATTAAACTGTTTAACAGACCATCTACTTTAGGTACTTCATTTGTCCATAATGATCGAATATGACTTATGGGGGCCATGCCACCCAAATGAATACTTTGGCAGTGGTCTTTTGTGAGTGGGCTGCTACTTATGTATCACTTAACAATCCTCTCCTACTCCATGTGAGATCTGAATGTTACAAATTCCCCCACTTATAGCATGTTAGTATAGAACCATAGAGACGAGACCCACGCCAAGCAGGTAGGATATATCATATTTCCCACACTGCTAGTTGGTGCATTGCTCCGATTCCTTCAATACCAAGTCGGCCCTATCCACGCAAACCAAGACTGTGTAAAAGCATCAAAGTGGATGGACAAAATGAGTAATTCACTAGTCACATTTTTTTGCATTTATTTTTTTTATTTGCTTGAGCAATATTACCTTCAAGGGGTCAAGAATAGGTCTTATATCATGTATCAAATTCTTCAAGTTGGAAATCTCAAGTTTTCCTGGAAACTGTAAGGTTGAGGATGCACAGGCAATAGTAATTGAAACATCTTTGAAGCGACTATTATAACTGGCAATACTTTGTTAGTTAACAATGAACTAACAATATCACCAAGCATCTCATCCATCTTCATTAAATTCTACTTGAGTGGGCTTATCAATACGTCTTCATAGTGCCAGCTCTTAGCATGCCTAATGCCAATTTTGAGCAGTAGGATTTACACTATCTGTTTAATTTCAGTCCTATCATATCAAGACTGGAATGTGATGCACTTAACAAATGTTTGAGTTTGAATTGTGATTGCAATTCTTTAACCAGGTTATCCTAGTCTCCTAGTCATAAATTTCGAGTGCTTGTAGTATCATCAAGGACCCTCATTAAGTCTTGAGTCCCATTGACGTTCATCATGGATGACCACTGAAACCCTTAAAGATTTATATTATCATGGTGCTTGAAAGCTGGCCGGAAAACAGTTGACACAACGCATAGTGTAATGATTGCTCCGATTGTCATAGCTGTACTATTTATTGTTGTTTGCAAAATGCAGCTAATAATTATAATGTGCATATCTGAATGAGATCCTGTTTCTTGACATTGTCAGCCTCCCAGGCTTAGCCTTTTCCCTTTAATTGAAGTGTCTGCATTCGTTTGTATGGACTGAATTGATTGTTTTGCTCACTTCAGGTCCTTTCTGTGTGGTGGATCAGTTGGTCTGTATGTCTATGGTTTCTGCTTCTACTACTGCTATTGGAGATCGCACTTCTCCGGCTTCTTACAACTCTCTTTCTTCTTCGGGTATATGGCTTGGATCTGCTATTGCATCTTCCTCATGTGTGGGTCCGTGGGGTTTTACGCATCTCTGCTATACGTTCGGCACATATACAGCTCTATCAAGAGCGACTAAGAGTGTTTTTGCTCCAACAACGCTATAAAGTCCCATCATGTTCCTTCCTATGGATGAAACATAGTGAGGCACCGTCTACTACGTCTGGTCAGGACATGCCATCTTCATCTTCTGTTTTAGCCTTTTCTGATATGTATAGATGATGCCTGGGTTTCCCGATGACAGAACCAATGGTGTTGATCATAAATGTGCATTATAATGCATCTGTCTTCGCATCGACACAAGCGTATATGCCGGCAACTAGCGATGGTGCATGCACACAATTGCTTAACCTTCTCCTTCGGGAGGCTCGGTTATCTTCAGGGCTGTTTTATCATCTGGCGATGTATGTTATAGTACTGAGACAAGTTCTCCTAGGTTGTTCTCCAGGTTAAAGCTATGAATACATCCATGAGACAGTGCATCTTATGGCATGGAATATGTCATGTTTTCATACCTCGGAATCCTGTCGGATATATGTAATGCCGCAGAAGTCGGAGATCGCTCGTCCTCCAAGGCTTATACAAACACCCTTTTTCTCATCTGACGTTTACTTTTTGTCCAAGTGAACAACACTGAATGGATGACATTCGCCTCATCGTCCAAGACAATCTTTCTCAATTCTCAACCACTTGGCTTCCCACATTTTCTCTTCAGTCCTGGTCTCTTGTGTTGTGTCTGCTGCAACAGACGTTACAACTTACAATTGGCTTTTCAACCATTCCCATCAAGGTGGACTACATTGTCCTAATCATGTGATTACCAAGATGCAAAATTCTAATTATAATATTGGAAAGAGTCATACCCAATTGATGAGCCTTAGGTTGTATTTATTTTGTGGAAAATGAAGATTTAAAATGCATCTTCCTTAAGATGATTGCTTATATTACTTACAAAATATTTCCGTTGTCCTCGAAAATAGTTAGACATAAATTGTTGTAAGTGATGAAAAAATTTTCATCGACTAATTATTTTAAGCGATAAGAGCGATTGTTTCGGAAAAATATTTTCAATTATTCATTTTCCGTAAAATGAATGAAGCCTTAGTAAAAATATTCATATACATGAAAAAGTAATAATTTCTTATCATTTCAAAAAGCAAGTAAGAAAAAGAAAAAAATGAGAAAAATGTTTAAAATTTATTAGAAGGGAAAAAAGAGACAGAAAAAGGTGTGACAATTTTTCTAGTGTACTTTACCGCTTACAATTCTCATTTTTGACAGAAAAATATTTTAATGTTTGATCAACTTTTCTAGTGTACTTATACTTCTTAAAATTCTCTCACAAAAAAAAAATAAATAAAAATACTCGTTGAAATTCTCATTTGTGTCCGATCTACTCGATGATTCTTGTAAGCATTTTATTGAAAATGAGATAGTTTTGGTAAGCTGTAATTTTTAATGGTATTTATTCTCCCATCACCTTTGACCGTTAGTGTCAATTAGGTAATCAAGCTGTGATTTAGTTGATGATGCACAAGAGTCGTGATCCAAAAATTTCAAAGCAAATCTACCGACGAAAGTCGCATAAAAATGAAAAATTATAGTACAAACTTTGTTCTAGAATATGGTCGAATGCTCGTTAATCATATTTGATAGCAAATATGTATTGATTTGCAAAGTATTACTTACATAGAACACAGAAAATAATTGATTTCCAACTAGGTTTGCCTAGTTTGAAATGGAAATGTCACAAATGATTTCTAAATTTTGGTTAAATCAATTTTGGCCTAACGTATACTGTCATTTTTAGATTTTTAATTGATTCAGTTTAGTCCTTGAATTATTGAAAAATGTGCTATCTAGTTCTTAAATTATAGGAAAATATTTAATGCCGTACTTTCATAATTACAAGCCAACGGAATCTCATGTGGCTTTCAATCTATTAATTTAATCACTGCACAATAAATAAAAAAAAAAGAGTTAGATGTGAATTATCAAAGTAAGATATCATTTCAAAATCTGAATATAGTAGATGGATACATTCACACCCTAATTTCCTTTTCCCTTTTAAAAACTAGATGGATAAAAAGATGGACACGTTGACTTATCACAAATTCTCTCCATGTCTCTCTAAATACTTCATCTTCTCCAGCTTGGTAGGATCCTCTAAAAAATGCAGTTCTATTAAATTAAAAGTGTTATTATTTTAACATCTTTGAATGTTTCTATGCTCTGATCCAAATTTTCAAGTAGTTTGCAGCTAAAAGATAGTCTCTTAAAGGCTTGAACAGAGAACTCTACTAAATTAAAAATGTTATTATTCTAATATATTTGAATGTGTCTATGCTTTGATCCAAATTTTCAGATAGTTTGCAACTAAAAGACAGTCTCGTAAAGATTTGAACAGAGAGGTTCATTTATCATGAGACATTATATCTGTTGCAACTAATTTGATATTCTGTGATCTAAGCCAAAAAAAAAAAAAAAAAACATGAGTAATTCATATCATTAAATAATGTCTAATCCGTCATTTAACTGAATGGGAGGGCTATATTGAACATTTCTTAATAATTTAGAGATTATATCAAACAAATAAAAAAATACGTAGGGGGCACTGCGCATGGGCAAAATGCTGAGGCAATCATCTCCGTTTGGCTGCCGTCAACAAAATCCTCCAAAAATAAAACCATTTATTAGGGACCAAACTAGAAAATCATCGAATCCCAAGGACTAGGATGCAATTTCCGAAGAAAAAAGTATTGTTTTTTTCATTTTCCTCCCTCTCCTTCTATCTTCTTCTTCTTCCAATTTTTGGCACTTCTCTCTCTCTCTCTCTCTGCTCAGAGCTCACCCTAAACCGGAACAAAAACCCCGACGGATCCATCGATCGATTCCGCCATCTCCGGCGAGAGAAGCATGAGGAAGGAGCCGTCCGCCGGCCGCCGCCGCCTCCTCGCGGCGATCGCCGCCCTCGCGATCGCCTCCCTCGCGATCGGCGCCAGATCCGACGCCTCCGACCACCGCTACAAGGACGGCGATGCCGTCCCCCTCTACGCCAACAAGGTCGGCCCTTTCCACAACCCTAGGTAAACTCCCGTCCCCTCCCTCCCCCCGCCTCGCTCGTCGATCGATTCGGTTTTCGCTTTCTGTTTCGAGCTTCGCGTCGGATCTTCGTTTCGGATCTGTCGTTGTTGTGGTGGTGGTGTTGGCGCGCTTCCTTCTGGCGCCGTCGGATGAGGCGCTGGACGCGGCCGTGTAGCTCGGTGTTTTGACTGCGACGTTTCGTTTCTTTCCGCCTAAGCCGATGCTGAGCTAATCTGCTCGTTTTGTTTAATTTGCAGCGAAACCTACCGCTTCTTTGATCTGCCGTTTTGCTCTCCAGGTGCGCTTCGCGTCTCCTCTTTATTCCTCGTGGAGGCGGTTTTAGGTTCTAGCTTGACCGAACACTGGTAGTAAGATGAGTGTTTTATGAGTGATGCGATGCTGTCGTTGACGAATGAAGAAAGTGCTAATTTTTCATGGTCTGATTCTCCCTTACCACTGCGTTGAATGAAGGTGGCGGTCCCGAACGTGTTTTTCCAGTTTAATTCGTGCTGTGCAAGTTACTGCCGTGTGGAGTCACTTAGCTGTTAATTTTGATGTAGCTTTGTTACCATGTAAGCTTTTGTGGATCCTCTTTCGCTAAGGGGGTCATGTGGAAAAGGGAGTTTGTGCCGAAGAAAGCACTTCCACTAGAAATTCCGCAAAATGCATCTTCTGGAAATTAACACAAATGAATCAGTCATGATGTTCATCTCAAACTTTTAGGCTTTAAGGGTGGTGCTTATAATGAAATTCATTGTCACCCTTAAATATCAGTGGGTTTTTAACTATATGGATGCTTGGCAGTTCATTTTAGGAAGAAGGAAGTCAAGAAAATGCCCGAATCATAACAATCTTATTGGTGAAAAAAAAGGAGATGTCACAAGTTTGGCTAATGAGAGGCTGGAAAGTGGAAACTATGATTGAATTGTCCTAATTTAAGGTCTCCGATCCATTAAAGCCACAACAACAAGATTACTGCCATTAGGCTTCATTCTATTGCAGCCAACTGCCGTGTTAGTCAAGTCCAAGGGTTATATGGTCTTATAGTGGGTTCCATCACTATTTTGGATGGATATTTAAGACCTTGACATTCTGAAGTTAATGCAGTCTAAAAGTAAACTGCATTTGTGTAATAGAGAAGAAGGGAGTAGTTACCGTGTGCAAAATTGTGCATGGCGAGAGTTTTTATGGTTTTGCTTCCTTTACCTCTTATTCGCTTTTTCCCTTTGGTGTTTCTTTTGGGGGGATGATTTTAGGGAAAAGAATCTGGCAGGAGGGGGTTGGGGTGTTGGGGTTGGGGAGAGAGGCTTTTCTCTCCCTAATATTGATCAGCTTAAGATATTTTTTTGTGAGAATAATTCACTTGTGCTAACATCGCTATTGGTTGTCAGATCATGTGAAAGACAAACCAGAAGCTCTTGGTGAGGTGCTCAATGGAGATCGGCTTGTCAGTGCTCCCTATAAACTTAACTTTAAGGAGGAGCATGAGTCCAAAGTTGTTTGTTCAAAGAAGCTATCAAAGGAGGAAGTTGCCAGGTTCAGAGCTGCTGTGAAAAAGGACTACTACTTCCAGATGTACTATGATGACTTGCCAATATGGGGATTCATAGGGAAGGTTGATAAGGAAGGGAAAGGTGACCCGAGCGAGTATAAATACTTCCTCTACAAACATATACAATTCGATATTCTCTATAACAAGGATCGTGTGATTGAAATTAGCGCTAGGATGGACCCACATTCTGTGGTGGACCTCACAGAGGACAAGGATGTTGATGTGGAGTTTATGTACACTGTAAAATGGAAGGAAACAGAGACTCCCTTTGAGAAAAGAATGGATAAGTACTCACATTCTTCATCATTGCCACATCATTTGGAAATCCATTGGTTCTCAATTATCAATTCATGTGTAACGGTTCTCCTCTTGACTGGTTTCCTTGCAACAATTCTCATGCGAGTCCTCAAAAATGACTTTGTCAAGTAAGTTTTCCTTATGACTACATTGTAAGGATTCATTTTGAGTTTTTTATTTTTATTTGTTTCAGGATCTTTTCAATTTCACTTTGTTTCTTTTATGCAGGTATGCCCAGGATGAAGAAGCAGCTGATGACCAAGAGGAGACTGGATGGAAGTACATTCATGGTGATGTATTTCGTTATCCAAAGCACAAATCTTTATTTGCTGCATCCCTTGGTTCTGGCACTCAGCTGTTTGCACTGTAAGGACCTTTTTATATGTGGACTTGTGAATCGTTGGTTTTTCTTTTATACAGAATTCTTTTAACTTCTATCCAATTCTCTTAATGCTCAGAACGGGGTTCATATTCATGCTTGCCCTGGTTGGTGTATTTTATCCTTATAACCGGGGGGCACTGTTCACCGCACTGGTGGTCATCTATGCACTCACCTCAGGGATTGCAGGATATACAGCTACCTCTTTCTATTGCCAGCTTGAGGGACCAAACTGGGTATGACAGCATTTTGCTTGTGTGATGTTAGCTTTTAAGTCAAAAGTTTTCTTGTATGGGCTGATGATGTGGGCTGATCTTACTCTCCAACTGGGCTTTGTAGGTGAGGAATCTGTTGCTGACAGGTTGCCTTTTCTGTGGTCCACTCTTCCTTACTTTCTGCTTCCTTAACACTGTTGCTATTGCCTACAATTCTACGGCGGCATTGCCTTTTGGTACTATTGTGGTCATATTCCTCATATGGACACTGGTCACAGCACCCTTGCTTGTATTGGGTGGCATTGCTGGCAAAAATAGCAAGGCTGAGTTTCAAGCTCCTTGTCGCACCACAAAGTATCCTAGGGAGATTCCCCCACTGCCTTGGTATCGGAGTACAGTTCCTCAAATGGCGATGGCAGGCTTCCTTCCTTTCAGTGCTATTTATATTGAGCTTTACTATATATTTGCCAGTGTCTGGGGTCACAGGATTTATACGATATACAGCATCCTGTTTATCGTATTCATTATCCTTCTGATTGTGACTGCTTTCATCACTGTTGCCCTGACGTATTTCCAGCTTGCTGCAGAAGATCATGAATGGTGGTGGAGGTATGATTCGTTTTGGGTCGCTTTGCTTTTGGCATTGCCATATTTTCCTGATTACTCATTGATTTTCTTATATTTGTTATTTTTATTGTTAAATGATTTGCTGACATCCTAAATGCTAATCTAGTGGTTTAGGATCTGATATCGTCAGAGGTAGTGTTTTTCAAAGTCATGTATTGAAAATTTGTTATGCTGCCTAAAAAGCAAAAAGTACAGAAATTTTTTGATTGACTATGCAAAGATGATGTACATGGAGATTATGCTCAACTTGTTCTTATTTTCAGGTCATTCCTTTGCGGTGGATCAACTGGGCTGTTTATCTATGGATACTGCTTGTATTACTACTATGCCCGTTCGGACATGTCTGGTTTTATGCAAACTTCTTTCTTCTTTGGGTACATGGCCTGCATCTGCTATGGCTTCTTTCTTATGCTTGGGATGGTGGGATTCCGTGCGTCTTTGCTCTTCGTTCGTCACATTTACAAGTCGATCAAGTGTGAATAGTGGATTGGCTAGTCCTAATTCCACTAATTTCTGCCATGGAGAGAGGTTGTTAGTTTCTCATACAAGGCGATAGGCATTCTGGATAGTCAATGAAGTGGGCTAAATGTAAAATCCATGTGCTGCCAGGGGAGTATCTTTGATTGCACATTTAGTTAGGCCTCAAGATGCTGCCGGCGGCACCAATCTTTTTGTTGATAATGTGTTGGTATGTGACTAGTGTCAACATTTATGTGCCGAGAAGGATTGGTTTTTATGTAATGCCTCAACTTTCCTTACTGAAAACTTCTATATCTTCCTAAGTGTAAGTGGCCCTAGTGCGAAGCAGCCTTTTCTCTGCATGTTTGCTCTCTTCTTTGTGGAGGTTGAAATTCCAAATGTTAGGCACGTTGTTTATTATGGCGTAGTTCCTAGTCTCATTTATGGTTGGAAAAAGACCCATCTACTTTGAATCACGCATATGTTTAGGTCGCAGATCAAAGATACTGTAGGTATCCAAATGTCTCTAGGATGTTTCTAAGGATCCCTGAGGATGATTGTCAGGGGAAAGCCATGCCTTCACCGCTGCATCCCCACAAACACAAACAAACCCTTGCCACGAACATGGAAGTTGGTGACAACCCCTGCGACAGAACCTGCCAATGCCGCTGCTAGTGCAGGGGCGACGGTTGCCGTGGCGAGGGTTGTGGCTCTCGCCAGGGTTCGTGGCGAAGGCTCTCTCTCTTTCTGGGCGCCAGTGGTCGTGTGCATGTGTGTGTGTCCACCTAGGACCAACAACGTTGGCGGTCACAGCATGGTGGCAGCTACAGCTTTGTCTAGGCTGGACGAGGGACGCCTAGACGGTCGGTGGCTGAGTTACGCCGCTACAGTTTCCGTTCCCACTTCCGTGTGCGCGGGCTTCTTTGAATGGGTTGTCCTTCCCCACCTATATCTGACTCCACGTCACCCGAATAAGTCTAGTCAGTGCTGATGCAATTAGATGTAAGGGTCCACGTCATTGATTCCATCGTTTTTTAGTAAACAAAAAGAATGGCTGGGATAAAGATACATTGTTTGAGGACTCAATTGATTACATAAGAAAGTTAGGTATCCAATTAAGAAAAGTTAGAGACTATATTGTTCATTTGGTCTTCAATATTTTCATGAGCTTTAAACCAAAAAAATTAAAGGAACAAAAGCAGTCTCCATCGATTAATAAACATCTAAGGAATTTGGAAAAGTGAGAAGCAGAAAAAGGGTACGTGCATTTTCTTTTTATTTTCTTGGTATATTCAGTCAATGTTCATTAGGTCATGGATCCTCTTAGCTTTGGCCGGTAGGCTTCCCATCCAGTTTTCTTTCTTGTTCTTGAATATATAATTCTTCTGTTTCCATACAATCATGTAATATTTTCCACATCTTTCCTTTAGTTTGAGTCTCAAAAAAGAAAAAGAAAAAAAAAAAAAAGTCCCTTGATGCTTGAAGATATTGGATGATATCCTACCTAATATCTTCAATTAATGATCTCAATTGATGCTTGTTCATCGTAGGCTAATTATCGCTGGTTGGAACACGTCCATTCAGCCTCATAATTAGCACCTCTCTCGAGCCCTCCTCAAGAAATAGTTGAGTTGACGAGAATCCTCTGCCCTCAGTAGGTATATGCTTTCATGTCTAAATCGTCCCAATCACCGACTGACGTAAAGCATGGTCTGTCTTGAAAATTTTTTACTGACTGTATCGGACGATCAATGCTATCGGATAATCGATATGAGTGGACATAGTATTGGCTCGAATGCTTCTAAATGTCCGTGGAATTCGAGTGAACGGGCATTGATTGTTTGTCATGATTGGTGTTATGGTCAGCCGTTGAGAATGAGACGTGAGAATAGAAGCAAAGCTTGTCCGAAAACTAAAAGCAGGGATGTAATGATTCGTCTTCCCTATATAGTCATGGAGGGTGGGGCATGTTGGAGATCCACCATGAGAGCTTCACGCTGAAAAATCATAAGCCTCTCCCCCACCCACCATTGCAGCTTCCGGTGGTTTTAGCTAATCCAATATTTTCCTAGAAAACAAAAAGACTAATTAATTACATTTTGCAATAATGAATAGGATCGGTTTGTTGTTTCGATTCATTTTTTTCTTAAATGGTTTTTCCAAAACCAAATTCAACTTGATCATGATAAAAACAACAAAACTAAATGAGTAGAGTTAGTTTTTCAATCTAACGTAGTGAGATCGATTCAATACTTATGTTAATTATTTTAATCCAAAATTAAGATCTTTTTCAGAAGATTGAAGTTTCAAAACATGCCCTTTTCACACAGGGTGCGACTCCACCCATAGCAATCATTTAACAAGTCCATACAGTGAAAGTATTCGAACCATATTTTTCTCCTAACCAAGGTGACTACAACAGAAAGGGCAATGATCAAGTACTACCAGTCAATCAGAGGCATGCACGCCAGGAGGGGGAATCATCCTTTCATTTCATTCAAAAAAGGCTCTCAAATGTCATGATTTCGTGTGCCGGTAGAGAGAGAGAGAGAGAGAGAGAGAATGGGATTGAAGAGACAAAAGGGTTTTCTTTTCTTTATGATCCATTTGCACACTGCAAAAAGATGACTCTTTCTCGAGGTCATAACCAATCATTTGGCACAAGATAGAATAATCTCGTTGGGGTTAGTGGGAGATGGGGTGCTGGAAGACCCCCCTTCCTTTGGCGTGCTCAAGAAGACATTTTCTCCATGCCTCTTCTCCATTGCTGGCTAGCTTAACCTAGCTAGTTGCATCAAAAGTCACCCTCCTCCTCTCTCTTTTCTTTATAAAAAAATTTATAATAATTCCCGCAATCATCATGCTTGGGTGGTAGAATGGAAATTAGTGACTTATCTTATCCAGTTATCATGTGTAATTGCTGGTGAGCAAAATAAAAAGTATGATTACCATTTTCGGAGAAGTCTTACTTTCGGTCAAGAGAGAAAAACGATGAAAGAAAATAAAAATAAAAAAATTACTCATCGGAAGAGACTTTTTAGCCATTAACCCTTATATGAAGTTGCTGTGACAGACTTGCTACTTTAAAACTTCCAGCTCGCGGGTGTAATGACTCGGATTTGAGATAATAGTTATTGAGTTGTGTGTATAACAATTAATGTCTTGATCTCTTATAAGGTTATAATATTATGTGGGCTATGGGAAGAAATATGAGAATGGATTCCATATATCGGGTTTGAATGTCTCTGATTTAATGATCTTCCTATTGATTAAGATTGCTGTTGAAATTGTTTTTGGGAATGTTGAATTAAAGGAGATTATTCAATGATTATGGAAGTAAGATTTAAGAGGAAAGTTAAGTTTTGCTAGAAAATAATAGGATGGGCTATTTTATAGATTTAAATTGGACTTGGACTCTTATACTGGAGATTTTTGGATATTTACTAATTGGATGGTTATATTGAAGCTTATTAGATCATTTGCAATTGCTTTTGAATTTGAAGGATTGGGATTTAAGAAGACAAATCTAATTAGATAGGAAATTGAACTTCTGAAGATGTCGAGATTATTAATGGAAAGAAGGATGTTACCGGATGACTCCGGGAGTTTTAATTGTGGAGATAGAGCACTAGAAGTCTATCTATTCTAGAGTTAACATCACGAAAATTCCAAAGTGGTACAACTGTGTTAAGTTCACTCTAAATTAATTTTAAGGTCGCCAAAAACCCCAAATTAGTATGCTTATAACAAATTTATCCCAAATTAATTTTTGGGTCACTAAAAAATCAAATCAGTACGCTCATGACATATTTACCATCAATTAGTTTCGGTCAATTTTTAATGTAAAATCGCTGAGTTGAATAATACATGACAATAATTCAATTAACATGGCAAGTGCACATAGAAATCCAAATCGATTTAGGGTAAATTGGTTGTAGGTGTATCAAGAGGATTTTTGTTAGAGGTTTATCAGTTTGTAGTTTGTCATGATATTAACCCTTTGTTCTATGTGTTTGCTTGGTTTTCAAGGAATTATGTAAATTGCTCTCTATCAAATCTATGTTTTTCATTATTTACAAGGTGAAAATTTTGTTTATTGGATGAATTACTGTTATCGGAAAAACATTATTTGAATTATTGTATTTTTGGATTTTTCCTCATGATTGAGCAATTTCATAATTACACACTATGAAAATTGAAATTGAAATTCATAAGTGTACATAGATTGATTCTTTTTTTTTTCTCCAGTTTAATCATAGCCGATATGATTTTTGTAGTTTAATCACAACCAATATGACTACTTGGCTTCATCAGAGCTGATGTGATTTTTGGGACTTAACCATGGCCAATTCAATCCTTTTTCATTGGAACATAGGTTCAAATTTGTACTTGTTCAAAATTTAAATACAGTTTATAAGGTTGTTGAACCATTCAAATTGGTGTTCAATTCATTGGATTGATTAGTTGAACCATTATGTAATTTATTTATCTTTTAATTACATATCCTCACTTCCGTAAGTCAGCTTTGTTGCTCTTCTGCCTAGGCAAAGAACCCGGTGGTCATAGAGGGAGATTTGAGTCACCGCATGCGCATTAGCGCGACTTAAGCGGAGCACCGTGGGAGGTGGGTCCCCGCGCTAATGCTCCCTGGGGGTTTACGCCGAGCGCTCTCTGTGAGGCGGTTCGTCCAGTCCCAAAAAAGAAAAGAAAAGAACCCAGTGGTCGCACTGGTAGATATTTGGGTTAGCTTGTCTTAGTCTTAGCAAGGCACTCATCACTTAACCCAGCAAATTCCGAATGCCCTTCTCTTAGCTCGATCTTCGAGCCACCTTTCTTATCTTAAAAGAAGAAGGGTCCATGCAAGTATAGTAGGTTTACCAAGCAAGCCATAAATCCATCGGAGGCAAATGTATCTCCAAAAGAAAGCGTCCGTTCTATCTCAAATAAAAATGTACCAGTACGTCTCCAAATGAAGAAAAATGCAAAGCCTTCTATTTCGTGTTCTCACTATGTATGAAACTTTTAAAGTCTCAAACATGTTCCAAATTTCAAACCCCTAAAAGCAAAAAGTACATATCAATAGTTGAAAAAATAAATTCGCCTTGTAAAATTCTTGATATGTTACAGAAATTTACTTAAATTGCAATGCAATGATAAACTTTGTCAAAAAGAGGGGCTTGCGTTGACCGACCGGGTGTCAAAAAAAATCCTTAGCCGGATCGAATTTCATCAAACTTTGACCGAAGTAGGGCCAAGACAATGATGAGAAGTGAAATAAGAGATGCATGCGCTAAAAGACTTTTGTGTATTGATAAATGTCCATTTGGTTTTCATAATTAGGCCTCGGTTAGAAATCACGCGGGTCTAATCTAGTAGATATCACTTTTGTATTACCCTGTTAATGTCTTTGAAATTTGCAGATTAGCTAAGGACACAGTTCTGTTCTTTTTTGCCCATTTCTTTTTCCTAAATTAGGAGATTATTTTGCCAAAAAGTGTCGGCAAAATACCTTTCAAATATGAATCGACAAAGGTGTTGAAAGAGTCCTTTATTAACTCTTGGACAGAAAAGATAAACAGCGAGAAAATTAAAGAAATTGAGACTGGAAATAATTGTTGCTAGTCATCTAAAGGTATTGAGATGTAACTAAAAGATGGAAGTAAATTTGAGCGATTGAGGTTCTTTAGTCGGAACGAAGGAACCTACCCAAAATAGAATTGACCTTGGAACTTAGAACTGGACCAGACAAAGTCCCTTCCCATTTGGTTCCCAATACGTAATCCTAGGAACCGGACCAGGTTCTAAGATCGGTCTTGAAACCAGTAATTCTTTTTTACTTTTTCTCCTTTTTTTGGTTTCTTCTAAACCTACATACTGAACTCCATAAATTTAGTGTCGCCTTTTGCTTGCATTTGCTGATGTTGCTTCCACCATCTATTGGAGCTATTGTACCTACAAAATGTTCCAATGAATTCAAATGGCTTTACCTTCCATTTTGTTCTTCTCTGCATCAAAATAATTTGCATTTCATTTTTTTTTTCATAGTGTGTCCAAGTTGAAGATCATTCATCATGCGAATTGGCTTTCAAAGGAGACGTTTTTTGTCCTCTTCCATTTCAATTTCAAGGTCTAGATCCAAACCCTAATTTCCCTTCCTTTCAAGTCTCGAGACTTGAAATAGACGGTCTGTTTCCCAACTATTAGGAAATGGACTACAAAGTCGACCTAACTCGATACGTGATACCTTAAAAGAAAAATCCACTAATTAGGTATCGCAACATGGAATGTTACACCAATTGCAAGGCAAGATTATTTAGTGTTAGCATCCATAAACAATGTTCTAAACCCACTAAGGACTAAGAACTCACTAAGCTCTAATTAGACCCACCTTAGTCAAGAAAAATCCTCAAGTGGGGATAAAATATCCAAAAGATAAACACAGCAAAAGCTCTGAGGGGTAAAAATGAAAAAAAAAATGGAAAAAGCAGCTTAGTCCATTTAAGGTCACAAAGAATCATTAAAGAAACAGGGGCCCAGGAATGTCATGATGACATTTATCATAAGATTGTGGGGGCCTTTCTGTTTTCCTCTCTTTATATTTCTCAGAAAAAGAATAAAAAATTGCTATGCGCACCCCAACTAAATCCAGACGAAGCACTTTAATTCTAGTGGGCAAAAAATCAAAAGCAACGCGGTAGTCGAAGTGAATCGTCCAATTCCCCCCAAAAATATTTCAAGACATTATTGGCCCACGGAATTTGGACGAGATCTTCCACTGTAATCTTGCCTTTGAAAATCTCCTCCATGCTTATCATGTTCTTTATACTATTCTTTTCTCAAAGAATCGAATACGACATGAGCCACTATTTCACGTGCAACCAATCGACGACAACAATTCTTAGATCCCTCGAAACTTATGGTCTAACGGTGCATATGTAGCTGATTCACATTAGACAGGGATGGATATTTGCGAACGCGCTACAATGGAGGTGCTCTGCACTCTTTATGTTGCCAAATTTTGTTACGTGCAGTATCATAATCTCCATAAAACGTCTCGTTTATTCATGAAAAGCCGATAGTTATGCTAAATGGTATATTTTGCACGTTCTTTAAAAATGTACGTTACGTAGAGATAAATCTTTTGCACAAGCATTGGCTATCTCATTTTACATAAATGATATTAAAATTTGTAATCATTTCCACTCATGTTAGATGTAAACAGCTGTAAAATGGTAGAAATTTTTTTTCCCACTATCAATTACACGTTATAATCTACTCGTTTAGAAAAGATGTGCAGTACTTACATCAAAATCTAGAGACTTACATATTTGCTATCGAATGTTCAGTAAAACAGCACAATTTGGACATGAAAATGGTTTTATCTTGCAGTGGCCTTTGCCCACTCACGTGTGAAAGGTCCTAATAAAGCATACCCAGAACTAGCCAAACGAAACAAAAGGGAAGGAAAAGGAAAAAAGGAAAGCCTCTCCAAAATCCAAGTACTTCTTTTGAAAGGAAAAAAGCACAGATTCTCAGCTAGAACTTGTCTCTTTTGACTCAAAGTCAACTCAAATCTTTTTTACTAAATTCTCTCTCTCTCTCTCCCCCTCCCTCTCCCTCTCCCTCCGCCAGAGCATCTGCATTTGATTGCTCCGATCCCCAAATCCCTTCTTTTTCTTATTCCTTGGCACGTCTTGTTATTCTTTATTCACATGAAACGTTTAAAGGGAAAGGTGGCTCTTTTCTTAAAGCTCCCCCCCTCTTGCCCTGCACCGGCAAAACTTCTCCTTGTCTCTAATTCATTCATTCTCTCTCTCTCTCTCTCTCTCTCTGAGCATTCATTCAACTTTTGTGCTACACGCATTCGGTGAATTAATGTGAATGCTCAGTCCGCTGCTAAAAGTCCATTCCCTCGATGGAGAGGAGCAACCCCGTTCAGCCTCTACACCCTCTGTCCTCTCTTCTCTTCATCATAAGCATCCTCTTATCAGCTTCAGTGGCTGTGCAGGCGGCCTCGTCGAGCAAGACGGATGCCGAAGCGCTCATTGCGTTTAAGAACATGATCCAGAAGGACCCGAATGGAGCCTTATCGAGTTGGCAGCTGAACAAGGACCCGTGCACGTGGTCTGGCGTCACATGCTCTTCCAGTCCTCCTGGAAGACCGACTCAGCTTGATCTCAGTGGGAGCAACCTCGTTGGCTCTATCTCTTTGGAACCTTTTCGGTCTATGGACACGTTGTCTGTCCTGAAATTGTCGTCAAACTCCTTCATAATCAACTCAACTTCATTGCTGCAACTTCCGTATGGCCTCAGCCAGCTTGACCTATCCTTGGCAGCTGTCATAGGCCCTGTCCCTGAGGGGCTCTTCTCTGTGTGTCCCAACCTCGTGGATGTGAACCTCGCTTTCAACAACATGACAGGTTCATTGCCTGAGAATTTCTTCTTCGGTGCTGATAAGCTTCGGAATCTCGATCTCTCGTATAACAATCTATCTGGGTCGGCCTCAAATTTGAGGATTGAGAGGCATTCATGTAGCTCTTTGCTTCAGCTCGATCTGTCCGGAAACCGTCTCACAAGTTCGATTCCCTCTTCCTTATCGAATTGCACTAATCTCCAAATTTTGAACTTGGGATCCAACCTGTTCACCGGGGCAATTCCGAAATCCTTTGGCCAACTTGGGAACTTGCAAAGGATGGATCTTTCTCACAACAACCTCACCGGCTGGATTCCTTTCGAGTTGGGGAGTGCTTGCAAGTCTCTCCTGGAGCTTACGCTTTCTTACAATAATATCTCTGGCCCAATCCCGGCCTCATTTTCGTCGTGCATGTGGCTGCAGACTCTCGATTTGTCTAACAACATCATCTCGGGACCTTTTCCAGAGTCAATTCTTCAGAACCTGACGGCCCTGGAGAGCCTCCTGTTGAGTAAAAATGTCATCTCGGGGCCGTTTCCCGTTACAATCTCATACTGCAAGAACCTAAGGGTGATAGATTTGAGCTCCAACAAGTTCTCTGGCAACATCCCGCCGGATTTATGTCCTGCAGCTGCATCACTTGAAGAGTTGAGAGTTCCAGATAATCTCATCAGTGGGAAAATCCCGCCCGAACTTTCAAAATGTTCTCAGCTCAAGAAGATCGACTTCAGCCTGAACAATTTGGTCGGCCCAATTCCAGCAGAACTCGGTAGGCTTCAGAATTTGGAACAGCTCCTTGCTTGGTTTAATGGCCTTGATGGGACAATTCCACCGGAGCTTGGGAACTGCAAGAATCTGAAGAATCTGATCCTCAATAATAACCGCCTCACTGGCAGTATCCCTGTCGATTTATTCAAGTGCAGTAATTTGGAATGGGTATCGCTCACGAGCAACGAACTCACTGGTGAAATCCCCCGAGAGTTTGGCCTTTTGTCGAGGTTGGCTGTCCTGCAGCTTGGACACAACCGTTTCAGTGGCGAGATACCTACTGAATTATCGAATTGTACCAGCATGGTTTGGTTAGACTTGAACAGCAACAAGCTCACTGGACAGATTCCGCCTAGGCTTGGCAGGCAGATCGGGGCCAAATCATTCAATGGAATTCTCTCGGGAAATACCATAGTCTTTGTAAGGAACGTTGGTAAGTGCAGCGGCATCGGCGGTTTGCTAGAATTCGCTGGGATAAGGCCCGAAAGGCTATTGCAGGTCCCAACATTGAAGACTTGCGATTTCACGAGAATGTATTCCGGTCCGATCCTCAGTTTCTTCACAAAGTACCAGACGCTGGAGTATCTAGACGTCTCTTACAATGAGCTGCATGGGAAAATTCCCGACGAAATGGGTGAAATGATAGCACTACAGGTCCTTGACATATCCCATAATCAGCTCTCGGGTGAGATTCCCTCGTCGCTTGGGAACCTCAAGAACCTAGGCGTGTTTGACGCCTCGCACAACAGATTGCAGGGTCAGATTCCCGATTCCTTCTCGAACTTGTCTTTCCTGGTGCAGATAGATCTTTCCAACAATGACTTGACGGGGCAGATTCCGCAGAGAGGGCAGCTTAGCACGCTTCCTGCAAGTCAGTATGCGAACAATCCAGGACTTTGTGGGGTTCCATTGCCTGAATGCAAGAACTACCAACCGGCGATCAATCCGAATTCGGATGATACCGGAGGAAGACAAAAGCATGAAGCCGTGACGTGGGCTAACAACGTGGTCCTTGGGATATTAGTCTCCATTGCCTTCGCATGCATTTTGATCGTGTGGGCCGTGGTAATGCGCATAAGGCAAAGAGAGGCCGATGGGATCAAGATGCTCAGCGCCCTGCAAGCATCGCATGCCGCCACGACCTGGAAAATCGAGAGGGAAAAAGACCCGCTGAGCATCAATGTCGCCACATTCCAGAGGCAACTGAGGAAGCTCAAGTTCTCCCAACTGATAGAGGCCACCGACCACTTCTCTTCCTCGACCCTGATCGGCTCGGGTGGGTTCGGTGAAGTCTTCAAGGCGACACTCAAGGACGGGTCCCACGTCGCAATCAAGAAGCTCGTGAGGCTCAGCCACCAGGGTGACCGCGAGTTCATGGCTGAGATGGAGACTCTAGGGAAGATCAAGCACCGGAATCTCGTGCCACTGCTGGGCTATTGCAAGGTTGGCGAGGAGAGGCTCTTGGTCTACGAGTTTATGGAGTTCGGGAGCCTTGAGGAGGTGCTCCACGGGAGGACTCGAGATCATCAGGACCGGCAGAAACTAACTTGGGCCGAAAGGAAGAAGATCGCCAGGGGCGCGGCGAAGGGGCTCTGCTTTCTGCACCATAACTGCATTCCCCACATAATCCACCGCGACCTGAAGTCGAGCAACGTGCTATTGGACCGCGACATGGAGTCTCGGATCTCGGACTTTGGGATGGCAAGGCTCATAAGTGCGCTCGACACGCACCTAAGTGTCAGCACACTGGCGGGCACGCCAGGCTACGTGCCACCTGAGTACTACCAGAGCTTCCGGTGCACTGCCAAGGGGGATGTGTACTCACTCGGGGTTGTGCTCCTAGAGCTCCTGACGGGGAGGCGGCCCACAGACAAGGACGACTTCGGGGACACCAACCTGGTGGGGTGGGTAAGGATGAAGGTGAGGGAGGGGAAGCAGAACGAGGTGATCGACCCCGAGCTGATGGCAGCCGCAAGGGGGAGCGGCGACGAGGCGGCGGAAGCGGACGAGGTGAAGGAGATGGTGAGGTACATGGAGATATCTTTGCAGTGCGTGGAGGAGTTCCCTTCCAGGAGGCTAACCATGTTGCAGGTTGTGGCCATGCTCAGAGAGCTCAGCCCCGGATCTGCTGCTGGAAGCAGCAGCAGCAGTTGATGTCAGCCACACTCATCTGAGCATGATAAACGTAAGATGAGGAGGAAGAAGAAGAACAGACAGAACAAAGAATTGGTGAATTTGTATTGATTTGATGGATTAGTGATCCTTGTATGTAGCTACTTGGAAAATTTTTGTCCTTGTTAACTTTTGGCGCAACAAAGGGTGCATAGTGTTCTTTTTTCTGTGTCCTTAGCCTGAAATTCCTAGTGTCCAGCCTAACTGTAAGTAAAAAAGTATTGCTCTCTCTCTATATGTTTTCTGCTATGAAAGCTCTGCTCTTATCGTTGGCATAGAACAACGACAAATTCCAGGAGTTCGATTTTCTGTAAACTTGCTATCTAGGGTCTTGTTGAATGGATCAGATGATAAATTAGCTTGATATATTTAGCTTCAGCAATTCGAATATTGCACACTAGTCGATTTGCTCACTGTTCCAAGATCTCCCCGATGAATTCTATTCTAAAAGCATCGTGAGGGTTCTTCGGAGTTATGTTTGCACTGGTGGTGAGGACCGACGCGATTCGTTTGCACAACCTCGACCACGGCACAGACTAAAGCACGCAATACAGAGCGAAAACTTGAGACGACACTACACAACATCGAACTGACACTCAATGCTTCATAGCTCATCTTATTGGCTTGTTCAAAATGAAAATTATGGTGTCTTCAATTGATGTAAACATGAAATCACAAACACAAACACGACACACTAACACCACCGATCAACCTATTAGTCACTTCTCAGCATAGCAAAGTTGATTGTTAAATTACCACGTGGCAGGCTGCTACCGCGGACAACGTTTTGCCTACACCACTCACCACCTAGAGTCAGATGAGAATTACAAATAGGGACAGCTCAATCCTAACTAATCTATTCGAGGCCATCCGTGTCTCTCTTGTCTTGAATTCAGTCTGATTCCCAACTTCTAGGATTTCCACATGAGAGATGCGATAAGCCAACCGCCTGCAGTTGGAAGTAATCGTACACATCGACTTCTTTCCAATAGATCAAGATTAGATAGTGATTTCATCAATGGTTAAAGTCATCAACGCACTCCCAACCAATTCAAATTGCTTTGGATTCCTGAGAATTTCGTGACAGTAGTTGTTGGGCCCTGCGTGAGAACGATGCTTGAGGTTCATTTGCCTCGGGGGGAAAAAGCCCATGCACAAAGTCAATGAAGAGCCCCAATCTTGCCTGGTTAAAAACCGATCCAAATTCGATTTGGCCCGAAAAGACAGAAACTTTGTTACTGGAATTCAGCCAGATAGAGCTTTTTTTCTTCCCATTGTTTATGTCCTGAAGAAGGTTGATGTTCATGGAAATTGCTTGATGTATTCCAAAACCAGAGCCAACTTGGATCCATCCTTGAGATCGACTCGCGTTCGAGTTCATGTCAAGGTCAAGCTTTGATTTGAGAACACGCAAAGTACAACCCCATGACAACTAAGGTCACGACCCTGATTGAGTTGCTGCCCAACTTCCGGCACAAATTACTACATGATTATCATTTCGATCATAGTATTAATTATATAGTAGTAGAATACTTCAATATAGTTAGAAATATATGATTAGCGTCAAATCATAGCATTCAAACTATATTATATTGTTGATAATATATGAAATTTAATTTCTTGATATTTATGGGGTATTACACTCACAATTGGCTAAAAAAGTGATTATTGTAATAAAATATCTACATTACAATATTCACGAGTTATTTGCTTAATTTTTAATTCTAATCATGAATAGACTATTAAAACACAAACTCAGGAATTAAGATCGACTGTTAATGAAACTGATATTTGTTAAATCTATCTAGTTCTAATGATATGGGTACTTTGAGAAAATTATAATTGTTAATCCTTCTTTATTAGATATGCTAATCATAAACCCGAACACATCACTTAAACTAAAGAGCATAATAGTCATTACACCTCTGTTGTACTTCAACTTATTAAATATTATATCATAATCTTATTTTATTACGGCAACCAAAACGGGTTATTATATTTACAGTTCATCGCATCTTTGGGCCAAAAGTTTTACCCTCTTATCACGAGGCTGCACGTGAAATGATGCTAATTTTTTTTTCCCTAAAGTACGTAAATCCAAGCAATTCACAGCTTTTCAATTCCACTATAGACACCTACAAAGATTGATCACAATGCTTCATACAGATTCACCTCACCGGGCTTTAATGAGGCTTGAAGTAAAGTATCGAATCCACTTTCTTGTTTGAGCAGTTCGTGGCTTTTACTTTTGGGACGGCGAGATGGGCCTTTTCCCATGTCTTTTCCTTTCCACTCCCAGAATAGCATTCAATTTTATATCGTTTACAACCTAAACTTTTTAGCGCAATTGATGTTTGTCGTTTAGAGGATTGGGCATGCAACTAGAAGTGATTTTATTATTAGAGGACGGGGCATGCAACTAGAAGTGATTTTATATGGTCTACAGCACTTTACGTTAGTAATAATAGGGCAATCTCATCTATTAATTATGACCAGAAATGGTATTGTGCTGACTGATATTTCCCTTTTATGGAAATCAATTTTTGTGCGTTTCTTGGTTCCATTTAATCCTAACACGGGTCGATGTGTTTATGCTTGTTTAATATACAAGAATCATTGTTAGATAATCAAGCAAACACGTGTATTTAAAAATAAAATGCAAAAGAGAAAAAAGGAGACGGAGCCAATCCGAGCCGTGGGATGACAAGACTTGGCCTAACTTCTAAATGCGAAAAAATGCAAATGAGAATGAAAAACTATGTAGTGTGGATGTTTTTGTTTAAGGATTAAATTCCGACGATCCGACGGATTTTCATCCCTTTCCAAAATGCTAATGATGATTTTCAAGGTGAAATATTTTGTGACGATAAGAGGAAAAAGGGAGTTCATAACTTGTTTCTCAGATTTCAAATGGCTATGGTTATGGATTATTCTACTCCTTCCCATTGGGTTGGGATCCACAGGTGGTGGCCAAATTGCGTGACAAATTGTACGACATCATGACAAAAATGATATGTCATGGCATGTGGGGATCAAACCGTCCCCATGGCCAATGGGCGCTCGGTTTTCTACGTAACGACAGCACCGTTTCATCTCTAGCGGGATGAGGTTTAGTGAGGTCCCGTCAATTAATCGCTCGTCGGGCAAGATCGGCTCAACTTCGTCATGCTAGCTAAGAGCCTTAACACCGAAGATTTAAGCCATTTCTGGAGGGAGCAGTGAGCAACAGAGAAACCAAACCCTCGTCAGGTCGTAGGTGGGCGGCTTAAATCTTCGGATTTTTGTGCCGACGACGCTTCGATCGAAGTTGTGGCCGGACGACACGAACCCTCGAATCTTTTGCTTTTAATGTCTCTGTAGCTTGTCGATTAAACCGACACCTCCTTTATCAACCCGCATAGTCGGGACAATGTTTACAGTGAAATACATCAGATACGTCCGTGCATTCCTCAGCTTGACCTCCCCCAAAGGACAAAGGAAAGGAGGGAAAAGCAGGGACTGCATCGAAAAGGTAAGTAAAACAAAGCTAAAAAAAGGTTAAAAAAAGAGAAATGGAAAAGAAAGTAGAGGAAAAAGGGGAAGCCAATGGCCGAGTGCACGTGGTCAGGAAATTAATCGGAAAGCCAGAAATCACACCAGTTGAAACTGATGTTGCACCGGAGCCATTTTTGGGTGCACCTTCCTCTGCGAGCCCTCGCCTTTTTCGCCTTTGTTTTGAACCGTGCGAGGAACGGTAAAAAAGAAGAAGGAAAAACCGACACGAGGAGAGGAGAAAACGATGGAGCAGCGACCACAGCAAAAGAAACGAAAGACCACTCAATTAATTCACTGAAAAATGTTAAATGGGTCTTTGTCTGTTTGCTGTTGGAGCGATCTGCATGACCCTCTCCGCCTCATTAAATGCTAAAGGTTTTTACAATATTTTTCTCTTGGCTCAGCCCTCCTCTCTCTCTTTCTCTCTCTTTCTGCAACCTGTCGCTGCTACTGCAGGTAAAGTGAGAGAAGAGTAATGCAGATGTGTTCATATGTGTTTGTGCGTGACTGTGAAGAGAGAGAGAGAGAGAGGGATGGGACTGAGTTACGGAGGTTTGGGCTGGGGCTGAGAGGGACGAGAGAGGGGGAAGGACTGTGGGCACAGCTATACAACTGTGGCACTGAAAAACATGGCGCGCCTGGCTTTATTTTCGCACTCGCCTCAGTCTCGGCGTTCAAATAAAAAGTGAACGACATCAAATGCAGCGAAAACGACCATTCCGTGTCTCCTTTCCAGAGACTCTCTCTCTCTCCCTCTCTGTCACTGAATTTCATTTGGGGTTGAAAGATAGGTCGCCAGTCCCGCTTTGCTCTTGGATACTGATTGAATTTTTTACCCTCCAAGCATTAATTCCTGCGAAATATGGTCCCCCTCGTCCGAACTTAATCCCATGCCATTTTAAAGGGTAGGGAGTACATGCATTTCAACTTGTTTTGATGCGTTTGGGCAACACATTCTGCATGAAAAATTTCAATGACTCGGCATTCTATGTTATGTCCCAATTTCACGAAATGAGTATATAATATCCAAATGCTCGATAAAAATCTGTCACGTTATTCTTTCATTCTTGATTATCAAGAGTAATGGAGATTTTTTTTTTTTTTTTTTTTTGGGATGGAAGGTAATGTTTGTTGTGTTCTTACTGGTAATGAAAAAACAATGGACATTAGTTGTCCTTTTCGTTCCATCTTCTGTGAGCACATTTCTTAGACGAATAAGTTTTCCGGGGCCATCATTTTCGAAGCATTGATTGGGGATGCCCTTTCTTTCAGACACTCATAATTAAGGATATCATTACGCAAAATTTAATGAGACACCAGCCTCAATACTATGTCCCCAGGAAACGAATGCAGATATTCAGAGGCAGAAGAGATGAATGCGAAACTAAAATATAATGCACAAGAATACTTATAAGATCGATAAATTAGGTGACATGATAATTGGTGATCACGGTTCGAAGTTAATCCCAAATATATTTGATATCCGAACCATAATTGAATTGTAGTCCATATTAGAAGAGTCCAAGTTGGACTATTGGCAACAGGATCATGGGTAATGCAAAGAGGGACATTGATTTCCCCCCAAACTTTCTTTAATTTATTGAAGTGGATGTCCAAGTTGACGTCTTAGAACAAAGCAAAGTTTTTTGCATACAAAAATTCAGCTATTGACTTTGGTCCAGGTACCCAGTGAGCGTACTAGCATATGAAAAACATTCGAGAGACACGAAGACCGTTGGGAGTTGTCATCCAATAGAATTTAGAGTATGTGAAAATTCTTTTTTTTTTTTTTTATTGATTCTTATAGGTTTGGATCTTGAAAATAGGATTGCAAAACACTTATGAATGAGTATAATTAAGCAATTTAATCTCATCTTTGCCGATTATAGTGAAACCATCTCGTCAATCTCTCCCTATGGAGTAGGCACACTACCAAACCATGTAAATCCATTGTGTTCATGTTTTTTTTTTTTTTTTTGCAACACAAGACATTTCATTGGTTCATGAAATAAACTAGTATTAGAGCCTAAGGTTATTGTTGATTGATTGTTCTTGGAATGTTTCTAGCTGACAATTGTTGCTATAGCTTCTACGAAGATTGAGTTGGAGAAATTTAATGGCGGAAATAATTTTAATTTGTGGTGTATTAAAATTCAGGTGTATTTAGAGACATAGGCTTTGGATTTAACATTGGCGTAAGATGATAAGTTTCCCCAAATTAAAAAAAGCACAAGAAAATGTTGATATATTACAAAAGGCTAGGAGTATTATTACACCGAATCAAGGAGGTGGTGATTTGTTGAAGTGGCCAATAAGATGAGCACATTTATAGTTTGGTCAAAACTCGAAGCGCTACATATGTGGAAATCACTCTTGAAGAAACTTTCCCTTATCCAATGTTTCTTCCATTCAAGATGGTGGAGGGAATGTCAAACCAAGATCACCTTAATGAGTTTAATGACTTGAAGAATGGGGATGAGAGAATATCTTATCAATGACAAGCTATGATGTTGCTTTATTCCTTGCCCAATTCTTAGGAGCACTTTCATGATTTTCTTATGAGAGGGGGTGAGACTATAATTGTGGAGATTCTTGAAAAAATGCTAAAAGAAGCTGCAGGACATGGTCATAGAAGTGGCGCCAAGGGTTTGATGGTTGAAGGTAAGAACTTAGAGAGAGGTTTTAATAATAGACACACGTCTAGAACAAAGTCTAAAGTGAGGAGAAAGCTATTAAAATGTTACAGCTATCAAATTGAAAGGCACATTACAAGGAACTACCCAGACACAAAGATGTTGGGAGTGCGTAGTAGAAATCTAATACATTCACATAGGGAGATCACCAAAAGAGAGCATAAATATGATTCCATCTATATATTTAATTGGACTCACATTCACTCAAAAGCTTAATACAATGAGTTATGGTCCAACTAGGATATATTAACTACGTTACAAGATATTAATTCTCTAATGTGAGATTTCTCTAACACAACTCACTCTAACGTGCATCCTAACAATCTTTTCCTCACGTGTGAGCTCAATTTTAGTTTCACTCCTCCTTAATTTAGGCATCATTCCGCATCAACTTCCTAAGGGCTCACAATGCTACACCAAGGTGCTGCAACCATGGGCTCCAATATCATTTGTTGGGAGTGTGCAGCAGAAGTTTGATGCCTTTACCTAAGGAGATCGCTAAGAGAGAGCCCAAATTCGAGCTCATTAATATATCTAGTTGTACCCACTTTCACTCAATGAGTTATAAGCCAACTATGATATTAATTGTTTTATACCACATCAATTCTTAAATATAAGATTTCTTTAACACAAATCACTCACACATGCATTCTAACAAAAGAAAGCAGAAAGATTAGAGAACAATGTTGAATGAGCCAGTGGCGAGGAGTCCAAATAGGTTCTATGCGTATCTACTGGTTCAATTAGAGATGATAAGATCATTGATTTTGGATGCTCCTATTACATGACATCACACAGGGACTGGACTTTGGACTTCTATTCTATTAAGGGTAGTATAGTATTTATGGGCAATAACATAGAGTGCAAGGTCATTGGCATTGGGTTAGTATAGATAGGATGCACCAAGGGATCATCAAAATATTGTGAGATTTCAATATGCTCTTGAGTTGAGGAAGAATCTATTTTCTCTAGGCATGTAGGACTTTCAAGGTTGTCACTCATGATCAAGAAGGGGAAGCAAACACATGATCTTTACTACCTTTAGTGACCAATAGTTATAGGCTTAGATGTAGGAATTTCATCCACTTTGTCAGAGCCAAATTAGATGAGGTTATAACACATGCTAGATGCCACTTGGGCTCATGTTTGAGAGAGCTATGAATATTCCAAGGGAGTAGAATCTTTTGTGTGGACAAAAAATTGAGAAATTGGATTTTTTTGTGGACATTAGGTGATGGACTAATGGTAAAAAGTGCAACTCAACAAGACGGTTCATAGGACTTCATCTATTCATATTTGTTGGGGCCTTCTTAATTGACAGGAAGTGCTATATATATACTAGATTTACTAGTGATTTTGGCTAGAAAGTCTGAGTTTTACATTCTAAAGCACAAGAATGAGGATTTTGGTTGTTTTAAGAAGTTTAAGCTCTTGATAGCAAATTAAACAAGCAAGAAAATAGACTTAAAACAGAAAATAAGTTAGAGTATGTTATTAAGGTTTTTTTGTTGTTGAAGTTCTTAAGAGTTTGATGAGTTTTACAGAGAATACAAAATTGACAAACATTGAATTGTATATAAAACAACATAGCAAAGTGGAGTTGCAGAATGGATGAACATAATTTTGCTTGAGAGAAGCCAATGTTTGCTTTTGAACACTAACTTGTCATGAGATTTCTAGACTGAGACTATGGATATGGAGCATCACTCGATTAATGTTGGAAAACATCCTTATGAGATTTTGTTGATCATCAAACTATTCTTGTTACCAAGAGTTACAATGATGAAAGTAGATAGAGAAAAAAGCTATCAGTATCAATGATCTTACACATCACCAATGACGAGATACTACTCTTTGACTTTTATGAGAGTAGTTACTAGTAATGGTAGCTTAGAAAGACCAATTGAGATAGTAATATCGGAAGTCCTTAAACTAATGATCATCGATCCTAATATCACTCGCCTTTTAGTTAGTATCATCAATGAATAGGGTCAATCTGGTCACTCACAATCTGCACTAGTGATAGTGTGCAATAGATTGTGGTAGTGATGTATCGAGTCTAATGAAAGATAATGAAAGAAGAACATTGATGGCTCAGAATATAGTTGCTAGAGCTTTAGATCTATAGCTAAAAAACCAATCGAGGTAGTAGAAAATCAACTAACAATTTTGGAGACGAGACAACAGTCAATAATCATTTTGGGTCATCCACTTTGGACAATGAAGCAACTACAAGAGCAATGCCGATGACTACCAAAGTCTCTCAAAAGGTTAGTTGGTTGTTTTGAAAGTCTCCAAAGAAACTATTGAAATCTTATATATATATTTAAAAGGAGGTTGTGAAGAGAGTGATAAGACTGGAAATACTTGAAATACTAATATTTTCATGAGCTAGAAATTGTAACTGATTTTGATTTGTGAACCTCACTATATTGATTTAGCACTATAATAGCTTATAGTGAAGTGTACAAGAGTAAGTGCAGTGTTCTTGTATGTTGATAATGTGTCAAGTGAAAGAAACTACACTAATCAATTGTAACTTGCGTTATCGATTACTAGTGAAATCCAGCCATTGTTGAGGCTATTATTCTAAGAGTAGATGTAAGCTTAGCCAAAAGCCGAACCACTATATGTCATTGTGTGATCTGTCTATTCTACTCTGTTTACTTATTAGTATCACACATATTGGTTTGTTCACAACATCATCTTAAGTGTTGATTGATTGATATTCTGGAAAAGTTTTACTACATCACCACTTGATGTATTCAACCCCCCTTTCTAGGTTGCAACATTACTCCTAACAATTACCAGATCTCCAACATATGCTATTGAGTTTGGATAAGGAAGTCTGGATTGGTCAACCTACTAACTGCTGAAGCCTACGAATGTTTGGATGCCTTACATATGGTCATGTTATCAAGCGTGAAAACGTGTATACTTCTTGGTTATGCACAATGGGTGTAAGGTTGCAAGTTTTGGTGTTTAGATTCTAAACCACTCAAATTTATCATGAGCAAAGATGTGACTTTTAGTGAATTAGCGATGCCATAGAGTAGCAATGAGATTCGAGCACTACAAATGGACCATCATGCTAAGAGACAAGTGGAGCTTCAAGTTGAGGCTCATCAAATAACCTGCACTAATGATGAGGATAAAAGTCCCGAGCCAATTGTGGTTGAGGAAATGATCCAAAGTAGAGAATAATATTGGTGGTGAATTAGAGCTCACAAAAACACCATACTTCATAGTGATAGGATAGTGATAGGCAAAGAATGTAGAGAAATTATAGAACCATAGAGGTATGTTTATGCCAATTGCGCGACTTCAAATAATGTTGCTTATGCCTTGTCTACTACAAGGGCAACTAAGGACTTATTGGGAGGCAATGTTAGGAGTGAAGGCTCAATAGTGGGTTGGTCCTATGAGAGAAAAGATGGGGTCTCTTCAGGGGAATCAACACATGGCATTTGATGGTACCTCTAAAGGGGTAGAAGATAGTGAGGTGTAAATGGGTCTTCATAAGTAAGTATGACGGTTTTTGGTTTAAAGGTGATTGGTTACAAACCATGCTTGGTAGCGAAAGGGGTTCACGCAGCATGAAAGTATCAATTATAGTGCAGTATTCTCATCTACGATGAGATATAGCTTGATTAGGGTGCTATTGTGTTTGGTTGCGCATGATAACTTAGAGTTGGATTAGCTGGATATTAGGACGGCATTTCTATATGGCAAGTTAGAGTAGCAAATAGATATGCAATAATTGGAGAGATTTGTTATCTTAGGGAAGAAAACGTATGTTTATATAACCTATATGGCCTTTAGCAATCTCCCAGGTAGTCCACACAGTATGATTTCTTTATGACTAGTTAGCGATATAGTAGGAGGCTAGAGGGTGGTGGATAAATTTATTTGTTGTCGTATGTTAATGATATGTTAATTGCAGCTAATAACATATATGATCTAAATGAGCTAAAATGATAATTGGATGATTAGGTAGCAGAAAAGGCACTATGTATAGAGATTTAGAGGGATAATATTGCAAGGATAGTTTAGCTATCACCGAGAAACTACATTCAAGTGTTGAGGCAATTTTGTTTGCAAAATGCCAAATTGGTGAGTACCTACTAGCTGTGCACTTCAAACTTTTAGTTGACCTTGCACCATAGTCATAGGAATGGAGGTAATACATGTCACATGTTCTCTATGTTAGTGTTGGTAAAATTATGTATAATATGGTTTGCACAAGGCAATATATTTTGCATATTGTTAATGCTGTGTGCAAGTATATGAGTAATCTTGGAAAGAAACACTAGGAAGTTGTGAGATGGGTTATGATGTTTTTAAGAGGGACAACAAATGTTGGTTTGACTTCTATGAAGATATAGGCACAAAGGGGTATAACAAGTTATATAGATTCAGTTTTTGGTGGTGACTTAGTTGAGATGAGATGAGGTCATTAATGAGTTATAAATTCAGTTTTGCTGGTTATGCCGTCAATCAAAAACAAAACCAAGGCAATCAAGGAAACAAATGAAGTTATTTTAGAGTTGCGCAGTGATCTTAGGTTGCGGTAGGAGAAGATTCTTGTTTACTGCTATGATCATAGTGCATTACATTTCAAACAAAATCATATGTATCGCAAGTAGATAAAACACATATATATTAACATTTTATACATGATATTGTATCACAAGGAACCACATATATCGAGAAAGTGCACATGTAGATAATTCAGAAAACACGTTAGCAAAGCCTATCCCATTGACTAAGTTCTAGTATTGTTCGAACTTGGTCGGCATCTCCAATGGTTGAGGAATCCAAAGGGTCTTAGTCAGACCACAATCAATAAGGATGGAGTTAGAGCCTGTTTGGTAACTGGCTAAATAGTGTTAATTTCTATTCTTTTGTTCCCAGGAGTAGATTTGGAACAAAATCGCGTTTGGTAAAATTTTTGTTCCCAGTAACAGATTTGAAGTAAAATCAAGAATAAAAAAAAAAATGGTTGATTCTTGTTCCCGGAAACAATTCTAAAATCAAGCACCTATTTTCCCTTTTCTTTTCTTTTCTCTTGTTCTTCTTCCCTTTTTCTTCTTCTTCATATGCTGCCACTGCCGCGGTTGCCATCCGCCGCCGTCCGCCGAACACCACCGCCCTTAGACTCCTCATCAAGGTAAAGTATGTTGATTATGGCTGGAAGCTAAAATCGATTGATGTGGATTTCAATCCATAATTTAATTGAAAGAAAACACAGGCCATGCTAGGAAAGTCCCAATTGGGCTCTTATCAATTAGCAGTGGATGATGCAAAAAGGGAAATTACTTTTCCCCCAGACTTATTTTTCTTATTGAAGTTGAGGTCCATGTCGATGTCCGAAGGACTCATAGTCTCTTGCAAATAAATATTCCTTTATTGAGTTTGGTCTTGGTTGCATAATGAGTGTGCTTAATATGCGTGAAAACTCGTGAGAGACACAGAGAGAATTAAGAGCCGTCGTCAAGGAGAGTTGAGACTGAGAAAACTCTTCTTCTTCTTTTTTAATGGATTCTTGTGGGTACATGGTTAATTTTAAATCGGAAGACACTTATATGGAAGTGTGATTGAGCGGCTATAATATTAAATTTGCCAATTATGTTGGAATCAACTGGTTGATCTCGATCTCGATCTCTCCCCATGAAGTACATACACTGCTGAACCATGCCGCTTCGACTGTAGTCGTAGCAATAAATATTTACAAAGCATTGAATATCGCCGACCGTATCAAAGTACGCACGATCAAGTCCAGGCCAATTAGGACATCAATTTTGTACATTAGTCTGTATCTCGCATAACTCCAAGAAGAAAACCACCAAAAGCAACAAAGACACACTACAACATTGGTCAGACACTGTTTCTGAGCAAATTAATTGAGGACGAACAATGAATTAGTTGGGGAAGAGGAAAGAGAAGGCACAAATAAGGAGGGGCTTCTCAACCAGAGTAGAACTTAATAAAAACCATTCTAATTTAGAGCTCAAAGAAAAAAAATATAAAATTATTGTTCAACCTTATTCAACACAATAATCACTCTCCCTCTCCTTCCGTGGTAGCTGAAGACACGTAGCTTATGGCGAGAGAGGTCTCGTCGCATGCTGCCGCACCGACAGACGTTGTCTGGAACTGTCGTTTGCAGGCCGGGCAAGTGATCTGCATGATGGTGGAGCTGATCTTCTTGGTGGCTTGTTCTCTCAGCAGTTGAGCTCGTTCGAGCTCGGCCTGAGCTTGCAGTCTCATCTTCTTGGCGTTGGCCAGCTCGAGCTCCGCTATCTCGACCTGTCTCTTCGCCTGCTGCCTCGCCTCCTCGGCGAACGCCTTCTCGGCTACAGCCAGCTTTATTTGCTCGCTCGCAAACTCCCTCATGCTCGCGGCCTCCGACATCTCGGGTTCGCGCCTGTAATAATGGTCCCACACTGTAGAAGATCTATTGGTGAAGGCTAATTCGTCCTTGTTCACATCGGTGGACAATGAGCCGATCGAAAGCTTCAGGTTGTCCGCGAACTTTTCCTTCAAGTTCCGCGTCCCACACAGGCTCGACGACGGCAGTAGCTGAAGCTCAAGGTTGTGGTGGGTAGAAGGGGTTGAGGGATTGTACATGTCTGAGTTGAGGAAGAGGATCTCCGCTGGTTTTGGCATTCGGAACCCCGGAAAAGATGAGGGCGGAACGCCGAAATTGGCTTCGCTTGAAGGGCTAGTGCTCGAAGCAGTTTGGGACGAGCAGGCCGGCTGAGCCGCCTGCATCTCTGGTGGCTGAGCCCGGCGGACGGTGCACGAGTCTTGGTGTTCAATGAAACTCTCTACCCTGAAAGGACCACAAAAGAAAGAAAGATCATAAGACTGAACCAAGATCCGGCTTTGGCTTTGTCTGGATGTCTGTAGCTAGCCATGTCAAGAAACAACAATCAAGACCTGTTCATGCAGGGTTAACGAGAGACAAGCAAATAAAAAAATGGGGAGATGACTAGGTTTGCAACATTAATTAGAGGAATAAACAACAGAAACAAGACGGGAGCGTCTTTGTTAATGACTGATCTGGACTTGGGGATTTTGGCTTATTGGTTTTTTCAAAAAAAAAAAGAACAATTATAAAGAGCAGACTGTGTCGTCAAGACCAAAAAGAAATGCCATTGGGAAAAGTGATGTAATGCTCATTATGAGTCAAATGGCTGGCTAAGAATTGTTATAAAAATGAAACAGAAAAAGTAGGGACAAGAGGCTGGCCTGGCAAATGTACCTGGGAAATCATTCTTGGATTCGGAATAACTAATAATAAACTCTCGCTGTCTAAACAAAAAGAAAAGCAATGTACAATGATGATAAATTTCAGAAGCCAACCCAGCAAGTTCAAATATTTTTATAAGCTTGTAGGGAAGAAAAAACAAAACGAAACGGAAGGGTTATCCAAATTGCTTCCAACATGCTTGCCTCCTCTCCATGAACATAACCCTAGGGTTTTATGACCCAAGACGAACCCCACAAATCATCATGCAAAATTGCTCGGAGCGCAGCCTTTTTTATCTTAAAGCTTAAGCTGTTACAAATCGTCGAAAAAGTACATTTCGTGTATTGATTACAAGCACAGCTCCTGAAGCCAGGAAACAAAACAAGAAGAACGACAAAAATTCAAATCAAGAATAAATCGGAGATCAATTATACCTGGAGAAGACGCGGCCGCAGTCGCAGGAATGTCCCCGCGTGCCGCAGGTTTTGAGGTGGGCCTTGTAGTCGGACTGCACGGCATAGCCCTTGGAGCACCGCTCGCAGACCCACTGCTTGTGGCTGCTGTGCTTCCGGCGGAAGTGCTTCTTGATCCCCACGAGGTCCCCGAGCGCGTGGCACGGATCATGGTGGAGGCAGCTCGGCTCGGGGCACACGTACACCCGCTTCCTCCGCGCCTGCTCCTGATCGGCCGCCCCGCGATCCCGCTTCAGCAGCTTCCACGGCACCTTGTGCCGCCTCCGGTGCATCTGCAGGTTCTGATCCCTCTGGAACCCTTGATTGCAGATCTCGCACACGTACCTGCAAAAATCTTGAGCCATCATATACAGGCGGCGGACACCCGGGTATACATAGATAACCCGCGAGCCTAAGCCAGCGGCGGGGGGATATAATCTAAGCTTCCGAACCTGTCGGACTCGAGGAGGGTCTTCGGCGACAGTGAAACCACTTCTGCATCCGGATCTGTTGGAAAAAAGAAAAGGGGAAGTACTTGATTAGGTCCAGATCATTGCTCGAGCGGGTATTTTAATCTGATTTGGAATTGTGTCGTGAGAGAAAAAGAGAGAGCTTTGGTGGGTGAATCCGGGTCCATCTTTTTCTGCCGTTGCTTGTCTTCTCCTATTACCTGGAGTGCCTGCGGGCCGTCTCCTCCTTTTGCTGTTGGAGAAGGCATTGATCTCTGAGGGGTTGACGACAGAACAAGCAGCGTTGGAAGGAGGAGAGTTGGGAGGAGGAGAGTTATGGAACATATGGGAGGGTCTCGGGCTAATATTTATGATGTGTGTATTTGGATTGGTGCTGGTGTGAGAGAGAAAATCTTATGCCCACACACACACACACCTGCACAGAGCTCTTGTGGTCGTGGTGGAGCTATGTTGAATAGTGGGTTCAACTCAGCTTTACTGAAACACAAAGCCTGATAATGGGCAGAGAGAGAGAGAGAGAGAGGGGACGTGAAGGGAAAAGCTCTTTGCTTTCTGAAACCAGCTTTCTTTTGAGCCCTTTTCCTTTCTGTGAGAGCTTTCTTGGCTTTGTGGCCTTTTTTTTATTTTCTTCCTCTCCCTCTCCTCTCCTCCTTCCCTTTTCAATTGACCCCCACCCCCCACCCACAGTAGGTCAGCAGGAGAGGTTGAGCCAAACACTTGCTTATCAAGCTCCTGTTCAGATGAGAGAGAAGCTAGAGAGAGAAGCTAGGGAGAGAAGCTAGAGAGAGATAACTGCCTCTGGCCCAATCACGTTGCTTCAAACTTCGAGCCACGCAAACCCAACACAAGCGTTTGGACAGAAACAAGAAAACATCCCCTTCCCATACCCTTAGAAACAAACAGTCACCGTTCATCATCATGGCGCTGTAATACGTTTTGCATGAATAAATGCAGGCCCGGGGCCTCCGCCGCACGTGAGCTCGCGGCCCCTCCTCACGTGACATCTCCCTTCACAACACCCCCCCCTTCCCCTTTGTTATTTTCCACTTTTGTCTTTGTTCATCTCGTCCTTGATCTAATCGCTCTTAAAAAAGCAGAGGAAGGTCGGATAGGAAACTTAATGATGTTGTCTTTCGTTGACTGACGCTAAAGGAGCTGTTGGAGTTCGGCGATGGCACTAGCTCAACTTTTCATTAATGTTTGGGAAGCAACTTTTCTAAAAGATGGATCAAAATATCAAAAGTCATTTTCATTTATAAGGAGTATCATAAATTGTTTCATTTTATCTTTTTTGTATTTTTACAAAGGTATCTGAATATTTTGGCTCAAATAATCTGTAAAGGTGTGAATAAATAATTACTCTATCATCATCTATCTCGTGAAACTCTACACTAGCATGATGCATACTGCCTCCAAGGTTACTCTAAATTGAAGATGCCTTGACGAACACGGGAATTCTTTTAAGTCCTTTTTATGCTGAATAATTGTGGTAATATTGAGGCAGTGCACGACATGAAACGATAGGGAATGGGCCACTCTCCTTTCATTTGTGCCCTCTCCTTTCTCAATCGCTAGTCCCAAACCTCTTTTAATGCCACATGATGTTGTCGACATCACCACAAGTGATATTCTTGATTATGTGCTAGTTCATTGAAACAAGCATGCCAAAAACTAACTCTAGCTAGATGTGCTATTCAATGTAGAGCAAATTCTCAAGCCGCACGTATTGCACTTCTAAGATAGCCCCAGGAGAGTTGCTAGGCCTATGAATGAGTCTATTCTCGCATGTGGCCAATTATAGCGACTATTCTCATATGTGGCCAATATTACATAGCGGCTAGTGTCACGGAAGAGTTGAGATACCCTTTAAACAATTCATTTGGAGCTTACACTTTGTATCTCATGGGAAAAAAGATAGTAAAAGTGTGATAATTTTCGTACGACGCTTATTTCAGTGCTAAAACTTTTCGAACAATCAATTCAATACCACATTGGAAGAAAAACAATTGTTTTAGTACTTGCGGCGACAAATTCTGACCATTGGTCTTATGGAGCATTTTAAATTAAATTATAAATCTGAAGTAGCTTTTTTATATAAAAACAAATTTGAGGTCCAACATAGAAAATTCTTCATCCAACGTTGCAAAGAGAACAAAACGATATTAAAGTTGGGGAAAACTCTCTCTCAACAGAAACAAATCTTCTCTATGTTGTTCGCAGCATTCAACTATGATGTAAGAAGACTCGATATATTGCTGTAAATAAAATGAAAGAAACCGAAAAATCACGACTTTAGGATAGAAAACTGGAAGAAGAGCTTGGTTAGGCGTGGATCTGAGAAAGTCAAAAGGAATTGGAAGGTGAGTTTGGTCTAGTTACGGAAGAGGAGAAGAATTACGTGCTCGGGGGTTTCTTTGTGTTTCCACGAGTGATGAGCAAAAGGGCAAAAGAAAAATAATAACAGTAAAATATAAAATAAAACAAAAAAAAAAAATCTCCATGTTCTGCTTGCTGTGTACGCGTGCATGGAGAAGCCATAGAGCTCGAGAGAGCTGAAGGAGCAAAGCTCCGTTCTCTGTTTTCTCGGGAAAGAGTAGTCTCGTCCGCCTACATGATGCTTCAGTTCTCGTTCAGATAGCTTGAGACAACGAAACCAAAGAATGGCCGAAGAAGGGACCTGCTCTTCGGGCAAATAGATCCATTTCCAAATAATACAAATATAATAACTCGTGTTTGACCTGATTCATATCCGACTTATATCCGACCTAATTCATATTGCTAAAAATACTTATATAAGAAAACATATGCCTACATTGAGATGAGAGTGCCACAAATTGAATGAGGGCAATAGAAAATGGAGAGAGTTGTAGAGGTAACTTGAATCTAACTAAATTATAAGCCCATTTAATATCCATATTATGTTGGGCTCTACCATTCTAAACTCATTTATGATTAATTTATTGAATATAAATAATATTATTAGCCCATCATACATGAGTTGCGAAATAGACTTATAATTCATATTTTGATAGGTCTAGTGATTTTGTCTCAATTTAAAAATATTGGGGGTGGGTATTCTTCAAGATCATAATAAATTTTGCCCTGATTTTTTTATTTAAGATTCATGATGACACTATGAGAGATAGAGAGAGAGAGAGAGAGATATATATATATATATGGTTCCATTTGCTGGTGAGTTGGAAAGAATGGATGGATTAATGGATTATTAAGACGTGGTTTCTGTGGCACGTGAAGGTGGCATCACCACTGACCAAAAAAAAAAAGGTGGCATCACCTGGCATCATCTTCCCCGGGTGTTTAGGATTCCAAATCTCGATAAATTATTATTATATTTGATTAGGTCCCCATTTGCTCTTCTATAATGCTTGACTTTGGCATAAAGTCTAGCTATCTTCAACCTTTTTAAACATCGAAAAAATCAATCTTCTGGTATTCCACATGGATAAAGAGACAACTGATACTCTTGCTTCTTCCAAGTCCTATCCACATGGTCTCAGCTTTAAAAATAGGAAGACTTTCGCTCCGTGGTCTTCCGATTTCTATAATCCCCAAGCCTCAAATATCGAATATCGTTAGAAAGTTCTAACTTCAAAACTTGAACTATAGAATATAAAAACTCATTTGTCATGAGCGATGTGCGATTTTTTCAACACTCCTCTCACATGCAAGTCAGATCATAAATGTCACATAAAATTACTCTAACAAGACTTGATGCACACTTCAAATAGAACGAATCTAACTCTAATATCATATTATAGAGTCAAAACAAAAAACCTTAGTCAATAAGTGTAGGGAAATCACATATAAATTTTATTATTAAGTAAAGTGGAGAATGAGATACTGAGGATTCAAATCCCCATATTTTCAAGGGAGATTAAAGTGGAGACAATTAATTTTAAGTATGAATTCCAACTTTTACATTTTATAAAAAGCAATTTCAACAAATATTGTCGGTGATTTTGGACCACAATGGAGCGAGGTACTGTTGTGCAAATAAGCCATGAAATGCCAATGAAGCTGCGTCATCCATGGAGCGTGATGATGCCTTGTGTCGAGTGGAGGCCCGACCAGAGGGACTCTTCAAAGCTAAGCCCCTACTGTTAAACGACAGGACCTCTCCTTGGGCATCTCTCCATACCGAATATTGAGAACTAGAGAAGTACATAATTACCCGTTCCGGGGCAATTTGCTAGACAAAAAGCCACTGACCAAGGCTCGACCATGATGTCATAAATGTGACATGACATGTGTGGCTTCGAGGCAAGTCCTTTCTAGGGTTTTGTGAAAAAATTTCTTATAGAATGGGGCTGTTTTAGTCAATTTGACTAGCTGCATTAGATCCTAACCCTTTTACTCCCTATTAATCAATGGAGACACTCCTTTCCGTTGAAAGTCTCAACTTGAAAAGCCATAGATGGGAGTTTCAGAAGTTGGTGAAAGCATCTAAGATCTTTATGTTGACTTTAAGAAAATCAAATGTTTGAGCATTGCACATGGTGCAAATTTGTTGGTTTCTCTTAAATGGCATGAGGGTGTAGATACTTTGATTAATCTCAGGAGAAGTGGTGAAACAATTTCTCAGAGTTTGGTTTTGGTATGAACTCCCTTTGAAGGCTGTGAGAGGTTGCTAAGTTGGTACTACACTACACTTATAGAGAGTGTGGATTATGAGTATGAATTGATAACCCCCTAGAGGCCGTCACGAGGGCATGTCATGATATTTATAGGTGGATAGGAGGATGTGATCAGTGAATATAGCCCGACTCTTCGAAAGGATATAGAAAACAAGAGTAGCCAAATTGGGTTATGAGTTTTACTGACCTTTGCCTCATCCAAACAAATCACTGAGCTATTGTCCAATCCTTTTTGTTCTTGTTTTCATGGAAAAATTATATCATATAGTACTCTACCGTCCTATGTAATTGACAAGTGAGGAAATTTATGATATTTACAATATAAATTGTGTTTTCCTTTGGGTAGAACACGTAAATACTTTGTTAGAATATGATTGACTCTACACTGCTTAGATAGTATGATAGTTAGGTTCGATACTTCCTCGTTTGAACTAAGCAGGTACTATAAGCTTGGGAGACGTGTCCAAATGGTGAATTTGTATGATGAACCTCTCCATTATTCCATGGTGGGCAGAGCCAAATCAATGGCCCCTGCGGGTTGCACTCCTGCACTGGCAAGCTGGTGAGCTACAACTTGGCCACTTCATCCGAGTAAACAACATCGACAATCATCTCCCAAAAGTAGGACCCAGAATCCCATGCAAAGACGCGACCCAATCTCTTGCACTCGCTTTTGGGGCATTTTTAACATTAAACTTTGTCCGCTTGTCTGCTTGATTAGATCACTCGTTTGTTTCTTTCATTCCCCTCCTTTCATGGAACTTTCATTTTTTCTCGTTTTCCTAGAGGAATTTGTTTGTGGGGTTGAGAGAGAGAAGGGGGGGCTAGGTCGAGCTGACAAAATTTGTTTGGTGGATACTGTCAGAGGTTTCTGAAAAGCAAAACGTGCACTGCCAATCGCCTCATAATGCAAGGTTTGAACGAAATAGGGAGCATCGAAAGAATTGAAAAATTGGAGAGTGAAGATACTATAGACAAGGACGAAATGATGAGAAAAGAAAAGAAAAAAATGGGAGGAATGGTCCAGGACGGTGCCAGAAATTAGAAGGATAATTTGGGTGTTAGGACAGGTACAAGGGGAGGATTTGGGCAAATACGGTGTGTTTTGGGCTTTGTCAGAGACAAATATGCCCCGATTTGTAAGACCTGTCCAGTGTACGAGCCTCTCGGCACCGAATACGGCCTGATGTCATAGAGCGAGTGGGCCTCGGGTGGAGATTGCAACTTGTTAGGAGGAGAGATGTGGCTCTAGCGTTAGGACACTTTCTTTACCTAGGTTGCTACTAGTACTGGCAGTGCAGCTACGGTCATGGCGAATGCGATTGGACTATCCTTACGTTAGAGGTGAGCATTCCACGGGACCAGATCGGACCGGACTAGGCCCAACTTGGGCAGGCGGAGCTTTCCCATGTAAGGATGTTGCCAAGCTCACTCATTTTACCTTCTGGGCCAAGGTGGGCCGCCGCCAGTTTGTCGATCACCTCGGTTTCGCGCTGCGTATCTGGGGCCATACGTGTTGATGGGTACATGGATGTTATTTCTCCAAACTTCAAGGGCATATCTTTCCTCTTTCTGGGGGAGCCGAAACGTGGCCTGCTAACCAGTCAAATCACGCAAAAGAAAAATTTCCTATTCCAAACTATGCGGCCCCTTTATGTTCTTTGTCGAAAAATTTGCTTCATTTATTAAACACCAATATTAAAACATGGTGATGGGCTTCTAAACATAAAAAATTAAAAAAAATTCCCATAGGGACTGGGGGATTTAGACAACCAATTATAAGGAATGGCATAATTATGTTGAGCTTTGGCAATCTAATTAGCCGAGCCTATCGTGAATAGTGAGTCAGTTGAATGAAGTTGAAGTGGGCCAAGCTTCTTCTACAGTCCTCAACCGTGGCTCAGACATTCCAAGAACTCTGATAAGCTCCCAAAATGTATTGACAAATTGATATATCAATTTGTATCTTAAATAATTAATCAATCATGCTTCTCATATCAAAAGTGAGTTTCCAAGTACGAAAGAGTTTCTATTAGGGTTCATGCTTCAATGCAAACTGCAAAGGATGCTCTCATTGATTTTGCAAACCCTGCAATGAGACAACTGGTTGAATCTCGACAAGCACCTGTAATCGCCCCTTCCAAAGCTCCATTGAGTGTCAATCCATCTTCTCCTATGGAGTGTCCTGGTTTCACCAATTTTCACCCAACTTCTCCTTTCTTGCCTTATTTGTTGTTGCTATCATTCATAGAGGATTTGTGTTATTTTGTAATTGATTTTGGAAATGCATGAATATGAGTATTTGATCAGCCCCTTCTTCTGTGTGTCCTATTTCGTTGAGCGGTTGAACTAGAAAGTTCAAAAAGAAATGAAAAAGAATGCTTTGCTTTGGATGTTACTTGACAAATTGCAAATGGACGTCCGTGATGGCCGCTTAGAGTACATTGATTCTTATATGTGCTAATAAACGTCTAGTTAATGAAGAAAATACTATTTGTTGTACACGTTGATACTTAATATATATATATATATTATAGGGTAAAAAGAGTAAGTATGTCTTAAAAAAATGCTTTGTTCATGTTGGATAATATCACAAAATGGTTCATGGTTAAACCTACACAAAAAAAAAAAAAAATTAAACCAAGATTCAAATTAATTACAGAAGATATACTTCCGTTGGTGGGTGACATGAGCTTTCGTTCATCTCCAAAATCATTGGCCAAGAAGAGCACTCATGTGAGTACAATCTCATCTCTACTCTCCCTCTTTTTGGATAAATGAATTGACCAGCCAAGTAACTTTCTCGTATACAGATATGAAGAGTTTTTCCAAAAGTAAGAGAGACTGAACTTCTGGGCCCATTATTGCCTGGTAAAGCCCAATTTAGGATCTTCTTGCCACAAAAGGTTCTTTTTTTCTCGTCTTACCTTGGTAAAATTTCACTATTGATCCCTGAGTTAGTAAAACTTTTATCTGATCTTTAAACTTTTAGTTTCTCTAATCAAGTTCTTGAATTTACATGACTTTTTTAGTCACTCTCCGCAAGTCCAGTCAATTAGAGCAACGTGGAGTCGACAAGGTCACGTGAAAAAACATTTTGCCACCAGGGACTATCATCTAATGCGTGAGACTAAAATACTTGAAGATGAAGCCCATACCCAAGCTCTTAAATTATGAGATTTCTCAACACGAGGAGCACATTTGAGCTTTCCATCAGATTCTTGCTAGATCCATTAACTTGATTTCGAGGCGGAAGTAATTGATCATGAAAGTTGCACAAAGAACTCGATTAAATAAATTAATAGTCCGACGACTTGATCAGAATAATTGCCTGATGCTAAACAACTTTTATTACTAATTTAAATCAAGGTGTCATCTTGAAGTTTAAGCGTGTTCTAAAGATGAAGTACATAATTATTTAATCTTGTAAAATAAGTAAGTTAGATGACTCAATTGTACAAATAAAAATTTGTAGGTAAACAGTGATTCAAGAGGGAGTTATGTAGTTAAGTTCACGGAAGGAGGGTTGGGCTCTGTCATGTAATAATTTGTGTGTCACATGAGTGGGAAGCATAATGACCGCTTGAATAGTTTGGACCAGGAGAGAGTTGCTGCCTGGATGCTCCAATACTTAGAGCATATGACAAAGAACAGAGGAGTGGTCTACTTGATTGATTCTCAAACCAATTTAAAGTTTTGATTGTTTCACAATCAACGATTTGAAAAAGATTTTCCTAACTTCAATCGATAGTTATCGTTTATAAAAATGTTTTAATGAAAAATACTTTTGCTATTAACAACAAAACTCATGCTTAAATATTTTTGTGGATACCAAGAATTTTTTCGACTCCTTCCTTAAGAGATATAAATGATCAAAATTAGAAAAATAATCAGTAAATCATTGACTTTCCATGAAACAAAATAGCTTGAGAAGGCAAAGTTGATATAGATGCACATCTGTGTTCTTCCTATAGGTTCCCACCAGCTCCCTCCTCGGTTGGTCATTTGATAGTGTGATAAGGAAATAAGAAATGGAACGTGCAATTGTTTTTGGGATTGGTGGGTACTTACATTGAAAGAGAAGGTTGCAAACTTTTTTCGGTTCTATTAGTTCCCTCTCTTGATTTGTCCAATCGAGTCCTCTTAATTCTTTTGATATGAACCCAAGTTATTTTGTGACCTATTATTAGCATCACCTATAAATGTTCACATGGTATCATTAAATAGAACAAAACCTCCATATATGATGTTGATATGGTGCCTTAGTTAATACCAAAGAGAGTTTGATTATTTGGGGTTGATCAAATAAGTGTTGGTAAGCCATTCCAATAAGAGTCGGCAACCTTAAAATAGTTGTAACTTCATCAGCAAAAAAATAGAGTTGATAAGTAACTCAAAAAAAAAAAAAAAAAAAAAAATTTGCATGCCACATGAAAAGTTGGCAACTTACAAAAAAAAAAAAAAAAAAAAGAGTAAATAGTTGAAATAATTGGTAATTCCAAAAAGACTTAATAAGCATTGCCAAGCGGCTCAACTAGACTATTTAACCTAAAAAATTGTTTTGTAACTTTATCCGAAATAAAATTGGTAATTTCATATAAGAGTGAAAAACTTCAACAAAATTGGTTAAGTTATTACAAGACTTAATAATCTGACATCGATTGAATAAATGTTGGTCCGCGACTCACATATAATCGCTAACTTAAAACTAATTGGTAACATCATTAGAGAAATTGATAACTCATTCGAAGTAAGGTTGGTTTCTTTAAAGGTTGGTAACTTTAACACGCAAGTAAGTTATGATGATATCTGTTGGTAATTTAATGGAATTGTTGATAAGTTATATATAATGAAATAAAGATTGCTGATGTAATATAAGATTTGTTAATTCATGGCTCCATTCGTTTCAGGAGGACATTTTTTAAGAAAACTTTTTTTCATTTTCAAAGTTTGAATCGCTTAGAAAGATGATTCAATGTAAAATATTTTTCTAGCGCTTAAATTCAAGGAAAATAATTTCATCTTTAAAAGACTAGAAATCATTCTCCAAAATATGATTAAATATCTGTGCTTAGACTAAAAACTTTGCACTTGAGCTCGGAAGCCCCAACGGAATCTCTGGCGTCTAGGATTGAGTCCTTGGCATCCAAGTGTCAATCCATTGAGGTTGGGCCCAAGGCTCCAATGCTTGGGTACATAGAGACAGGGCTCTAATCCATCAACGCCAAACTCGAGACCCCAATGCCTATGCCTAAATCCCTTGCACTTGAGCTAGGTCCAATGAGCCCAAGACCTCGATGCCCATAACCAGGTCTCCAACGCCCAAGCCTAGACCCATTGAGGCTGAGCTTGGGCCCACCATGGTTGGGCTCAACACCCCAATGCTCATGCTTGGATCCCTTGCACCCAAGCTTGGGTCTATTGATGTCGCAATTCTAGACCCTACTGTTTTAGGGATTTAAGCATGGGAATTAGGGTCTCAAGCTTGAGCATCGACGATCCAAGCATGAGCAATGGAGTCCCCAGCACAAAATCAATGAACCTCGTCGTCAAGCACCTAGGCATGGGCACTAGTGTCTTGAGCCCGAGCACCAAGTTCCCAGCTGGTCTTTGTGGACCTAAGTCCAGGCTTGTGCACTGGGGTCTCACACTCGGCTTTTGTGGACCAAGGCTCAAGTGCCAATAATTCAGGCATGAGTAGCAAGGCCTCGGGCTTGGCCTCTGTGGACCTAAGATTGGTGCCTATGCTCTTACTTGGGACCCAAGTTCTTAGTGCTCAAGTCTAAGTCTATCGAGGCCAGCCCAAAATCCTAGTGCTCGTGGTTGGTTCTTTGTTATTTGTGCACAAGTTACTAACACCTAGTGTGTATATTTAGGAAAATCAAATTAGATTTTCATTTCCAAAGATGGAAAATATTTTTCAATTCTTTTAAGGTTTTAGTAAAATACCGGAAAAATATTGTCATTTTCCACGAAAACAAGGAGAAAGTCCAAGTTCTTTCTCTCCCATAGCTCTTTTGGTTCAAGTCAAAAGTCTGTGAAAGGAAAAAAAGAAGAAGTCTAAACTCCTTTTTCATAACTCCGTGGTTCATGTTAAATTTTCATGAAGTGCTAAGAGAGTCAAAACACAATTTTCTTTTTGGAATTACAAAGTTAAATAATCATTTTTCTCTCTTTTATTAGAGTTGGCATACATTGGTTGATTTACCTTGTCAACATTGCTGTAGCCCATTTACATTTCCTATCATAATCGAACTCGTGGCTCTAGAGTGCTACAATGAACTCCTTTTCTATGATTTGTAAATTGTACGATGATTATGAATTAATTGACGGAGGTTATCTCTATTCATGCATTTGTGATTTCTTTAGAAAATGAATCATAAGAAATTCTTATCATCTTCGTTTGTTAATTTTCTAATTCATTTACATCATATGTCATTCATACAAAATAACAAATAAGATATATCAAAATTCCTACATTTCATATTATATCTTATCAAGTCCTATATGGCTAGAGATTTAGACGATTAAACACATCTTAACTGCAATCAAGAATTAACAAGTGCGGCAACACCTAGAGATTACATTATAATGATCAGCAGAGCATAGATTTAAATATGTAATAAAGTATGCTATACAGAAGGTTTTGGATTCACTAATCTGCATATGAAAGTGGGGGAAAGAATGAAACAGGGGAGGTGGGCTCCTCTGGGCAACAAGAGGATAAGGTTGAAACCCTTGAGATGGTCACATGGCAATCTGCCCTACAGTGTAGATATGCCTTAGATTTTTGCTAACTCTTTCTTTTTCCTCTCTCTCTCTCCCTCTCTCACTTTAAAATTTAAGAATAGAAATAAATATTGTTTTCTTGATGGATACGTACGCCAATTTTAGGTTCTCCCTTTCTCTCTCAATTGTTAGGGCTTTCTCTCTCCTGCCTTCTCTCTCTCTCTTTCTCTTTCTCTATCTCTTTCTCTTTCTCTTTCTCTATCTCTGTCTCTCTCTCTCTCATTGGTTTCTCTCTCCTCTCTCCTCTCTCTCTCTCTCTCTCCAGAAGCGCAAACCCTAAAGAGCCGTTTACACCCACCCAAGTAAGTTTTCTCTCTCCTCTCTCCTCTTTCTCTTTCTCCCTCTGTCTCTGTCTCCCTCACTACTCTCTCTCCATAATTTTCAATAGATGGGTCCTTGTACTGTTGTTCCTCCTTTGTATGTCCATGCACGACGCCCCGTTTGAGCTTAAATGGGCACCTGGGTTTGCTAATTCCGTCAGCGGGATTTGCAGATCTGGCGTCAAAATCCCTAATTTCCGAATCTCTGAATTTGCCCTCTTTTAGCTGTTGGTTCTTTGATCTGTAACGAGATCGCGAGGAAGAAATGTAGGAGACGGGATCGGATGGGGATTTTGAATTCCTCAAAATCCCCCTGCTGTTGTGTTGGATCGAAGCATGTTTAGCTTCGTTGTTCTGTTCGGAGAGATTGGGAAGCGTTTGGTTGGTTGATCTGTTTGATCTCGAGACATGTAGCGCATTTAAGATTTGCTGTTGGATATCTGGTTTTCCCTTTGTGTTTAATTCGATGGGTAACAAGCAATTGGAGCATCTTTTTGTCCTAAGACCAGTTCTATCTTTTATGTATATAATTTCTTGGGACTTCCGAGGATGTTGTTTCTATTCGCGTGTTTCCTTTTGGGGTCTTGTTAAATCTAGTGGCTTTTTACGTGTTCTCCTGTTACATTCGTTGCTTGAGCGCTGGCCGGTTTGAGTTATTACCCTGAAAATGCATTGAAAATGAAACTTTTCTTTGTTTTTCTCTGAACTGTATAGTTATCATGGACGATGATGCGCTGAACATGCGTAATTGGGGTTATTATGAACCATCATGCAAAGGACACCTCAATCTACAGCTCATGTCAACCATGGCCGAGCGAGATACGAAACCTTTCCTGCCCGGGCGTGATCCAACCATTCTGGTAGCTCCCAATGGAGCTTATCATCCTAGGGATTCTGTTGTTTCGGACGCGCCTCTCCAATACAATTATGCGAGGGACAGTTGGATGAACCAAAGAGAGAAGTTTTTCAACATGTTGCCTCCAAATCATAATTATACTATGCTTCCAGAAAGTTCTGGAGCCCACAATATGCAAATGTTACAGATGCCTGAGTCGTTGAGGGATGATAGGATTGGCAGGATTGAAGAGCCAAGCCCAGGGGTTAAAAAGGAAAATCCACAACCGAAGAAGAGGCAGAGCAATGGTATTCCTAAGACCCCCAAAGCCAAAAAGAGCAAGAAACCGAAGGACAATACAAACCCTCCAATTCAGCGTGCAAAGCCACCAAAGAAGAGCATGGACGTTGTTATCAATGGCATTGACATGGATATATCAGGTATTCCGATACCAGTCTGCTCGTGCACTGGTGCTCCTCAGCAATGTTACCGCTGGGGTTGTGGTGGTTGGCAATCGGCGTGTTGTACCACGCAGGTATCAATGTATCCATTGCCGATGAGCACCAAGCGACGAGGTGCAAGAATAGCTGGACGGAAAATGAGCCAAGGTGCATTTAAGAAGGTACTGGAGAAACTTGCAGCTGAAGGCTACAATTTTGCTAACCCAATTGACCTGAGGACCCATTGGGCCAAACATGGTACCAACAAGTTTGTGACTATCAGGTAGATTTACACTGTTGGTGCTGCTTGAGCAAGTTCTGATGCATATGGCCTGTCTTACCTGTATTTATGCCAAAAGGCCATTTGTAGAGAGGTTATGTACTTTGTAGTTTATGAATTTTTGTGACAATGCATGTTTTGAAATTGAGACATCCAGAATTTTTTGCCATTGCTAATTTTGCTATCCTGCTTGTCTTACGAGTGGAACCAGTAGACTCTGGTTGCCACTGTTTCAATGTTAATGAGTTTGGTATCTATTGTAATTTCAAGTAAATTTTTGTAACAATTCTTCCTGAAATGTTGATCAGACATTAGAGATTGATCTATCTTATATTTATCTTATGCTGTCCAGCCTTACGGTTGATAGTTGATGAACTATCACATTCTGTTTTTATCCATTTTCTATTGCAATTTCGATGATCGATCAATTCATTTCTGGATTGTCTCTTGTATTGCTGCAAATTATCTGTGCTCAAAGCATGGGGTCTTCCTGTCAGGAGGGTGATAGATTTGTTCTCCATATTCTATGCTTATGTGTGGAACCATTTCCCCTTTCACGTGAATCTGTGCTTGAATGGAGTGTGCCCCTTACATATTGATGCCTGGGGAGTCTTTTGTACACAGTTCTTGCCTTGTTGGCAACCACTTTCAACCGTTATGTAATTTCAATGCGAATGAGTGTGGTATCTATTGTAATTAAAGTAAATTTTTGCAGCAATTGTTCCTGAAATCTTGATCAGACATTACAAATTGATTAATTCATTTCTGGATTCTGTCTCTAGTGTTGCTGCAAATCATCTGTATTTGAAGCATAGGGTCTACCTGTCAGGAGGGTGACAGATTTGTTCTCCATATTCTATGCTTATGTGTGGAACCATTTCCCCTTTCATGTGAATCTTGTGCTTGAAATATATTGATGCCTGTGGAGTCTTTTGTACCCAGTTTATGCTTTGTTGGCAATCACATTCAATGCTTATGTAATTTTAATGTGAATGAGTGTGGTATCTATTGTAATTTTAAGTAAATTTTTGCAGCAATTGCTCCCAAAATCTTGATCAGACGGTAGAAGTCAATCTATCCCATATTCATCTTGTGCTGACCAGCCTTTCAATTGATAGTTGATGAACTATCGCGTTCTGTCGTTATCCATTTGCTCTTGCAATTTCGATGATCCATTAATTCATTTCTGGGTCCTGTCTCTAGTGTTGCTGCAAATCAGTATTAGAGGGATAGGGTCTACCTGTCAGGAGGGTGACAGATTTGTTCTCCATATTCGATGTTTGTCTGGAAGCATTCCTCTTTCATGTGAATCTGTGCTTGAATGGAGTGTACCCCGTACATATTGATGCCTGCGGAGTCTTTTGTATGCAGCCATGCTTTGTTTGCTATCAGTTAGTGGACAATTCCATTATGAATGTCACCGTGCTCGTTTGCCAGGAGACTACGAATATGGATTTCAGTAGTACACTTCCGTTAGTGTATTTCTAGGTAAAGCTGATTATACCTTAATACTAGCGTGATCTAGAGATCGACTCAGGTTCAGTGCTCCAGTCCATTTGGCTTTTTGAGCATGACACTAGGCCAGCGGGATGCATCTTCTCATGGTTTGACAAATCTGTTACTTTCTGTTTGCATTCTTGAGGATAGCGTGAATGTGAACAATTGCCTTACACAAGGGGATTGAGTCACGTTAATGGTGGAAAAGGGGATGGGAGCTTTTTGGAAGGTCGAGTTCTGTTTTTCAAAAGTTTCTGTTGTCTTTCAGTCTCTTAAACTGTTGTTTGTAGGTTTAGCTGGGGACTGCATTTGCAACTGTTAATGTATTACTGTTGGCTTATAGGGAGAGAGTTTCTTATGAGCATGGGAAAAGTTGCTGTAGATAAAAGGAATGATTTCGGAGATCGAATTCAAAGAGATGAACGAATGGCTGCAGCAGCACCACCGAGTTTGCCTCTCGAGATTTTTAGCTGTTCCTTCCTAAGCAGATGAACTTGATATTCTCTCATTGAACTAATCAAGTCATCGCTTGACTAAAACGAGCGTCACCTTAATGACTAATACAAGCATCACCTTCGATTTGCGATTCGTCTTTAATCCCCCGGTTGAACTCCGTAGGAGGAAGAGGGATATTTTACTATGTAGAAATCTCCTGGTTATCCTGGGCAATAGCAATAGCCGGTTATGTTCATATCTTCGTATTACGCCGGAGACGCCTACATATATTGACGAAACCAACCCAAAGAGAAGTCGACATTGTACAATGTGTGTGATAAATCTTATAGGAAAATGTGGTTGCCATTTACATATACTACCAGTACAAGGAAATATCTCAAAGAGAAATTAACAATGCAATATAATGTTTTCCCTCTCTTCCCCCGCTCACGTATGCATGCATAATTATCGTCAAGACTATTGTGAAGTCAATAAGATGCAGAAGGTGTTATATAAAGCCATAAGACAAGTGAAATGTAGTCATGTGACACATAGAAACTAGCTGAAAGAGAAATTAACTACGTAGAATCTTTCTCTCTCTCTCTTCTTTTTGTGTGCGCACAAGCGCTGGTGTGGTTTTCCTAGAGAGTAAGTTTAATGATTTGTAAGCCTCAGTTAAGCCCACAACATTAAAAAGAATCTGTAACCAATTGTGGACTCAATCGCTGAAAATGAAAATTAACTAACCAGAGACAAAGTACAATGACTCCTAATTAGACCATAAGTCAAATATTTTGAGAGATTGGATACGTTTCTAGTCTTTCCTCCAAGTCGTGCCTCGGGAGGGATAGGGAAAAGAAGACAAAATAGAGTTATTATTAAGGCTGACCGAAATTAATATTAGTGAGGATTGAGTATTTAATGCCAGGGATTTTGGTGTGCTTTGGTCTTGATATGATTAGCATCAAGTCAGAATTGCATATTGTAAGTACAATTTGTGCAGTCTGATCGATGATATAATGCTGATCTTGTTATGGTAATTCAAATTGTTCCCATAATTATTACCGGTCCTAATTTGCTGTCAACCGTTCATATAATATATAGAGCGACGTTAATATCGTTATACAAATTCACTTGACCGTTAGTCATTAACGTAGTGTATATTCAATTAGTTAGTTATTAAGCGGTACAAATTTTGACAGGTTCCCTAACATTATAAACTTTTGGAGGAGCAAGAATTTTTTTTTTTTTTTTTTTTGGCTCAGAGGAGGAACAAGATTTGTCTAACACGACGTCAGAATATAGATCATGGGATTGTAAATCATGGCACTTTCTGCGAGTTTTATCTCCTGCTTCTTGTTCATGTTATGCGACCTTTCTTGTTCCAAGATCATCTCGCTGAAAGAGACCAACTTACCCTGAGTGTTATCGCGACTATTTAACAAGGTATTGGAATATAAATCATGGGTTATAAATCATGGCACTTTCTCTGAATTTTATCTCCTGCTTGTTGTTCATGTCGACCTACCCGTTTTCTTGTTCCCCGATCATCTAGTTGACGTGACTATTGAAGGGATCGACTTACTTGCCGGGGGGACCAAATAACTAATATGTCTTAAGTGCAACGACAGGTTCTTTACCAGTTTAGACTTTTGGGGAGGAGCGATTGTGTAACAAACTTGTTGATATTGCACATTGATAAGTTGGAATCGATTTGTGTGCATTCATATACATTTGATTAAAGGGAAAGCTAAAGATTCTTTGTTTGCTAGGATGGAAACGAGAACACTAAAGGAAAAGGTGAGCAGGAACATCAGGAAATGGAAAATTACGATAAACTGAGGCTTGACACATCAACATGCATCGACTCTTATCTTACAGGACAACATGCAAAACGCCTCAGACCCTACTGGACATCACCAACGCCTTCGACACTTCAGATCCTGTCCCTCGTCGAGGAACTGTTTTTCTTAGAACTAGAACCACGGCCATAATGCTTCTTGTTATTATACAGCCAAGTCGTGAACACGACCTTGGTGATGCCCAAGCTGGCGCAGAACACCATAATCTCAGGCATGCGGCTCCGGTCCCTCGTCGACCACCCTAAGTCCTCGGCGAAAGCTCGCATCTGCTCGACTTGCACCTTGGTAAATCTGGATTTCGGCCTCTTCTTCTTTTCATGCTGGGCAGGTTCCACCAGTTGGTTCAACCTCTCATCCTCTCCACCGGTGCCGATCATCGGCGGCACTGCCTCATGGTCAAAACTCTCTTCTTTTGGGGTGATTAAGTTGTGATCGCCAGGGCTGTGATTGCCACTGGCTTCAGTATTGTCAGGGTCGAAAATGGTTACTTTTCTGTGATAGTTTCGGTGGCAGCCACAAGCAGCGCAAAGGAGATCAGCGCTAATAATCTTTGGGCTGTACTCATGGCATCCATCCACCATGTATCTACCAAGATTGGCAGCATGGTTGTGGAGGCACTCATTGTATGTCACTCTCTGCATCTCTCTCTCTCTCTCTCTCTCGCTCTTGCTCTCTGTGTGATCCTAGAGACTATGGAGAAGCGAGCGAGACACGAGCGGTATTTAAAGCCAAAGGAAAGTGCAATGTCATAAATTTTTAAGGTCAGTTACAGCATGAACTATTAAATAATGCTGCTAATATAAGGAAACAAAATCAGAGAAGCTAATAAAGTAAATCTCTCTCTATAATCAACTTTTTTCTGCATGCAAAAATGGATAGACAGAGAGAAAACTCTTTTTTTTTTTTTTCCTTTTTATGAAAGGTCTTGAGATTCAAAATCATCCCACCTCCCTCTCCATAATAACTTGCCTAGTAATAAGAGAAGGGAAAAGAGGACAAAAATATGAGGTTATCATCATTAATTAGGTTGCCTTTGAAACAATTATAAGAGAGGATTCAAAGTATCCGTTGTAAGAGTTTGCATTGATGTTTTTTTGTTTTACACCATATTTCCATGTTTCAACAATATTTTATATAAGTCTGTTGGTGAATGATAGAATGTTGAACTCTCGATATTTTAATGTAACTATTTTGATAGTTATAATGAAAAAAAAAAGAACATTATTTACACTTAACAATTAAAATTTGTATTGCCTTTTGTTTTGCTTAGGTTTGATTATTTAAAAAAAAAAAAGAAGGGAAGAATGTGCAACTAAAGTAAAATTTTGTTCTTTCAGAGAACAACTGGAATGTGATTATACTTGAGATGTGATGAAGAACATGTTGCTCAATCAAACAATAACTAACCTACACCTGACTTGATTCTCGAAATGTATAATTGTACTATTAATCTAGTAACTAATAACGAATTCAACGGCTAATAGGGCACACCGGAATTGTGCTAATGAATAACGGATCAAGTGAAATTCTACCGATAATAACGGTAACCTTCTTGATAAAAAGGCAAATGATAAACAGGTAGCAACCGTTGGTAACCGTCTTAATGAAATGCCCAATCATTAAAGAAAGAGCGGGCATTAAGGATGATTCGCTGCAATAAGATAATTACATTTTTAGCCTCGCCAAGTTTGAAGGATGTGTACGTCAGTCTAATTCAACTTCATGATAATAATTTTTAGATTTTAAAGAATAAACATCTTACTTCTAAGGGTATAAGACATGATTAAACTTTGGGGATTAATTCAACCTTTTTTTAGATAGATTTCGGGCTCTAAGTATAGTTTCTAAACTATTTAAACCCTAAATGGACGGTTCTTGGTGAAGCTATGATTAAACTTTGGGGATTAATTCAACCTTTTTTTAGATAGATTTCAGGCTCTAAGTATGTTTCGTGAACTATTTAAACCCTAAATGGGCAGTTCTTGGTGCTCTGCTCCAGGTACGTCTAGCTGAACAACACTCAACCCTGATAATAATTAGCCAAGTCCTTTTTTTTTTTTTTTTTTTTTTTTTTCGATCCTACTCTATTCCTACTCTAACACTCACTTTCAAACTTTTGTCATACCTCCTTGCAGGGCATGAGAGTCAAAACCCACTCCTGAAACTAAATCATCACCACCCCAACCCCCTTTGAAACTAAATCATCCCCACCTCAACCCCCTAAGAGGGTGGGGATTTGAACTCGCACCTCCCTCTTCTAAATTGAAAGGGTGGCTACTGGGGCAAACCCAGTAGTTTAGCCAAGTCCTTTTGATCAAAGAGATTTAGAGCTGATAACATACTTAAGAGAGTCTCCGCAGTATCCGATTCTGTAGTTAATGAACATCGGATCCTCACTGCAACTTCGTTTAACGTCTATCAAAATAACTTTTGGAAAATCCCACAGCCCCCGTATCCGATATGGTTTCTTGATACTGTTTCTTTTACTCCCCGTTGCACAAGACGTTTCGGCATCATATTTTGTTCTGTCAGAGAGCTTGGCTCATGCAAGGCAGTGCTTTATTTGTAGCACACGGTTTATGCGATAGCATGTGAACCCACCTTCGCATCGCGATTAAGTGCAGAACTTAGACATATTCGGCAGCTTGTCCCTAACTGATCGCTGGGAATAACGAATGATAAGCTATGTTTGTAACAAACCTAAATTAAAAACAGGTTTAGATACGTGAGGATCGATCAGCGTCGTTGGAACTAGCCGAAAGCCGGTCATGTGAGGGTAAAACTCCGATGTGGTTGGGTATCGGTGTGTGTGGGAGAGTTTCCTGTTAGCAGTGCACCTTGCCGGAGAGCAGAGGTTCCTCCGGCGAGGCGCCATCAACCCCGTGAGGAAATTTTGTTCCCGATTGAGTTACGGTTCTAAAGTCTCCGACTTCACGCATTTTTGGCCGAACAGTTCGGGAGAAACAGCCTCGCAAGCTAGAGCTGCGCCCCAGGGACACCAGCCAGCGATCAGCCCAATTCGGGCGCGATTTAGTCAGACATTCGTTAATCATTCTGCTTCAAATTTGTGTTCACGTTGTCGCTCGTTGAACAAGCTTTCTAACCGTATATAGATCACTCGAAACGGACCCGGCACGGCAGAGCTAGGGCCCTGCGCGCCGGGTTCACCGGACAGCGCGTGGGCCACCGTCACCTCATTCTGGTCTGATTTTCGGCAACCCAGGAATCTTCCGTTAAAGTTTTCATGATTTGCGGATGTGAAAATGTATATACTGAAAAGCTAAGATTAATTCGCGTAATGCCAAGGTCCTGCTTTGACCTTTAGTTTGTACTACTATGAATAAATCAGTTTTTTAGACTGGCTTTGTGAATATAAGATGTACTAATGGTTTTATATAACATGATGTCTATGGGGACGTTCGAGTTTAAGTCACCAAATTAAGGAAAACTTAATTTTCCGAGCGGGCGGTGACGGCTGATTGCATGAAATTAGAATAATTAAGAATTGGTATTTAAGGTTATTAGAGAGTCATTAGAGGATTTAAGTCGGTTTCCACTCGAGGACGTTGTGGGCTCGTTTTCTCGTCTTAATGACAATTAGAGGGAATAATTATTTAGTTGCGTGATTATTTGAAATATCAGGTGGTTTTTTTACCCCTGCTTGTAGTTTTGGAAAAAAAAAATGCACCATCTGAAAAAAAATCATGAAATTACCATTCAGTAATTGTAATTATCAAAACTTCATTATTTTATCATCCTTGGACATGTATCTGTGAAACGACGTTGCAGTACATAAAATGATGAATTTGTGAGGTTGTGAATTATTTACATTTCCTTGAATATGGAAATTATTATCCTATATGGTTTGAGATTAGTACCCTTATTTTTAGATAAATAACCACACCCCTCCTAAAGGGACATACTATTGGAAAATGTGAGGCGCTACTACCCTAAGTTCGTGAAATGTTACGAGCTATTATGCTTCAGTATTTATGTGATTATTTTGTATATGAGGCAAATGAACTGATTCTGTCGATTTTGAATTACACGTACATAAGTATGAAATTGAAACTGCATGTCTGATCTCTCCTGGAGCTAGGCGCAACTTACCGGGCTAGTCAACTCATTCCGTCGTGATCTTTGCTTTTCAGCACAGCTGATCCATGGGATTCGTCAAATCAGCAGAGTTAGCCGTCCTCGGATCATGTGGTGATTGCTCTGCCCTTGCACCGTCGCGGGCTTAACTTCTGGCGGCACAGCATTTCCACGCTTCAGATATGGTTTCAGAACTTTGTAGTCGATAGTATACTTAGATCGACCAAACAAACCGTCTCAAGACGGCATTTTGAAATGCATTCGGAGCACTTCGCACTGACGCAATCTCCTGGAACATTCCTCGTCCATCTGTATGATTTTGTCTTACGCATGATGTTTGAAGTGGACTTACATGGATCTTCTCCATATATTTGCACATCGTTCCTGTATGTAAGCGAAACAATGGATGGATCGATTGGTTAGCAAATTTTGCCCTGAACACTAGGCTTTGAACGTGCTCTTGGTTCCATGCAACATGGGTCGGTGGCATGTCAAAGAATGAATCATAGTCTTGTTTAAAGATGAGGTATTTCCCCCGATAGCCCGCATTCCCCACGTCGAATTTGCAGCAATAGATGCCACCATTGTGCTTAAGGGCAAGTGCGAATTGGACCATTTGGTTCATATCTAACTCACTTCTCAGAACACTGGACAGTAGAGTAAGATCTTATCCTCGAAAATATAGGTGGTCATGTTATCGATAACTATATTTTCAGATGAGAAAACCTTCGCCGCCATGCTCTTTTACCCTACATCGCCACCATTATCAGCCGCATAATGCAGAAAACCTTCTCCGCCATGCTCTTTTACCCTACATCGCCACCATTATCAGCCGCATAATGCCGCCGTAACTCACTGGCATCGCATAATGAACCCTAACATGTAACTTGTGCTTGATTCTATGACCTGGCTTCTGAGTATCTTGCAATTTGTGTTTCTTTGTTCATCATGCCACCTGATATGACTGTCACCATTGGAAGGCAGTGCAGCTAAACCTACTCACGAATCATCTTAATGAAAACAGAACAAATAGAGAGCCTTTGGGACGTGAATGGTCTACCGATTGAGATCTACGAATATATGTGCTTCAGAATAGTCATGCTTCTTCGGTGAACTTCCACAAAACACATATGTAAGTCTTATTAATGCACAAAACAAAAAAAGACGAGGAGACAGTGCTCTCCATCCTGACTCTCATTTTCACTTTCAAGATGCACATATTGTAAAACTATAGAGAAAATTCGCAGAAAAAGGGACTATCCTGATGCCGACAGTACGCATATGGGTTACCATTACAGAGGAAGAATAATCATTCTACTAAGGAAATAAACAAGGCCACGCCCATACCCATTACTAGCGAAGTTAACTGAACTAATGTAATCTTCAACGTTACATGCCCGCTGTTATTCATTTCTGCGAGTACTCCAGCTACTGCAATGTATATAAAACCACCGGCCGTGAACCCCTGGAAAGACGGACAAGCTTCAGACAAATGAGACAAACATGAATTCCACAAACATTAATAAATTCGGCCATCATATAAACTTTTTCTACCTCAATCAATGATGACTGCCCCGGCTCTTGTCCCAAAAGCAAAGCCTACAGCAACAGCAGCAAATGGTTTGATGTATAACTCAAGCACATTAAGAATAGGTTCTTAGCAATGTTAAAGTTTATTTACTTACCAGTGTAGTTCCTCCTAAAGCAACCAGGGCAGAGAGAAAATTGAAAAAGAGGGCTTTGGATACACTAAATCCCGATCTTACTAAAATTCCAAAATCACCAACCTGCACAGGAGCATAACCAATGGGCAAGCCTATTTCAGTGAGTTAATCTCCAAAACAATCAAAGTACTTGCATTAACTCCGCAATGCTATATTACATGCTATGAGAGTACGCTAAAAAAATACTCTGAGAAAGAAGCAGATTCTTCCCACTTAGAATTTCGATCTTAAATATTATTGAGCATAACAGAAACAGCAGTAGGTGCACTTATTACTAGGTCCATGTATCATCTTATATCATCAGTGCATGGTTTATTGAGGCAAAACTAAAAGCATGAAGCTGTATGATTTTAGCATCAGGGTTGGTTGCATCTATTATTATAAACAGAATAAAAAAATTAAAGTGCAACGATCATATTCTTTTTATGCCTCATCATGTGTTGCCTACAAGGACACAGTCCCATCAGTAGATTCATGGGAAAACATTTAGTTTGTGTCTCCAAAGAACAAAAGAGGACATTAATGCAAGAATCACATGCTCAGTCATTATGAAGAAACCACCGCATCTTAATGTGAGCTTCAAATCAGCACGATGAGTCGTTGCATCAGTTGAAGGAAATACAAACCTCTTGAGGAAGCTCATGAGCAAGCAAAAACAGAGTTCTGGACCATCCACCAACAGAACCGTAGAGAAGGAATGCACTTCCTAAAGCCATCCCATCAGTAAAATTGTGCTGCAAAAGTCAATCTTGATCAGATCAAGCTAATTTATCCCTGCACAAGAAGCTATAAGTCTTATTGAAGATAGACACTTTCTTTAAATTAATATATATACTTACAACACCATCAGAGAAGAGGTTAAGATAACCAAAGACAAGATTCGAAGGTGACTGAACCAAGTCTTTTTCCTTCGACAATATCTGAGCATTGGATAACTCATCAACCGCATTTTCATCTGGTTTACCATCTGCTTCAGAAACTATAGCTTTTCTCTGCAAAGCCAAAAATGACAGTGAAATAAATAACGATCTCCTTATTCTTTTTCTTTCTTTACCATAACATAACATGTTACATTTCTCAATAGGATTCCCATTCCAGAAATACTATGCCATATACCATGAAGTAGAGATTTCACGGTCATCATATTGCATAAGAGAAGAGACATTCAACAAACAGATAGATGCACAGTAAGTTATCCATGGTAATACCAGACATGCACTAGCAACCTGTCATCTCTATATCCTAATGGATCGAGTTAAGTAGTGCTACTTCACAACACATCATGATATTTGAGATTAGCTTACCTTCCGAAGAGATTTATGTTGACCCATATTATCTCCATCCAAAGAATCATCAGAAACCTTCTCATCCTTTTTTGCTTCACTTTTTCCATCTGACAACTGTGAGTGCAACTCGTCATCTGAATCTTTCTTATCATTCAGCTTCTTACTACTCTTATGATGATGGTGATGATGACCATGATTGAATACATTTGTCCCCCGAGACTTTTCGTCAACATACCTTACAAGCTTCTCTACAAGAAGAAAAAGCACAATTCCACCTGCGAGTATATATTGGTCATGATGTGAGAAGCTCCCTCATGTTCTACTTCAAATAAAAAAGGACAAGAGGGGATTCATCAAAGCAATGAGAATGAAACACATAAACAATGCAAAAGATAGTGATCAAGCTCTATGAAAGGTGAGAATGCAAGAGTAGCAATTTCAAATAATGAACAATCAAGTATGTCTAAAACAAACTTGGTAAAGAAAAGAGAGACTCCTTGTCAATACTAATACAGCTGACGACAAAGGAGGAAGATGAATCTGCTCTTTGCTCAGTATTTATCCTGCTTGTTAATCAGTCAAGGAATACAAGGTAGAGGCTCAAGCATCAGCCTCTTAGGAAGTGCTGATGAAGCCCTAATCCAGGAGTTCTACATCAGGAAACTTCCTTTCAAGTCTTCTAGTCTTATTTCTTTTTCTTTTTTTTTCCTGGGTGTTGGTTCATGCAACATCTTCAAGTCACCTTAGATGGTACCAGAAGAATATAGCATTCGATCACACATCACGGATGTGTTTGTTTCAGGCAAAACTTCATAATAAAGGAAAATACTTCCCGGAATTCCTTTTCCAGGAAAAAATTTTCTCGTTTCTATTTAGGAAATTCATTTTCCTAACTTTAAGCATGCATATTCTCTTGAATTGTAATGATTTTCGGTTGACTAATCATTTTTAACAAACCAAATGTGTGAAAGTTCAACAAACTAATTCACGGAAAATTCTTTCACTCAAATAAACACACCCCACATTTGCTTATGGAAAGCTAAGTGATATTTCTTTAAAACCAATCGATACAACAAAACCCTTTCTCATCAATCAAATTTATATAAAATAGACATCAGACCACTGAGAGAAGTGAGAACATGTTGCCTCCGCTCAGTGTTGATGATGTCAAGGGTTCATGGGGGAAGTAGCATGTGCAGAAGCAGACAATGAAGTCATATCAGGAAAACATGTGCATGCATGCACACAATCATGCACACAGAGAGAGAGAGAGAGAGAAGCAGGAGGAGGAGGAGGAGGATTACCCAGAATGGACATTCCCACAGAAAGATCCTTCAAACTGTGATGATGTTCATGTTCAGAATGGGGAAGATGAGAAGGGTCTACACTGTGATCATCTGAATGTGAGTGTCCACCCCCTGCATGCATAACCTACATAATGTTTCTTCTATCTCAAAAAGAGCAAGATTTTACATATTTGAATCAACAGTATATAAAGCTTTCACCATCAGAATATAAAATTTTCCTTAAAATTTGCAAATACATAATGGCAACCTGAACAATAGCAGCAGCAACAGAAACCCAAGTTTTCTCCCGCCATAGTGAACCCAAACTCCCGAACAAAATTTCATTGCCACAAGAAAGCTATAGAATTCACTTATGAAGCATCCAATGCAGATATTAAAATTGGCATCGATTTTCACAAATACAAATCAAATGCAAGATCCTATATTCACATAGAGGCAATAGATCAGAAAACCAATGAACGATGGCACATATTCAGCTTCTTTGTGAGCATTTTAGTGAAAAGAACTAAAGCAACAGATTTGTAATTACACTATGTGCAACAAGCACAAGGTATCCAATATTTAAAAGCAACTACTCAATCATATGCTCATTCAACAGAACTATATTTTCGACTGAGTTGAAGCTCTAGTTAAGCGAGCAACAAAAGCCTTTAAAAAAGCATCTAATAAGTATCAACTATACCAAAAGCATGTGGAAGCTGGTGCAGAAAAGCATCTCCTAACATTGCACCTGCCTGAAAACATAATGAATTAGAACGAAGACAACTTCAGAATTCATGGGAAACAAGAGGGATGTCAGCTAGTTCATGCATGAAAAAGCACCTCAATACAATCAGCATATCTTTGATCATCAATATAGCAACTTACACAATTTGACAACTTTTTTCTCAGATAATGCTGGTAAATAAGACTGTCGAAGAAAAAAATTTCTTGCAACTCTATCAACTTGATACAAGTTGTACAGTGATGTATTCAAAAACTGCCAGTCGATTTGATATCTCTACTGTATGTAAACTGTAAATTTCTAAAATCAAAACTTGTATATGCAAATTTGTACAGAATGTGTACATTCTAGCCAAAATTTAACAATTAAAACAATCTAAAAAGAGAGGATTGTGAGAGCACAAAATAGGATTAGCAATTCATTGCATAGCAACAGGGGACCTCTTGTGAAAACCTTTATGATCTCTCACACTCAAGCACCAGCAATGATGAAATGTTTGATACGCAGTCTGTATTTTAGAGTTCATACCTTATATAAACAGTTACACATGCACTCGCTGGAAATCAATTACTAGAAAGTGATTATAAGGAAAACTTGACACGCGCATCATTATCATGTGGTGAAGAACAAAAACACCTTGAACAAATATGATGAAGATGATAATCAGAAATGAAAATCAAACAAGGGGCCCCTAGTAATTAGAACGCACTGAATTTTAGTACTTAATGCACATATTGTACCATCCAAGAGTCTAAATCCAATTGTGATGAAGTGGACTCAGATATCTTAATTCTTACCCCAAATAATGCCAATGAATCAACAATTGCCTTAGACGGTTTCCCTTGCACTGCAATTGCATAGAATATTCAATCTTCAATTAGCACTAACCTTTTTATAGAAATTTTTCTTTAGAGTAAAATGTTTAAGTAAACACTAAGGCAGTTTGAAATCAGGACACAATCAACGTATTGAGAAAGTGAAAGGCATTAGGCTAGGTGCAACTACGATCGAGCAACTTACCAAACATTAGAGGCAATATGATCAAACAAATGAGTGAAGCCATGCTAACCAACAATGAGCAGCCCAAGGCATGAACCCATAGACCTACAAAACAAGAAATTTACACCAATTGTTAGATCACATGGATGGTTCCAATATTAATGACCTATACAGACATGCTGTCAATTTCCACACTGCAAAGAGTTCATATCATGCTTTTCAATTCCAGGACAGTCCTAACCATAGAATTACATCAACACAGCATTCATTCTACACACAGGATCCAGAATGCACAAGGCTCAATGAGACCATGGACAGCAATAAAAACAATATCTCCAACCAATACCTAAATCCTCAGTTACCGTCGCATTCCAACAACGGACAGCACAGTCTACAACAATCAAAGTATTCACGACCCTATGCTGCATCAACTTTCACCATTTGGCAACTACAATCCAATCCGGTTAATGCACAACAGCCGACGCAACAAAAATGACCAATCAAACAAAGGGCAAGAAAAATGACCGTCCAAGAAGGCGACAGCGTCCAACAAATTACCTAGACCAGAGAGATCCGATTCACCAGACCGCCCATCCACGTGATGATGGTGATGGTGGTGGTCGTGGTGGTGATCGTGGTCCTGACCAGACTGGAAACCAAATCCATACAGCTTCAGATCCTCTTCCTCAGCCAACTCCTCGGGCAGCTTGCCACCTTTCTCCTCATGGTGATGGCCATGATCACTGTGGTGGTGAAGACCCCCCTCGTGGTCGTGGTCGTGGGCGTGATCGCCGCAGCTGTGCACCTGCGGCGCAGGGGAAGAAAACCCAGAATGGGGACAGCTCCCCCCGTGCCCCAAACACAGATCCAAGCACAGGACGCAGACGACCGCGAACAAACCGCTCATCCTGCCCAATCCCATGCTCGGATTCGAACGGAACCGAACTGGGTTTTGACTTTCCCGAAGAGGGTTTTCGGGTTTCGAGCCGAAAAGGACTGGTGGGTCGAAAAATTGCGGCCTCCTCTCGCGGGTGGTCTTTATTTGGAGCGGCGCTTGCAGGTGCCCTCGATGGTGATGAAGCAGACGATGGCGAAGAAGAGGACGATGATAGCGATTATAACGCCGAATGCCACCACCCCCATCGCGGTTCCCTCGGTGCTGTAATAATAAATGCGGGATCTTTCATGAGCTTCGATTCTTCGGGCGCAGATTCGTCCTCGGAATCATACACAAAATTGAATCTTTCCAGATGAAAAATGCTCCTTTCGTGAGGGACAATGTTGGGTATGGTTCAGTTTCAGTGGGAGTTTTATTCTTCCTCTTCTCGTTTCATGGATAAATCAGTTCAGTAGTACTTTTTTTTTTTTTTTTTGGGTCGACAGTTCAGTAGTACTTCAGTGGGAGTCGTTAGAGCAGCTTTTTGGAACTCTACATCGCTTTTTTACCGGAGCTCACCGGTTCAAGGCGGTGGAAATTTACCATTTTGGAATTGGTTCTTGATGTTTGAATTCGGAATTGGACTGATTTCTTTCCACGGCAATCGGTTCGAATTCAAGAAATGGACCTAATTAAGTAATATAATTTTTTTGAAAGAACTATGGAGAGCTGTACTCTTTTTAATAAACAGAATCTTAATATTTGTAGTGTCGCTTCTTTTCTTTAAGATCATTCAAAGGGATCCCAATTTTGTTCTGTGGAGTTCAAAGAAAAAAAAAATGACCATGTCACTATCTATTTATCTCTCATCTCCAATTTCGGATTCCTTTCGTGTCTCTATCTTTTCTTTTTATCTTCGGCTTGAGTTCTTTATCCTTTCTCTCCTTCCTTTTTCCTTTTATTCACTTTCCTTGCTTGAACATCCCCTGCATGACTTGCTGCCATATCTAGTCGCATCCGAGACCGGTTAAGTGCAATGTCAAGACAAAGTTACTCCCGGTGATGAGCATGGATAGCAGAAAAGAATCGCGCCATTGAAAGAGAGAGATAGAGAGAGAGAGTCGTGTGAGTATCTCTTGCACATTTAGGACTTGACCTCTCCTGATTATTCTAGTTAGGTCATGAATTTAAATGTGAAATGCAGAGCAATGCTGTAAAATGTGGTGAAATTTTTTGTTTCTTAGGAAGTCAAATTCCCATCATCATAATCCATCCCTAACAAAAAAAAGTGCCAGGAAGACATTTGGGATAGAAATTTAGATAAAAGTTCTACATGAGTTGCGCATTCCATATACAATTTCTGAACAATCTTCCAGCCAAGGACTAAGAGAAAAAGAATACAATGACGGCCATGAAACCAAAATCTATCGTTTGGCGAAAATGAAAGTTAAGAGGGAGTTCCTATCGCGCCTATACAAAGAAGGAGGAGAAGAATGCCGAGCAAAGCATTCAGGAGGGCATGTGGCGAGATCTCCTCCGCCACTGTACTCTCTCTATTTGCCACATGCTCACCTATGCCATTGAAACCCACTTCGTCTAACAAGCCTCTAGCATTTACATTATACTACTCTATGGCCCTCACATTTTCAAGAAGGCCAACATCACATCCTCCGTCAAAATACACTCACAAACATCACAATCAATTTCGTGAAGACAATGTTCGTCCTCATCACCACCTTCCTCCTTGACCGGATCGAATGGACGCATTGTGAAAGCTCAAGTTCATGACTGCGAATTGAAATTTCAAAACCTTTCCCACGTACCGGTTTCGTCAAAATGTACAGAATAATTTGCTAATAATGCAATCAAAATTCTTCAAAAAGGTTTCTTACCTTTTACCAAAAAAAAAAAAAAAAATTCTTCAAAAAGGAGAAAGAAGAAGAAAAGAATATCCAAAGTTCAAGAAAGGAAAAAGAGAGGGAGAGACAGAGAAGCCGAAGCAGAAGGTCGCGGGGAGGCAACAGCAAGATTCATTCCCTCCCTCCATAACGGGGCAAAGTCCTCCTTCCCGTTTTCTTCATCAGAATCCCGTCACCTCGGTCCCCCATTCCCGACCCAGATCCCACCGCTCCGTCACGACCTCGGCAATGGCGGCGCGGGTGATAACGGTAGCGCAGGACGGCACGGGGGACTTCCGCACGGTGCAGGAGGCGGTGGACGCGGTCCCGCTCGGCAACGCCTGCCGCACCGTCGTCCGGGTCGCGCCCGGGGTCTACCGGCAGCCCGTGTACGTGCCCAAGACCAAGAACTTCATCACCCTCGCGGGGCTCCGGCCCGAGGACACCGTCCTCACCTGGCACAACACCGCCGCCAAGATCGACCACCACCAGGTGATACCCCCCGGCCTTCCCTTTCTCTGCCTGTGTGAATTTTCGGCGCTTGCCGTGGAGTCCCTTTGATTGCGGCATTGTCTTTCTTCAGGCGGCTCGTTTGATCGGGACGGGGACGTTCGGGTGCGGGAGCACGATCGTGGAAGGGGAAGATTTCATTGCCGAGAACATCACTTTCGAGAACTCGGCTCCTGAGGTAATGAGGTGAACGTTGGAGGTATTTTTTCTCGTTCTTTTTACGACTGCTGATGTGGTGGACCAACAAATGTTTGATAGAATGTCCGAGAGTAGAGAGAGAAGGAGAAGGAGAGAGAAGATAAGGAGAGAATAGTAAAAGAGATGGTAATTTCATTTATTTCTTGGATTCTTAATTTTTTTTCTTTTTTTGGTTTTTTTGGAGACACTTGGATTCTTAAACTTGTTGAGTAGAGTTTGCGAAAAAATTCTCTTTGTCACAGAGTTCTTGGTCGGATAACTGTTTGTCACGGACAGGACGCCTTGTAACTGAAAAATGAGTCACTCGCTTGACAACTTAGATACTAAGCATATCCAGGTGGGCTCAGCTTCTCCTTAAGATGGTGGACAGCAACATCCCCAACCTGGGCAAACCTGGAATGTTGGTCATTGGTTAGGATTAGAGGTGGCAGTAAGGGTAGTGGAAAGGTTGATGGAAGCTCCTGCTTCTAAGCATGGATTGTGAAGGTAAGCTGGAATTTGGGTAGTGGAAAGGTTGATGGAAGTTCCTGCTTCTAAGCATGGATTGTGAAAGTAAGCCTAAAATTTGGATTGTGAACTCTCCTCATCGGCCCATAAATGAAGGTGGAAATGAAGTTGGTTTCAGGCGAGCCAGGACTTTCTTAGAGCATCATTACCTCAATTCCTCGGACTTCTCTAGATGCTCATCCACATACCCCTTTCAGTTGAACCTTTTTAAAATCTTTTACATCATCTACCAACCCCCATCCCCAAATCTCTATCAAATCTCCCTCACAAATTCCTTCCCTGACACTCCTTCACAACTAAAGCTTCCTTAAGCATCACACTGATGGTTTCTTAAGCATCACATTTAAGAGAAGAATTGCATCACATAATTCCAAGGCAAATACTCACAAAAATCAATATTTCATTAACTTTATTGAAAAGAAAGTACAACTATATTGATAGACTCTCTAAAAGTTCTACTCCTGTTTGAAAGAGGAAGGACAAAGGCACTAGAATTCCTCAAATTTTCCAAATTGTTCAATCAGGTGAATTGTTCCTTTTAGTACAATTGGGTCCCTAAAATATTTGTGTTCTTGTTCAAGTTGGTCCTTCTGTCAAAATTATGGACAGAAATTCTGATGTGACCATTAAGTTGCTGTTAAATGCCAACATGACATCCTATGTGGCATAAAATAAAAGATAATTCAGAAATAAAGAATATTTAAAACAAAATAAACATTAAAAAATTAAGAGAAAAGTTTCTTTTTTTTTTTAAAAAAAAAAAAAAAGATGGATGCGGAATAGGTGCTGCTGACATCGCGCCACCCCTGGTCACTGGTCACCTAGGGTTGCCCCACACCAATGGCTGCTGGCTGGTGGTTATGCAACCCTAGCGAGCAATGACAACAATCATGCAACCCTAGCAAGGCCTGATCTCGGGTTGTGCAATCTGAACTGGGTCTACTGGGTCTAGGCAACCCCTGCCTAGTGTTGCCTGCTTTGCCTGGTTGCATGACCCTCAGCCAGATTTAGCCTTGGCCAGGCTCGGCTGCCCTCTGATGCCTGGGTGGCATCACCACCCCTATAGCCTCCCCCCCCTTCTCTATTTATCTCTCTTAGCTTTTCTTCTATAATTCTCTAATATTTTATCAGTAAACAAATTAGGAAATTTACACGTAACATCTTGTGCAGTTAGTGCTGATGTGGCGCCGATGAGTCAGTCCACATCAGGATTCGCATTTTTATTTGAATGGAAGAATCAATTCGAACAAATAAGTACATACTGTAAGGACCTAATTGCCCAAAAAAAGGTTCAAGACAACATTATATTCCCTGCCTCTATATATTTTACCACTCTGTGTTTGTGTGTAACTTAATAAAATCGCAAATAAACCCCATACTCTATACTAGGAAATAACATACTACAGTAGAATTAATAAATAACACAAAGAGAAATAAAGTCTCAAAGACAACTGTATATTCGCCACCAAGCTGGGGCATAGATGTCTATCGTGCCCAGCTTGTTAGATTACTTGATGGACAGAACAGCTTTGAGAAGTCCCCTTACAGATCCTTTGATTTAACATGATCTTTGCTGACTTCTTTCCTCATCACTAAATCTTATTCCAATGCAAATAATCTTCACTGTGTTTTCATCACTGCTGACCATTTATTGCTAAAATGTGGTTGGTCAAGTTTGCTTTGCCAGTGGTGGGCGTTTATTTGTTTAGCGGAGAGACTACGCAAGAAGAGCTTGTTGGGTTATATGCACTAACAAAGAAAAGAGAAAGAGGATTCAGTTGATCGCTCTGGTGACTTCTTGGCTGATTTGAAGGGAAAGAAGCAGGAGATTTCTTAATAACATAGATAGTCATTTTGTAAACATTAGGGGCTCTTGGCTTTCTACTTTGAATTTTTGGTATGCACAGAGACGGATCTTAGTGTAAATGCCATTCTATACCTACTGAACTCCATCTCCTCTGACCAGCAATATAAGCCATCACCCATTGTGCCACCACATTTGCCTTTTACTTTTACATGTAATCAAATCCCTTCCAACATAAGTGCAATAACCAAGATAGACGTCCGATTACATGATGGCCATCTCAATTTATGTTGGAAAACCTAATTGGGTCAAGGGAATTGGAAGGTTCATGTCAACCTTTTGTAGAGCCCTTTTAGATAACATAAAACTCAACAGACACTTTCTCAGCATTATGTAGGTCTCTCCATAAATTGACCGAGAACTCCAAGTGCACACTTATAACAGTTCATGCCACTTTGAAGTTTATCCACTCCCCTCCTATGCCAGGACACCATTATATATTTGAAGTTTGACACTAAGATTTATAGGAAGATCTACAGGTTTTGCTCCCAAAAGTGTCATTTACTCCAAAAGCTTAGTGACACACTTTCCTTTGAGAAAGATTGATCCCTTGTTTAAGTCTTGCTATTTTAATACTGATGAAGTACCTTAACAACCCAAATTCCTTCGTTTGAAAGTGATTGCTGAGTTGGCACTTTATCGACGAATTCTATTTCTGTCAGTGTCATTAGTATTGTATCATCTAAATAGACAACTAGGAATGTAACCATTACAAAGTAAGTGTGCAAACTAGAATGATATGAAGCAACCTTTTTGTCTTGAGTTATGGGACAAAGTTGTCTGCCATCAGTTTGCAATCTGGACGTCATCAACATGCCATCACCATGACAGCCAGATCTCACAAATCACTGCCAGTCAGCATGTAGTGGCCCATCATATCAATCCCATTTCAACAGTACTGCTAATGCTAGTGTTGTCCTACCATGTCATATTGACTGCCAATTGGTGCATTGCCTTGTCAGCATCCTAGTCATTATCCCATTGTTGGGCACATGGAGTTACGTCGTCAGTGTTGCCATTCTTCACTTTCCACAGATTAGAGTGTGAACTATTTATCTTCTTTAATCCATCGAAACCAAGTGGAATAGGTTGGTCAACCTATAGTGCCTGGCTGGGTCCAATACTAACAGAACCCATTCTTGACCAATTTGTCTTTGCTTCCTTTTAGTGATATGTAATGACATAATCAAATCTATTGTTAAAAGGCTCGCTTGAGCTTAAAGCATGTTAAAAGGAAAAATGAAACAAAAGATGGCGGAATTGTGAGAGTGGTTGCAGCATTGAGGCGGTGTGGGACAGGGCGTGGCTGGCATTCTATCTTCTGCAATTTCAAGATATTTTTACCTAATTTGTGGCTTTGAGGTGCGGACATTTGTATTGCTTTTGAATTATGATGTGGGTAATCAGATTTCTTTTTATCAGGGTTCAGGCCAAGCTGTGGCGATTAGGGTGACAGCAGACAGGTGTGCCTTCTACAACTGCAGGTTTCTTGGTTGGCAGGTAAAGTCACCATTTCATCTTGGAGTTTTTTGGTTGTCAAGTCATTGGAATCTGTTGAGACCTTAGTCCTAAGCTTCCTGAGGAAAAAAAAAAGATGGAAGCTGATGTAAGGAAACATTTAAAGGAGCAAGAAAGGAGTGAAGATTTAGGAGAAATCGATGGAGAAATCTTTGCATATCCAAGCATCATAACTAGCAATGTTTGGGTGAAATTACGTATGCATTCATCATCACTAGCTTATGGGATTACCCTGTGTGCCCTGGTAGAGTCTGTGCAGTAGAACTACTTCAGCATCTTGGTTTTTCAATTTACATTATGGTTAACATCTGGGTTATTAAACCATGTCTTGGTTGGTCACTTCTTTTTTCTCAAGGAAGAATGAAGGAAACTGAGCTTAAATGAAACAATAATCCTCCCAAACAACTTCCTTGGGGGATGAATCAGATCACCAAACTCAAAATTTTAGGGATTGCTCCTTTGTCTCATTTGACGGTTCTATCCACGATAGCTTTGGTCCTGCTACAAATTGGATAGCTTTTGCAAGCAGATGTAAGGGGGCACAAACCTCTTCCTTGCTTCCAACTTATATTTTCAACCGTAACACACAAAACACGAGCTGATCTAGACTACCTTATGGTAGTCACACTTAGGCAATAAGATCAATTCTACCAGCAATGGTCCTGAACTTTTTGTCTTGATCACTAGTGATGAGGAAGCACATGTTATTGTGATCATGAAATTTGGAACACCTATAGTCATCTGAGGATGTGTTAAGAGTGAAAAAAAGGGCAGCATGGTTAATCAATCTAATGATAAGCAAATTTTATTCTTCCTTCATGATCCTGGTAAATACTTACATGATGTCCGTGGAGACATGACCCCTAGCATGTGTAGGGAGTTGACAAAGGTTAAAGTAAACTTCTCTTTGATTTTTTGATAGACATGTTGCCGTGAGGCAAAAGTGTGAATGTAATTATTTATCCCTGTCCAATAGAAAATTTGCTTCATTCTTCAATAAGTGTACAGTATACGAGAATGTGCTCCTAAAGTAGATGCTACTTAGCTACTGCCTACTATGTTGTACCCTGTCTGCATCATAATCTGTATAGAGTGAGAGAATCAGGTCTTCTTTGTGGATCAGATATCACTATAATTAATTTAGTGTCGTTACTGGCCTAAAAGGATCGCACATAAGAATCATTGGCCTTGTAGTCATTCTTTTGACTGCTGCGAACCTCCTGTTTCCAACTAAGAACGAGCATAGAAGTTATACAATGAATTGTTTGATCTTCAATCTTGTCACTTTCTGGTCTATTGTTTGCTGTAGATGGAGTAAAAGTGGCCAGTGGACTAGTCACTGTGGAATGGGAACTTGCTAACAGGTTCACTGGTTTTTCTGTTAATGATGCAGGATACATTGTACTTGCATTACGGGAAACAATATTTAAGAGATTGCTACATTGAGGGAAGTGTAGACTTCATCTTTGGCAATAGTACTGCTCTTTTGGAGCACTGTCATATCCATTGCAAGTCAGCAGGTTTCATAACAGCACAAAGCAGGAAGTCTTCTCAGGAATTGACTGGTTATATATTCTTAAGGTTCTAAGCCAATCTTGTTTATTTTTTGCAAGGAGAATCGCATTTATCTGTTGATTCTTTTTATGCGTTCAACATAGACTACACTTGGCGCACTTGATTGCTGCTATCAGACATGAATTAGTGTTTTCTGCTAACTAATTGCATTTCATGCTGATGTCTAGACCATTTTAGCAGTGAGTGGAGCCTGTGCGCATGCAACCAGAGCACTTGTATGACAAGATAGATTGTCATCTTTTGCTGGGAAAAAGAATTTACACCGTTTATTCCACAAACTGTATATATATTGATGGGATAAGCGCACTAGAAGTCTTGAAACTTGCTAATGCAATCAATTTCAAATCCTGTCCAAGTAGTGCAATCAAGAACTTTCATTAACTCCATCCAATTTGAATACGGAAAATGTTGATGTTGTATCTTTTAATATTTTTTTAGAATATAAGGCTCTGATGTGTGGTCAAATGAGTGCCACATCAAGATAAAGGGAAAAGAATTTAAAAAGAAAAAAAGAACTTGGGGAGAGAGAGAAAGAGAGGAGGGAGGGAGGGAGGGAGGGATATTGCATGACCAGGGGAAGTTTGAAGGCTAGCGGTGCCTTCGCTGTGGTCCGTCAACCCTGTTTGATTCCACTCTACAATTAGCGTTTCTTGTTTGGTTGACAGTTCAATTACATGCCATTGAATTGATTGTTGAAGCTTGCAATCTAGTGAATTGAGGCTTCGATCGTTGAAAGATTAAGTTTTTGTATATTTAAGGCTCTGACTTTTTGTGAGAAACCAGGCTTGTTTTTTTTTCTTTTTGTGAATTAGTCCAAGGATTTCCATGGTATTTTTGGGTGTAGTCAAAGAGAGGAGATTGAATTGTTTGGTTGTCCAGTAATGGTGTTGGCCAATGATTTGAGTAAATCCTGTTTTGATAAAGGCATGTCATCATTGTCATGGTGATTCAAGCATGCCCCTACAATATGGCATTAGGAAAGCTGCAAGGACATTGAATATTGCTGGCAAGGAACCAATTGGAAGAAGAAAGCTAATAAAGATATTGAATTGATTGCTTAATTTAATAGTTCTGAGAAAAACAGTAAGTTTTTGGATCAATATACTGGAAAGAAGACTGCTCTTGTTGTGGTTAGTGATGAAGGAGAGTTTCTCCATTAAAGTCTCAGTACAGAACATCTGGGAGTGTTCACTTACAAATTGCCTGTGGCGGGCCGAGGTTGCTGGGGTGGACGGACCTTGTCAGTCAAGGCGCCACCGCCCCTTCAAAGTCTCCTTAGTCATGCGATCTCTCTCTCTCTCTCTCTCTCTCTATTTATCTCTCCCTCTCCCTCTCCCCCTCTCTCTCTCCCCATCTCTTTTTCCATCTTTTTTTTTAAAAATATATTATATATTTTTGGCCTTGAAAAACATGAAAAAAATGTCACAGATGCATTTTTTGTCACTAGAATCAGATGGAGCTACAGAAGTTCTTGATTGCACTGATTGGAGAGTTTTAGGGCACAATTACCTTCTTTGAGAGTTTTAGGATTTGATTACACTATCACGACAAGTTTTAAAACTCCTAGTGTACTTATCCCATATTAATTGTAAAGGAGAACAATAATGTCCAAGTGGGAGGACAAAACATCAAATTTAAAATGTGTTAATGGATATGAGCACTGATGGCTGCATTTTTTACCAATGAAATTCTGCAATGCTGATGCAGATGTGTCATCACTGGCAATGGAGGAACTTCATATACGCATCTGGGACGACCATGGGGACCTTTTGGAAGGGTGGTATATGCATACACATACATGGATGCTTGTATCAAGCAAGTGGGCTGGAATAATTGGGGAAAGACTGAGAATGAAAGAACTGCTTGCTTTTATGAATACAGGTACGTTTTCTTTGGACTCTAGGGAATTTCGCATTGAGCGCATTCCATATCTAGGAGAGGCATGAGCACTGCTAAATGGCAAATTTGAATTTGTTTTTGTGATATAATCTGGCTGTGGCTTGAGATTTTTGTGGAAAACCTGCATGTTTTGAGCATTCCCAAGCATCTTGGTTTGCCTACTCTGCTAACTTTGTGAACTTATACACTAGAACCACTAAAATATCGATGAACTTAAAGAACAAAAAAAAGGTGTTGGTTTCTTTGATTTGAGTCATAGCGTTATTTTTCTGCTAAAGGTAGGTTTCTTGGATTTGGTTAAAGCGTTTTTTCTGGGTAAGTGGAGGTGTTGCGATACTTCTGTTTTAATTGAGGACAAAGAACAATGAAATGTGGCAGGATGCATACAAAAAGAATTGACGTCTATGGCTCTTTTTACATCTGAAGCAAAAAAACAGATATACAAGCAAATCAAGTAATATGCATTCTGGATCCATTGAATATTTGTCTAGTATAAACTAAGTGAACACTTGGTATATGCTTATTCATGGGGTATGGCAACAACCTACTTTTTTAGCTAACTATTCTAGTTGAGAGTGCAAGTAAATGCTAGGTTGGATGATTATATTCTATCTTCTTGGATGTCTTCTCTGCGCATGTGACTATAGCCATGACTCAATACGTTCCTGATCAAATGCAGGTGCTTTGGGCCAGGCAGTTGTCCCTCAAAACGTGTGACATGGGCCAGAGAACTGGTTGATGAAGAAGCAGAACAGTTCCTAATGCATAACTTCATCGACCCTAACCCCGAGAATCCTTGGCTTGCTCAGAGAATGGCCGTTAGGATACCATATTCTGCCTAGATGGTTTCAAGGTGTCACACTTTTCAATAAATTTGGATTCTGTATTTTAAGCCAAGAATGTACGAGGGGAAATCAACTTGATGTCTGGACGTGGGGATAAGGGATTATGTGGCTGAGGAAAGATCATAATTATGTGGCTATTTAACGTGTGATGCTTTACTTGGTGTAGTTATTGTCTTTAGGTTGCGAGCAAAATAAGCACTCCTTTGATGCCATTTTTATCGTATTAGTAGAGGTGACAGACGGGTGGGTTGAATGTGGTAGCCCTGAGTGACCCATTCGTTATATATACGAATTGCCCAAAACCCAATCCAACCTGTAGAACTATTATCATTACAACTCAATTAACTTGGTTAAAACTGTAGGAGTTTAACTTGGTTAAAACGGGAGTTTCATGTTTTTGAGTCTCTAATGTATCCATACGGCTGATGTGGATCCTTTATAGTTCTTGAGCCTTGCAAGACTAAATTTAACTGGAAGCTTTTTAATTGATGAATCTAGCTTTTATTTCTACTCCATGCGGCTTAGGAGGTAACACTCCCTCAATGCCTCCATGTTCTGCAGGAACTGGAGTACAATCTCACCTTTGCAGGTTTTCATGGAAACAATTCCTCAACTCCAAAACGTTTCCAACTTACATTACTCGAATCTCACTAATATGTATGATCTGGGTTTTGCTTAACTTGACGAGTTGCAACAAATATCGAAATCGTCCTACTTGATTTAATTGCACCTGTCTGGTTTTGACCTTTCGAAAGCCAAGGATCGATCAACTTCCATCAACATGCTTCCTTCTCTGCAATCTCGGCAACAACTAAAACATATTCTAACTCTCTCCATGTCAGTTTTCCTTCTCCAAGTCTTGCATTCCTCGATATCGCAGAGACCATTGGTAGCGACATGCAGCTTAGCTTCCCGGATAATCCATTAGTAAGCTTAGAAGATGAATAGAAAAACTTTTAGCAATCTTCAGTAAATTGCCGGCCAGTAACATTGAGAGAAGACAACTTTAAAGAAAATATTTCTGGCATCCAAGAGAGAACTTCACTTCGTTACATCTATTCTCTTGGGAAATCAGGTATCTAACACAATTATCCGGATCCTGGGGCATCATTATGAGACCCACGCGATTAATGATTCGGATAAAAACTTGATCTACAGAATCTATAGAACAACAGTATTTTTATTTATAGTTTGTCATCGTGTATGCCAATATCAATGTTACTCTGGTAAGATCCATCTCCCTGTAAAAATAAGCAAATACATTTGCATTTCCACTAATGGACCCAATCATTAATGGTTGCATTTGATGTGTTAACCCATTTGACGGGTCTTACAAGGCATGACTTGGAATTTTTTAGTCGCTTTAGGTGGTCGGCTATAAGAGAAAAGGACTTTGAAAAGATGTTCATGGCCTCTCTTAATATTTGTTCCTTTTTTTTTTTTTTTTTTCTTTTTGCATTTACTTGGAAAAGATTTTTTTTTTCTTTTTGCATTTACTTAAAAGGCGTTCTTCACATTTTCCGTTTCTTTTAAAGTCTTTGTAAGTTGGACCTATTACAAGAATCTAGCTTTCTATCATTTCATAATACAGAATATTAAAATTCCATAGATATTATTTTAAGAAATTAGTTGATTGGTTCCCAAAAAAGCTAAGAATTTTCTTACACGGGAAAATTTTTATTACCATGCTTTTGTTTATTGGAATTTTTTATTTCAGTGATAGAAATAGGAGCTCATTTAGTGAAGACTGCTCTCATACCCCCACCAAAAAAAAAAAAAAAAAAAAAAAAAAACGTTGATGTACTGTTCACCTGATTTTTTTGCAATTTATTGGTAACTTGCCAACATGTTTTTGATATTACCAACTTTTTTATATGCAAATCATCAACTTTTATTTGACTTTCTCACAAATGCCTTAAATTTATGAACTAATATTTATTTGATTTTATTCAAATAATCAACTTTTTTTATCTCTAACAAAAAAAGTTATCTTATTTTTTTACCAACTTATATTTACTTTTCTTACCGATATCTTAAATTTATGTAAGATCACATCAGATTAACAAGTGATTTGCCAATTTTCGACTAAGTAACTTCCTAACTATTGGGAAAATGGGATTTTGATTCCAAAACTATACGTGGTTTAATATCTACTTGATGATTGTAGATGTTCTTGTTGAAATAATGATAATGTTAGGAAGAAATTTCAATAGTTTCCATAAAGCTCGGTGAAGGATGTCCATTGGAAATAGAATCAAGAACAAAAAAATTAATTCTTGTTCCGAAACGAATTTGAGAATCAAAATCAAGAGCTTTTTTTCTTCCCTTCGGCCATTTCACGACACGCCCGTCCACCACCGCCCGCCACCATCCGCCGCGGGCCGGAGGCTCGCGGACCGTGGCGAGGTCCGGCGAGCTTGTCGGAGGCAAGCCCGCCCACCTAAGCAAGCTCGCGGGGGCTAGGCAGTGGCCGGGCAAGCCTCGCGACGCCCGGCCCCCCACCGATGGCTGGCGAGGCTCGCCCGGCCGCCGACAAGGCTCGCCAGCCTCGGCGAGGCTCGCTGGCCGGCTACGGCGAGGCTCACCCGGCCCGCCGATGGCCCGGGCAGCCTTGCCCGGCCCGGCGAGGCCGACTTGGCCACCCGGCGGGGCTCGGCCTCGCTAGATCCGGGCGAGGCCGAGCCTCGGTGGCTAGGCGAGCCTCGCCCGCTGCCGGCGAGGCTCGGCCGACGAGGGCCGGCCTCGCGAGGGCCGGCGACGCCCTGAGGTCGCCGGCCCTCTTTTGGCCGGTCGTCGACCGGGCCGGCCTCGCTGAGGGCCGACAATGCTCCAATGAGCGTCGCCGACCCTCATCTGGCCGGTCGCCGTCCGGCGACCGCCAAAAGAAGAAGAAGAAGATGAGAAAAAGGAAAAAAAAAAAAATGAAAAGAAAAAATGAAAAAGAAAAGAAAAGAAAAGTAAAAAGTAAAAAATTATTTAAAAATTAAAAGAAATTGATTTGGAAGAATTAATGAAAGCACGGTATCAAACGCAATTCTATTCCGAATCATAAATTTTGGACGATTCTACCAAATGGCTTAAAATGCTTAGAATCGTTCCGTGAACGAATAAAAAAGAATCGCCCGATCGAATCTACTTTAACGAGAATCGTTACCAAACGCGCCTAAAGAACTTATTAATTATTGGGAAAATGGGATTTTGATTCCAAAACTATACTTGATTTAATATTTACTTGATGATTGTAGATGTTCTTGTTGAAATAATATCAATAGTTTCCATAAAGCTCGATGAAGGATGTCCACAAGAATGTAGACCTTGACAAAGGAGAACAAGTAAGATATGACGAGTGTTGGCACCAAGTTTTGCGATAAGGATTCTTGGGATTCGGTAGCATATTACAATTGAAACAGCCTTGGAGGATCTCCTACTTTGGGGCGGTGGATAGGATCGACGAGATTATCATGCTTTGGTTCAAGAGAGCTTTTTTATTTCTAAGACACAAGGAGCTAATTTATTAAGGATTCTCAATCATTCAATGCATACACGAGAATGAATGTTGGCCGTAAGTGTGAAATCAAAACAGATTCTTGCATTTTCTGTTTGATAGGTCTAAGTCTTTCTAGCACTGAAGCATGGTTGCAGATTGTAAGATGGAACTGATCCAACCTCAGAGACGTCATGCCAACCCCAGCAGTTCCCTTTTCTTCATGATGGGGGGAGATTGCTACAGAAGCTTCGAGCTGTATTCACTGCTATTCAAATATGTTCTTTTCTCTTTCTATCGTCCTTCAAGATGAAATACACGTGTAAGGGAGAACGATGAATGCTCTGTTATTGCCGAAATTCCAGTCAGACCGACGCAGAAGACATGTCATCACTGCATAGTTGCGAAGTCATATTTAAGTTGTCAGTACTGAAACAATCACAATCGAGATATCAATGCATCAGCTCATCCTTTTTCATCCGAGCCATGCCACAAAATTTGATGACACTCAACATCCTATGCTTTGTTGCGGACGATTCCATCATTTCTTGCAGTGAAGCATGTACAGATTGTGACCGGTAACTTTAAAGCATTGCTTGTAATTTATCTCGTAATTACCAGAGTACTTAGCGAATTAACCGTCACTAAGCTACCAGCTAATGTCAAAGCTTACCAATTTTGTGTTAGTAAATTACCAATCTTTGTTTGAAAACAGGCTCAACAGGCTTGTCCGTACATCCCCTTATAATGTAACCGCCCGTGTTGATCTGTGTGTTGAAGTGCATCAACAATCCATGATTTTTCAAAGTACCACTCGTCACGTGACATTGAGCCCTTGATAATTGCCAAAATGCAAAGATTGCGTTAGCTGATAAATTAAGGGGCCTTCTATGATCGCTCAACGTAGCATTGATTTAAACAGGATTGTCTTAATTAATTGAAATTTTACTTTCTTGGGAGTGTGTTTTGCCAAATTCGTGCTTTAAACTGATAACTTTGCTTTTGGCGTTCGAGATTCAAGTTCGACTCAAATTCAAGACCGGATGTGCCTTTTAGCCTTGAACCACATTCTTAATAAATTTGTGATCATGTAGTCCAGCAGACACAGTAATTGACTACGGTGACTCAGATTTTAGTAAAATAAAAGGATATCTTAAAAGCTACTGCAGCAAACTATGCAATCCAACAACTTTTTCCTGTCACTGCCAAATTTTTCCTTGTACTATCATAAAAGGATTTCAACCAATGAGGAAAAAGAAGAGGAGAGAACCATCCAAGTTGCTCAAGAACATAAGCAGCATGCAGCAGACAATAACAAAAGCAAGATCAACCACACTTACGATGAATATATGTACATTCAACACTCCCGAATAACAAAAAATCCCGCAAAATAAATTGTAACTTTCACTACTTCACGAGCCATATATTCCTACAATCTATGAAACAATAACTTGCAGTCACCAAAAGAAAGCCACATCATATCCACAGAACCGCTAACTCATTCTAGAATCTCAAGAAAAAAACACCTGATTCACATCCTCAACTGTCAGCTAACCCACTCAATAAGTCACTTTTGAGAAAGTACAATGGTAAGCTACTGTGTACAGTTCCTTCGCTATTCACAAGGTCGCTGCTGAATCTCCAGCACAAGTATCTTTTCCTGGAAATAGAAAAGATGTTTTGTGGACTGTAAGTCTAGATCCTCAGAGGGGATTAGTGTATAAGAAACAATTATAACGCGACGGATTAACTCTCTCCAAGACAAAATTAGCATCAAGGGTGATGAAGTTGTCATCAGATTGCCATAGCTGATGAATATACAAGAGAATGGAAAGATAGATGATATCGACTTGAAAGGACAATCATATCCAACCTCCTGTGCTGTGATGAAATTAATGCTGTTCTTTTAAAAGAGGAACACAGAACACGTGTGCGCACTGCCCATATTTCATTCTTTTCTTAAAGATTTTCTAAAATATGGATAAGTCGGTAGGCTAGTTAAATTCCAGAGCTCGTATGCTACTTAGTTTAAATGAGTTTGCACTAAAGGATGACAATAAGTAGAGAGCATTAACAAAAGATAAAGAAAGGGTGTCTTTAACAAAGAGAATGCATAGACAAGATAGAAAAGAGGTGCCTCAATTTTCTAACTTATTTTTCTTACTTGCAGTATAACTATTCACTAGGTAAGCCTTACCAAAAAAAAACTATTCACTAGGGAAGGAACACATGCAGAATTTTGAATTGCATATTTTGGGACAGATGATGTACCATCGCAGGTTTTCAGAGATGTGGAGGAGACCCCAGTTCGGAACCGCAAACAGACGTATACGTTGACATCGAGTCCTCTTTAGATATGGCCACAAAGTTCAGTGGAGCAGTGGATAGCCTTCTCATTGCTTTGAAATGTCCATTTTGACGTCCAGAATATGATCTTGGTGTGAGGAGCTCGGGAGTTACACCTCCCATTGAATTACGGCGTGGTGTTGGAGTCATGGATCCGTTCCCATTAGCAGAATAGCCATTTTGCTTCCTGAAGCTGTTGCTTTTTCTCGGACTAGGCTTAGACCCATACATGGCTTCCTTCTCTGTTAGAAGCAAATCTTGAAGCTTCTTTTGGCCCTGTAAAAGTAATATGTTCAGAAACTTTTCACTCTAAACTTCTTTCCCGATGCAGTTTAGGGATATTTAAATTCTTCAAGAAAATTTCGTTATTGTCAAAACAGAGAAAACTTTTCTTATCAACATGAGCTTCACTCAGATATTACACGTGAAACATTACCTTGCATCTCCTCTTCTCCTCTTCTTTCTGTTTTCTGGTCAATTTGTAATCGTCGAGTATGGATACCAGTCGTTCCTTTAAAGACATCATCATATTAAGTAACAGAAAGAACCAGAATGTGAGTTAAAAGTACTATTGCAAAAGTACTCACTCCGTCATAAAGGAATAAAGCCCTTTTCTCATCTTCCCATGCCAGTGTTCTGTTTATTAGATTGTCAACCATTGCTGCATGGAACAGCTCTTTAGCCACAGGAACAAGTCATTCACCAAACTGGGGTAAAAAAATTATATGATGAGACAAACACCTGGAATTTTGCTAACAGCCACTCGAGCTCGTTCGGCTCGTTTTAGGTTAATATGAGCTCCTCTTCCAGCATTGTATCGGTTCTCGTCCTAAAAGCAAGCACATAACAAGTAGGCAAAGGTTGGTAATTAGACACTATAAGTACTTGGCTTAGGATTGCATTTCTAGGACCAAAAGCTTACTTGGTTATACTCTTCAAGCCAATTTTCCTCCTCGCAGGCAGCAAGCCATCGGTCAATTCTATCCATTATTTCTTTTCTACTCTGGGCTTCATCTTTTACTTTAACTATCTGTGCTTCAATATTTGCCAAAAGCTCCGAAGGATCTACTAAACCTGAGACGTGCAGAATTTGTGACTTAAGGTTCTCATGTTAAACATGCCATGTGGAAGAAAGGGAATCACTAAGGCAAGGATTGAGAGAGAATACCAGAATCTATCAGTGCATTGGATTTCTCAGCAGAGGTACTAGTGTCAGGTACAATATGAGCAAGTCGGCAAAAATCTTCCAATTCTGACCTTCTTTTCATGACAAGTTCCTTCATTCTACTTGCTTTCAAAGTAGTGAGCCTATCCACTTCTGCCGATGCCTGGCCACAAGGTTTCCTTTTTATTATTAGAGACATAGCATCAAAGAAAAGGACACATCAACAAACAGGGCACGTTCCGAACCTGTTCAATTATCTCCATTGACAGAACACCTGGTTCTGTAATATCACTTTCCGAAGACCTGAGGATGGATGTGATCCTTGAAAAATTACTCCGCTCCTCATTTGAGGAATCCATCAAATTCCATAATTCAAATAATGATGCAACAATATCTTTGACCTGTAAATTAACAATACAGATTGAAACATGTGAGAACCAAGATTAACGACCGATCTGAAACGATAAGGATTCAGCTTACTTTCTGGATTCGAGCCTTGCGTTCTGCTTTCAGCTTCAGAATGGCATGTTCCAGACCTTCCAAGGTATAATCGCTAATGTTTGTTGATTGTTCAATAGCTGTACCTTGCAGACTTGGATGCACCTCGCTGACAGTCTTTCCAAAATCCAATCCAAGCACACCACAGAGAGAATGTACCTCATTTACATACTCTAGAACTTTCTGAAGGCGTTCAGACTGCAAAGAGACAAGTACAACCAAACTATTAGTCGAGAATGGTGAGAAATCAAGCAATACGCAGAACACTGCACAAGATTGACAACTTGTGCATATATGAATCTATGTTCATACTACATGTAGTGCGAGAAAAATATGCTGAATTACAGTTTTAGTATTAGTGCATTTGATTCCGTTAATTATTTATCATTCTTTAAAGAACCTATATTAAGGTGCTCCTTCACATGCTCTTGACAGAAGCTGAAAGTGAAAATGAAATTTCTAGACATTGTTTCTTCCCCAATTATTCTCTTCTTAAATCTACTCCCCCTATTTCATGTCACCAGCCGGCTTATTCATTAAAATTCTTCATCTTAGCATAGGGTTGACAAAGCTATTCTTTGTGCTCAAAGATATTGGACTGACGTGTTCAGAAGAGGTCCATTTTTCCCTCAATCAATCTCCAGAGGATCACAAAAAGTACTCATGCATTCTAGCTTAAGTATTTCATCTTACGCCTCAAAAAAGCCAGGGAAAAATCAAAAGAATAGAGGAGTATTGAGCATTAGCGAAAATTGTCAAGAAAAATATACCTTCTCCTTCTGAAGAGTGCGAAGGCGTGTTTGATATTCAGAAAGCTTTCTAAGGGACAAGTCTTCTTCATCCAGACTCAGGCTACTGCTTGCACCATTGCTTGCATGACCATACTCCGATATCTCTCCACTGATCCTCTCAATCTGAGCCCGTATGTCAGCCAACTGTTTTATCCTTTCCTCTTTCTTTTTCCTCAGATCTTCCACCACAGGAGTCACAGAAGCAAGTTTCTGTTTCAATGATGCTGACCTCTTCTCAGCTTGAATCTGTAACAATTTGTATTAACAGCTCCATAAGCAACTGAAAATTGCCTAGAGAAATCTAAAGATATCTGCCAGTCTTGTTCAGACTAAGCTAAAAAACTGTGGCATTTCTAATATTATTTCGCTGATCAACACAAGAAAGTTCTCTTTGGATTGGTTTAATTGGCTATAATTCACGGTCTGTGTGGATTCATATACTTATGAGAATTATATTTATATCCATCTTACATGCTGCCGCATACTTGTCAACGAAATTAGGTGATGATGGACCATGCAATCAAAGCCTAATATCCAGCCACCACACCATACTACATATATTTCAGTTAGTTCAAGAAAGTGTTTGGGAACATTAATTTCTTCATATTGCTTTGTACATGACAGTGCTTTTTCTGACCTGTCAAACTTCTACTAAAGATTTCTGCAGTAGCAGCATTCTCTTGTACAATAGAAAAGTGTAAGTTCAGATCATCTAAATGGCCCAGTTGACGTCCAGCATAAGATTTCTTTTTGACAATCTGATCTTTCCTCAGACAACTGAGGATCAACTGCCATCCACATTTCAACAAAGCAACCCAAATTCGTAAACAGGATGCCCTTGACAGAGTGTGCCATATTTCATCTCACTAACATACCTAAAAATGTGGGCTTTGGACATTTCTTTTATGGTGTTGATTACCTTCTCAATGTTAATGATATGGTGACAACACAACATGCCAGAGAACACATAAAAGAGGAGGAAAAATAATTGATGGCAGGAAAAAGGTTTTTACTGAAATTGCATTGTGGAACAAAATCACATGTTACAGGTAATTTCCTCTTACAGGCGAATGAATATTAAGTTCTCCGAGAGCAGCTGTAAGTGTTGCAAGCTCAGCTTCCTTGGCTGCAACAGACTGATGTAGACGAGCCTTGGCATTGGCAGCCTCCTCAACCTTTCTTCTATAAACTTGTAAGCATTCCGCCTCCAACTCTGTAAGCATGCGATCTTTATCCGCTTCACTTTCTCCAATGTCATTCCATAATTGCTGGTCCAAGAAAGAACAGGTTCACTATCGTTAAAGGTGATGTATCTGCTACTCGCACACTCTTTCTATAGAAACTACTAATTGCTTGAATATTGACTCAAACAGAAGTTCCCATTCAGTTCAACAGAAATTTGACAGATTTCCCCTCAGTTTAAAGGATAATTAAAAACAGTCCAGGAACTATAGGAATAATATGTTGATTATAGTTTCTTGCACTTTACAATGATCCAGTCAAGAATTACTGTGTTGTCGGCCTTGTTAAGAACGATGTTAGCCAAAAGCACCTCCTTTGAAACTTGAGATCAACCCGTACTCTTCGACCCACCCAAAATTCCTTTTCGACATTTATCCCAGTAAGAAGGGGAATTCCCCAAGAGTCCAATCGATTCCAAAACAGATAACACGAAGACACTGGAAAGCAAGTTCATCGAAGGAAAAGAAATGTAAATTCGCCAAGAAGCTAATTCACAATTCGGAAATCCAAACAGCTATATCGATTTGCAGTCACGGTCACAGCACGTGAAATGAAGAAAACCTAACCCAAAATAACCCCCCCAAAAAAAAAAAAAAAAGATACAGTGCCAAACTTCTAGAATTCATTATACTAAAGAATATTTCAAGTCACTAACATCTACTTAACAATACTTGAAAGTAAATGTATGGAGTATATAAACCAAAAAAGAAGTTAGAAATCCTCATGAACAGAGAGAACACTGCAGGAAGAATTACTTGACTAGCAGGAAGTAGATAGACGACTCTTCTTCTAGCCTAGGGATTAAAGAAACGAGGATCCTAATAACACGGCTCGAATTAGACCAACAAAACAATGATTTCATCAAAAAGCAAATCAGTGCTTTCTTCTTTTAGCGGAGTTAAAAACAGCGTAAAGCGATGGAAAAACTACCCATCATTTAAAAGTGATTTTCCACTAAAAAGAGCACAGATTTTCCTTTTCCTCACCAAAGAGCAGCCTTCCCAAAGACTCTTGAAAAAACCCAAAAACAGTAAAAACCACGAAGGAGAAGAGAACACCGGGAAGGAAAAGTAAAGAGGAGAGTAAGAAGAAAGACCTGAAGTTCCCCGAGCATAGTGTTGCAGCTGGAGCTTGAAAACAAGCCGCCCGAAGGGCTGCCAATCGCCAGCATTTCTCGCACCAATTCTTCCCTCTCTCTCTCTCTCTCTCTACAGAGAAGCGTAAAAATAGGAAACCCCACCAGGGTTTTCGCTCCACCGCCCCCACAAAGAACCAACAAAGAACAGAGTATCGAAAAGCTCCAAAATTTGCAGCTTCCAAGAAACCAAAAACGGCCCTCACTTCTTTCGACTTCAAGCGAGCGTCACGCCACGAGAAGCTAAGACAGCACCCGTCCCTATCTCCATTGCTCGAAACAAACCTCTCTTCCTCAGATCTGGAGCTCGAAACCACACACGCACACGCACACCCACACGCACGACCTTGCTCTGCTCCGCTTCCCTCAGCGCCAAGCAAGAATCTTTAAAAGGGAACCCCACCAGACGGCTCGAACCCAGAACGGGTAAGCCACGGCAGAAGCCCAAGAACCGACCTTTGATCCGTGTAAGCGAAGACAGTAGCGAGAAAAGGCCCTTCAGGCTTCAGGTAAAGCTATATTCTAGAGATAGACAGAGAGAGAGAGAGAATGCAGAGCTAACAAGCATCCGAACTCCAACCGACAGGAGAGAGAAAAGAGGGGGAAAGGAAGGGGAGGGGGGGAGTGAGTCTTTTTCAGGGTTTGGAGGTTAGGCTAAAATGCGCCGGGCCCATAGCCTGTAAAAGAGGGTGCGCAGGTTAGCCATTGTAGGGTTCTTCTTCTTCTTCTTCTTTTCTCTCTCTCTCTCTGTTTCTTGCTCAGTGACGATCTGGTTCAGGACTAGAGCAGAAGAAAGTGGAGGTCGCTTTGAGTATTATTATTATTATTACTATTATTATTATTATTATTCTTATCTAAAAAATTTATGGGAAAATGTGGGGGTTCAGGAAAACCTTTCCCCACGCGCATCTCCAGCGCGTCGACGCCACGGGAAAATCTGGCGGCGCGCGTCCCGGCCCCGCGCTCTCGGCGGCGCGTGAGGCTCGTGTATTGACTCGAGTGGCTGTCGATGTTGACGTACGAAAGCATGCACAGGACGGTGAATTTTTTTTTTCTTTTTGTTATTTTTCCTCCTTTTTTTTTTTTTTCCTTGCTGATTTTTTTTTACCTCTTTCCTTTTAATTATTTATAATTCCTTAATTTAAGGAAAAGGGGGAAAATCATCGAAGTGCATATTCTCCTTTCGTGGAAAGGTGGGGAGTTTGGTGAGTTGAGCATGTGACTCGGAATTATACGTCCCCCACCTAATTAATTTTCCGAATTTTCATAAATGACGCATGATATGGGGAAAAAAGGGTCATTGGACCTTGCTGAATTTCACGTTCTTTTATTCTGTTCCTGAACTTCACATGCGGACGGGATCGACATGTAAGCCAAAAATAATTGACTAAATCGATAGTTTGACTTGGAGAGTTGAAAAAAAGGGTATTCGGCTTTTCTTTGACGCTTTTTAAGGGAAGAAAGGCGGAGGGGTCACCGGCGTGTTTAACTCCTTCGAAATTATCATAGAGGGCTCGTAACAATTGAAATAGTATCACAGTCCTGATGGCGACTTTCGTGTGATTCGATGTGGAGAAGGAGATTAGGGATGAAGGTGAGCATGAGAGATTTGAGTTGAGAAGTGTTGGTTGAATTTGAAAAGAAAAAGCCTAACACGGAGCTCACATGTGAGAGGAGAGATAATTGATATGCACGTGTTAATTTTGTTAGAAGAAGTTCCACATCAAAGAATCGGATTGTTGGGGAGGAGTTAATAACTTCAACTGGCTTCTGACCCATTAACTTATACCTTTTAAGTGAAAACGGATATAATTGAATATGTTGACAACTCTGATTTGCGTTCCTTCTTGGCAAACTCCTATGTTGAAGGTATTAGACTTAGTAGCATTATTTCAACGTCAGTATCATTTATTAGAATATGAAATGCAAATCCAATATCTTAATCTGAGAAGATAATCAAGATAGAGCTTAAATTTGACCTAGTAATGCATCATATTTCACTGACGTTTACTCAAAAGCTTTCGTAGGGGAAAGAGAGAAATTTAAAATATTCCTTCATAATTCATTCTTTCCTTTTTTTCTCTAGCTTTCCAATAGAAACAAATTCACAATCAATCATACATCTACTATAAGAAAACCTGATCACGAAAACCCGATCGAGTCCCCATCCTTTTAATTGAACCTATATAACCCTAAACATTCTATAGAAAATGCAATAGCCCTCTATGCCAAATCCTACTTAAGTTATCTAACATGGCAGTTCAGTTATCATTGATTGTCATACATGTAACGATAGCAACATAATGTAGATTATTTTCAACAAAATGACACCATTTTTACATTCAAAAGAAATGTCTCATCCCCTTAATAAGATATCGTGCATTGTGACTTTGATGTCAATGTTCCGTTTGCATCATATGGATGACGAATTCTACGAATGCATTCTTTATTTTAACATGTCGTTATCCTTACGCTTTGCACCCCTAATTTCTCTTGCATTTTTTTTCTTCCTTGAAAAGGAGAATGCCCTCTTGTTATTTTATTTCCCGATGATCCCGAAGTCCGAACGAGATCAAGATGAAGGTTTTTAGGGACTTATTTAGGTTCAATTCCATACTACCCTCTGGTGATGTAATTTAGTATCATTTTAGTAACCACCTGTGATAGTTTATTTCTCAAAACATGCTGGTGACACATGCACGATGGACCCAAAAAAAAAAAGAAGAGGGAATTAACCAGATGATGGTAAAGTCCCGACAAGGGGGAAAAGGGAAGGAAAGATAGAAAAGTCGGGTGCTCTTCTTTTGAAGTGGTAATAATTATATCTATGACTGAAAGTCGATTGAACTGGCTGATGCGAAGAAGACACGACAAGTAACTACCCACACACCAACACCACACCAACACTTACACACGTATATATGGAATCTTCATTTATATTTATGCGTAAAGACATATTATTATTTATGGACCTCGAAGGTACACGAGTTAAAGATTATTCTCAGCATCATTTAAGGACGGAATAAATTTAATAAAGCTGGACAAGATATGATTTATGTAATCTAATGCGCGAATGCAAAGGCCCCACAGAGCAGGCGATCATTAAAGGGATTGAGTTTGGTGGGCTTCTGGTACTAAGGAAAGAATTTTGCAGCACTCATCTGAAAAAGCAAAAAAAAAAAAAAAAAAATTAAAGCACCAAAATAAAAAATAAGAAAGAGAGAGAACACTTTCTTATCTGTCAGTTTGGAAGCTGTTGGAGTTCTTCTTTTCAAATGGGATTCTCGCATGCAGGTGAGACAAGAAAATGATGTTCGATTCTGTGTGTTTCTCTTCAGATATATTTTACAAGATTTTATTTTTATTTTTTATTTTCGATGGACCAGTCGAAGCCCGCAAAGGCTGACTATATTTGTGGATGCAGGAACTGGTTTAATTTCCTGGCATTAAATTGGTTTTCTCTCGAGCTTTTATTAGTTGCAATTGGATAATCATCAAGCTCGTTTGTCTTGTCAAATGAAAATTAGGTGCTTTTCAATTATGAGGTAGCTCAAGATTCAATTATTCTTTCTCTAATGATCTAATATGTACATTCATCATCATCATGTGGTAGTTTTATGGCGATTATTGATATGTATGCAATGCAAGATTCATATATAGTTTGATTCTAAAGACCAAAAATAATTGCCTAAGATCCTGTCCCTAATATTTTAATCACATCAATGTCACGGTCAAAGACATAAGAAACCCGTTGTCATCTTTCATTTTGAAAATTACATTAACGAATTGCTGGATTCTATAAAATATTATACCCGTCATATAAAGCACAATAAAAATTAACTCTTTCAAGAAATATGTAACATGAAGGCTATGGTATCTTGTGAGAGTGAGACTCCTTTAATTTTGCTATCCAATGGATTGTTATCGTATTGATATTATGGTTTTTAAGACGATAAGTTACACACGTATGTGACCAAAAAAAAAATGACAAGATGCAAACTCTTAATAAAATTGGGGATGTTGTCCTTGCAACTTTCGAGTCTCGTGTTGATATTTCATAACATGATATATGTTTACCGATTTTACTAAAACACTATCAAAACATCAATATAGCTCTTCCCCTAGAGACTAAGGGCCCGTTTGGTTCGGTTTTTGTAGAATGCATTTACAAAAATGCAAATACCTTTGGGTGAAGGGGATTTTCCGAAATGCAAATATAGTTTGGTAAAATTTGCATTGAGAAACAACTTTGGTCAAAATACCGTTTGGTAAAAATTGCATTTGTAATTGACTTTTATTAAATTAAAGCAAAAATATATTTATATTTTTTTTTTTTCAACCACCGAACCACCGGACCAATGGCCGGATCCGGTGGCCTCGAATGGCCGGATCTAGTCCCCGAAAGGTCGCCGGGGTTGGGCGACCCCAAGCGACGGTCGCTAGGGTCGCATGACCCACAAACCTTGAGGTCACGCCACCCCGAGGGTCGCCGGTCACCTCGATGACCGTCGCTTGAGGTCACGCGATCCAGTCGTCGCTTGAGGTTCGGCGACGGTTGCCGAGGTCAGGCGACCCTCAGGTAGTGGTTGCCGGCGCGCGAACCCCTTGGCGGGCGGTCGTTGGCCTCCGATCGGCTTCTCCGGAGAAGATGAACAATAACCCCAAACTTGCATTCTGAAAATGCAACTTCTCAAAGTACCTCCAAACTTACTTTGGGCTAAGGGTCCTTGAGCCATTTGGAAAATACAAACGCATTTACATTTGGCCAAAGATTTAGAGTCCAAAAGCCCCCAAAAAATCGAACCAAACGAGGCTTGAATGACCAAAGTAAAAGGATGTTAACTAAGTAGAAGCTTTTTCTGACAAAGAAAATGAGACAACCCGATAGTGCATTAACTATCACATTCTAAGAGATGAGGCAGAATTTTGTTGGAAATTGAGTATAACCCACTTGTTAAAAATTGAGTTAGGGTCTTTACGGGTAATTAGTTCTCGAGTGGGGTGGGGCGATTACCACTGAAATCAAGAACCGCCCTTTAATTCTCAAACTCATCGAAGACCCAACCCACCGGTTCTCGAGTGTGTTTAGGAACCAGCTGCCTGTGAGATTTTTCTAGGTGTATCTTCCTCCGTTTGTCGTTTCAAAATGGTCTCACCCTTTGTTTCTTTGTTACGCAATTCATCGAACACCTTCTGCTTAAAGGACAAGTCACATTCATCAACCAGGAGACTCTGGTCAAGTTCGACAATCGTGGTGGCTAAACAATGAATGACGATACCTTAGGAGATATGCGATGCGATGGGAAGGTGAACCATAACGAGCAATAGGGAGTGTAAAATAACACTAGTTGAAGCTCTTCATCCCGTCACAATGGCAAGGCAAGCGACATCTTCAAACCAATAACAACGTTTTTGGTGCTTTTCAGTCGGTGTTGGAAGCAACAATTATCAAAGAGTTCAATCTTGATGAATTGCTACTTGCTAGTGGTGCTTTAGTCGCAGTTGTAGTGAATTATCAGTTAGAAATATTAGTCGAGAACTTCACTCCTTTTTGGTTTCATAGAGAGAGATAGATTCTTCTCTTCCACTTCATCATTTAATTAGGATTTTCAAATATAATAATTAACATATATATATAATTAAAAAATAGACCGATTTCCATAGAAACCATCAAGAATTGGCCGATTTCATCCTATTTAGATGGTTCTCAACCTAGTCTGATTCTTTTACTTACCACTAATAATCTTAACATCGCTTGGCATATTAATATATGGATTACTTCTATTATAGTAAGCATTTTTCTCAATACCTTAATCTATATAGCACCCTCTCTTTCTCTCTCTAGCACATAAGATAGATAACATAGATATCGTTATTGTCTCCTACGGATCTTTTGTTGACTCGATTTCATCTTCCCTGGTATAATAAATGGAAAATAAAAGGACAAAGGACATGATGGGTCGGTCAGTCAGTTCAAAGTAGGCTTGTAGCTTGCCTTAGTTTTTTTTGTTTTTTATTGACGGGTCAAAACTTCCAAGACTTTCGTTTCTTATTAGTCATACGTGATGTGTGATTGCAAACCATAGCAAGATTCCTGCATATTGATTTTCTTTTTCCAAACGTAAAGATCACCTTAATTAAGTCCATTGGCCTTATTTGAAAATGTCTTCTGATCTCACTCTTCTGTTTCCATCCGTAAAATTGACAGAAATTAAGACTTATTGCGAAATTTGTACCTCATGATCTGCGCGGCATGGTATTCAGCAATTGTCTGTAAATGCTTATTATTATTATACTTGTTGTTGTTAATTATTATTATTACAGAGGAGAAGAGAGAAGGACAGAGGTGTTGGTGGCTCTTAGTGACAGACGCCACCCAGGCGTTATAAAATTTGTCTAGTGCTTACAATGCCCACTACGCTAAGTTTCAAAAGAGCCTACCTTAGGAATCACGAAACCAAGGTTGTTCCTTCACTTGGAAATATGATCGAGAGGAAGTTTAAATCCAAACTCGTAAATATATTTAGTAAGTTATAAACTAATCAGAATATATTAACGACTTTACATTATGTATCATATCCATGCAAGATTTCTTTTACCTAACACCCTCATTGGTGCATCTAACAAATCTCTTTCTTATGTGTGATTCTTTTGTATTAGATCCACTCTCCCTTAATCTTGGTATTCTCTCGCTTCAACATTAATTCCACTCCAAGCTCCACATATGTTGGGCCAAGTCTTATTAAACCATTGGCTTAAATACCACTTGTAGGAAACACATGGCAGTTACTCAATGTTTTACCTAGAGGATCGCCAAGACGATAGGGGTAATGGATTTCAAGGTTGGTAGGCTCTTGATTTGGAACTTAGAACCTATCATGTTAGAACTAATTTTTAATTTTTGGAACTTGAAATCTATCATATTTGCTTTGAAGTTGGTTTTGGAACTTACTATGTTTTCCAGTTTGATTCCAAGGTTTACCTAAGAACTTGCTTTTCTTTTTTTCTTTTCTTTTTCTTTTTTTGTTATTATTTTTTGCAGCAAAATAATATGAATAATAAAACGATTCAAAGTAAAGATGAACAACATAAACCCTTATCTGCCAAAAACAACAATTCATAAGATGAACATAGTCAAGTACAATTATTAATAATAAAAAGTTCACATATGTAACATAAAATATAAATTATAACAATCCATCCATAAAACTATCGCTTTAAATTCTATCTAAATTTGCAATAAATCTATATAAAACCTTAGCATAAAAGTTATAAATAAAGAAACTAGGGGTTTTACTTCTTTTTTAGCTTTATGAGAATCGTTCCAAAATCAATCCAGCTCTCGAATTGTTCTTTACTCAAAATTTGGAACTGAACTTATTTTCAGGATGATCCGGTCCAATTCCAAAGTAGGACGGGTATTCGTATAAGCAAAAGTCAATGAATTAAGTACTCACCGGTATTATATTACATTACATTCTTGATGTGAGATTCTTTTCATCTAATACTTTCACGCATGCACCTTAATAAGGATTAGAAACAACTTAACTCGTACATACAGCTCGATGCTCGAAGGGAGACTTCATTATCTCACCTCAACTACCACACTCGTGTATATCCTCTCAAGTGTTTCGCCCGACAGAAATGGGCTTTTCAAAGGATGTAAACCGAGTCAACATTACTCTCCAAAATTTGAGCAAACCCATCGCTTTTCTCGCATTTATTTCGCATGCGAATTCAACCATGCTCTTCCATGCCCTTCGCCGCCCCCCCGGGTTAGCAGCAAAGGCTTCTCTTCGGCTCACCGTCTAAAAAAATAACTTTTCACGAGTCACGTATCCATAATTGCTATAGATATCATTACAACTCCAAAGGTAGGCCGATGATACCCTTCTTTATCTAGTAATCTTTCATCTCATGATTCATTCCTCATATAGTATATCGCTGTCTGTATTGCATAAACATTCGTGAGACAGGCGCTTAAATGGTCGAACTCCAGCTCACGGACAACGATTCATCAAGAGCCAAGAGTCAATGACTCAACTGCACCCTAGACGTTTGCGATTTTAATTCGACGTGCATTTACTAATGATGTTGGGTACGTAGCAAAAAAACCCTAATTTCGTGGTCCACCATAGGATGTATTTGTAGACTAAGGCAACCCTAAAAAGCCATGCAACCACAATTTCGCTCTACGTATATCCTGTTGTTGACATTTTTTTGGATGCATCCGGCATTAATACCGTCTTATCTCAACCCTCCATTTCCATAAAATTTATTCTATAGAGTGGTTGGTTTGGTAGATTAGGTGCACGCTACATCATCAGTATCCTAATCATATAAAATATTCCTACCAAATAGTTACGTAATCAGTATAATTGCAATAATCATTGTGGAGAGAGGGACAGAGAGGGAGAGGGAGGGAAATGTTGTTGCGCTACAACCCATGATTGCATATTGAAAAATATATAGCAACAAACGCAGAGCAAGACAAGGACAAGGGAACTGTGGCTGGACCAGTAGTATAAGCTATGATATGGACCCGCTTTGATATGAATATGAACCACACCAATGATTTTTCACTAGAAAAAATCCATCCGATGGTCCCCATGTAGCACTACATTGCGGTTGTTCCAATAGAAAATCAAACAGTGATCAATCAAGATTAATTGGCCCATCAAATCCAAATCCCCAAATGTCAACAGTCTCTTTCTATTTAGTAGGTGGAGAAACGTAATCACTTTTGGAAACAACACAGTAATTAAAAGGGACTTTTCAATAGTAAGCATTAATAAGCCGGTGAAAATAGTAGGATTGATAACGAGATATTAATTGTGTGAACTCAGTGAAGTGTATTTAGCACCTCTAGTTTTTGAGGATACTGATGCATTTGACGGGCACGTATTGAGCTTGTGCTGGAATTCTCGGTTCGATTGAGATATTTTATGGTCCCTCCTCCAATTAATTGGTAAGGAATATAGTGATATACCTAACTTGCCATTACCCAATTCAAAGGGCATTATCTTGGGTTTTTGACTTGTAAAACCTGTTCATTGATTCATTGCCTTTTCTGTGATTGAAGGGTAGCTTTCCTAATGATGCTAGGACAGCAATAATTTCCCGGAGGACGACAACAATTATACTGATGCCATTTTTGACAGCAGAAAAGCTCTCATCATTAGAAATTTGTCTAAAGCTTCAAACGTTAATTCACATCATTACCCTTTACCAAATTGATCCCCCTTTTTTAAAATTTCCAAATTAAGCTATGTTACAGCGGACTTGAATCAAGTGACGAGAATGAAGTGAGTGACTTAGATCATTGTGGATGGGAAGAAAATCATAAGCTGCTTTAATACCTGTAGCGAGGTACGGGAGAGCACGTACGGGAGGGCCACTGCCAGAGACCCAACCTCTCTTACAACGTGCATGCTTGTTTGTTAAGTTTATTTTTCAAAGATAATTTAGAGTATGGTTTAGTATGTAAAATTTGCATGTTTAGAAAACGTGGTGTTAATCTAAGCTATGTAATCCACGCTTTGAATTTATTTAGCCATTTATGTTCTTCTTATTGGAGCACACAACAAAAGCCTCTATGTTCACTTGAGGAGGTCACCGAAATAAAGTTCAAATTCAAGCTGGTCAACATATTTAATTAAACCCATATTTACTTTAAAACCTCAAGTCAATGAGTTAATAGCCATCTAAGATTTATTGATAATATCATGCAGTATTAATTCTTTGATGCAAGAATGTTAATATAACTTACATATATATTTTCTAACACAACTCGACACTTTTCACTTGTCACTTAAAAAAAAAAAAAAAGTTCCTATTAGGACATGCAACAGATATTTGATTTTTTCACTCAAAAAGATCATAATGAGAGTTGCCAAATTCAAACTTGTGAACATATATGGTTGAACTTGTCTTTACTCAAAATGTTTATATAATGAGTTATGAGCTAATTAAAAGTCTTGATTTTCTTGCATCAAAACAATTCCCCATGCAGTACTATTTTGACACAACTTAAACTAAATCTCAACATTTCCCTCTTGTACTTCTCACGCGCAGTCTCTTTTTTCACTAAAAGATAGTTCGGAAAAAAGTTGCGACCATCAAAGTGCTCAACATCTTTTATGGTCACAAAACGAGGTAGCGACACCTATAATTATTAGGATCGGTATCATAATAAACATAATCGGAGTGAGTCCACTCAATTTGGGCATGTAAATTAGATGAGATCCATGTGTACTCCACTCAATGGATGATCGATCATGACTTTATGACTATACTTTTGGAGTAAAATCAAATTAAGTTAATCTCGGTACTCTAATAGATTCGAACTTACTCTTTCCCAAATCTGTACTTGATAAGGTATCAGCTTATTGTTGTACGGCCTTACAAAAGATCGCTCTTGTCATTCATCTATATACACAAGCACTTTGTGAAAGCACCAATAATCATTTTCTTAACAGACATAATAAGCACGGCAGTGCTTGTCCAGACTATACATGTGGATTCCATTTCAAGACAGCATCGGTGAACTCATTTACCTTAACGATGAAAGCATTACATCTTACCAAACAAACTGACATTTTCACTGTCAATTGATTGCTCACATCCATCCAACTTCTGATTAGAAAGCTCGACTGCGTCCATCACGTACCTGAAAAATCATCCTTTCATTCCTCTCGAGGAAGTTGTTTCTCACGTGATCCGCTCTCATCATATTTGGCCTTGTCCTTTTTTTTTTTTTTTTTTTTTTTTTTTTTAATGACGGTAGGAATCTGGTAGCAGTAGAATTTGGTACAATGGAAACTGATAAATGATCGAAGCACGATCCCGTCCTTTCCCTCCCCACGTACCATTGAAAGCTGGGGGAAAAACAAGGGAAAAATTGGAAGGTCCTCCGCCATATACAAAGGGGAAAAAGTACCATATTATCAATGATGAGGTCCACACATGTCTTTGTTCAGTCGTTTCAGAAGTGCAAGTTGTGATTGACCCGCTAGAAGTTCTCCAAATAGTAATCCAAAGTAGCATTTAAGAATAGGTATCAATTTTTTTTTTTAAATATATCTATGAAAACATTATGATGGTGTACCAAACAAAAAACTCCCCAATATTTATGACAAAACATTATATAAATATCGATTTAAATGAATAGTATCCTAATGATTGTGGCACGAACTTCCAAGTACTAAGTCGAGGGTTCAACTCCAACTCGGATGCCTCGGTTGTTTTACTTTTATGTCGAGTGTCATTTTTTAAAAGTTCGTCTCTAGTTTTTTATTGCCAAACAAACATAAGATTTTATGTAGCTTAGTTTTCTCTTCTCTTTTTCCTTTTTGCTTTATTACTGTTTCAATCTAATAAATGAATATTTTCTTTATTTTCAACTTATTTTTTAAACATAAAAGCACACTTTAATTTCCTCTTGTTTTTGGTCAAATCAACCAATTAATGTACCAATTATGAGTCAATTGTATGAAAAACAAATTTAGGATGAGAAACTTGTGCATTATGATATTATTGTCAAATAGTACAATCGATCCTAACTTTGATTATATATAATTTAATTGAACAAAAATATTTTTTTCTTAACAAGAAAGTGATGATTTTAAAATAATTTGTCAGGGTGAGAGTTTTATCCGTTGTTTTATTTTTAAGTCTACAGCCATCTGAGTCTTTTTTTTTTTTTTTTTTTTTGTGCATAGTGTTAACACCCAAATATATCTAAGTTGGGATAAGAGCTTTTGGTGCATCGTCGACAGATCAGCAGCATTGTTGTCGATAAATCACAATCGGCAAAAGTCAAAATTTAATACAAAGGAAAGGCACCAGCCGATCACAAAATCGAGGAAGAGCGAAGGAATATAGACGGAGCGGAGCAGTAACTACTCACAGATAAGACTCGCAGTACTAAAAGATCAAGTTGAGGCCTAGAATCTCGGAGGTAAATAGAATTTGGAATTTGAATAATAGCTGCTTTTCACTTGTTAATCTTTTAGTTTCCGTAGTCTCTTAGTTTCATAGTTTCTTAGTCCGTAGAGTAGCCATAACCATTGTTTTTGTCCAAATTGTCATCAAACCCCATTAATTTAGAAAGCTGTAGATCTTACCATTGGTGAAAAATCTTTCGTCGACGATTAAGCCTGACGAAACACATCGTGATGAAGCCTAGCGTTAAGCCCTCGTGACCTCGAATCGAGGCCAAGCTCGATTTGATGGTGTCCTCAAATTGTCCTTCATCCTAGGTTGGTCACAACGTATGCGCATGGAACTAGAACCAGAAAGGAGGTTGCGGTCAAGTATAGCGGTGGGAGGAGGAGAGCGGAGGAGATTTTTTTAGGCTGTAAAATGGCACAAATCCGAGCATTAACTGTTTGAATACCGTAGCTAGATACAGCATGTCGCGACCGTATTCCTCGCTCAATTTTTGACTTGCTTTCATTCACTAATTTTATGAAGCATTGAATCAAATTAAGTTGCAGCAGTTATTGGAGTTATCATTGTTAACAATCTAAATGCACATCAAGAAGAAGAGGAGAAAAACACAAGAATTAACGAGATTTGACAATATGCCTACATCCTCGAGTAAGCCTCCCCAACCCTCTTTCTATGGTTCTTTTTCTCCCTTAATTATCCAGTATGTACATACTCATATATATACAATTAGATGGACTTCTTCTACAAGTCAAGCCCTTTATAGATTGGGAAAATAGAATCCTATAAAAATCAAAAGGAAAATAAAATCCCCTACAAATTAGAGGATTTCAGCTCACGCCAACAACCATTTACCATATGAGCATTTTAGTTTTTAAATTCACATTGCCGAAATATCAAGAGTTTTTGGTTTGGTATTATTTGTACAACAGGACCACTACTAATTATAAAAGCATAAACTTAAAAAAAAAATGGGTGGTTTAATATTCAAATATTATAATAAAGTCTAATATTTTCAAAGAGTACGAACAACATGCATGTTATCTTATGTCCAAGCTAGCAATATTACTCTCCGGATAATTATGTCATTCCAAACATTTTTCTCTTAGCTAGCTTGATTGCTTAGTGGCCACTTAGGTTATCGATGAATAATTATGCTGCTATCACACAAACATTGGAGCTCATGAATATTGAATGTTAAAATGCTAATCGGTTCAAAAGTATTGAAATAGTTAGATTTATGTAAATTGCAAATTTTCAGAAGAAAATGAATTTGATTCTGAAGCCGATTCAGAGATATTTTGTTTGGAAGAGTCAATTGCAGCAATGATTGGTATCTCTTGTCGACTTGCAGTACACTTTGGACTAATGTGATAAATTACATTGCATGGAGACAGGCTTGGTTATTTGTGCACCCATAGATGATCGATTTATTTTATGAATGGCACTATCTTCGAGTTGCAGAAAATAGCTCGTTTTATAGCACAGGCTGTTTATTCAGGCGGCAGAGAGACGCCGGGCACGTCGGCCATTCCGCCACGAGCATCAGCGCCGCCGCCGCCGCCGCCGTCGCCGCACCCACAGCTGGTGGCGAGCGCATGAGGCCGAAAGGAGGCCTGACCCACCCGTGTCTTCTGTCTCTTCATCGAACCAATCGCACGCACGCTCCCGAAAGTTAATTTATTTGGAAGTCTTCGACTTATCGAGATAAATGTTTGTCGCTTTTAGAGGTGGGCTGGCCGACCGTACTTGATGAACTGCGCATTGACAGCCAGGATCAAAGCAAACATGAATCCAGCTGGTAAAAGGGGGAAAGCTTAAGAAAAAAACATAAAAATGGTCCAGGAAAAGACAAAGAATTTGTCGTCATCTTTCGATTCCTCATTTCCAGCCCAAAAGCTAAAAACAATTCCACGTCGGCAGGAGAAAAATAGGATCGTCGGTTGGTGGTTGCAAGGTGTATCCTAAGAGGAGCCCAAACTTTCACGAGTATCTCCGTGCTTGATATATAAGGATGGTAGGCTTCACGGATGCATTCTATATGCCTGCATATCTTGCATCTCCATTGGAACAATTTTTTTTTCTTGTCCTATACGCGGCATTACTTTCTTGTTGTTTTACATCCAAGTGATTCCGAAATTCCAACAAGAAATTTTTTAAGAATTTGTTTAGATTTGTAGTAAACTTTCATAATGACCATTGCGTTTTTAGTTTTGGTTCTATGAAAGGAACTTTAGGCAATAATATCTTCTATTATATAGTAGATTATGTTTTAGTGATCAGCTGACATTTGAATCATTATAAATTCTTATAAAACATATGAAATGCGATGTCAAATTTGATAATGGCTCTCTCGAGTTTTGTCTTTTCGCGTTACTTAATCAAGTCCTTCTATTGATTACCGTTATAAACATCACTAAATCAAGGATTATGTTGTGCTTGTTAAGAGTTGCATAAGCAAGCATCAAGAACAAGAGTTAAAAATAAAGAGAGAGAGAGAGAGAGAGAGAGAGAGAGAGAGGGGGTTGGGAGGAAGCAACGACTGCTCGATCGCCAAAATGAGGGTCCTACGACCTCTCGCCTAGCAACAGCAAGGTCGAGCCCCCACTAGGTATAGATGGAATCCAATAACTCACTCCATGCTCAAGTGAGGTCACCAAACCTCGCATAAAGAGAGGGGCAAAAAAGGGAGTTGGTGTGCTACAAGAGGCATCCTTGCCTTCTACAATCCTCATTGGGGGTGGCAACACCTTAACAAGGGTTAAGAGGCGATGATAGGGGTGAGCAATCGGGCTAATGTTTAAGGGGACTAATCTAGTTCTCGATTTTGAAAACTGAGAATCAATCTTAATTGGTTTGATTCCTAGTTTTATACTTAGAATCGGTCAATTCTACTTTGCACTTGGAATCGGCAAAGGGTACTGATTATCCATAATCCTAAGTAAGTTTTTTCACTTTTTTTTAGATATAAATTATTTGCTGAAATTGAATATGTTTGGTATGTTATGGGTAAATAGAAAGAATTGCATTCATGTTCATATCTGAAATGTGCATATTGTATAGCTAATAAAATTAAACAGAAAAAGGCCCAGACTAATTCATGGTCAACTGGGTCAATATCTGATTCCAAATTCTAAGAATCGCCCTCGACAGGGTGTGTAGATTCCAGCTACCTTTCTTGAACTGATAATCCCTCAATGGTCATCCCCCCCAAACCCAAAAAAAAAAAAAATGAAGAAAAAGAAAAACATTGTAATAGAATTTCCATATTGAGAGTGCGCTTATAAATCGTGGAAAAACAAGCGACCAACTTAGAATCAATTACAACTCTGCTATAAATTGAAGTATGCCCATGCAAAAGTCTAAAAAAAAAATGATCCTAAATGATCTCTAAATAAATCCAAGTTTTTACCAACCAAAAAAAAAAAAATCCAAGTTCCCGATCAAATGGATATTAGCTGAATACCAAGACACAATAGGTTCAACAGCATCAAGGTCTGACCCAATGTGCATGTGCATGATTCCTATAATGCTCGTAGAGTCATCCATGATCCTAATGAGGTCTAATTAAAGTCATATGAACTTCATTTATGAAGCGCAGGATAACACCCACCATTTATTGCAAGAAGACCCCATATAAAATTGTACAAATGCATCTCTCTCTCATTCGTGGTGATGATTGAGTCGCCTTAGGTCGGTGTGAACTCTTGCCTCAGCGACGCATTTGCTGACTGCATCTCTAGTGGAGCTAAAGAGCAAACCCTACTCTATATATATACATGGACCACTAAGGTCAGGTGAGCCAACAGTTAGGTGCTCCTACACCCACCAACATAACATATAGAGTTAGCCCCATGTAGACCGGGTTGCTCGAATAGTAAGCGTATCGTCCTCTTCCTCGCTCAAGACTTGAATTCGAATCATCATGCATGTGCATTCCTTCAAGACCTTCCCCAAAAGTACAGGCCTGCGTATTTTTGATAATTAGTTGGTGTGTGTGAGATGAAGAGATTGCTATGGTGAGAGAGGACTCATCGGAAGCCGAAAAAGAGATTTAAGTGCAATCGATATTGACAATCAGAGTGCTCATGCCTTGATTGCGTGGCAAATTATGTATAGTTAATGTTGTGCATACGGACGGTGATCCAAAATTATAAGTGGTTTTGAGAACGTCCTGTGAATGGTGAATGTTCTTTAAAGATGTAAAAAGCAGTTAATATTTCGCTTGTCTTGAAAACATAAAGGTCTATTATATTTCGATTATGTTAATAAAGAAGGAAAATGTAGAAAAGTGCCCCTTGTTCACTCTCGTCATGGTGAATTACATGAATGGAGGACCATGACCTTTCTGGTCAACGTTGATGGCTGGGAAATCCAACGTGTTGCCAAATGGGCCTGTGATGTCTTTTTGCGTCTGATTATTCATGTACTCTCTTATCCTCATCACAATAATTTGAATCCAACTGTGTTCAAAATTTGTTTCGATTAAAATTAGATCATAAAATAGTTAGATCGTATCGATTTAGGGTCTATTTGGGCATCTCTTGGTAGAATTTCTGTCCTGTTCCACCCTCATTTTCCCAATTTGCTGCTCCAGAACCAGCTCGCTGTTACGCTTGTCAAACAATTTGCATATGGTCTCTGAAGAAAAGAGAAAACGCCCAACAACATACTGAGCCCAAGGTCTCTTTGGGTCTTTACACTAACAGTGCAGCGCATGTACATGGCCCAATCTCGATAGGGTATAGGCCCTCGATGAAAATAAGGCACATTATCAATGGCCCTCCAATAGGTTCAAAAGTAGAATCCGTGGCTGTTCAACGAAAAACACCATTTGATGAATTACCAAGTATGATGCACAGTCCATTGATGCAATCAACTTCTTCTTTTCGGGGTCATGAATTGACAGTGTCCCCTTGGAATTTATTCTTCCCGTAAATATTAGTGAACGTCGTCTTGATTCCTTGACACGAGGGGGAAACCTAAGATGCGGCGTAGAGAATTTGCAGTGAGGTAGAATAAGTTAGGATGGTAATGAAGCGGGCTTGAGCGAGCTTAATGTTCCGCATCATCCGCTTCCTCGTTCCCACCCTTTGAACCACGTGCTTGTCCATACAAGAAATACCCCACTAATCGCCCCTCCATCTGCCTTTCAGCCTCTCCCCATCTCTCTCCCTTATGCACAACCACACCCGGCCCCGCCGCCATCGGCTCCGCACCTCCGGCCACCATATGTTGAGAACGACCTCTGATTGAGCCATCACTATGTTGATCCCTGAGCTCTTGCACCGGAGAAAGCTAGTAAATCCATTAAGCTTGTCGTTCTTGAAGGAGCTCACCATGGAGGTTGAGAGAATAAAGGGAAATTGTCAATAACATGTGGTGGCGCCGGTCTGGAGATGCCACAACGATATACAAATTGGCGGGAGGAAGGGAGAGAGAGAGAGAGAGAGAGATGGAAGGGGGTTGATGATGGGGAAATTGTTCGGATGTGTTGAGAGAATAAATGAAGATGATACGAGTCGCAATCTAAAGAGCAAGACAAGTCAGATGGGAATATAAAGTGATGGCGGATCTTCATCCTTCAGTTTTGCATTTACCGCTAGTATTTTCAGACATTAATGCCTGTTATACTAGATCGACAAATTGTGAGAGACAGAAATATAGTTTGAAACAAGGAGCAATGTGTCCTCGCTACCATGTCCTGTCAAGGGAACTAATGGAACTAACTAAATCAGTACTAACATCAGATGACGAGTGGTGGCCTTCAAATTAAAGGGGAGAAATAGAAGTTTTTATTGATTCTATATTCATGTCAAGGGTCCTTCTTAAATCTTCAAAATGAGAAAAACAAATTTATCCTATGCCATTGTCAACTCCAGCAACTTGTATTGATATGGCCATGCCTGCAAAGCCAAAAGAAAAGGAGTGGAGATCTTGTGGCTCTAGCAGCTTGTCCTTGAGAATATGTATGTGCATCTCTTGTCCCAAACCCATCCACTTGCTCTTTTAAACCTTAAACAATTCCCCTCACCCCAGTTTCATCTCACAAACATAAAAAAAAAAATCCCTCAACCAAAATCCACCAACTAACAAGAGCAGATCCAGCACTAGCAGCTAGTCCACTATTCCAGCATTCACTGAGACTCTCCTCTCTCTCTCTCTCAATGATGGGATGGCCACAAGCAAATTGGCCAGGTGCATCATCATCCACGTCACCCTTCAAGTCCTCTTTTGCCAACTTGCTGATACCTCCTCTCCATAAAATCTTCTCCACCCCAAGAACCAACTTTCACTGGGTTTTATCTCTTTTACCTACCATGTGGCCCAAATCGGTAGTCAGCAAGATCCATGGAAAGAGGTTCAGCACCAGCAACAACAACTTCGTCGCCGACTTGCCGTGCATCGACACGGAGACAGAATTGGTGCCCCAAGTTCCAAGTTTAGAGCAGTTATCGTCTTGTTATTATAGGAAAAGCCTCTTAGATCATCACGAGGAAACGCATAAGTACAAGTAAGAGTCGCTTCACTTCTATTCTATACCATAAATACAAGTATCGAGCGTGAAGCTTTTCTCATCTCTGTATCAATCTTGATCTCTTCCAGGATTTTCGTTAGCACTTGGAATGTTGGTGGTGTTGCACCAGGGGATGACTTGTCGATAGAAGATTGGCTCGACGTACGCAACAATCCATGCGATATTTACGTTCTAGGGTTTCCAGTTTCATAATCCAAATCGATTGCATTTACAACTATGGTCCAAACTCTGCAAGACCGCACTAAAGAAACGACACGAACCATCAGTATTCGATAACTGTGTAAGTTTGCATTAAGTTTTGACTCCTTATCACCGGTCGAATGAGTCAACCTTGCGAATAATCTTGTTCCGGCCATATTCGGCCGTTCTTCATTAATATAGATCACACTGGGAGTTCAAAACAATTTGAACATAGATGGATGTGATGTCTTCTTTCGATTTATCCAGGTTTCAAGAAGCAGTTCCTCTGAAAGCTTCCGCCATTCTGGGGTCGGAAAACTGGACAATCCAAACGAAATGGAACGCCGCGATCGGGAAATCCTTGAACCGAACAGGACACGAGCAAGACAAGTTCCATTGCATGGCGAGCAAGCAGATGGTCGGAATATTGGTCACGGTTTGGGTTCGCAGCGAGTTGCTCCCGCACGTAAGCCATCCAAGTGCTGCATGCGTAGGCTGTGGCATTATGGGCTGCCTCGGCAATAAGGTGGTCTCTCATCAATTTGCCTCCACATGATATTCTTTATGGAAGTTTTCTTTTCTTTAAGAAATATTTTTTATATTATCTTGTCATACGTATTTATAAAAATATATACGGTTGGTCAGCAGTCCCCAATTCTGCCTTTCAAGGAAAAGTAAGGCCTTAAATAAATACCAACATGTTGCTCAAGCTTATAGAAAAAAAAAAAGAAAAAGAAAATGTACGTAAGTATTATCCACCCCGTACGCGCAATTACTTCGGGAGATAATTTTCAAGGGCCATATTTTCCTTCATCTATGAACCTGATTAATGAGTTAAAAGTTATGAACGATGCCAAAGAAATTATTTGATAATGAGAAGGCCCGTTGAATCTAGCAATATCATGAAATAAATGGTAATCTTTTTCTAATTAATCTCCGTGCTCTCTCTCTTTCTAAAAACATGGTTTTGCAGGGTTCGGTGTCGGTTCGATTCAAATTGCACGAAACGAGCTTCTGCTTTGTGTGCACTCATCTTGCTTCCGGCAATCGACAAGGAGATCGTAAGTTAAGAAACTCCAACGCGGCCGACATATTGTCAAGGACAAGCTTCCCGGAGGGCCCTTCAATGAATTCGCCTAGAAAGATCCTTGATCACGAGTGAGTACCTTGTTACTCATTCGAACTAATCCTAATTAACATCATTAACATAAAATACTCCAAAGTTTTGCATCAAAGCACAAATTTATTTTTGTATTTTGCTCTAGGAGCCATGCATACGATCCGTAAACAAACAGTAAAACTTATAATCTAGTATTATTTGTGCAACCCGTGGTTGTTTAAGCAAGTTGGTGGGTTGCAAAATCTTAAGGAGCAAAAGAGAGAAAAGATCAAATAACCACGTTGACGCTAAATCTTATTTTTGACCCATGACATTAAAGTTTTCACGAGCGTCCTCTGATCAAGTCGTGTTCATCGCAGTTGGGTAATCCTGCTAGGAGATTTGAATTACCGGATTTCCCTTCCGGAAGCAACGACACGGTCCTCATCGAGCGAAATAAATGGAATAAGCTGCTAGAACACGATCAGGTAGTGAAAAAGGAAACGCCAACCAATTTTCACTTCTTCATCAAGATCTTTTTTCTACAGTAATAACCTGAAATCTGATTCGTAATTTTACATATGGGAATTGAAGTTAAAGGCGGAGCTCAGGAATGGTCGAGTACTCCAAGGTTGGCAGGAGGGGAGAATCGATTTCGTTCCTACCTATAAATATTGCCCTAATTCGGACGTCTACTACGGAAGTGGCCATGAGAATATCAAAGGAGGAAGAGGACGAGCTCCTGCATGGTATATTATACATTCATATCGACTGATTTTTTACTTTGGAAATGTTCTCACTTCGACACCGTTTTACTTCGAGTCATTTATAACGCGGTCACGTCGTCGTCGATGATGTATATACTGAATAGGTGCGATAGGATAATATGGTGCGGGGAAGGGCTGAAGCAGCACCTGTACACGAGAGGCGAGTCGAAGTTGTCCGACCATCGGCCAGTGAAGGCGATCTTCACCGCACAGGTCGGTGTCTTGCCGAAGCTCGGAGGCATTCAAAGCTTCTAGCGGATTAAGAAACGTGTCGGCAGATGAGATTTCGCAGTCTGTGGCACGTCGAGCTTTCAAACTTTTCAGTGTTGATTAATTTCGTGCGCTGACGCTTTGTACAGTGAATTGCCCAAATCAAGTCCAAGTCGACTTTTCCATTTCAATAAAAATTGATTTTTTTTTTTAAAATGCGTTTGGCTCCAACTAACAATAGTGTAAGATGTGGTTGCCAATTAATCGGAAAAATACCTTCTAAACTCACAAAAAGAAAAGCTAATTTTAAAAAAGAAGAAGAATAATTTACATGAAAATTTCCATATTAATTAATGCAACTGGCTTCTATGGATTATCAAGTATGACCGACTTGTTTTATTGTCTACTTGCAAATTTTACCACATGATTAGAATAACAATTTGATAGATCGGTTTTAATAAATTTTGTTTCCTTTGGTAGAAGATAGATGTTAATAAACTCGGCATTGCTCAATTGCAAACATGGGTACAGTCTTGGGTGCCAACCGAAATGACTGCAAATGTATAAAAATGGGTCGGAACCGTTCAAGACCCAACTTTTAAACCCGTAGGCCCGTACCCTAGTTACCAGCAACAGGTGTTTGGGCTGAAAGTACAAAAGATAAAGAGGCTCTCGCACATTCTTAAATTGACATTTGAGTTTTGTATTTGGGCTCAAAATCATAGGATCCAGGATATCAAAGATTGGGCCCATAGAAATTCACATTTGTAAAGTCTAGGGATCACATTAAACAAATTAAAAGTTCGAGAATAATGTTGCACATTGGGTTAAAATTTAGAGACCACATTGAATAAATTAATAGCATACATTATAACATTACGTTTTTATGCTTTTCTATTTTTCTATTCTCAGGATCAAATATGGAATAGAAGTCTGGTAATGTAATTTCATTATTCTATTATTGGAACAGAAATGAGAATCAATTTTTTTTTTTTTTACTTTTCTAATTTTGGAACCAAAAAAAAAAAAAATTCTTGTTGCTCACTCTCATCACTAGCCGGTTGCTCGTTGCTTGCTTGAGAGGGATAAAATTACTGTTGTTATCAAACGATTTCTATTCTAGGAACATAAATTTTATGTTGTTATCAAACATGTGTTTTTGCTCAAAAACTTGTCTAGGGAATAAAAATAAATAAAATCTAATGGTGCGTTTTGTAACAATTCTATTTCGGGAAACAATTTTTGATCAAAAATGGTTTTTTCTAATTGTTCCTAAGAACAATTTCGAGCAAAAGATCTTGTAATTACACAAAATTTCTATTCTTGGAATAGAAAAATAACAAAAATGTGTTTGGTAATTGTACAAAATTTCTATTCCAAAATTTTTCAAGTAATTTTTTTTTTTTAGAGAAGTTTAAACTTGGTATTTAATTCTCATTCTCATGGAATACTCACCAATTTAATTTTGTTCATGGTGAGTGTAGGAAACATTATGAACATGGTCATATGTAAATACTTGGAAGAAAATTTTATAAAGCATGATATTATAAGTAAAGTTCGTACAACAAGAGCTAGCAAAAAGAAGGGTATCTTAGAGATCTCTACATGGACCCTTTCATACATGACATCACAATAATGAACTAATGTAGTTCATTGTTCAACTTTATCAGATTGACTTTGATAAGTTATTACTTAAAAACAATATTACAAAAGTCGGAAACACAAAATCATGAAATCTCAGGCATATTGTAATCTCTTGTCATTTTATTTGTAATACTTTTCCTAAACATGTTTATCCCAGTTGCTTGCTCATGCGATGTATCATCTGCAACCTCCACTTTTCTAGGTCCGAATGCATACACCGGATCTCCATATAGGAAAAAGTTTTTGTTCATCTTGTCTTGATCATGAATGTAACTATGGAGAGCACAACATGCAATTACAATAAGTGATGACTTTTGAATTGTAAATAGAGGCATATGTCTTAAAATGGTGGAGCGATTTTTTAATGCCCCAAATGACTTTTCAATGATATTTTTTAATGAAGAGTGCTTATGGTTGAACAATTCTCTTGTTGTTTTTGGCCGTCTCCCATTCCCTCTATAATCGTTTAGATGATACCATTCACTTTTAAATGGAGTTAAAAATTCCAAAAGTGCTGTATAACTAAAATCTATCACGTATTTCGCTATAACATGATATATATATATATATATATTTGTTATGATATTCAACCATAATATAATCATAAAGAAAGTTTGTCTTTATAGACAAAGTAAATACCGGGTGGTGGTTAAGGGAATTGCAGTTGAGAAGTCTTGAGTGCTGTTGAAAGCACTTGACAATGTTGACAAATTCTTTCCACCCAGCATATACGAAAATAAATTTCATATCAAATGAACATATACACAACACATTCTGAGTGGTAATTCATTTTCTGCCTTTAAATGGATTTGCTGAGACATAGGGATGATATCATTTATATGGGCATAAGAACACCCCAAATGCCAAAATTTGGCACAATGGACACTTAAGTGCCAAAAGTTACAAAAGTGACATTTAAGTGCCATATTTTTTGCAAAGTGGGACACTTAAGTACCACATCCAGTGAAGCTAGCCAGAAATCCTACATGGCAATTAGATATTAATATTGCTTGCTTACGTGACTTGCCGGAAAGCTAACTCAGCTTTGATTCACCCAAAATGACGTCGTTTCTATAATTGGATAAAATAAAGCCCTTAAATCGACCAAAATGACGTCGTCTCCTTAATTGCCATAAATCTAAAACCCTAAATTGGGCAAAATCCCATTGACGCGCTGGAGCCCTAACTTGAACCCTAATTCGATTTGCCCCAAATTCTACAGTCGAATATTGAAAATGGAGAGCAGGACTTTCAGTAGCGGCTCAAATTCCTCTCGCCGAAGCGAAGGAGAAGGCGAGCGGTTATGTTTTTGTGGGTTACTAAGTCCAAGAAAATATTGTGGACTCGAATGAATCTTGGGAGAAGATTCTATGAATGTGCCCGATATAAAGAAGGGTCGAAATGTAAATATTTCAAATGGGTCAATGTGAAATTCTCTCACCGAGTCAGAGATCCGTGCCAGGATGCCTCTCGCCCCCTCCACGCGACCATGCTTGACAAGCCATCGGGGAGATTTTGGCATGGCTAGAACCCTAAAAGCGACCAAGCCAAAAGGGATTCCTTCCAAATAGAACGGGTAAGACCGTGCGAATTTGGTGCGCATCCTGGATAAGAAATAGTGGGAGATATAGGCCAGGAGGGTGCCCCCATTCATGAAAATCTGAAACACCCAAGCAAGCAAAAAAAACAATCAACTTCTTTAACTTAAATTTTCTAACCTTAATTTTTACTTAGACAAAAGTTGATGATAAATTTTTTAAAAATAAATATATGCTACAAAATTAGGAAAGAAAAGAAAAGAAATGACTACCTCAGGGAACGACGTGAGTAGGTCGCGGTAAAAAGTGGGAGATATCTTCGTAATGTAGACAAAAGCTATAGTAAGGGTATAGCCCGCCTCAATATTGATGATAAGACAACCCAGTAGTAAGTAGAAGAAGTCTGGCCCAAAGATCATGAAGAGAGAGCCGACAAAGAGAATGGCTGTAGCCAACACAACCTTGATACGGCTGGGAAGTCTGTTGGAGGTTAGTGCCGACCCAAAGAGGGAGAAGAGTTTAGATATTCCCAACCACAAATTATTGTCCTCATTGCTCAACTGTAGGTCTGGCTTTATGTATGCGCTTGCCTCACTCATCATTCCAATTTCTGCCAAAAATCTTATTTGTTATACTAATATTCTAAGTAAATTTAGCCACATATAAGAAATTGAAAACATAAAAATGAAAAAGAAAATATTCTGTGAACTATTTTCTAGGATGATTTATCCCAAATTCGCTAAAAAAGAGAGGAAAAAGTGGATGGTGTTATATAAAATCAAGTAATTTTTGTTGCTTTTTTATGCATTCAAAAAAGGACCTTTGGCAATAGATTTATCATTTTTATCAGTAATAAAGCTAGACAAAAAGAAAAAAAAAAGGTGCACTCAAATATAACAACGGGATTGCTTCATGTCAATTATACTTGGGCTCTTTAAACGGTTTCCCTTGTAACTTTACGCAATTGATTGCTTATGTGAGGTGCCAATTGACTTGCTTTGCAGGTATTAGAAAACATTAAGATCAAAGTCAACGATAACGTTGGACTTCTAGCAGTGTTGGACTCCTAAGTGTGTTATGCATGTGTCGTGCTAGCATCGTGCATGTGTCGTGCCGACATCGTGCGTATTATGTGCATATTCCAACTAAGGGTGAGCGTGGTTCCCAGTTCTAAAGAGGGAGGTTCCGGTTCCCAGAACAAGAGCTTTCTGCTTGGATGAGGACCGACAACATATAACAGAAGCACAATTGATTGCAACATCCAGAAACGAGTCCTCCAAATTCTAGTTGAGAGCGAGTTTTAAGGACTTTCTATCAATTATCAACCCAGACTCCATAACACCTTCCTTTGCAGAAGTTAGTTGAGATTTTCTTTTTCTAATTTTCTTTGATATACTCTCCAAAGATGCCTAAAATGATTGACATTTGAAAGGAAAAAAGAACGATCAAAGAATATGTAACATTAGGCTAATGGGCCCCAAAAGAAGAAACAGAAAAAAAGTTTTAAAGGCCCCAAAAGAAGAAACTGAAAAAGAAATTGAAAAGTCATTAAAGCAAAAAGGAGAGGGGAGATGGTTCGGTTAAATAGAAGCTGAGGGGTCCTCGACCAGAAAGAAAAGAAAGAAAAAAGAAGAAGAAGAAGAAGAAGAAGAAGAGAAAAGGGAAGAAAAGAACGGGGTTTTGGCATGTGCACGCCTCGGATGCCTCGCCAAGCCGACTCAACTCCATAACGCAGCATCCGGTAAGAGATCAAGCCCCTCGTTCGTTCAATTGAAGTAATTTTTGGATTTAGGACTCAAATTCGGAAATTTTTGGAAAATTGAGCGGCAAAGTCCAATTTTGGAGTCATTGAGCTGCGTATTTTTGTAGGAATGGTAGTTTAGGGTGTTGTGGAGCCGTGAGATTTTACGGATCGTGATTTAAGCTTATGGTTTGTCCGAAATAGACTTTCAAAGTTTCCCATGCGCAGTGAACAGTACGCGTCCAGCAGCTTTTGGCCGTATTTTGTCATTTTTCAGCTTGATTTTGGGCGGCCAATTTGGGATTCTTGTAATATGTGTCAAGAGCTCTCTATTGACTATAAGTACGTTCGGATCGGGGTTCGGAAGAGAGTTAAGGCGCAATCAAGTTTTGCACTTAAACTTCATGTTGTGAGTGGCTTGAACAATCGCTTTGGTTATGCGATTTGTTAGCTCGTAGAAGTCCTTTTGTTAGAGTTAAGGCGTAATTTAGTTGTTTCGTAGTGGAGATAGAGTTTTATTAGATTTTAACATTTTTCTCGGGTATTTGATAGGGCCTTGAGTTTGACGATACGAGTATTGTTCGTCGTTTGGTCATAGACGACGAGGTGAGTGGTACTATATAAAATCATGTCTTGAAGTATGTATGTATATATATTGAATCAAGAAGAGCATTTTTATTGCATAAAAGCCAGATCGAGCAATTGCTACTCTTTGGTTGATTGTAAATGTTTGAAAAGCATGTTATATAAGGTTTGTGGAGAAATATATATGAAATTGCTTTGCGACTGATTTATGAAAAGATTTATGATGATTTGAGAAACAGATATGAAATGGATGATGGGCTATGTTGCAAAAATGTTATTTGTTTGGTTTAAGATATTGATTTTTGGATTGGAATTCTAGTATTGGAGAATGGTTATTTATGCTCAATATGACTGTGAACCCAGTGAGGGGTTTTTAGGGTATGCATACTAGGTTTAGGATATCCTTCTGAGCCCAGCCATCGGCTTTGTAGGTGGAGACCTTGCCAAGAAGAGAATCTTGGTCGCCTTGTTACAAGGCGTTGTGTCGTGACCATAGTTAGTTATTGAGCAAAAGATTGATCAATGGATAGACCATTAATATGTGTTTTTGATGGAGATTATTCAATGGATTCGACCATTAATACTTGACTTTTGATGGCGATTCAAATGAGTTTTCCATATTAGTATAAATCTTTGATGATAAGAAATAACTCTTATAAGATTCAATACGTATTTTATATATTGAGTTGGCGTTATGAAGTTTGGTATTGCTTTGTATACATGCATAGTGGTTGTTCGATCTGCTTAGAAGATATGTACTACTCACTGAGCTGTGGTTGCTCATCCCACTCCTCCTTTAATCTTTTCAGGTTCCTTAGCTACCGGCGAATAGAGCGAGTGCGCCGTTGGTGGGAAACTTTTGGGGAGTTCTATTTTGTTTTTGGTATGGTTTAAGGAAGTGGTGCAAATGATCCTTACTAGTGGTTGAATCGTCTGAGTTTTAAACGTATATCTCTTTTCTCTTTTTGGTGGATTATAGAAACTCTGATGTCGCAACCAATTTGAAGGTTTATCTGATATTTATATATATAAGTTAATATCAGTTTGTTGGTTGTGTTTGAGGCTGCGTCCTTTGTAAAGAAGGACGGCCACGTCATCCCCATTCTTTGTAGTTTTGGGGTGTGACAGAATATATATTACATCACCAAGATCGTATTTCCTAAGTCCAATGTTTGCTAGCGAAGCCCTTTCTATTTGGCCCTTTGCTTTCCTTTCTCACATGGAGAAAATCATTCTTCCTAAACAATGATCTTCCTAAAATACTCCTAAAACACAGGATAAATTGAATGAACTAATTACATGGTAAGGGAGCATAATATTGGCCTGTGATATTTGATGATTACAGCTTCATCAACATGTAATTGAGATGTTCAATATTATAGTGTCAACTTAAAACCGTCATAGTTCACTAAAATTTTAGGGATAAGTGTAATAGAAGTCCTAGTCCTAAAACTTGTCACGAAAATGCAATTGAGTCCTAAAACTTGCAAAAAGTGCAATCAAGTCCTAAAATTTATCAAATTGTTTCAATTAAGTCCTAAAATTAACACCGTCAACTTTTTTAATAGAAAATGCTCACGTGGCGCGGACATGCCATTTTAATAATTTTTCATTTTCCACATGGCTTTTTTTAATTATTTTTATTCAATTAAAAAATAGATTTAAAAACTAAAAAGAAAAGCTAAAATTTATTTTTAAAATTGTTAAAAAAAAAAGGCAACTCCTCCCTTGCCGACCCCTCGGTGACGATCACCGGCCCCTCGGCGATGGGCGGCGGCAAAGGAAGCACCGGCCTTTTTTTTTTTTTTTTTTTTTTTTTTTGAACTGTTTTGTTTTTTAAATAAATTTTAACTTTTCTTTTCTAGTTTTTAAATTTAATTTAAATTAAAAAAAAATTTTAAAAAGCCACATGGAAAATAAAAATTAATTTTAAATGCCACGTCGGCATTTTCCGTCAAAAAAGTTAATGGTGTTAACTTTATGACTCGATTGAAATTATTTGACAAGTTTTAGGACTTGATTGCACTTTTTGTAAGTTTTAAAACTCAATTGCATTTTCGTGACAAGTTTTAGGACTTTTAATACACTTATCCCAAAATTTAATTGAGGTTTCAAAATTACTAAATAGAGTATGTTCGGAATTCAGAATCAGAATCATAAAGACGATATCAAGCACCCTAGTTGGCCCTCGCGCTGCTCCATGCTATCCATGAGCCAAATAGTTGTGTAATCTCTTCGAGTGACCTTTGTTTTGTCTTTAGCATTGAGATATAGACAAAGAACCAGGCCACCATAGCCATCCCCATGAATAGGAAGGCGGCACCCCTCAGGGTGACCGCTCTATATAGAATCATAAAACTCATGGACATCGTGTCGCTTACCACCTGGCCCATTGCAATGCCAATTGCGCACCCCTGGGCGCACAACCTCATCGGGAAGATATCTAAGCTATAGAACAATACTGCCGGCCCCATCCCAATGGAAAAGGAGGCTGTGTAGCACAAAGATGAGAAGACACATATGGCACCAGCCCACTTGACCTTCTCGTGGTGGTGGATGATACTGAGGGATACACCTAGGGAGGCGAGAGAATGAGCATTAACCTTTGCCACCCCACTCGATCAATGCTAATAACGCAAACCATGATGAACATGGTCTTTACAAGGTCCACTGCTATGACGAGGAGGAGTTGTTCCCTGTGGTTGACAATGCTTGTCTGCTAAAAAATGCGAGGGCCGTAAATAAGCATAATGTCAACTCCAGAAGCTTGTTGGAATAGGTAGATTCCAAACACACAAATGCTCATGTGTAGGATTGATCAGGTTGGGTGGATGATAGCCTACCACACGCTCTCTCCACTAGTCTAGCTAATGACCTCATCCAGCATCTAGCCGACGTGCCACCTCCTCCTCGGAGTTAGAGATCCGTGCCAGGATGCCCCTCGCCCCCTCCACACAACCATGCTTAATAAGCCATTGGGGAGATTCTGGCATGGCTAGAACCCCAAAAGCAACTAAGCCAAAAGGGATTCTTCTTAAATAGAACATGTAAGATCGTGCGAATTTGGTGCGCATCTTGGATAAGAAATAGTGGGAGACATAGGCCAGGAGGGTGCCCCCGTTCATGAAAATCTGAAACACCCAAACAAGCATAAAAAACAATCAACTTTTTTAACTTAAATTTTCTAACATTAATTTTTACTTAGACAAAAGTTGATGATAAATTTTTTAAAAAGAAATATATGCTACAAAATTAGGAAGGAAAAGAAAAGAAATGACTACCTCAGGGAACGACGTGAGCAAGCCGCGGTAAAAAGTGGGAGATATCTTCGTAATGTAGACAGAAGCTATAGTAAGGGCATAGCCCGCCTCGATATTGATGATAAGGCGGCCCAATAGTAAGTAGAAGAAGCCTGGCCCAAAGATCATGAAGAGAGAGCCGACAAAGAGAATGGTTGTAGCCAACACAACCTTGATACGGCTGGGAAGTCTGTTGGAGGTTAGTGCCGACCCAAAGAGGGAGAAGAGTTTAGATATTCTCAACCACAAATTATTGTCCTCATTACTCAAATGTAGGTCTAGCTTTATGTATGCGCTCGCCTCACTCATCATTCCAATTTCTACCAAAAATCTTATTTGTTATGCTAATATTCCAAGTAAATTTAGCCACATATAAGAAATTGAAAACATAAAAATGAAAAAGAAAATATTATGTGAACTATTTTCTAGGATGATTTATCCCAAATTGGCTAAAAAAAAAAAGGAAAAAGTGGATGATGTTATATAAAATTAAGTAATTTTTGTTGCTTTTTTATGCATTAAAAAAAGGACCTTTGGCAATAGATTTATCATTTTTATCAGTAATAAAGCTAGACAAAAAGAAAAAAAAAAGTGCACTCAAATATAACAACGGGATTGCTTCTTGTCAATTATACTTGGGCTCTTTAAACAGTTTCCCTTGTAACTTTACGTAATTGATTGACTTACATGAGGTGCCGATTGACTTACATGAGGTGCAAATTGACTTACTTTGCAGGAATTAGAAAACATTAAGATCGAAGTCAACGATAACGTTGGACTTTTAGCAAGCGTTGGACTCCTAAGTGTGTTATGCATGTGTCGTGCTAGCATCGTGCATGTGTCATGTTAGCATCGTGCGTATTATGTACATATTCCAACTAGGGGTGAGCGCAGTTCCTAGTTCTAAAGAGGGAGGTTCTGGTTCTCGGAACAAGAGCTTTCTGCTTGGATGAGGACCGACAAGCAACAACATATAGCAGAAGCACAATTGATTGCAACATCCAGAAACGAGTCCTCCAAATTCTCGTTGAGAGTGAGTTTTAAGGACTTTCTATCAATTATCAACCCATACTCCATAACACCTTCTTTTGCAGAAGTTAGTTGAGATTTTCTTTTTCTAATTTGCTTTGATATACTCTCCAGAGATGCCTAAAATGATTGACATTTGAAAGGAAAAAAGAACGATAAAAGAATATATATTACATCACCAAGATCGTATTTCCTAAGTCCAATGTTTGCTAGCGAAGCCCTTTCTATTTGGCCCTTTACTTTCCTTTCTCACATGGAGAAAATCATTCTTCCTAAACCACGATCTTCCTAAAACACTCCTAACACACGGGATAAATTGAATGAACTAATTACACGGTAAGGAGCATAATATTGGCCTGTGATATTTGATGATTACAGCTCATCAACATGTAATTGAGATGTTCAATATTATAGTGTCAACTGAAAACCGTCATACTTCACTAAAATTTTAGGGATAAGTATAATAAAAGTTCTAAAACTTGTCACGAAAATGCAATTGAGTCCTAAAACTTACAAAAAGTACAATCAAGTCCTAAAATTTATCAAATTGTTTCATCGAGTCCTAAAGTTAACACCGTCAACTTTTTTAACGAAAAATGCTGACGTGGCGTGGAATGCCATTTTAATAATTTTTCATTTTCCACATGGCTTTTTAATTATTTTTTATTCAATTAAAAAAATATATTTAATAACTAAAAAGAAAAGCTAAAATTTATTTTTAAAAATTGTTTAAAAAAAAGCCTTAGTATAATTCTCACTAGAAGTTATTTTGTAGATTGGAGAAATCGACTAATATATAGGGCTCTTTGACAAAACCTCAAATCTTGAGGGTGAGGGTCACGTCATGTTTCTCAGTAACAATGTCGGTTAAAATCCTAAACTCTCATCAAACATGGGTTCGAAAGCATTCTTCACCGCGACAATCAGGACACGATGTCGGAAACTCATGCTTAGCAACTGCACTTCCACCGACCCGTTACGCATCTCTCTTTGAAGTTTCTGGTACTCTCGTCGCGCACCCTCGTGCTATGGAATCTTGTGGTGGGTCAGTCATAAAGTATCAACAAGAGTGTCGATGAACGACTAGCTAATGTTTTGGGATTCAAAAAGATCAATATTGCCAAAACCCCAGCTAATTTGTTCTTCTTGGACATCAGCTTTTTATGACTGAAAGTTCACCAATTTACCACACATGAGGGCCTGCCAAAACCCCAGCCCGGAAGAGGAAATCATAAAGATTTGCTCCCATTATCTTGACTAGTTACTTCACGTGAAACTCGAACTCATGAGCAGAGAAGTTGCGGAATCTATATGAAAGGAACTCTACAACTTCATCTACAAGCAAACTTGCCCAATCTAGTGAGACATACTGATAAATACATGATTTTGATGCCCTGTTCATGCAACTAAAACATGGAAAGGGAGTGACCAGAGCACATATGGGGCATTCTGAAATAGCTAGTGTTTGCATGTAAAGCAGCTGACATTCAATAGGTAGCCATGCTAAATTTATCCAATTTTGGCTCATCGGCAGATTGGGCGATGAATGCGGGGTCGAGGCTGTTGTACAGTGTAAATTCTTTGAGCCTCTCAAAGTATGATATTTGCTTTGTGACAAGCTCAATAGGCAGTCTGAAAATGTGCTCGGCATTTTCCCATACCCTACAATAGCAAGGAACCTATTTATATGATACCTTAAAACAAAATACTAAAGCAATGAGCATGATGAAAATTCATGATGCCAACGCAGCATTCTCAATTTTATCTCTCTAAAGCAACCGAGAGAAATTGCACAAAGTCATTTACAAACAAAAGTTATTTGGTTATTCATTCCCTGGGTAGGAGATTTATTTTCGATTTTTGAAGGGGTCCCCCGCTTTCGCATCATTAGTTTTTCCACCAGCTTTCATAAAACCGTTGGCTGAAGACATTAATTAGTACAAAAGAGATACAAGACAACGCATGCAAAAGGTTAAAACAACGTGATGCACGGTCTTAGCTACATATAGGAATCATGCAATGCTTCCTTAACCAAAACTCAAACATATGTAGATGTTATTTTACAAGGTGAATGCTAATATAATCATGAAAAAGCAACTAACAAATCCAAATAGACTTCACGTTACAAAGTTGATCGAACTATCGAGGTGTATAGAATTTTTCCTCCTTTTGTCACTTTGCTGGAAGTACTAAATCACATAAATCAATTGTTGTAGGCGCGTCATACCAAAGCTTCATTTGTCTACATTCATTGGGGCTAGCTATCCTTAAATTGCTTTCAAGAATAGATAACTCTATTTCCCATCTTCCACCCAACGCATTCCCAATATGATACGGATTTCCCCACTGCCCTTCTCTCCCAGGCAACACAAATCAAACCATATTCTCAGTCCGCATGCCACTCGTATAAGCACATTTTGTCCCCATTCAGCAGATGGATCTGTATAATGGAATGCGGGGGCTCTTGCCCCAACTCACTTCTCTAATATTTGGAGACAGCTGAAAGTCAAAGAGTTATGTTCCAATATTTTGAACCCAAAAATAGGTTTTGCCCTTATTAAAATTTTCCAAAAGATACAAATATTTTCAAATCTTTCCTGTAAAGGAAAGCAAGGGTGAAAATTGCATAGATCTTATTTATCAAGGTTTATGACATATAAATGAATTCATGCTCACCACGCCCGTTAACGTCGTTTTTGTACTTACGGAACTCCACACTCATAGCTGCAGCTAATCTTAAACTTGCCACAAGGACTTACAAGCTCTTGACTATAGAAGGTGCAACGTCAAACCTTAAACAACCATGTTCTAATTGGTTCTAATTAGGAAAAACTTCTCATCATAGAAAATAATCACTTCCAGTCTCTTCCTCACAGCAAATCAACAGTAACATTAAAACTTTCATACCAAAAGTCATGACGACAAATACTACGGTGGAAATGGCCAAGGACGTGACCTACTTCATAGGAGCCACAATGGCTAGTGAAGAAATATCCCCCTTAGCCTCCCAATAAGCTCTACGACTTCGGCTGGACCTAGAAGTTGAAGCAGCCACCATCACCAAGACTCCGTACCTAAAAACCTTAGTTTACTTTGCGACGGCAGCCCCATCCATGCACGCAATGCACCGCATGCATAGTAGCCAGAGCACGCACACCGAAGAACCCAAGGTCCAGTCCATGGCTTCGACCGCTCACCTAGAGCGTTAACTGCAGATGTCACCAAACAATGAATCCGACATGTGAGAGAGATGGAAGAATTAGAGGCCATGGACGTGTAGCCCGATTTACATGTGCATCAAAAAAGAAAACGCTCTTGTTGATGTTCCAACTATTGGAAATGGCGAAATGCTACTCAAATAGAGTGGGGAAGGAGCAATAGACTCAGCAGTGTTCTCTCTATTTCCGCCACAATAGATGTTGCTAAGGTTCTCAAGAGACCAATGCGAGAGAGAGAGAGAGAGAGAGAGAGAGAGAGAGAGAGGAGAGCCAGCTGCTGAATTATAGCCATTGATGAGGCTTCGGAGGTGACACGAGAGGCGAAGGGGGCTTGGGCCAAACAACTACGATCAAGTAGGGGTCTTGGGGGAGGTGATATGCCAGAGGCAGATCTGAGCAGCACCTGTGACCGGCAAGGGCTTTGGGGAAGGGGGAGGTAGAGGCGGAGGTGGAGGTTGAGGCGACTGGGCATGTCGAAGAAAGAGAGAGAAGGTGTCTTTGTTAAACAGAAAGCAAAAAAATGCTTGAAAATTGAAAAGAGCATAGAGGTTTTTGAGTGGCAAGAGCATTAATTATTGCTTTTACTGAGTCTCTTTTCAATCGGCAGCCAGAGAAGAGAAAAAAAAATCTTCTGACTTTAGACTTCTCTATTTTCCGGTTGGTCTAAGTCAAAGGACACGTATCAACCTATTAGTGGAGACACCTTAGCTCACATGTGCCATGTAGGACGATGACGTGGTGATTTCCAACCACTAAATATTTTCTCCTGAAGATGGTGGTTATAGATCAAAGTGCACTTGAAAAGAGGTTCAAGATGACCCTATTATCAATGAAAGGGCAGTTCAAGAGGAACACAATGATTTGGAGTAGACTAACGACCTTGAAGTACCTATCTTGAGGGGGTATACACGTGTGAGAAAAAGTCAAAGGTAATTAAAGAGAACTAGAGACCTATGATGAGGCAAAGAAAGATGTATCTCACATGCAATGGGGGTGTACTATGAAAGACGATATGGGCTCGTTACTTCCAAACAAAACTTGGGAGTTAACCAAGTTGTCCATAGGTAAAAAAGTTTCGTCAAACAAGTGGGTGTACAGGATTAAGAATAAAGCAAATGGTAATATCAAATACAATGCAAGACTTGTGATCAAGGGCTTCTCTAAAAAAGAATGGATCGACTACTCCAAGATATTTTCACCAATAGTGAAAATGACATCAATCAAAGTTCAACTAAGTATAGTTGCAATGGAGGATCTTCATCTTGAGCAGTTAAACATGAAATCGACATTTTTACACGGTAACCTAGATGAAGAATTACACATGGCACAGCTTCACCAAAAAAAAAAAAAGAATTACACATGGCACAACCTAAAGGTTTTGAAATCAAAGGAAATGAGCACATGGTATGTCATTTGAATAAAATCTTGTATGGCTTGAAACAAGTTTCGCAACCATGGTACCTAAAATTTGATGGTTTCATGGAAGAAAATTGATTTGCACACTATGAGGCAAATCATTGTGTTTACTTTTGCAAGTATGACGATGGTGATATCATGCATCTCTCTTTCCATGTGGATGATATGCTGGTGGCTAGCTCTAATATGAAGAGAATCACAAAAGTGAAGAAGATGTTAACATTGCAGTTTGCTAGAAAAGACTTGGGAGATGTCAAGAATATTTTATGCATGAAAATCACTAGGGAACGGGAAAATAAGAAAATATGATTTTGTAAGAAGACTATGTGAATAGGATGCTAAAGAGATTTAACATGGATAAGGCAAAATTGGTTGCGACTTCTCTAGCAAGTCACTTCAAGCTTTTCTAAGATATGTGTCTAAGTACTTAGACTTTGAAAATGAGATAACGGTAGTTCCATATGCATCAGCAGTGGGAAGTTTGAGGTATGCCATGGTGAGCATGAAACTAAACATTGCACAAGTAGTGGGAGTTGTGAATCGATCTATGCATAACCCAAGTAGAGAGTATTGGAATGTAGTAAAATGGATATTGGGATGTCTAGCAGGTACATCAAATTATTCTTTTTGTTATGATGGTATATTTTTAAAGTTGTAAGGTTATGTGGATGCATATCACTTGAGTGATCGAGATAGTGGTAAGAATATTACTAGATATATCTTTACAATTGCAAGTACATTAATAAGTTGGATATCTCAACTACATAAAGTAGTGGCTTTATCGACAATGAAAGTGGAATAGTGGAGATCATGGAGGCCTCTAGGTAAATTATGTGGTTGTAAGATTACATGGAGATGTTACATTGAAAGTAGCTAGTGAGCATACTATAGAGTGATAGTCAAAATGCAATACACTTAGCAAAGAATGTAACTTATCACTCAAGACTAGACACATCAAGAAGCATTATCATTTCATCGGTTAGCATTGAAAGATAATGAGTTAGAGCTATAGAAAATTGATAGCTCGAAAAATCCAACTAATATGTTTACCAAGGTAGTAGATAGAGAAAAATATATTTTCTATACTATTATCATTAGTATTATTCCATGATGATTGATGAAGAGTATCGTAGAGACACAAATTTTTCAGTTACTAGCTTTGAAGAAGATGGATTCGAAGTTGTTTGGTACACCAGGGGTAATTGTCTTCAAGTGAGAAATTGTTGGTAGATTAGGCCAAATCTTTTCTAGGTGGGACTTTTTTTATTGTCTTTTCTATTAATTTTGCTTTTTGGGTTAAAACCTACACTTTTATATCAGTAATAGTTAGATGCTAACCGTCAAGACACTGAAAAAAGAAAATAGAGAGGAAAGAAACGGAGAAAAAAAAAAGTGAGTTTTATTTTTGTGAGAATTCTCAATCTCTTTGTACTCCAATCGTGATAAAAGATAATCGTCATATTCTAACTTTTTTCAAAATCTCATGAAATCGTAGAGTACCTCTGCATGGAAATGTATCCCAAGTTTGGGTGAATTTTAATAATAAATTTTTTAGTGTGTTCTTCTAATTATGTTCTTTATTATTATATTTTGTTTGAGCAGATTGTTTGCGTGTGTTATTTTTGTAGAATCGACGTGTGATTCCTAACATAACTCGTGTCATAACAAGGGAAAAAAAACGCCAATGATTTAAACGTTGATCGACAGATGGGTATTCTTTCTCGAAATGATCATATGTCTTATTAACAGATGCGTTTTCTTTGTACATGTATGAATGCTGTATTTTTAATATACGATATTCCCATCTACATGCACGGAACGTCGTGCACGTTAAAAGATCTTCTTTACCAGCTTAGGGAGAGAAAACCAATGCCTAGCGATTGACAAATTCATTCTTCTCCATGTAACTGTAAGGACAATAACCCAAGCGGGTCTCTGGATTAGCAAAATTTATTTATTTTTCTCCATGTAATTAGTGAGGATGATAACCAAAGTCGGCCCACGCTCACAATAATCATTAATCGCCCCCATTCCCAAAACGACCCCACGTTTCTCATGAATACCTTCGAATCTCGTTCCCACGGTCTATATCGGAAACATGATCGAATCATCTTTCGTTCTTTAATAATACACCCAATTTCTTTTCATCGTTGTTGCGTTTCGCTTTACCAAAGGCGTATGAAAGGAGTTGCTTGCCTTTAAGCTTTACGTGCAACAGAAGAAACTCATTCCATTCCCACATTCTTTCTTCTTCTTCTTCCTCCACATTTCACTCGAAAGAGAACACACGCCATGGCTGTCGTGCGGAACAAGCACTTGGTTCTTGGGTTAGTCCTAGGGTTTTGTCTGGTCTTTTCTCTGGGTGAACTCGAGCGGTTCGTAGAGTCGCCGAAAGCGGATGGGTCTCTCGCGTTCTTGGTCGTCGGAGACTGGGGAAGAAGAGGCAACTACAACCAAACCGAAGTTGCTCGCCAGGTCACGCTTCTGTCTTTCTCTCTTCCTCCTTTTTTCTGACTTTCTCTATGCTAGCCGTGTCATCTAGCCCTCTCTTTGAACAAGATCATAACCAGCGTCCACATAAAACGCCTGATTAATCTTTTTTCTCCTTTTATACCAAACGCCATCGTTAATCACAAGAAAGACTGACTCCGAGCGGGATCGTCACAAGAAAGTGCTTTCTGCCTACCGCCACAAGAAGAAGAGGAACGTCTTGAGTTCGGACCTCCGTGTCGCTAAAATTTGTTCATTATTATTTTTTTTTTTTTTTTGGGTCGGTCTCTAAAACTTGTTTGGAAACTATAGAATAGCGTGCTTTTGTTATTAAATGATTTTCCTTGATTATAATCAATTGTTTGACGATTACGTGAATAAGATGATAATGTTAGGAAAACAGACAACACGATGTCTGTCATTGTCAACTTGATCAAGACCTTAGTGGGGGTTCGCTAATATGGCCATATTCCACAGCGTCTGAACAGTTCCCATCCAATGATTGTTGAACATGTGGCACGTCATGTAGTAGAATCATATTCTCGAGAAGGTATCATTCCCTTGGATATTCGATGTGCGGGGGTCCCCCACCAAAAAAAAAAAAAAAAAAAAAAAGGCGGGGCGGGGACAAAGTAACATTTTTCACCCTAGTTCACCTTTGGTAAAAAAAAAATCAAAATATAATTAATTAAATAGAAACGAACGTTAGCGTCAACCATATCCCATAGGACAATCGACGTATATATCAGTGATTTCTAACTAAAATTAATAAAATTGACTCAATTAATAATATGCCAAAAGATTTAAAACTTAATTGATAATATTAAAATATTTAGAGCTGAATTTATAAAAAAAATGAATATATGATTTTTTAAATAATTCCCCACACATATGTTTATCTTTTCGTTTGATCTGGCCACAATACCTTTTTCCTCAAATAATGTCTAACCTGCTCCGCATGGACATTAAAAAGTCATCATTCTTTTTGGGCAGTACATTCTTTGAACGGTAATGAGCTTATCAATATCTCATATTTTGCCTATATTATATATATAGATGGGAATAATTGGAGAGAAGCTAGACATCAACTTCGTGGTCTCGACGGGCGACAACTTCTACGAAGATGGCCTCACGGGCGTGGACGATCCGGCTTTCAAAGAGTCCTTCGTCAACATCTATACACATCCCGGACTTCAGAAGCAGTGGTACAACGGTAAATATTCCCCAAAACCCTACAAAATAAATGGGCGAAATCACAACGTAGCTATGAAATATTGAAAAATAGTATATGACAAGGGGTCTTCTCTTTTTTGACAATTTCTATTGCGGTCGTTTCTCCAGTCTTGGGGAATCATGACTACAGGGGAAACGTGGAGGCACAGCTGAGCCCGATCCTTAAGAAAGTGGACAGCAGATGGCTTTGCTTGCGATCCTTCGTCGTCAATGCCGGTAAAGCAACATGATAGAACCCACCCCTTGGTGCCCCTAAACTTTAGGACAAAGTCAAGTAAAAGAATTTCGTGACCAAATAGATGTGCTTATAGAATCTAATGTGTTTCTTGTTCATCGTGTTTCGGTTTTTTCGACAGAGATTGTGGAGCTGTTCTTCGTGGACACGACTCCTTTTGTGGACGAGTACTTCACGGAGCCAAAAGCCTATGACTGGAGTGGTGTGCTGCCCAGAAAGCCTTACCTCTCCAATCTCCTCAAGGTACTAACCCTAATCTCGTGCGCTCATGAAGTATTCTTGATAAACATGCATTGGGCATTATAAGTATGTAAGTTCTCTTTTGAAAAAGCCATGGACCGAAACGCAGAACGTTTCTGGCAAAACCCTAGTCCGTGTACTTGTTGCAACCCTCTCTCGTGGCCTTTGACGTGGTTGTAATACAAAAGACCAAGAACTCACTAAGATTGACAATTAAGCAATTCTTGATTACTGCGAATCAGATTGAGCATCTTAATTTGCATCTTGCTTGTGGAACGAAGAACTAATCTCTTAGACTGCTGTGCCAGGACGTGGATTTGGCTCTAAAAGAGTCGAGAGCGAAATGGAAGATCGTCATAGGTCACCACCCCATCAAAAGTGCTGGAGAGCACGGCAGCACAGCTGAGCTAATCGCTCAGCTTCTTCCTATCATTCAGGTCCCTTCATCTAGATATATCTTTCAACCAAAAGAAAATCTAGATATATTAATTGTATATATCGGTTGATCGGCCAATTTAATCACGCCTTTTTCATTTGCATTTTATGTGTCATTCAGGCAAACAGCGTTGATCTCTACATAAACGGCCATGACCACTGCTTGCAACGCATCAGCACTTCCGATAGGTAGTTGTTTTTATGAGATGTGTGATGAAAGATCGTGACTAGTCATCAGTCATCACTGTTGAGCTCTCGATATCCTAGAAAGAAATAATGTCATTACCCTTTTTATTACTTTCTTTCTTTTCAAGTGCAGTCCTATTCAGTTCTTGACTAGTGGAGGCGGATCCAAGGCGTGGAGGGGTTACGTGAGCTGGCCAAATCCAGAAGAGCTCAAGTTCTACTACGATGGTCAAGGATTCATGACTCTGCAAGTCACAGAGGCCCATATCGACGTCGTTTTCTACGACATTGAAGGCCATGTTCGTCACCATTGGAGCGTTTGATCGCCCATTTGTCACCATCATATGAGCAACCGACACTTGAAAAGTTATGATTGATTATGTAATGCCAAATTTCTACTAAGAGACTAATGTAAGAGTTTGTCATGTTGTATAAGTAGGTACGTACGTATGCCTAGCCTAATGCAAGAATTATATCAATGAGACTATTACGTTTGGAGTTACAAATATATATTATTGTCATTTGGTGGCATTTCATTGCTACGAATTTGATCTTAGGGCATATCAAGAATGAATATTAATGTTAATCAAGACTAGGACTGAAACTTCAATATGTCCTTTGAAGAATAAGAGGGACGGGGTATTGGATCTACAGATATAGTTTTCAAGACACGAATTCAGCCACGATTAGATGCAAGTGGGGGCCGATCCATATGGCTGTTGCCTTGTTTAATTGTCTAAAAGTACAATTAATTATCGTCACTTAGTGCAAAAGTTTTGACGCGAATTTGTTTTGTTATTATCGTTAATATCCCACTAATTAATGATTATGTAACATAATTAATGCGTCACTAACGTACGAGCATAGTCATTAAGAATGATAATTCATTTTTCGACATTTTTGTCTTATAAGAGCTGTCACTCGACCAAGTAGAAAACCTTTCGACAAACGCTCCACCAAGGAGTTCATCTTTTGTCTTCGTTTTTCCTTATATATTTCATCTTCAAGCACTTTCCTTTTCATGTCAATTTTCAATTTCAGTGATGTAATTCGTTTTAATGCATGTCCATCTTGATATTCTTTAATGTCCTCGCAGTTTACAACTCAATCACATTAAAGATGATTATCGCTCCATCCAAGCCCATTTCGATCACTTTGTGCTTGATTGTGAAATTTGCAAAGCAATTCCAATCCCTCTTCATCATATGAAAGCAAGTTTTAAACCAATCAACTCAATCAAATTTTTTTTCTTCATCAGTTATTGAAACTTGGCTAAAAATTGTTGAAAGAAAATTATGGCCAAATTGACAGCTTTTGTAAATTTTTATTAATTTGTTTCTTTCTTTTTCTTATTTTTCTTCTTCTTTTTTCCTATTACTGCAAGGGCCCGGTGGTCGCATTTGCCCAATGGTCGACAAGGGTCGCCGGGGCATTAGCAGTGGCCAGCAAGACCACTAGCCTTATAGTGAAATAAAGAAAAGAAAAGAAATTAAATTAATTACATTACATTAAATTAAATAAAAAATTGAAAATTTTAAAAACTGCAAAACTTGTCCATGCCAGCAACGCTCATGGAACGTAGGATGATTCGACATCCATTTTATCGATTACTAGACAAAATTGGTTGGAGGGACTAATTGGCAAATTATAAAAAAAAAATTTAGGACTAAATTGATATAATCAAAAATTTTATGATTAAATTGACCGTCTTATAATAGATTTACCACTTTTGGGCAATTTTTCAGAAGTTTCGATTGCATAGGTGCACATGTATTTTCGTTGATATCTCTTTGGGCAGATCCACAAATCGATTTTGCCCAACACGATGCAAGCGTTTTTTTCAGTTATCATCCCTCGAAAATGACCGAAATAAGTAAAATGCCATATTTTCAATTACATCGATTTGCATACGTTGTGTTAATTGGCAGAAGTATAATTCAGAAGTCAAAATCAAGGAAAAATTCAAGAAAATTCCGTTCCAGCCCCTGTACAGGTCGTCAAACTCGAAGTATCCCTGGTCCTCGTCATTATCCCGAATCACTTCTTGAACTTGAGAAATGTGTACCAATTTCCAAAAGTGCTTTACGTCGATCGCTTGGTGAACAAAGTGGCTGCTTGTGGAAGATTTATTGTGAAATATAAACGCCCAATAATGACCAAACTTCAGCTTCAGTATCACTTTCTGCAAATAGTAACCTTTTCCAATTTAATTTTCTTTTCCGATGCCTGGAAACAAAATCCCCTAAAATGGGCAAAGACATTGTATTCAAATCCAGGTAAGCAATTTGACCAAAAACAAAAAAATCCAGGCAAACAATATTAATATTTACATAAAGGAAAAATAACACAAAGAATCTCTAAATTTTGCCTAATGTGCACTACCGTCTCTAACTTCATGATAGTGATAACAATAAGCATACGTGATGATCAAATAGTGAGCATTTATCATTGTTAATCTCTCGATAACAATAGTGAGTACTTTGAAACCCGTAAGCCCTTACCTGGTTACCAGCAACAGGTGTTTGGGCTGAAAGTTCAAAAGATAAAAGAGCCTCTCACGCATTCTTAAATGAACACTTCAGCTTTGTGTTTGGGCTCAAAATATTAGGATCCAAAGCACAAATGCTGCATTTGATAGGCTGGACACAAGTCCGGATCAGATAAGGTTTTCTCATCTTTAGTGTTTGGGAATAATAAGTCCGGAATCTAAGTCCAAAATCAAGACCGGCGCTGCCTCAGCACCCATAAATCACATCTAACCATAGCATTGCTAGCCAACACGCAAGGGCCACCACCATGACAGCAAATCCTCGTCACCTCCGCGCTCGACCACCACCAAGACCTCTACATTTCACCACCCATCGCCATTGACACGATAACTCTTGGCTGACAATCTGTCACCTCTGATTCCACTTGGCAGGCCAACACCTTTGGTCAAGTTTTTGCTAGAACTTTAGTAATACATTTCTGAATTATTATTCTACTTTTTTTTTTTTAAACAAATACACTTATGTGACGAATTTGCTCCCGAAAGTTAGTCACGTGTTGTCGAGTGGTCGAGCTCTAAGCTCAATTCAATCAGAGTCAACTCCAGGGCCACATTGCAACTGATTTCTAAAATTCATGGGTCAAAAATCGACACCTGGAGGAGTAATTAATAGTGCATAGCAAGTAAACCATATAAGAAAAAATGAGATGTTTTTTTAAAGAAATAGAACTAACCATCATCAAATTTCTTTTTTTATTTTTCAATCTTCCATTCATGTGAGGGATATGGACTGTTGGGTCAAGGTTTCCTATCGATTCTCAGTGGAACACATGGATGACCTGACACCATATCATCTCTCTCTCTCTCTCTCTCTTCTTTTTTTGTGTGGATTTTATCAGTTGAACAATTGTAATGCGGTTATAGTCTTAGCTGTTCTTCGAGTACTTTCCAATTTTTCTATGCACATTCAAACATTTTGGCAGCGACAAATGTGATACTGTGCTTTGATTTTTGATTGTCGATTCAGATAAGCAATGGACAGTCGACGTAGTATTTCAGCGGATATGCCTATCTATCCGGTCGCAGCGTCTCTCTCACCACATCTGCGGACAACTCTCTCAACGGTCGCTGAAGCCACATGGTCAGAAAGCACTTTTCTATCGTTCCAGAACGACAATAAAATAGAAATCGAAACAAAAAAAAAAGGGGAAAAGAAAGGAGGGAGATTCTTTTTAACTGCCACTGGAGGCGTGGGAAAAGAGATATTACCTGTAAGCACTCTCAATTTTTGACCTCTGGTCTCGATATCTTGAATTAGCTGAAAGATGAGGCCAAGGTTGGTTCCGGATAATTCGTTCATTGCAGACTTTATACCTAAGGAATCTATTTGACTAAAGCACACAAGTTTCTGAGGTTGCACAAGTTGAATGTTCGTTTTGAAATGATCCCAAAATATTATTTAGCACACGCGTCCAAACTTCCATGTTGAATAAACAGTCACATAACTTAACAATACAGGAATGAGAATAAGGCCCTGTTTGGTAACCATCCAAACAGGGCCAAATTCTGATTCTTTGTTCCCGGAATCGTTTCGGCCTAGAATCGCATTTGGTAAAATTTTTGTTCGGGAGCAGATTGGGAATAGAATCAAGAACAAAAAAAAAGTTGATTCTTGCTCCGGAACGAATTTGAGAATCAAAATCAAGAATTTTTCTTCTTCCCTTCGGCCATCTCGCGACCGCCGTCCACCACCGCTCGCCACCGCCCGCCGCCGCCGCCGCCGTCCACACCGTCCGCCGACCGCCGGCCACCGTCGGCTTGCTGTCGCCGCCGGTCCGGCGAGCTCGCTAGACCGGGCGAGGTCCGGCGAGCTCGCCGGTGGCTGGGCGAGGGGCCGGGCAAGCCTCGCGACGCCCGGCCCCACCGGTGGCCGGGCGAGGCTCGCCCGGCCTCGCCGGTGGCCGGTAGGCGTCACCCGGCCCGGCGAGGCCGGCGGCCACCGGCGGGGCTGGGCGAGCCTCGCCTAGCTGCCAGCGAGGCTCGGCCGACGAGGGTCGGCCTCGCCGAGGGCCGGCGACGCTCCGGTGAGGTCGCTGGCCCTCGTTTGGCCGGTCGCCGGTCCGGCGACCGGCCAAAAGAGGAAGAAGAAGATGAGAAAAAGGAAAAAAAGAAAAGAAAAAAGGAAAAAAAAAGTAAAAAAAGGAAAAAAGTAAAAAAATTATTTAAAAATTAAAAGAAATTGATTTGGAACGTAATTAATGAAGCACGATACCAAACGCAATTCTATTCTAGAATCAGAAATTTTGGACAGTTACCAAACGGCTTAAAATGCTTAGAATCAGTTCCCGGGAACAGAATAAAAAAGAATTAGTTCTGATCAGAATCTACTCCCGGGAACAGAATCGTTACCAAACGCGCCCTAAGATGCTGGATGATAAAAAAAAGTACCCAAATTCCGATCACGGAAGCTGTGATGTATGTAGTATGTAAAGGTGAGTTATCCAAAAGACTAGAGACTTAAGTTGTTGTGGGGACAAATTCGTGACCTACCAAACATTATTTTCTTTAGGTTCTAACGATTTCTATTGACCTACTTATATTTTCTCAATAATAAAAATTCAATCAGGACAGAAGTTTTCCAAAATCACGGAGACAGCGAGGCTACAAAAGAAAAGCTGCCCACAACGGACAGGATAATTCAATGGCGACCCTTCAAATATTTTAATACTTAAACAGTCACCCTTCCAATAATAGAAGTAGCCTAACTTCTGCCTGCTTATAGCTTTTCTCAAAGCCGCTGTCGCTTCACAGAGGACTACAGTGCAAAGTGCCAAGCCAGTGGCATGGATCTCGTATTCTCTTATGATCCCTCGCATTATCAGCACAAGCCTGGATTTGCAGAAAGACTACCAAGAGCATAAAGCGAGTTAAGATAGGGAAAGACTCCTTTTTTTTTTTTTTTTTTTCATCTCTCCTCTTTTCTTCAACAAATACGTTTCTTGATGATTTCCCTTCAAGTTGAAGGCCGTGATCTCACGGCATTTAGCGAGGTCGAGCCTTACCCATGGCCACGGCGACCAGTTGGAGGAAAATGAAGAAAAAAAGAAAAGAAAATAGATAAATTAAAAACTATTAAAATAATATGAAAACTTAATCACGTCAGAGTTGGACATATCTCCTAAGCCGACCAACATCCATGTCGGCAATATTCAATGGAAATACCTCGAATGAATGAATTGACCTAGGTGAAAATATTTAGAACTAAATTGACATTAATAAAAATTTATGACTAAATCAGTCTCAAAATAATAGGTTTAAGACTTTTGTGAATGTCAAGAAATTCAAATTGATAACTCTATATCGTGTCTTATTAACATATATCTTTTCTTTGCATTCATATTTCCAATAGACGACATTCCCTTGGTGAAAAGTTGTGTACGTTATCTACTCTCCTAATGCCCAGCGATAAACAAATTCATTTTTTTCCAAGTAACTGGTGAGGGCAATACCCTAAGCGGGTACATAGATTAACAAATATATTTATTTTTCTTCACGTAACTAGTGAGGGCGATAACCTAAGTGGGTCCACACACGCACAATAATCATTAATCGCCCCCATTCCCAAAATGACCCCCACGTTTCTCATGGACCGGCCCTTGTCGATTTGTGGGTTATTAGGCTTAAATGCCCATGGATACCCTCGAATCTCGATCCCACGGGCAATATCGGTAGACATAATCAAACCATCTCCCCCTACTTTTATAATATCCCCCTTCCTCTTTGTCCACTGCTGCATTTCGCTTTCCCAAAGGCATATAAAAGGAGGTGCTTGCCTTTAAGCTTTTCGTGTAAAGGAGAAACTCCATTCCATTCTCTGTTTCTCTCTTTACCTTCACTCTCTCTCTCTCTCTCTCTCTCTCTTCTTCTTCTTCTTCCATATTTTACTCAATAGAGAACACACGCCATGGCTGTCGTGTGGAACGGGCTCTTGGTTCTTGGGTTCGTCCTAGGGTTTTGTCTGGTCTCTTCTCTGGGTGAGCTCGAACTGTTTGCGGAGTCGCCGAAAGGGGATGGGTCTCTCGCGTTCTTGGTCGTCGGAGACTGGGGAAGACGAGGCAACTACAACCAAACTGAAGTTGCTCACCAGGTCACGCTCCTGTCTTTCTCTCTTCCTCCTCTTTTCTGACTTTTTCTGTGGCTTTGTCGTGTCATCTAGCCTTCTTCGTAACCAGCGTCCACGTAAAACACCTGATTAGTTTTTTTTTTGCCTTTATACCAAATGCCATCAATAATCACCAGAAGATTAACCCCGAGTGGATCGTCACAAGAAAATACTTTCTGCCTACCGCCACAAGAAGATAAGGAACGACTTGAGTTCGGACCTCCGTGTTGCTAAAACTTGTTTGGAAACCGTAGATTTATGTGGTTTTCTCATTCCATGATTTTTTTTTCTTGGTTAACATGAATAAAAATTATATATTAGGAAAACTGACATCATTTATGTCTGCCGTGTAAAATGTCTGAGTCGTCATCAACTTGATCAAAAGCTTTGGTTCTCAACTTTATCTTGTCTATCCTCTCGCCCACGGATCAAGACCTTAGTAGGGATTCGCTGATATCGCTCTGCCCCTCTGAACAATTATCGGCCAATCAGGGTCGAACACGTGGCACGCCTATGCAGTAGAATCGTGTTCTCGAGAGGGTATTATTCTCTTGTTGATTCCATGTGCTCTTTCCTTCATGTTGGCGTGTGGCAACCTCCCCCACCAATGACTATAGGACAAATCTATTTATGTGAACCCGGTCCAGATAAGCCTATCTGCGCAAATAAAACTCCCTCTTTGAGTTTACTACAAAGGAATATTTTTCACTCAAGTTCGCCTCTGGTAAAAAAATATTAAAAATACCAAGATATAATTAACTATAATAAAACCAGAGTTCAACTTAATTAACTATATTAGGGATGTCTCTTTTAAATGGGTCCAAGACGGGACACTTACAGCATATTATTTATCTTCTTGTATGATCTGGCCACCGACTCTTTTTGCTTTAAATGATGTCTAACCTGCTCCGCATGGGGCATTAAAAAGTCATCATTCTTTTCTGGCAGTATATTCTTTGAATTATAATGAGCTTATCGATATCTTATCTTTTGTTTATATAATATCTATAGATGGGAATAATTGGAGAAAAGCTCGACATCGACTTCGTTGTCTCCACGGGCGACAACTTCTACGAAGATGGGCTCACGGGCGTGGACGATCCGGCTTTCCAAGAGTCCTTCGTCAACATCTACACACATCCCGGCTTGCAGAAGCAGTGGTACAGCGGTAAATATCCCCCCGAAAACCCTACAAAACAAGCGGGGGAAAAATCATAGCGTAGATATGAAATATCGAAAAAGAAATATGGAAATGGGGTCTTCTCCTTTTTGACGATTTCTTTCGTGGGTTGCTTTTCCAGTCTTGGGAAATCATGACTACAGGGGCGATGTGGAGGCACAATTGAGCCCAATCCTGAGGAAAATGGACAGCAGATGGCTTTGCTTGCGATCCTTCATCGTCAATGCCGGTAAAGCGACACGATAGGGACCAACCCCTTTATATGCCCCTAGACTTTTAGGATGATGTCGGATAAAAGAACATTCGCGATCAAAATAGATGTGCTTATATTAATTTAATACGTTTTAACTTTACTATTGTGTTTCGGATTTTTCGACAGAGATTGTGGAGCTGTTCTTCGTGGACACGACTCCTTTTGTCGACAAGTACTTCAAGAAGCCGAAGGGAGATGTCTATGACTGGAGTGGCGTGTTGCCCAGAAAACGTTACCTCTCCAATCTGCTCAGGGTAATAGCCTACTTTCGTTTGCTCATGAAGCATTCTTGACAAACGTGCGTTTGAACATTATAAGTAAGTTCTTTTTTTACACTGTCGTGGACCCTAGTCCGTGTCCTTGTTTGGAGCTCTCCCTCTCCCTCATGAGACTGCAAACTCTCTAAGATTTTGACTATTAAGCTATTCTTAATTACTACGAATCAGACTTCTTAATTTGCATCTCACTTGTGAAACAAAGAACTGATCACTTAGATTGCGGTGATAGGATGTGGATTTGGCTCTGAGAGAGTCGAGAGCGAAATGGAAGATTGTAGTAGGTCACCATACCATCAAAAGCGCTGGACACCACAAGAACACTGATGAGCTCGGCGCTCAGCTTCTTCCTATCATTCAGGTCCTTTCAACTAGATTTATAAAAAATATATGACACTTAATCAGCCTAGTTAATTACCTATCTCATTTATATTTAATGTGATCATTCAGGCAAATAACGTTGATCTCTACATAAACGGCCATGACCACTGCTTAGAACGCATTGAGACTTCCGACAGGTATGTGTTTTTGGTGAGAGTACATGATGATGAATTTTAACTAATCATCACCGTCTGTCGATGTCTTAGAAAGAATAATATCATTCTGACGTGCCCTTTTTAATATTATCTTTGTTTTGCAAAAGCAGTCCTATTCAGTTCTTGACTAGTGGAGGTGGGTCCAAGTCGTGGAGGGGTGACGTGAGCTGGCCAAATCCGGAGGAGCTCAAGTTCTACTACGATGGCCAAGGATTCATGACCGTGCAAGTCACGGAGGCCCAGATCGACGTCGTTTTCTACGACATCGAAGGCCAGGTTCTTCATCAGTGGAGCACTGCCAAGCCTCTTTTCTCCATCATATGAGCAACCCACCACTCCAAAAGTTATGACTATGTAATCTCGAATTTCACTTAAGTGGCTAATGTAAAAGTTTGTCATGTTGTATGAGTAGTTATGTAGTTATGATGCCTAGCCTACCGCAAGAATTTTCATCAATGAGACTATAATATATTATATATATTATTGTCATTCGGGGGCATTTCATTGCTACGAATGTGACCTTAGGGCATATCAAGTATATGAGACTTTTAATGAATATACTAATATTAATCAAGACTAAGACCAAGACCGGGTCACTACAATCTGTGTACTTTTTTTTTTTAGAAACAACAATCTGTGTACTTTAATCTGTCCTTTTCAAGAGTGTGGGTGGCGGAGTATTGGATAATTTTCAAGACATAAATTCAACCGCCATTATGTACCAGTGGGGACCGACGCATCTGACTTTTGCCTTGTTTAATTGTCTAAAAATTACAATTAAATGTTGTCACGTCACTTGATGCAAAAGTTTTGATGTGAGTTGATTTTGTTTTTACCATTAAATATCCCCACTAAAAATTATCAACGTAACTTAATTAATGCGTCGCTAGTGCACAAGCATACTCATTAAGAGTGACAATTCATTTTTCGACATTTTGCTCTTATTTCTTTGCTATTGCGGAGCGTCGGTTATCAGACAAACAACAGAATAACATTTGTATTACTGTTTTGATAAAGCAATATCATAACGTTATGTCTATCATGTTATAGGGTTTTATTATTTTTTAGAGAGAACGGGACCTACAAACTTTAATGATGAATATCTTTTTAAAAATATCAGGTAGTCGATTCTTGACCGTGGTTATTCACTCTTAAAAGCGCGGATTGAATCTACATCAAATGTCTTTTTCATAAAATCATCCTTAAGCATGAATAAGCAATTTGAAAACAAATTGCAAAGGGTACAATTCTTCGTTAGATTCCGAATATTCCCCTTGGAAACCAATGGACGAAGCTTCGTCCAACCATTCTCGGATGGGTTATTCGCAAATGCTATGTGCTCTTTCAAATTCATGGACCATAAAAGCTATTTGTGCTCGAGTGGGGACTGCAAAGCGATTTCAATCGCTCTCCATCATATGAAGATTTGAGGGATGATTGTCCAAAAAGTCCTAATCTTGTTATTTCGATTATGACAGTTCAGTTATAAGTCTTTTGACGATTTGTCATTAGCCATCCCCGCCAAATTTTATCTAAAATTAGTAAATATTCACTGTGAAATAAACACCTACTAATAACCAAACTTCAGCTGATTATCACTTCCGGCAAATAGTAACCTTTCCAGTTTAATATTCCTTCCCAATACCAGCAAACAAATCCCTAATATCAGCAACGAGATTGTACGCAAATCTTGGCAAACAACGTTGATCTTTACATAAAGGGAAAATAACACAAATGATCCTTAAGTTTTAAGTCAGTGTGTAATGTCATCTCCAAATTTTTAATTTATTTAATTTAATCTCTGACATTTTGGTATATGTTTAATTTAGTTTATGGACAATATGAAAATATTTAATCTTGTCTTGAACTTGCATCAAGGGAAGGATAACATTGGGTATTTTAATGTAGTCTAGGGACTACATTGGACATTTATCAAAAGTTTAAGAATCACATTAAATAAATTGAAAGTTCAGTGACAACATTGCATATTAGGTATTAAAGATCATTTGTACTATTTTCTCTTATAGAATCGGCCGTGACTACTACTTAGAACACATAAACACTCCCAATGGTTAATTGTTTTTGCAGACATCGCCCTAAAGAAAGAATCTAATAAGGTGCTAAAAAGATTAATGCTAACAATGATAGCGATAGCAATATTCATACATGATGATTATTAGTGACTATTTATCATCATTGATCTCTCGATACCTAGAAAGATCCAATCTCATTTATTGACTTATTATATCCATGTCTCTAGTCTAACCCTACATAGATCGCAAAAAGTGTTTTAGATACATATAAGCCTGATTCAGGACCTAGGAATTTTCATTTAGTCGAGAGAAAATAATGTCATTTTAATGTATCCTTGTGATATTTTTTTGTCTAGTGCAGTTCCAGTTCAGTTCTTGACTAGTGGAGGTGGATCCAAAGTCAAAGAGAGAGAATAGGACAGTAAGACAAAGAAAATTAACAGAGATCCTTATCCACATCGTTTTCTATGACATCAAGGGCAAGGCTCTTCACCCATGGAGCACCGCCTAGCCTCTTTTCTCCATCATATAAGTACCGTCACTTTGAAATTTTGTGATTTTGTGATGTCAAATTTCAACTAAGGGTGTGTTTATTTGAAGGAAAGAATATTCCTTTGATGAGTTTTTAAAACTTTCACACGTTTGATTTGCTGAAAAATCATTGGTCAAAAAATAATTGATGGTCAAATAATAATATTATTTTTCTAAAAGTGATTTCTTTTGTCATTTAAAATGATTAATCAATACAAATTTATTTCATTATCAACAACAATTTATATTTAAATATTTTGATAAATAATTAAAATATTTTTCTTTAATTTATTTTTATAAATGATTCAAATAATTATTTTTATAAAAACATTTTTTAAATTATTTATTTTTTGTGAAATAGACGTGCCATGCGATTCAAACCGTGTTCCTACGTAGTGTACTTCAATCTGTCCTTTCAGAAGAATGAGAGCGGTTGGGTATTGAATTTGTGGTTTGTACAGTTTGCAAGACACAAATTCAACCGCGATTCTTTTCAAAGTGGGGTCGATTGGTTTGATTGTTGCCCTTTGTTTTGTGGTATGAAAATACAGTCGATTACTGTCACGTCACTTGGTGCAAAAGTTTCAACGCGAGTTTGCTTGCAGTATAATCCATCTTATCACATGTTTACTGCCTCATAATTTATTTATTTTTTGGTCAAATACTACCTCCTAAGTTATCCGGCATGGATTAATTATGAAAAACTATAGCACATAGCATCGGTGTAAGCATAATTAAAATCTAATCAGTAATACATAATCCACATGGATAGCTATGACCTATCTCTTATGACTTACATGTGTACATTATAGAGGAAAATCATCCGATCGATCTAAATTTATTGTACGAATGTCAATTTAATTTGTCAATTCAATCTTAAAATTTTTATAATTGTGAATTTAGTCATAAATATTTTTGTGAATTTAAATGTGGTCTCTTTAGTCATTTTTTGCCAGAAATTGACAGCATAACAATCTAGTTATTGTTAGCCATTCTATGTAGCATACCATAACTCAAAGATTTCTAGCAAAAATTGGTTAGAAGACCTACATTGGAAATTTGCACAAAGATTTGGAACTAAATTGGCAAAATTGAATAATTTAAAACTAACTAGGCATCCATACAATAAATTTATGACTAGATGGACAATTTTCATGCATTATAGGGGTCCACTAAATCTCATTCTCTAGTTCCTCTATTCCTCTCTCTATCGGGGTGGCATATTATTAGTTATTAATTGAAAAAAATGAACTATTATGATTATCGGATTCTAGTATATTGTATGGCTTATTGTTATATATCCCGGTAATAAATGATCAATTTTGGAGATTATATAGTGTGACAATTTTAGTGCGTTAGGAGTGTATGGGTCTAGTCATCATATAACCAAGAGTGATAATTCGATTTTGGACAATTTACCCTCATTTATTTGCTATTACAAAGTGCTGGTTTTCAAACCAAAGATAAAATTACATCCGTTCTATTATTCAAAAATGCGACGTCATAACGTTATGGATATTGTATCAAAGGAAGCGAACTATAAACTTCGATGACGAATTCTTGATCATGGTTGCCTAGGATTGAATCTACATCAAATATATTTTCGCCAAATCGAACTATTTGAGTGCAAACTGCGAAGGACAAGATGCTGCATTAGATTCCGGATATTCTCCCCCTGTCCCCCGGGATTTTGATTTTTGTGGGGGATGTAGGAAGCTAAAAACCAAGGGACGAAGCTTCTTTACAGCCTTCCTCGGTCGATTCATTCTCAGATGATGCCAAGCGTTTTCCCGTGCCCGCTCGCGTAAGGAATGTGGCTTTCGTCCCGCCTTCCCCGGACGAGCCATCCCCGCTTCGCAACTGGTTTTTGGCTTACACGGTTTATGCGAAGGACGTGGCTTTCTTTGTCACATTGGTACCCCTCGAATCGACCCGACGCTGGCGGTTTCTCTTAGTTTATCATTCCTTGAAAATGTCAAAGATAGAAGGCGACACCGACCTGGGGGTTTTGAATTCCCGAGCACATGGATTATTGTCGTGTCGTGTTAATCAGATGGAGAATGATTCAGAAGTCAAAAATAGGAAAACAATTTTAGAAAAATTCCATTCGGCCTCTACATGGATCGTGTACTCCCCGGACCTTGGTCTTTTCTCCAATCAACTCGTATACTTGAGAAATGTTTATCAATCACAACGGGCTTCGTACATTCATCGCACCATGAAAAAGTGGCTGGTGCGGTGTAGATGCATCTCGCATGAGCGGTTTGGGGTTATTTTTTGCCTTTTTAAATTGCTTATGTAGATTTTTTATTTCTTTGGGAAAGAATGTTTACGTGGCATTTGAAGGGAAATGTCAGGTGTTCGGCGCTTTGCAACGTAAGTTGCGGGGAGGCTGACAGATCATTAGGTGTATTACGCGTGGCGCCCCGGTGGTGGGTGCCAGAATTTAGCGTCGTCGCAGGGGTTTACGTGGTGGTGGCTGTCAACCAAAGCGGTTCTCTGGCACAAAAAAAAAAAAAAAAAAAATGTTTACGTGGCATTTAAGAGATTGAAAAATGAATTAAAATTAGAGTGAGTTTATTGGGTTCGGCCTACGCGTAGATGAGAAAGCTGAAACTGTTTGAATTTGGGCTACACTAGGCCTTTCCTGCGGCCTAGTCAAAATTTGGGCTCAATACTATTAGACCTGTTTCCAAAAGATAAAGATTAAAAAAAAAGGGTTAAATTTCAAGAATCGTGAAGACATCGCAATTGCCTTTAAATAATAAGATCTACATTCTTGTAGAAATTCAAGGTAATCCATGTTTCAATTTTTAAGAGTCCAAAGCAAAACACCAAAAGAAAAAAATGGAAATCACACCGAAGAGTCGTAAGAAGTACCCACTATTATCGAAACTAACCCAATGTCGTCCTTGTGATAATCAAGTGAGTGTTTGTGCACCATGTATAAGTGCTGGAAAGACTTATGAAGATGATCTTATTGTAAAATAAATGACAAAGTGGATGAGTGTGGAACCGCAGAGCAATTTCAATCACTATGAAATTCGGATTGCCTTATGTGTACCTTTGTTTCTATTAACATTTCTTCTGGCACGCTTGCGGATCCATTTTCCTCAACACAATGCAAACTTTTTCCAGCTATCATCCTAAGAAATGACACAGATCAAGATGATATCATAATAGTGATTTTGGAGTCCTAAATACGTTGATTGATGTCATGGTGTGTTAATTAGAAAAAGCTCATGCACGGATCGTCAAATCTCAAAGTAACTGATGCAGTACTAGTGCATCTCATATGAGTAATTTGAAGGTATTTTTGTCTCTTCAAATTTCTTTCATGTAGAGATGAAAATGGATTGATAGGGTTAAATTTAGATAGGATTATAAATTAGTTCGACCCTAATTCATCTATGCAGCTCATATTGGCCCTTTTTTTTATTACTAAACAAAACAGATTAGATGGCCATACCTAACCCAACATATGCCCACACAAGTGAAAAGACGTCCCAATCGAATGAGAACAAGATGGCAAAGGACATCGAGACGGGAGAAAAATGACGGACACCCACAAGAAGAGCATTGAAGCCGACCTCCGGACCACGACCCTGATGAAGTCCTGCACCAGCAGAGCTGCCTGCTCTATGGGTTCACCATCATGACCATCACTAGCTTGCTCATAGCCAGGGTTGCTAGTTGCTTCACGCTCTTATCAGGAGATCACTCTTACCGACTTACTTTGTTAAAATCTCCAAGATTACCCAACGAAACAACAGATTCCTAATGAGAAACCTCACGAAAACTTGGATTCCCTCATTCCTCTCTATGTTGTTGTGGGCGCTTTTCACTGTAGAATTACCAACTTTAGTAGTAGTCTACACCAGTTTATCCTCTGATACTTGGAGACTTAAGAGGAAAAGCCAATATTTCTGTTGTAATATCAGCATCAAACATATCCTGCACCACCAGTTCATTTCACCTTGCATCCTTAGTGATGATTAAACCAGCTACCCACTTAGGATCCCTCCTATTTACAAGACCCCTAATTAGTCCTCTAGGCAGCCATTTATCTTCTCAAATCTTGATTTTTCCTTCATTTCCGACAACTCATCTAACCGGGGTATATATAGTATCCCTACCCAATAAAATGCTTTGTGAACCCTAAAGAAGTCGAGGACCCATTCTTGCATGCTAGAAATCACAACGGGGGAAATATAAACCTTTCATTAAGTGACTCCACAAAGAAAAAGGAGTTTGCATCATCCTCCAAGCTTGTTTCCCTAATATTGTCTCGTTGAAGATAATTAAATCTCTTTATCCAAGTCCTATTTTTTGGATTTTAGGACAACCCATTTCCTCCAATGCATTCCATATTGGCTCTCAACTTTTCTCCACCAAAAAGCAGCAACTTTCTGTTTAATGGCTTGACGTATAGAAAGAGGGGTTTGAAAATTAATATGGCATATGGTGATAGAGATTGCAATGCAACTTTAATTAGAATTTCTTTTCTAGCCTTAGACATCAATTTCTCTTTCCATCCTTCTAGTTTCATATTTACCATAGCGAGAATCCGTCCAAACATTTGGTTTGTTTTTTTTTTTTTCTTTTGCTTTTGCACCCAAATCTGAAGGTATTCCCAAATATTTGCTAGTCTTCTCTACCTCAGGAACTCTCAACTCAATGGTTATATTTCTTCTTAGGCTATGTGGGCAAATGCTATACCCAATTTGTTCAAGTTGATACATAACAGTATTGATTAAGACAACAACAACATTTTGGCATTGATTAATTCTCCCATTAAGAGAGATGATTAGATCATCCACAAAGAGTAAGTGGAATAAAGTTGGACAGAAGAACTTGTTTAGCTTTCCCCTTTATACACTCATTGGCAATTGCTTTCTTCAATAAGAAGGATACCACATTAGTAATCAAAATGAAGACATTAGGAAAAAGTGGCCACCTTGTTTGAATTCCTCATGAGGGTTGAAAATAAGGCAAGGGCTCCCCATTAAATTTGATGCTGAAAAAGACCATTGACACAAATTGTGTTACCCAAGTAATCAAAACAACACCGAACCCCATCTCTATCATACATGTCTTCAAAAAACTCCATTCCACTCGATCATAAGCCTTTTACATATCTAGTTTGAACATAGCCTTGAAATTGTCTATCCTTTTTCAGACCCTTCAACTACAATACTTCCTAGACACTACGGCACACGTCGATTCGGATGAAAATGACCTCCATGTTTATTGGGTTCGCCCTATGCGTAGATGGGCAAGCTGAGACCATTTGAATTTGGGCTTCACTAGGCCCTTTTTGTCGGCCTACTCAAAATCTAAGCTCAAAATTATTAGACCTATTGCCAAAAAATAAAAATAAAAGGTTAAATTGTTAAAATCATAAAGATATGAGATAATTCAGACTTCAAATTTTGAAGAGCTGATATCGAAACACCAAAAGCAGAGATCGTAATCATATCGAAAACTTTGCCGCTGCATTTTTCTATTTAAAAGATTACTTTCTTCTCGTCACATAATCATAGCACTTTACTCAATATCTTTCCTCCTTAATAACTTACGGGTGATTTATTGTGAAAATCGAACATTCCTATTAATTGTATAAAATTGAAAAGTAGCACAAAACACCCGCTTAAATTTCCAAGCTAAGCTGATCTCATAACTTTCCGCAAGTTGTAACCTTTTTGAATTCGATTTTCCTTTTTAGTGCCAGCAAACCAATGCCTAAAACGGGCAAAGAGATCGTACGCAAATCCATAGAGTTGGCAAAAGCAAAGCCTCGCCTTTCTTTAATTACATAACCTCCAAAAAGGAGGAGCACCGTTGAGCTGGAAAAAAGAAAATCTTTCTAGTTTCACTATTCAAGGATTTCAGACGGTTCTCTTGTAACCCACTCTTTTCTATAGCAACCCACCCGAGGCGTCTAATTCAATAATTTACCTCTCTTCCCTAATCCTGTTTAATTTAAGTTAAAGGGCGGTTTAAGGTTCGGCTGGCAGGCTTTCCCATTGATTTTCGGAAATTTCGAGGAATGCGCACGCCATAAGACCGGAATATCCGTAGACCCCTGGGAAAAATTTCCCCCGAATAATCCATGGACCCTTAGGAATGAAGTCCCTTGGTGTGGTTTGGTGCCCACATGGATCTTTGTCTCTATGCTCAAGAAAATGATTTCTCAAATGGCAACCATGAGGTGCTCTCTCTCTCTCTCAACCACCACTAACTCAAAGCAACAACCTTTGAAAACAATTATTCCTCCCAGACCAGGCCTCTGAGGAACAACAGATGCTCTTAACTGAACCTGGGATTCCACTTGGCCTCTGACAAAAATCTCCCTCCCCTCTGACCAGAAGATTTATAGACAAATGAAACCCCCCATTCACACCAACATAATAGGACAGCCCATGTCATGCTGAAGCTGATGAGGGGACAAAGGACACTTTTGATTTATATGAGTGCAAGCAAGCAGACTGATTGCCCCCACCATGAACATGTTTATTGAAGCTAAAAAAGCAATGAGATATGCCCCAGTACATGAATCATATCCACCAAATTGAATTCAGCAATAGCCACAGAGACAAACAACATCAATGACAAATTCTTTTGGCCCACAAACATAATGGAATCACGAAACTATACACGAAATCCGCCGCGAAATCCGTCGACCCAACGTCAATATCCAATATCGCCTTCGTCTCTCTCCCCGCCTATTCACAGGATAAATTCTGTAGACAGCCTTGTAGAATCGAATGGACAATCGGTTGGTGGCGCGAACTCACATGGAAGTAGCCGACGCACGGCGGTGGCGACGCTTCGCGAAATGCCGCTTGCCTTGGCCGAAGGTGACAGGATCGAAGGACCGGAGGTGCTTGGCTTCTTTCACACTTAGGATGCACTCGGGAGGAGGTATCTTGTACCGAGCTCGGTCATAGCAGTACGAGTAAGTCATGTGCCTCTTCCTGAAGCTCTCCATCTGGACTCTCTGTTCAAGTGTGATGGCTGTAGGGATCGATCCCGAAGGAAGGACTGCATCGCATGCTGATGAGCGTTCGATAGGATCGACTGCACACCCATGAAGGACTAGATCAGAGAACTCGACAATGTAGGGGGCGTACTTGTAGCTCACCCGGTATTTGCCTCCATTGGTAGCCCAACTGGATCCATCCCAGATTGTGGCATACAAGGTCATCGGTTTAGAGGGGAAGTCTCCGCCCATGGCCTTTGTTCGCTTGACCTCTCTAATAGGCACATTGTCCACATAAAATCTGTAGAAAAGAAACAATCAAAACAAGCAAATCATAGAATTAATTGCGATGACACGAAACCAAAACCAAGGGCAACTGAAAATGCCGAACCGAAAAAATCACACTAGAAACCACCGGTAAATATACAATAAATAAGCCTTTCAGATGTTTCGTATTCCTGCAAGGTGGAACTAGATATATGATTATCTTGTAACGCTGTGTGTTCTGAATGTCATGGCCTTGGTAGAATCTTTACCTATTCAAACATCTCCGCAAAAGTTCCCAACTATGTTCCTTCCCTATTACAAAACCACGTACCAGCACACGCCATCTGTGACATTGCAACAACCCTTATGACATTACCATGAATGGTAAAGCAAAGCTCTCGCTCACATAGAAAGATGATTAGCGGGATATCAAACAAAGTAGCTGCATGTGTATGGTCCACTGAGATGGAGGTTGTTTCCTATATTCTGCTGCCATATCGCCAGTGACCAAAATGGCTCCTAGACACCATCTTCGATGTACTAATCAGGGAACTGGCGGGTTTGCGAAACGAAACGGGGGTGCACATATTGGGCCAAAAGACAGATCAGCTGAACCTCCTAAAAATGCAACCATGCCCTACTCTACAGCAGATGCATCACCATCAAAGTACCTCCGAATGAATTCATGGAACCCCACATGTGTCTCACTCATAAAAAAATATAGTAACGGTAGTTTGGTGACAGCGACCACTCCAACTTCTCAAGATTTTGAAAGATCCAATTTGAGCATGTATGTGCAAATGGAATGAAGAGAGATTAAAAATTGAGGGTCACCAGATTCTGATTGGTACTCACACTATCAGAGAATCAGTCCATAGAATACTGTACTGGTGGAAATCGTCGGAGGGATCGAACCAGAGGTTATATCTCTCTTCTCTGCCGACGCCGACGCTTCCATTGCCGTAAACATTGGTCTGCACCCTCCATTCTTTGCCTCTGATGTTTCCCAAGAATTCGAAGTCGATTTCATCGTGAGTTTTCTCAAATATATCCCCATTGGACATCTGGAATAAAGAATTTGTAATTCGGGAAAATCAGTTAAAAGATGTGCTTCACAATAAGATAACTAGTGAAGCTGTAACACCACCACCACCATTTTTAACATTGGGAAGAACCTAACGAAATGGAACGAGGAAATATCTATGCGCATTGATTGCCCCCATCAATTTCTCGAGAACAGAATTCAAATATTAACCATAAAAGTGAAAACTTCGATGGGAAGTTTCGTTCTTGGGATGAACAATATCGACTGAAGGCGACCTACTATACTGACCTCAGTCTTGGAAACACAAACAGCAATATAGAGAACGCTACACATCCCCATGTTTTCATTTCTCACGCATGAAAAATCAAAGTGATGCCTAAAGAGTCTAGAATATCGATTAAATACAATTTCCAAGGACAAATCACCGTATTTTATGTTCATTTCATCTGGATGTGCAAAACCAAACAGGAGGGAGCTAAAAACAGCAACTTGAACCTGCTTCCAAACCCCAAAGTGCAAGAATTGACAGCAGTAAGCAGTCGCCAGAGGTGTAGCTCGTGATTAAGCTACGAAACATTCCAATGCATAACGTACAGAGCCAGATGTCCAAAGGCATATCAAACGAAATGAGCGAAACACGTGAGGTTCAATGGCTTGGTACTGAAGTTCTTGAAGAGCCTACTCACATAAAAAGCAACCACAACTCCCGCAGTGTAATCCGCAGGCAGCTTAATCGAAGCACTGAAGAACCCGTGTAGGTAAAGATCCTGAGAAACAAATCCAGACCCTGCATTCGCATTCGAAAAACACAAACAGAGTCGCTCAAAAAAAGTGAAATTTTCGCAAACCCACGAACCCAATGAAACCAAACCACCCATCACATTAGAATGGTTCAGGAAAAAGAAGGAGAAAAGAAGAGAAAAAAGGGCAAGAACCTGTGCGCTGGTCGAGAGTCAGATGAACGGACTTTCCATCTCCGTGAACGACCAGATTGTCGTCTCCGAAGAGGTGGGCGTACCCTTCATCGAAAGAGACGACCGGCAACTCCGAATCCGAATTCTCCGGTGACCCGACGGCAAGAACGACGAGAAGCGCGCAGGACGCGAAGAACAAGCAGCTCGTCACACTCCACGAAGCAGACATTTTTCGTATGCTCAATCAATGGCGAGTTTTCCTCCTTTTTATTCGGTGAAGTCCGCGATGCGCTGTGCGCGCATGTCAATGACAAAGCGGAGGCGTGCCAGGGAAGGAGAAGGAGATAGGGAGACGCCTGGAATGGCTGCAGGCTGCAGGCTGCAGAACAGAGGATGCAGAGAGAGAGAGATATGAAGAAGGCGAGCTGACTGCTGTTTTATTTACGGTGGATATTTTTGTTTTTTGGGGAGAATATTGTGAAATATATTTTTTAATTATTATTGGATTTTTTAAATTGTGAGTGAGGAACAGGGTGTTCGAAAAATTATTCTTTCCGTCCAAGCCCCAAAAGAATGCTCGAGATCCTTGAGGAGGTACGGCGATAAATAGAGCATGGAGAACTTCGTTCGGCATGAATTAATTGCCTTTCGAAAATTGAAGGATCTGTCTTGTAAAAGTACAAAATATAAATCGTCAAAATCACTTCCAAAGCTGAAAGAAAAAGAAGAAGATAAGAAATTGCAAAAATTGATTATAATTATTTCAATTTTTATTTAAGTGTAATACGATAGATCATCTATTCATTCTTTTATTCGTTCATCTGTCTATCGTTATGGTATTTATTGTCACAAGATTTAAAGTTTGTGTCTTTACGTGTTTAGGAAAAACTTAGGAGTTCACTTCTATATTGCCAAAGTACCCATTACAAAAATGGGATTTTTTTTTTTTGTGTTGTAACTATTTATTCCGTTGACAATAAATGGTAATATTTAGTGTTTATTTTCAAACGGAAAAAGGGAGAGAAAAGAAAAAAACAACCCACAATGCTAAGAAGGCCACGTCATCAATTCTATTGTGTTGAAAATGTGTATGCTTTTTGTTTTGCTCAAAATAGCATAATTGCTGCAAATGAGAGGTTTAGGTGAAAAACAATAAAGCGCGACAGGAAAAAAGAGGAAACAATTGAAAAATCCTCTCAGAGAGCCGCATCATCATTGCACTATTCCCACCCCCCAACAACCCAAACATTACATACAATATGTTTTCGAATTGACATCATTTTCATTTTGCCATTCCTGACTTTTATCAGCTACAAACAGTACCGATGCGCATCATAGACACAAAAACTGATTATGATTTTTCGAATTTTTATTTAATCGTGATACGATAGATCATTCATATTGTGCCTATTGTTGCAAGATTTAAATTTGGTGCCTATAATGTGCTTAGGAAAAATTTGGAAGTTCACTTCTAAATTGCCAAACTACACGTTACAAAAACAGGATACTTCTTGTTGTCCTGCAACTATTCATACGACACTAAATGGCGATATTAAGTGTCTATATTTCAGATGAAAAAAAGTCCACGATGGTAAGAAGGCCACGGCATCAATTCTATTTTGTTGAAAATGTCTATACTTGTTGATTTGCTCAAAATAGCATATTTGTTGCAAATGAGAGGTTAGGTGAAAAACAATAAACCACGATAGGAAAAAAAAAAAAAAAAAAAAAAGGAAACCATCAAAAATCTTCTCAAAGAACCGCATCATCATTTCACTATTCCCACCCCCAACAACTTAAACATCACGTATAATTTGTTTTCCAATTGAGATCACTTTTATTTTGCATTATTTCCTTTTTTCAATTAGAATGTACGAAACTTTGAAATTCCAGTACTACTTTTACTTATAACTAATTCAGTTTGAAATTTTGAAAAACTGTTAAAGGTTGCACATGTTATGTTTTTACTAATTCGGCGAAACGCGACAAGAAATCACATGTAAACACGCGTTTTTTTTTTTTTTTGACAACTCTCTATCTATTTCAAGTCACTAAACGTCACATTCTAGCCTGTTCGCCGCGCAATGTTTTTCAGCTCTCTTCCAAAAATCAGAGCCGCCTTCATCCGAATCCTAAAGATTTTCCCCCAGTTAGAATGGAACGGGACAGGTTGAGATTCAACGATGATTCAAATCTTCCTTCCTTGATGCCATCAATTACGGGTGGGGGCGCTTTTTCAGATCCTGCTTTTGAAAAATTAATGTGAACGCGAGATTGAAAGACCCATTGAAACGAAAAGGCAAGGAGAAGAGTCCAACTGTCGTCAAATTTGTCATTACAAAATAAGAGAGACTCGATGTTAATCAATCGCGCAAAGGAGGGGGCAGGCGTGGAATCATTAGGCGAGGGGGGGGACAAAAATTATTAAGGTTGGACTCGGGTGGGGCCCGCCCAAAAGTAGAAAAGATGTTTCGCTTTTTATCTCCCTTTTTCTAAAAAAAATGATGTATTTTTTTAAATTAATTGGATAACAAAATCAGAAAAATGGCAGAGAGAGGGAGAGAGAGAGAGATGATAAATTGGTCGGGTGATGGGCGGTGGACAACCGATCCAGGCGCCGACCCAGTTTCACCTTTGGCAGTTTCTGACGTCACTTTTTACCGAAACTACCCCGGGGCTTTCTTAAAGCCACGGCCTGCTGGCATAATTTACAATTTAATCCTTAGACTGTACAAAAATATTCAATATTGAACAATATTGAATTAATGGAACGATAACAATTTAAAATATACACAAATTTTACTAATCGTATTGAACAAAATTAAAAATCATTAATCACATAACACACTAGGCTAAAATTTAAAATTATATTGAATAAATTAAGTACATATTAATCTAAAATTTATGGGTCATTTATGTCTTTCACTCTAATTTAAAAGTCAAATTGAATAGTGCGGCTTGAATTGGATTGTTCGACCACTTGTGATTGGAGGTGGCAAAATTTGTCAAAAATATGTATTTAACTTGTTTGTTAATTGAAATGGGTTGAGTACATATTACTAAAAATTTTGATATGAGGTTTGAATGAGTTTGCTAAAGTCAAAGCCCTACTAACATATGGACTTAGGGTCTATCATTAAAGCAATCATGAAACTGCTTTAAATCCACTTATATTTGAAACCTCGCTAGTCCTTCTGCTCAAGTTGAGCATCTTACCAAATTAAAGCCTGAGTCATCGGTACTCAATTCGATAAGCCTGCCATTCTAATCGAGTTTTTATTATTCCTAAAGAATACCTAATGGATATAAAAATTAAAAAAAGAGAGGGATAATTTAAAATTGCATAAAGGGCGCGCATGCATAAAGGGTATCTTTCGTAAATAAAGTAGGTCGAGAAGGGCAAAGTCCAAATTCTACGCGCATGGGGCCGGACCGCCGTTGCAACATTTCGGCGCAGAAAAAGGGGTCTCCCCCTTATTTCTTGCCTTAATCTAATGACGCGGAAGGGACACGTGGCGCGACGACGAGCATCGAGTGGCGCGAGAGAAAAAAAGGGAAATGGAAATTGAGTTTCGGGCCCACCGCCAATCGGGGCCGCCCTCTCCCGGATTTATGGTTCCGGACGAGCCGCCTGACGTGGCGGTCCCGCTTCGGACCTCATGCGATCGATCGAGGTTCCTATGTTTGTTGAGATGAGATTGCTATCCAACTGGCAATTGGGGGAAAAGAAAAAAGGAAAAAGAAATTGCGGACAGTTGCCACATTTATTATTTCTTTATTATTATTTTTCCGCGTGCTGATTAAAAAAAAAAAGAAAGGAAATTGTACTCTTGTTTTAAAGTTTTATAGTATCATTAATTATGATTGGCTTCCAAGGATGCGCATGATAAAATTTTTACTTTTTTATTTTTCTATTTTTTTGTTCCCTGAAATAGGTTTGGAACATAAATTCATTTAAGAACGCTTGATTTGATTTTTTTATTTTTATAATGATTTCATTTCGAGAAATAGATTTGAAAAAAAATCAAAATTAAAATTTTTAATTTCTTAATTTCGACTGTAGAAATCAATTTATATTCTAAAATTTTTATCATGCGCACCCTAACCTATTCGTTTTACCATTCGTTATTAATTAAAATGCTCGGAAAAATTGTAACGGATAAATGTCTTGGTTTCGACCGGTCATCATTGAACAAATCGATTTGTACCGAGAATTAAAATTTGGGAAACATATCAAACATATTCAATGGTTATAATTTAGCGCCCATGCTACTTAACACTTAATAAGGTTGATGGTTTGTATTAGCGTATCATAATTATATATTGTATTCCGTGTCATGTCGCACCTTATTGGGATTTTCTCTCTGTCATTTATGTGTCATGCATTTCATGGAAACGAGTCGTGTCTAACATTGCAAGCTCCACTCAAAATTCAATGCTTTTCAGTGCTCTATTTTCAGTTCTATCGGATGCAATCTAGAAGTGACTTTGAAGACACCCTCATCATTAGCAAATTTAGGAAAGTCGAGCAGTACTGACCTAAAATCCTTATCCAGAGCCAAACGTATCTTCTCTTTTCTGCAATGGACACATGTAGATATTTCTCAAAAATTCACCTAACTCTTTCATCACGTCAACTTTGCTGCCTCCTTTAGATATATTTAAGCCTTCCACGGATGTCAACAGGAAAAATATTTGCCGAGTCTATTCTTTTCTTTCAAAATATATAATGCCTTTCGCTTTCGGTCAGTTAGCTGTCCAGAAAGGAATTCTGGCCCCACTTCTTTCCGGACACTTTGGCTTTAAGGGAGACCATTATTCTCCAAGCTGGCCTCGAACCCATCCGCCTTGTCAGCTTCTGCATGCTGACACGTCAAACGGATATCGATTGCCACGTCATGTTGGTTACACCAGAGAGAGTCGAATGCGAAGAGCTTACGTGGTTGTGGCTTGACATGACATCCATAGAATCTAAAAATTCTGACTATGCAACGATCAAAGGCACAAAAAATATGGTCGATACACACCGGATAATGTTGTGCATTGACCACCAGGATATTGTTTGGCTGAGTTGGTTACAATTTAGTCCCATGCAATTTAGAGCTTGCATGAATCCCCCAATAGCTCCTAAACTTGGGAAATTTGGATTCATTCATGGCATAAGTAGTTTGATAACTAGACTTAAACATCGTTTGTGCTTCCTCAACTTGCATCTAATGATACAATTGGGTGATAGGCTTGCTTAAAATGAATGGTAATCAAAGTCCAAACCAAACACTAATTTCCGCCAAAGAGAGTAAATCAATCCCATGGCAATGCTCAGGAGGGTCTTTCACTTGACTGTTGATTACCACCGCTCCTTTTACTTACCTAGAAAAAGAAAAGGAAAAGAACACAATGTCCGTTGTGTTGAGCCTTTTTTGTTAATTCCCCACCAATTTCCTTTTTCACAATTAATAGCAACGAGTGACTATTCCATTATGAAAGCCTACCTCCGATCGAGTTTTTCAACTCGACCAAGAAATTATAAGATAAACCAATCAATTTATAGGGCCGACCGTCAAAATTTAATCGAAACAAATCAAAACGAGACAAATTGAATTTACCCGGGCCCCAAATGCAATTACCACTCGCAGAATCAATAGATCAAGCCAAACCAAAGTCATCCAAGGAAGTATTCAAAGTGCCTGGCGACAAACCCCACAGCGGTGTCTCACCCAAACCCTAGAGAGCCGCGAAGGTCGAAGTGTCCCATCACCCAAAAGCCACGTAAGCCTGGCGCCATCACCGCGTCCCGATGACATCTCCAACTGTCGCGACAAAACAAGACAAAACGCACATCTTCGCACGTGGTCAAAAGTCGAACCGACGCGCTGGAAATCGCCGGGGGCAAGTTTCTCCATGGAGCCGCAAAAATGTCTGCTTCCCGTAGAATTTTTCAAAGGCGGGCTCGAGACAGGGTCTAGAGCTACAGAGCCGCGAGCCCTCATTCCCGTGCGTCCACAGTGCTCGATTGGACTTCGGAAGTTTCGGACTGACTGTCTTTCCGAATCTTTGACGTCCCCACGAGAGATGTTCACTCACGCATGGAGGTGCTGCGCTCATCGACGAGCCTTGATCTGCGGGAAGAAAATTCCGCCTCTAAAATGGCCCCCGTGAACTTACCAAACGTGATTCGCTAGATTCAGCTTATGACCAAACCCTAGAAAAGCATAGACGAGGAGACTTTTGTGTCTTTGTTTCTTCTGCATGCTTTGGTTTTTTGCCTCGTCGTCTCGACAGTTTTTTCTGCTATTTTCGCATCACGCTTCGCGGACTCCCGACCAAACCGCGACGCCCGCCCGGTGTCTGCTGCTTTTAAGCTTTGTTTGGTCCTCGTCGTTCCCTAGGTTTCGTGCTCTGGGCTTGATTATGGATGCGAAAATCATGCATTTGGCAAGTTGGTCTAGTGTATAACTTTAGTCCACGATCGTGTGTCACGATTCATAATCGCCATGGGTACGCTAGAAGGCAGCAGCGCCGGCGAAATCATCACGGAGGCAATACGTAAGTGATTCCTTGAGGGTCTGGCTCGTATTCCATGGTTTGTCTACATCCTGATCGGAAAAACCGGTGTTTGATTATTTCACGATTATCGTCTTGGCCGTGCATACATATAGATACACACGTGCATAATATGTGAATAGAGGGACCTCGGTCCCGTACGGCACCATTCACATCACTTCATTTCTCCTTTGGATATAAGTAGTCACATATCAGCAAAGCTTCGGGCTGTCTTTCTTTTTTTCCACCACTCTAGAGGAGGTTTGCACGGACCGGAAATGATGCCTGAAAAAGCGCTCATTCGCATTGCCGGAAGATGGAGGAAATTGGGCCTTTTGGGCCCTGAAATTTGCTCCTATTCACTGCGAATTCGAAGAATGGGCCCGCGTGTGTGGATATTACCAACTTTGTTAGAAAATACCAATCTCAATTACAACGGTTATAAATTTTTCTCCTGATTAAATTATCAACTTATCTTGCATTTATAACTCTTATTTGAGTTAGCTAATGATTTTTTTTTCTTTCGTTGGTCGTAACAATTACCAATGTTTACTTGGTTATTTTGTTTTCACCTTGCCAACTTCTATTATCAAGAATGCACACATACATACACAGAAAACCTCTAATCTTTTAGTAACTCTTATTTACTTTTCTAGAAACACCTTAAACTTTTCGAATATTAGATGAGATTAATAACATATTTTGTGTGAATTAGCAATTCTCATTTAAGTTGCTTAATAATTCTTATTTAATTTCTTAATTTATCAATGTCTCTATTGGCTTACTGCATTTATTTGCCTTACTTACCAGCCTTTAATATGATTAAATTTCCAACTAATTTTGTGTTACTAACTTTTATTTGAGTTAGTTACCAACTTAATTTTTTCTAAGATTACTTTCTTATCTTTGACAAAAAGATTTTTTTTTTTTTTGTTATTAACCAACTTTTATTTAAGTTTCTTACAAGCACCTTAAATTTACCTATTATCATATGTAATTACCAATCTTTATTTTATGACTTACCAACTTTATTCCCAATTAGGTAAACTAATATAAAAGTTGTCTGATTGAAGAATAATCAAATAAACACCGGTAACTATTTCTAATGAGAGTTTGTAACCAAACTAGTCGATAACTTAAATTAAAGCTACTAATTTCATATATGAGTAGGTAAATTTAAGGCTGATAAAAGATGACAAAAGCTGGTGATTAAAAAAAAATTGATTTGGTAATTAACTCAAGTGAAAGTGAATTTTTTGGGGGAAAAAAAACAAAGAACACGTTACAATTCCACATTTCTAGTAAGTGTGCCTCTAAAAAGGGTACCTTAGTTTGAAATGGTTTTTGTTTTTTTTTTTCTGTTAAAGAAATGGGGGTTGACTGGCGTCTCTCGAACGACACAAACAGGGTTTGCAGAGAAATGTGGGGAAAAAGTTACCTAGGAAAACGTTTCCCTCGTTTGGATGACTTTCTTTTTTTCTGGTTGACTTAATGAAAGTGGAATTAAGAGTGCATATAATAACTATTATATTTCTATTCTAAAATTACTTTTTATTCCAGATTTATTTCTTGAATATAAATCCATTTGGTAAAATAATTTCATTTTTCTATTTTTAGAATAAATTTCTATTCCAAAATATGTTTGGAACAAAATTCAAAAATATTTTTTTTTTACTTTTCATTTTGGAGACAGAAATGAGAAATAAATTTTTTCTTAATCATTGTCCTTTCTATTAGATAGTTTCTCATCCGTCGTCACCAAAGGCCGTTCACCGTTTGTTGTCACCACTCTTAGCCACCGTCACCAGCCCGCCCTTTGTTCATCGATCGCCCGCCATTCACCATTTGTTGTCCCACTCCTAGCCGTCTACCACCACTGCCAGTCGCCGGCCTCACCGTCGATCATCAACTGCTTAATTATCATAGGGTAAAATCCAAAAAAAGTAAAATGAATGAACTGAGGATAAGACATCACACAAAACAGTCTCCTCAGCACTTCTTCTACATCTTTTGATATCTCGATTAATTTAATATTGAGAAAATAACACAAAGAGTTTATTAGTTTTGGTTTAATGTGTAATATCATTTTTAAACTTTGAATTTGTTCAATGTGACCCCCATATTTTTAATTTATTCAGGAATATTAAGCTAAAGTCCGTCTCTAAATTTGTAATTCAATTCGTCTATCTTACGTCGCTACTTCTTAATGATCTTTTACTGTGGCTAACTTTTATGTAACGCGTCCTTCGAAGACTTTGTTGACCGACTATCTAAACCGAGGAAAGACTTGTGATTTCAATTGTCATCATCGGTCGTGTGGTTCACACCCTCCCAACACGCACTAGGTTCGGCCCAACCAACACGGAGAACTCATTGGAGTCTTCTAAATTTGCCATTTGTTTTGCAAAATCCAAGTCAACTCAATCATGATGGCTAATGCCGTAGACGTCGCACCCCATCTTATGTTTCACTTTCCACTTAAGAAAGAAGGTGCGGGTCCAGTTAAGGCGAAAGAGTCATCAATCTTCAAGTCATCGAGGAAAAAGTAATCTTCTCTTTATTTACCTCTCATCTTTGTTCTTGACTTAGTGGCAACTTAAGTAACATCGACACGCGACACAATATGACATGCCAATACGTCATTTTTTTAAAAAAATAGAGAATTCTGACACATTACGACACATTATATATTAAAAATATACAAAAAAATTATCATTGTTATGATTTTATAAATAAATAAATAAGAGTCTAGAATGAATTTATACTAAAACATTAATCTACCATTTGTTAACATCATTCATTGTTTCAATTTGGCAAGTTCAACTCCATTCTAATAATTTATAAAACTTGAAGGAAAAAAACAAGCAATCCACATTTAGGACTTCCGTGTTAGAGTGTGTCGAATTAAAAGAGAAAAAACAAACTTTGGGGATAAATTGTGTGTCATGGAAAGTGAGAGTCAGAAGAAAAAGAGAATAGCAAGTTTTTCTTCTTTCTCCATTTATCATTTTTATTTTTATTTTTACATATTTACATTTTGATCCCTTATTTATTGATTTTTTTTTTTTTAAATTGACCCATTGGGAGTTGGATTCACGTATCAAAATTCTAAATTCGGATGTCAAAATGTTGGACTCATGTGTCGAAGAGTATCTGGAGAGTTGGCCAAGTGTCGGACACGTATTGAAGTATTCGACACGATACGAAGGCTCTCAAAAAATGCCAGTGCATTGTAGGTGGCAACCATTGATATCGATAGATGAAAGTGCCCCACGATGAAGAGAAACTGATCTTCTTAGTCCCAGAGTATTGTAACTCACTTAGTCTGGAAACTCCAAGTGCGATTGCCCAAAAATGCTAAAAGTTTGTGATATCATTTCTCTCAGGTTAATGCTTCTTAGTCCCCGGACATGCTTTCAAAAACAAGTGATCAACAAAATAAACAAAACAAGAAAATCAATTAGACTCCCAATTTATGTGGTATGGTCAGTAGAACTAACTTCATAAGAGAATAACACATGATTCAATTATAAATCAAGCGATATAACGGAAATTATAACCATACTTGACAAATCAACCTAAATTAGATAGATTTAACTTATTAACTTCTCTACTATGTGACAAGAAAAATTATCTTATCTTTCACTAAATTTATTTACTTTTCTTAAAAGTGCCTAACTAGATATTATATGAGATTACTAACCCTTTTTACTTTCCCATATTAAATTGTCAAATCTCATTTCTTGAATTGTTCACAACGTTCGTTTGATTTTTCTTAATTCATCACTTTTTCCCGTGATTACGACATTTGTTTGCCTTACTTACCAACCTTTTGCATTACTAACTCTTTTTTGAATTAGTTACCGAATGTTTATTTTCTTAATATAACCGACCTTCACATATCTAGCAAAAAGAAAAAAAAAAATATCTTATTGTCTTACAACTTTTATTTTACTTTTCTATAAGCACTTTAGGTTTACTAATTATTATATAAAATTAATAATTTTTATTTTGATGACTTACCTACTTTATTCCCGATTAAGCAACTTAATGGTAAATTGAAAAAACCAAATAAACCTCTGTAACTATTTTAAATGAGAGTTAGTAACCTAAACTAGTTGATAACTTAATTGGATAAAATTTGACAAGCCATTTAAATTAACTTTATATAAGACTAGGTAAATTTGAGGCTAATTAAGAAAGATAAATAAAAATATGTAAAAGAAGAAAAAATTTGGTATTGAAAGAAAAAATAAATTTGGTAGCTAATTCGACTTAAAGTTGGTAACTAGTTGGTAACTTAATCATAGAAAAGTTGTTAGATTACTCTAATTAAGTCTGTTATTCCTTTACAAAAAATGATAAATTTGAACATTGCTTAGAAATTTAAATAACATTTTGTCAAGGGTAAGAAAGGTTGCCAAATTAAACGAATTAAAAAATTATTGATGTGTAGCTCAAATAAAAATTGGTAACATAATATTAGGTGAGAAATAATGGGAGAAAAATTGGTGAGTCACGTTAATCTCTAAAAAGAGATAGTAAATGGAAGGAGTAGCAAAGTAAGGCAAATGAAATTGGTAACTCAATTGAAAAGTTGATAATTAAAGGAAAATTAGACATTGATATGTAATCTTCTTCCATAATCCCTAATGAGCTCAATTGCCATAAATATTTTTCAAGTTCAAGTCTCGCTTAAACTTCACTATAATCGAGGACCTCATTAGAACATCAACTTCACATGCACTTTTAACTGCTGTGTAAGGATTTTCTGACACAACATTCTTTATCACAAATAAAGCAAAACTATTGTTGCATCACTATATATCGGGAGATCGAACACTTACCCAGTCAAATTTAGCAGTTATAGTAATTATTGGCTCTATATGCTCCACCTCGCTATAAGTTCTATCAGTGTCGATTACTTCGCTAATACCCGCTACCTCATGAGTTTTTAGTTGCAACTCCACCTTAAGCCGAACACCATTCAAACCTATATGAACACCAATATAATCACTCATAGCCATAAGTATCGGATACTCATCTAATGTAACTTTTCTACTAACAATAAGTGAATTTAATTCCGGATATCACAACTTATAGCTTCGCTCACTTTGTGCATAGCCTAGGAATATACACTTTCTTGCCCTTCTATTGAACGTATCACCACTCACTAGAACATAACATGGACAACTAAATATTCTAAGAATAGAATAATCAGCAATGTTACTTGACCACACTTTTTCGGGAATCTGACATCTAATCACAGTCAATGAGGATCTATTCATCAAGTAGCTCGTTGTATTAAATACATTCATTAGGAATCTCCCAGTCATACTAGTACTAGAGAATTTTTTATGGGCCGTCTTTAGTAATGTTTTGCTTATCAACTCTGCAATATGTTGTGCTTTATAAGCACTAATGTGGTGTCTCACTATACCTTTCTTCATGTTGAATTCATTTAACAGATTCCAACAAAACTCTATGCTCCTGTTAGTCCGCACATAATTGATCATTTTATTAGTTTCCTTTTCGATCAAAGCTCTTAATTGCTTGAAACTAACAATAGTATCAAACTTGTGCCTGTGCACAAACACCCATGTCTTTCTCGAGTAATCATCCACAATTGTTAGCATAAATCTAGCCCTTGTCCTCGAAGGAAACCACAACAACCTATGAACATTCAAGTGAATTAACTTTGTAATTTTCATGGTTTTTTTAACTGTCATATTGAATTGCACTTTTTCCATTAAACTAAATCACAGCTCCTACATACATTCGGTTCGTTAACTACATAATCACTTAACATAAGTTTTTTCAATTAAGACCTTCATGCTTCTCTCGCCAATGTGCTCCAAGCGCATATGCCACAATTTAAACTCTCGAGCAGATGCATTCGACGTCTTCATGGTGAAATCTATCACTGGCTCACCTTGAAGCTCATATAGATCATTATGTTTGATTCCTTTCATTATCACCAAAGCATTTCGAAAAATTTTCAAAATTCTACATTCTGAAATACATTAACACCTAGCTAAATCTAGGGCACTCAAGGAAATTAAGTTCTTTTGTCTCACTTTAGTCAATGTCATCACAATACCATTATGTATTCTGATTTTAACATTGTCAATGCCTACAACATCGTACTCATCCTTGTTCTCCAACCACACTTTACTATTATCCGTGCATTAATAAGTTGTAAACTAGATTCTATTTGGTGTAGCATGAAACAAACAACCAAAGTTCATAATTCATCCATCAAATAGTGAATAATTAGTGATAAACAAGACAAAATTAACATTATCCAAATTATCATAAGCTATAGCTATAATATCATTTGCAGACTCAACTATAATTTCCTTATCTTTCTCATTTTTCAACTTAAGGTAATTTCTTCTAAAGTACCCTCTCTTGCCACGACTTTAACAGATAGCACCACCAATTGATTACATCTATTTATTTTTATATTAGTCTTGCTAACACGTGTACTAGTTCTTCCTCTATTTCACCTACTAAAGTAGCAAATACAAGTTCACTAAATTCTTGTCTATGGATGTCCTCACTCAAAATTAAATCACAAACCTCAAACGTCCAGCTTGTTGTCCTAGAGGAATTGCTAATAGCGGTAATAACAGTATTCCAATTATTGAGCAATGAGGATAATAGAATCAAAGCAAATGCATCATCTTCAAAGTCAATCTCAACGGAACTTAATCGACTAACATTCACATTGAATTTATAAATATGATTTGTCACTAACGCACCTTCGTTGATCTTTAAGATAAACAAACACCGCATCAAATAGACCTTATTGATTGTAGAGGGCTTCTCATACATATCTGATAAGGCTTTCTTCAAAAATACAGCGGTGTTCTCTTTCATGATGCTAAACGCAACATTGCAAGCCAACGTTAGTCAAATAACACCAAAAGTTTGTCTATTTAGCAATACCTAGTTAGCTTGCTTCATCATCTCTAGTTTCTTCCCAGACAGGGACAAGTGTAGTTTTATTTGATATAGATTATCCTCAATTTGCATCTTCCAGAAACCAAAATAATTCCCATCAAATCCATCAATTCTCACATTTCCTTCTATTGTCGCCATCAATTTGCTTGAACTCGGCCAAATCTAGCTATGATACCAATTGTTGTGGAAACTAAGCAATCAAATAATAAAATAGACATAATAAAAAAATGAATCGGACACTAGATTTGCGTGATTCAGTCATAACTACCTATGTTCACAGGGAAAGTAATAATGAATTATACTATAGATCAAATGATACAATAGAGATTATAACTATATTCGAGTCACTCAAACATTTTCACTGATTTTTAAGCACCAATTACACTCAATAACTCACATAGCATTTATTCCTACAATTCCTCACTAAATAATCTCTCAATTTCACTAAGAAATTAGACACAGATTCTCACTACAATAATTTAATTGCCTTCAACACTCGTAGATCCAAAATAGGATATATCTTTTTAGGAAATATTCTCAAACTAGGAAACCAATTCAATTAGGAAACTATTCAAAATATGAAATATCTTTTGAATTTTTTTCTCAAATTAGGAAACCTAATCAAAATAGGAAACTTTCATTTATGAGCTCAAGAAAAAGAAGAAAGCTATGGAAAATATTAAGAACACACGAAAATGGTCTTGAGATTTTTTTTCCTTTTTTTGTTTCTGTGTTGTGAGTTAGATTAAAAGGGTGATAAGCATATTGTTTGGATGGAAGTTGGAGGATTCATGAGCTTTTCAATATGATGTTCCATAAGGACATCATGTGCAGGAGATGAAGTTGTTTCTCAATTCACCTTGCATCTAAATCTTTGGAGATCCTTAGCTAATCTTGATGTCAACAACACGCAATGTTCGATGACAAAGAGGTCGCTGTCATTGAAGTGGCTAGATCGAAAGGAGATGATTGTGAAGAGATTTTGAAACTCTAAGAGAAGCTAGCAGAAGAGTTTGACATGAAGAATCTAGAAAGGTTGAAGTATTTCTTGGGCATTGAAGTTACTAGATCAAAAAGAGGAATTTTTTTTTGTCTCAAAGAAATGTGTTGGACTTATTAGCCGAAGTTGGAATGTTGGAGTGTAAGCTTGCTAAAAAGGGAGGATTAGGAAAATCCTATTGATTGCAACTTTCTCCAGACCTTCGGGAAAAGCATGAAAAAGAAAAAGGCTCAAATGGTACGATCCCACCGTCACCCCAGAATGAAAGGGGCGATCTCGTAGTTTAGTATAGCTATCCTTATTCTGACACAACAACGCAATTTTAATCAGTATGAAAATGAAGTACTCGATGATTTCTTTATTCTTTTCTTGTTGCTTGTCGATGTAGAATCATGCATGTATTATTCAATATCGAATCTATAGTTTAGAATTATAGAGTTGGGGAGTATTCGGATCAGGTGCTAACCAATAAGGATAGATATCAAAGGTTAGTAAGGAGACTGATCTATTTGTTACATACTCGCCCTGATATAGCATTTGCTGTAGGCATCATGAGTCAATTTATGCATGCCTAAGTGAAGATCATACGAATGTGGTGAGTCGAATTTTCTGCTACTCGAAGTTGGCTCCAGGAAAAGGTTTGTTCTTTGCAAAGAATGGTTATCTTGAGGTAGAGGGATTTACGGATGCGGATTCGGCAGGTAGCATCTCGGATAGGAGGTCTACGTCAGGGTATTTTACATTTATGGGAGGAAATTTGGTTGCATGGAGGAGCAAGAAGTAAAAGGTAGGAGCATTGTCTAGTGCTAAGGCGGAGTTTTGAGGGGTGGCTAAAGGGTTGTGTGAGCTACTATGGCTTAAGAGGTTGATGACAGAACTTGATTTCCCATCGAAGTCTGACATGAGTTTATTCTTTGATAATAAAGAAGCAATTGATATTTCCCGCAATCTAGTTCAACATCGAGGTAAGCACAATTTAAAGGCTAAGGTGGTTTGGTTTCCTATTGTTAGGTCTGAAGATCAATTGATGGACATACTTACTAAGGCTATGTCAAGCAGGGCCTTTCATAGCTCACTGTCAAGTTGGGTATCAAAGATATTTTTTCACCCACTTGAGGGAAGTGGTGGCATTAGTTGTCAATTAGAGATAATATAAAAATCCAAACCAATTTTTGGTACGAGCTGTCAATTTGAGATAATATAGGAATTCAAGTCAATTTACTTCCTATTTTGTCTCCTGATTAGGAGGACTATTAAGATTGACTCTCTTCTTTGTGTGTGTGTGTATATATATATATACTCAAAAGCATTATAAAAAATGATGTATAAAATACAGAGAATATAAAAACTTTCTTCAGAAAGCTATATGCGTTTTTTCGGGACATCATGTGCAGAAAATGAAGAAGTTTCTCAATTCACCTTTTGCGTTTGAATCTTAGGAGATCCTTAGCTAATCTTGACGTTAACAACACGCAATGTTCGATGACAAAGAGGTCACTGTCCCTGCCCATATCGAGAGGGCTGGAGATGGGTTGAAGCCGTCGCGGGTGTAAAATCCAAAGTGGGTGCCCCCCGAAACCCGGGTTGTAAAATCCGAGACCGAAGAGAGATTCCTATAAAGCTCCGCCCCTTCGCGCATAGTGAAGCGCACAAGGCTCTCGCTCCCTCTCCACCTCGAATTATAATCGCACACTTGTGTGCGCAACGCTCGCCTATTTGAAGTCTCTTTCTACTAGTGATCGTCACATCCTCTGTCTCTCTCCCTCCGAACGCTCTAGAATCCCTCCATCTCTCTCTCTCTCTCTCTCTCTCTCTCGATCGATCGAAAGGGTCAGCCATGGTGAAGAGACAGAGCATCCAGCTGTCCGCGACTCCGGCGGTGGTGCTGGCGCACCTGCTACTCGTGGTGGTGGCGACCCTGATCCTCGTTTGGCTCCTCAAGTTCCAGGACGGCGTGGCCCTGTCGTCCGCCAACAAAAGCAAGATTTTCAACGTGAGTCCGCGGTTCCCACTCCTTTTGCTGAAAGGCTTCGGTCGTAGTATAAGTGTCGGCTGAGTTTAGGAGCAATAAACCAACGCTCTTGATAGAATAAAAAATTAGTTATTTTGAAATGAACTCGAACCGAAGATGGAATTCTTTCCGGGCAAAAGGGGAAAAATTCGAGAATTCTCTGTTCAGATAGGAGTTGATGTTGTTCAATTCATTCCGTTCAGATGGCTCATTCGTATGCTCTGTTCTTTGTGCAGCTGCATCCGCTCCTGATGGTGTTTGGGTTAATTCTCGCCGGTGGAGAAGGTGAGGACCACCGCCTATACTCGATATCTCAGGGTTTCTTTTGGCAATCGCAAACGTTTTTCAGGCGAAAATCTGTATGTTTATTTCTTCGGGATATTAATCGTGTGGATACGAGGTTGGCCAAGTCGCTTGTCATATTTCCTTACAATCATTCATTAAATTACTCTCACCGATACCGTATGTTGGCCCGCGTCGCGACAAAGCGTGTACGTTAGTATTTTCGAAATATCTGGATTCTTAATGGAATAGAGTACGAACTTCGATGGTCGATGCAGCTATCATGGTGTACAAGACGATTCCGGCGAAGAGGGAAGCTCAGAAAACGATCCACCTGATCCTGCACCTGATCGCTCTTGTGCTCGGGAGCGTGGGGGTTTATGCAGTCTTCAAGTTCCATAACGAGTCCCATATCGCCAACCTGTACACCTTGCACTCCTGGCTCGGCATCACCACCATCTCCTTGTTTGGTCTGCAGGTAATCCTCCTCGATTGATCTCGGTCTCGTCGTCGACCGGGAGATACGAGCTAATCGGAACACTGACCGTCGGGACTCTGTTTTTCTTTCCTTTTTCAGTGGGTGCTCGCCTTCTTCTCCTTCGTGTTCCCGAAATCACAAAGCTACGCCAGAGCCTCCTTCATCCCATGGCACGTCTTCCTTGGATCTGCCGTCTTCCTCCTCGCAATCTGCACGGCCGAGTCCGGCCTGGTCGAGAAGTTCACCTTCCTGAAGCTCCAGTCGGGTCAGCAGGAGGCGCTCATCATGAACTTCATCGGCCTGCTGATCTTCCTATTCGCCCTGAGCGTCGGCCTCACCGTCGTTCTTCCTAGCAGATTCCAGTGACCGGTCTCACCCGGGTCGTGCTTCGATGATGTCCAATTCGTGTTGTAATACTAATGAACGATCTAGGGCGATGGTTTTTGCTTTTAGAAGGGAGTGATGTGTACTGTCCATACCACGCTGGCCTATATAATTAGGTGTGTTTTTAATGTAGTCGTGTTCCTTTTGATTTTCGAGCGATGGTAGTGTCGGCCGGAGCAGAAAAAAAATGATCTTTCGAAACGTCTCTCTCTCGCATGCTGTCTCGAAACGGAAATAACTGTTCAGGGAAAACATCGGATGGCGCTTTCAGTCGCTTACAACGAGACGGCCATCGACTCAGCAACCACCGTAATCACATTAGCTTCTTTTTTAAAGTAATCGTCTCGACGACGGACGGCGGACGCCTGGAATACTTTTTAAGTAACTTTTATAAAAAAATGCCGAGGTGCATCGTGAAATCATTCGGTGCGTCGGAAACATTTTCTTATTCGGTTACTTGTTACTTTTCGGGATTAAGTGCACTAAATATCCTAAAATTTAAGTATAATCGAGTCTTCAAATTTTTTAAAAAGTTTAATTAAGTTTTAAAATTTGTCAAATTTGTTCAATCAAATAATTCGATAATTTCGTCCAACTTGGCTAGCGAAAAATGCCGAATGGTTTTTTATATCCCACGTGGTGTTAATATGGCCAAAATCACATCAGTCCAAATCTGATTTTTTTTAATACAAATTCTATTTAAGTTATATTAAAAAATAAGTAAACTTTAAATATATATATAAAGGAAGACGTGGGTAGGGGTGTGTAAATGAACCACTCAAGCTGGGAATCGTTCAAACTGAACCGGACCGGACGTCCGGTCCGGTTCTTGGGAGTGTCAAAATCCGATTCTTGGTTCCTAAAATTGGAATCGGTGTTCGGGTGGTCCGGTTCACATTTCCAAGAGGATCGGACCAAACGGACTAAAAATGTTTTTTTTTTTTTTTTTTATTATGTCTTCAAAAGAATTAGAAAAATATGAACTAAATACTATTTCTTTCAATGGTACCATGAGTTATGGCACAATATCCCTTCACTCATTGTTTCTTCTATCAATATCTTAAAATTTGTTACTCTCTCTTGTTGTGCATAACCACCCTCTAGTGGAAAAAAGGTTGTCGATTCCATTGGATTGGATCGAAACCGATGGTCCAGTCTGGTTCTCGATCCTAGGACCAAACGGTCTAGTGCTTGGTTTGCAAAATTGGGTGGAATCGGATTGGATTGGAAACTGATCACCCCTAGACGCATGCAAGGTGAGGGTTGCAAGCCCTTGTTCCACCCCCCCAACACCATCACCAACGCTTACTGACAATGGTGGGGCGGCTGAACCCTTGCCTAAGTTTTCCTTCATTTTTTTTTTTTGTTTTTGTGTTTTTAAATTTTTTATTTTTTGATATAATTTCAAAAATTGCATGAAAAAAAAAATCAAATTTGGATCAAAACAGCGTCATTTTAGCCTTATGTTTCATGTTCTAGCCAAGTCATCACCACGTAGGACAGATGAAATTATAAAAAGGACACGTTAACATTTTTCCTTAGTGGACTTCTGTTTTTGGTTATATAAGAGAAGAACTTGATTGCACAAATTTAACAAATTTTGGAATTTAATTACACTTTTTGAAAATTTTGTGATTTAATTGCACTATTTTGATAAGTTATAGGATTTCCGATGCAGTTCTCCCTTGCTTTTCTTCATAACCAAGGGACGCAACCACAATTAATTGGCCATATGAATGGGAATTGGCACGGCAGCGTATCGTGGCCCTTCACTTAAATTGCAGGTGATTATTCTTTGACCAGTTTCCCCGGAGATGGGGAGATTTTTTCAAGAACATAGTTTTGATCGACCAACTTGTGATACAATCATAAATCAAACTCAAGAAGAATGATATCTCATAATTAGTGAGAGAACGAGTGCTTAAAATCGTCAAATCAACGGTGGAGTCTGCTTGTGAAATTTATTTTCGTACTCACTATTCACGTTGTAAGTAATGATTACATAAAGGAATGTAAGAAAGAATTTTGGAATTGTTATGGACGGGTCTCCTCTCCGATTTGAATGGTAGATAATATAATGAGCTTTTGATGGTTCAATTTTCGGTTTCAAGTCATGAACTCAAATCGAACCGAAATATAGTCCTGAAGTCGATATTGTTTTTTCTTTTTTAAGAATTGCGTAGCTATCTTAAATTGTCTCGAACCAACTTTAGGGTTCCACACGTTGAACGCAGCTCTTTGGTAATGTGAACCCAGGGTTTGAAAAGTCTGTCGTCCTCTGAAGGCCCTGTCCCCGTCCTGGCCCCATCGAGAACCAGGTAGAGTTGGAAACTTCCTCGTATCTGCTTCCCTCCTCCCTAATGCTTGGACGAATGGCCAAATGTTTTCTTCCGTTCTTACACCTCTAACAAAAGCAGACTGCAAATGCATAAACTTGGTAAAGTAATTAAAAGATAATAAAAAAACGATAACCTAACTCGACCCAATCCAAACTGATCTTTCAATTTAGGTTCGATGTGTTGTAATTACAGTAAATTATTGGATCAGCAAAAGCTTGTAAAACAAGACATATCTCTTCAATTCACATTTTCAAAGCCAAACCAAACACATCTAAAGTTCATGAATCTCTTCAATTCATGCATCTCTTGAATTCATGCATCTTTTCAGTTCATATCCGTTGGAACTCTATAAATGGCATTAAACTATTCTTCATTCCAAAATGAAGATAGGGTATATGAAGTATACGAGAAAATAGAGTATAGAGTAGATGAATCTTAGTGTATTGATTTTGAGAGGTGTTTGACAAAATCCTATTTGTGTAGTGCCAACTCAAACGGATACAAGGTATTATATCTTAGGATGCATAGTTCATAAAACTATGTAGCATTATTTATAGGAACTAATCACTTCCTATTTAATTTTGCCACTATTTAATAGTAATTTTGCTAATTTATACTTGGTTTGCATTCGCGCACACTTCACTTGTTGAGAAGATTCATTCCATATAATTTCTCATTGACCTAAGTTGTTATCGCTTGCTCGGAGTTATTATTTTTCTTGTCATGACAAACAGCGTTACGTACTTTCTCTCCAATACGTTATTTCCAATACTGTGGCAAGCACGCCTTTCCATATTTGGATAGGGTCCGGAATCAAAAGCAGAGAGACTCGAACCGATTCGGCCCGTGAACACGTCCGTGATTACGAATTAAATGTTGCTGGTTGGAGGGTGATGTAAGCTCGTGCACGGAGTCAGAGCATTTATTTATGGGTTTCTTTCGAGCCTGGTGCTGGGTATATCCATCCATCCCAGCATATCTAATTCCTAACGAAGCCGGACGGTGCTGGCGTTTGCCGTTGGCATCCTCACCGGTGTGAAAGTTTTGGAGTTGCGAAAGATACAAAATTCCTAGGACCCGACAGCTAATGTGTCCCCAATGCACTGATTAGCGCCGAAATTATTGTTAAAGTATATTAGATGGTTTACAAGATATAGTAGAATAATATATGACATGTCGCTATTTAAGTGGTTATCCAAAAAAGCTACCACATTTTTTTTTGGGGTTTGTTCTTGTGTTGGCAACTAGAGATTGGTGGGGGGAGTCTCTTGGGAATGATCGAAGGATTCATCTGTCCATTTAGGGTCGTTTGTTTTTTAAAAAATGACTGATTTGAAAATATATTTTTTAAATGATTATTTATATCATTTAAAATAATAATAAATGAAAAATATTTTCATTATTAATAGTAATTATGTCTAAACATCTTCATAAATAATAACGGAAAATATCATTCATCTTTGTAAGATATATAAAAGTTTATTTTACCCATCTTGTTGTGGACGCGTTGGTTCGAGCGTTCTCCTTTCTTTCGGTTGGGGGGAGTTCAAGTCACCGCGGTCGCATTTGCACGACTTCAGTGCGGCGCCGTGGGAGGTGGGTCCCCGCGCTAGCGTTGCCCGGGTTTATGTCACCGATCACGGTTGTACGGGTTTTTCTAGTCATTAAAAAAATTTATTTTTTATAAAAAAAAAATTATTTTTTGAAAAATTTTCTCCAAAACGTTTGTTTCTCACGAAACCAATGTAGCCTTAATGTAGATATATAAGTTTGCATCACCGCTAAAGTGATTGGCCTAGGTTTTCTCTTCTTTTTTTTTTTGTTTTTTAGGTTGAAATGATTGGCCAAGTTGGTTAAGAATTTCTTCAACGTAGTTAGAAGCCTTTCGTGATTATGAATATCAGGGGTTATTTCTTTAGGAATGTTGATAATCATTAACTGCAATCATAAGTTATAAAGGCTCTTCGTAATTATTTATGATTAAATCATAAGAATATCATACTGTACTGAACACAACTATAAGTTAAAAATAAATACAAGTATATGTAATGTAACTATTTCATAAGGAAAGTACATTGCAAGCCTCGATTCATTGCATTGCATTTCAACAATATTTTTCTCACGATCAAATTACCGAACCCTAGGTATCTTCGAAACTTCCTTGCCTTCCAAATAATTTTCAATTCTATTCGACTCTTTCGGTCCTACATCCATTTCTTTCTATTATGTCTGAAACAAAGCATCAATTTATGTGCATGCATATCATATGCAAAGATGGTGCCACCGTTTCAAAGATGCCTCATCAGTCTTTAACATAGTGAGAGCATCTATGCACCGAAAGCATCTTTGCACCTGTTCAGGAATTACTAGCCCTATTCTTGAATTCTTAAACTTCTACAAAAGACCATCCTGCATTCGATGTATGATATTAAGGTCTTGAGCTTGACTTTTGCAACTCCTTTCACTTAATCATTTAAGTTTTCCTTATTTATAGGCAAAAGTACACCCCAAGTGCCAAAACTTAGCGCGGAGGGACACTTAAGTGCCAAAAGTTTGGAAAGTGACACTTAAGTGCCAAAATCGGAGCAAAATGGATCACTTGAGTGCCACTCCGGCCAAAATCCTGTCAAAATGCCGACGTTGAGATTTTTCGGCGAAGGAAGTGCAAAACGACGTCGTTTTGCATACTGACATGGCTAGACAATATAAAAAGGTCGTTGTTTTGGTGCTGACGTGGTAAAAAAATAATATAAAAATTAATTAAATTAAATTTCAAACTAAAATTAAAAATAAAATTAAAATATTGAAAAAACTAAAATTAAAAAAATTAAAAAATTAAAAAAAAGGGGCAGGCGGTTGAGGGCTGAGCCCTCGCCGCGCTGCCGGAAGGGCCCACCCCCTTTTATTTAATTTTTTTACTTTTTAGTTTTTTTAATATTTTATTTTATTTTTAAATATTTTTTAAATATTTTATTTTTTATGTTTTAAACATAAGAGTGAAGGCCTTTAGTTAGTGAATCTGTAATCATATTATTTGTGAAAATATGTTCTTCTGTAACGTCACCATTATGTACTATTTTTTTATAGTAAAAAACTTGACTACCATATGTTTAGATCCATTGAGATCTCTGTTATTATTAATAAACAACATTATAGAGTTATTGTCTCAATACAATCGTATGTATCTATCCATAAAGTCAAATACAGTTAGCTCCCTAATAAGATTTTAGAGCCTAATAACTTGAGTAACAGCTGAAAAGCATACTACAAACTTTGTTTACATGGTAGAGGATGACATAGATTTCTGTTTACTGCATCTCCTACTATTATAAAAATGTATTATGTTATCGACTTCATGCCATTCTAACAGCCAGCAAAATTTGCATCCAAATACCTTACTAGCTACAAGATTGGAACATATAAATCATTTGTCCTTTTTAAGTATCTTAAAACACCTCATTGGTAGTGACCCAGTGATCATGTTCTGGATTTAACTAATATCTGCTCAAAAGTCCTGTCGCAAAAGAGATATTTGGTTTAGTACAAATTTAAGTATACATGATACTTTCAAGTGCACTAACACATGATACGTCTTTTAGTGGGATTTTCTCAATGTCTTAATGAGGATAATATGATAGATTTAGTTCATCATAATTAATGGTAAGAGCAATTCCTGGCTTACAATGATGTATACTAAATCTTTTTAAAATACGACCAACACATGTTCTCTAAGATAAACCCAATATATGACGAGAGTGATCCTTACGGCTCTCAGTGCCAAGAACAAAAAATACATCATTAAGGTCATTCATGTCACCATTGTATGCACCTAGTTATAAGTTTCTTAGATTAGGTTTAGATTATGACCCCAAAGATGGAGAAAGTGCGAAGACGGTGGAGGATGATATCCATTACAACCATTATCATGTACTATTCATTTTCCCGACATATGTCTCGGGTTCCATTTGTTGTATAAAACCCGAAGAGTTGCTGGTTTTCTCTCTTTCTTTCATATTTTTCAATTGTTTTTTTCTTTTATATTTTCTAGGATTGTATTGTAGATTTACTACTTTCCTTGATTGTTTACTTATTGTCTCGTAATTTCAATTACATTGATTGCTTTATTTTCTTATTTTTCTAGAAATAGAATAGAATGAAAATGACCAACCGCACATGATCGCTTAATTTAGGACTGATGATCCCGAAAATGTAAAAAGAATGTTAAGAAAACACAACATACTGTTTAGGTACAAAAATGGTGCTAATAAAAATATTAGCATAACCTAGGTCCCCAAATCTAGATATTTGGTTGCACAGGAATCAAGGGAACACTCCGAGTCATTGATTGGATTTTCTAACAGACCTTCAAAATGAGGCTAGTGGGGACTCCCGTCTTATTTTTAGGTTGTCATAAACAACTAGACCATATAAATAAACTCGTTACCAGGGTATGAGTTTTGATGAAACTCACCATGGTTTAGCATACTCGATATGGGAGTACCCCAAAAGATGAAGTGATGTTATCCTTATGGGCGAGGCGTATTGTCAAGAGGGCTACTATGGTAAAGGTATCATTAAATTCGATATTCACACCCGACCCCTTCTTCTAAGGTGCGTCACCCATGTGGATATGGATCGCGATACTTTGTTGTCACGTGGGGTACGAGCTTGGGAGAGCTTGCGATCTTGTGAAGGGAACTCACGAGAGGCTTGATCCAAAAGGCGAGGTGATGACGTCTTTTGGAACGCGAGTCGTGAGAGAACTCTCGTGATCAAGTACCCTTAAATCCAACCTTTCTTCCTTTTCTCTCCTCGTGATGATGAGGGATAAAGGGCGGCGAGATTGGGTCACGACACTTCATTACATCTAACCATAGACTTGATTGAGGATAACGAACACTATTTGTATAAGTCACTAGATCAACCATGCAACGGATATTGTAGTTATGCTATCATAGATAGACTACATAATTTGGTGATATAATTGATCGTCTTTCCTTAACAGATCTATTGAGTAGAGGCTTGAGAAATTTCACCATAAATTATCTTAAGAATAGTACATTGAACCTCAACAATCTTAGTTTGTGGTTTAAAAGACTCAACAATTGTCTGTATAGCCAAAGATAATGACATAGTGATCTCCACCATACTATCATCCTTAATAATTTGAGAGTGGCTATCCTTTGCAGCTACGTTGAACTCTTGAAACTTTACCATATGTGATTCTATAATTTTATGGAAGAAGCATTCGTGGATTTTTTAACCTGCCTGAGCTTGAGAAGCTTCTAGCTTAGTAGGCCCGTAAAATTCACTAGGATAAGCAATATTATTGAACCAGACAAATCAACAAGCAATGAAACCAAAAACAGATAAAGCAGCTAAACTATAAGACAAATAAGCCTCCCCAGACCATACAAGTGCTCGACGAAACGATCTAGGTAAGATACAAAATAATACTGAGTGATTCTGGATTCCAACTTACTTAACGTTGGATTATATAACCTTACTTCTGTAGAATACCCTAAACCTTAAAATGGTTTAAGCTACGTTTACATCAAGTCCATTACTCAAAGAAAGTTAATGGAACAATTTCGGTAGAAACATGGCTTTATATGTGAAAAGGCTTCTTTTAAAGTATAAGCCCATAGAAAACCGAATAAATTAGTTCTATTAATCATACTAATCATCATGTCCATTATTACGCCTTTGGGCCACACTATTTTGTTCAAGATTTTCGGGCATAGTAAATTAAGTTACTATCCTAAAATCTTCCAAGTATTTGATAAATGGCTTTTTAAGCCATCCAACATTGTCATATTTGCCAAAATATTCACCACCACGGTCAAGTTTGACAACCTTTAAGATTTATCTTAACTGTTTTTCGATTTTAGTTCGAAAAAATCTTAAATTCATCTAAAGATTCAAACTTTTATTAATCAATTACAGAAGAAGTAGTCATCAATGACTGTGTTGAAATAAAAAAATTTTACTCAGCGTTAACATATAAGGTCTACTAAGATCACTGTGATTGACCTCCAATAGGTCAGAACTTCAGATTGCAATTTTATTCATTATCTTAATCATCTTACTTCTACAATAGTCTACGCAAGTGTTTAAGTAACTCTCAAGAGTAGACAAAATGTCAACATTATCAACCTTTCTACTTTTTCTTTAGACATGCAAACAAGACATTAATGCATGAGATTATCCTTAGGCAAAAGTCTTTTGGAAACAGCATTTTCAATCATATACGCGACGTATATATCATTGGGAGTTAAACACAATATGTACAATCCATTGGATATGATATAGTACTCAACCTTATTTGAATTGAAGAACACAAATATAACATTAATTTTAAAAAAATAACTACATATGTTCAAAATGATATGAAAACTAAATTTCATCTCAAAGAAGGTATGTAAAATGTTTATTAATATCATATTAAAAACAGAATCTAGAATTAAAATGATATCTCTAATGAACTCAACGTCGACTTTATTGTTGTTTCTTACGGTGAGTTATTATTCATCCTAATTTGGTTTTCTTAGATTTATGAATCCTCGTATGGAAAACACAACCAATTTGTCACACCACCAAGAATTGGACAGAGCTTATGATAGGTATTAGATTCATAAATAATGCCAAAAAACCATTACCTACTGGCTCATACTTGGATAACCAAAAAAAATTTATATTTACTATAGCCTATTTTTATGTGACCTTTTTTCTTAAAAGGAAGCAACAGTCGTCATTTCTTAAAAAATGCTTTCTTAGGACCTAGATTGTCAAAATGACTGGAGATTTCATGAGTTCTTTTATGAGTATGATTTTTGGATTTCAAATTTAACATCCTTAGAACGTAATCTCTAACGTCATTAGAACCATCATACCTTATATTGAAGAGTCCTTACAAATATATCATAATCTCGACATTAGACAATATATAATTTCAAGCCATAAAGCTTCTATCATCTTTTAAGTAGTGCAATCAACTGGTAAATCATTTTTCAAGTATTCCTAAATGGAATGTTTCATGGATAACAGACAAACCCAATTGTTCTTTTCCCAAATAGAAAATCCACTCTAGTAAGAACCTCAATGTTCATTGAGTTATTAATTATAGATAAGGTAACCTAAATAACAAGTAATGTATGTAATTGGCATCATGTGAGTACTAAATAACTTGAAGACGTAGAAGTACACATCCAGAGTGTTACATACATCATTGCATAATTACCTTTGGGTAGAAATGACATACAGTTGTATACTCTCCACATGACAATGGTTATGAGAATATATTCCAACATTCGTGAATTGTATGAACTATTAGGATTAGTCAGTCCTCCACCATATGTTGTTCATGTATCTCTCCATGAACTAATATACTACATTCTTTGGAGTATGGCCACACATTATAATAAAAGATATCACATCATTATATAAGACCGATATTTCTTAAACCCAATTAAGTATGCTACTTTAGCAGTCGCACTAGTAATATAAACTTTATGTCTTACATTTATCTTATACATGTGATTTTAGATCTAATGATAGGGGAAATTTGTCATTAAAATCATATGTTATGACAATTACATTACTCCATAAATTATTACATGTTGAGTCTTATGTGTGTTATCAATGAATCAATGCTCTACACATTCTTTATGTGATGATATACATGTCAGCTTGCACTTGTATTTCTAAAATCATAGAAAAATACAGAAAAATAAGTGAAAATACCCTAAAAATACGCATGTTTAGGTTCCATACATATTTTCACATCCATAAAATCATCTAACATAAAAAAAATAAATATACCACAGTATAGACCATCTTCATACGAGCACATGGACTTCAAGAACACCCCAATCAGAGGTTGGACACGTCCATACATGTGTGGCTAGTGAAGCTCACGTGCAGGCTGGCTCGGACCAATCTGAGCTGGCAGTCTGACTGGTCAACATCCGATCTAATCGATTAGACTGGTCAACATCCGGTCTGACCAATTGAATGGAAAGCCAGGTCGAGCAAGTCAATGAGTCAATCAATAGTCAACCGAGTTAAGTCATCGGGTCGGGTCAAGGGTCAACGAGTCAGGTTGAACCCATGCCCCCAATCACCAATGTCATGATGACATTAGCATCGTGTGTGCAGAGCACATGTAACGCTCACATGTGAGGGCACATGCTCGATGCACATTGCCACCCACTAACGAGTGGTCACGTGGCGAAGTGCCGACCATGGTTTTGCTCGTCTTGACGAGCCCATTCCATTTACGTGATCAAAATTTATTTTTATTACACAAAAATTCACGAAAAAATGGCAAAATCTATATGTCCAAGTTTTAGACTATGGCTGTTTTGATATCACATGTTAGATGCAAAAGCATAGCCTAAGCTCTCCATGACTAAAACCAAAAACACATATGTAATCAAGTAAATAGATTTATGCACCTAATTTGGACTATCGTTCTTGATACGTAATGGTGATGATCCAAACTCAAAACTTGTCCTCTATTACCTTCTATATCACTGGCTCAATAAGACAACTTTTCAGCCCTAACACTTAGTAAAAGCTCTTTTGTGAGGATGATTGTGTGTGTTAAAATTAGAGGAGAGACTTAGATACTATTTATAAAGTTTCAAATCAGGTCCTTTCATTACAAGCCAGATTCAACTCAATCCACACTAGCTAACTCCATATTAGACTAATTAAAAAATATTTTATTTGATCTTAGACCAATTCCATAAAATGATAAATTATAATATCAATTACTATAACTTACATAAGAAAAATTTTTATAGTATTAGGAAATATTGGAGGCTTAAGCAACCGTCATTGTCACACTATGACGGTCACATTGATTAGAGAGACTTTCTCTATCTTCCGTAGCTTGCTATGATAAATGGATCTTGGTATGTAGTTTCTAAATCGACACAATAAATCGTATGGAAAAAATCGAAGTCATGAAGTGTATTACGTCTTTAAAACCCCCAATTTCTAACACTACATAATGAAAACCACATTTTAGCAGCAAACTCAATTCCTCTTGCAATTACTTCAATAAAAAGGATTGTGGCTTCCTGGGTTGTTGTGTATCTGCAATCGCCACTCCGTCTCTTTCCCACTTTGATCCTCTCTTGCTTCTTCAAAGGTCTGCTGCTGATTCATTGGAGATAGATTGATGGAGGCCTCCAGAAGGGCCTCCCAATCCCAGCCGATGGCCTTCTCACCATCTTCAAGCTTGATCAATGGCTCTCTTTCATCTTCCTCGGATTTCACCACCAAGGCATTGTCCTCGAATTTCTCCCACTGCATGCTGACGAGGTTGACGTCCGCCCTCGGCATGAACTCGCCATCGTCTTCGGTCAATGACGACCTCGACCGTGCTATGGATGAAGAGGGTGATGCGGTCGATGAGGACGACGAGGGCGACTGATCCGTCATTTGCCACATCCCGTTGAGGAAACTTTCGAGCGCTTGGATCTGAATATGCGGGATTCGGTCGATGAACGGATATTCGTACGGCCCGCACAGGTCCCGCGCCTTGCACCAATCGTAGAATTCGCTAAGCTGTTGGGCTTGGAGGGCCGCTTTCTTGTAGATGCCAAAAGCGGAGATGCAGTTCCTGTGTGGCATGTGAAAGAGGCTCTCCAGCAGCACCACAATGTCTCTCCTAAATGTGGTGTAGCAGATGAAGCTGTCGCGAATTATGTGTTTCATCGCCGATTTTATGATGAAGCTCCTCGCTGCGGATCCAATCGGCCTGCAGTCCATGACACGGTCGATCAGGCTCTGTAGCTGCGGCAGAATCTCGAGCAACTTCCCCACTTCCCTCATCCTATCGGACAGATTTTCGGGCAATTCGCCGTCTTCACTGAGTATAGTTTCAATGGAGAAGATATTGAGAGCTTCGTCAAGAAGCCCGGCATAGGCCCTGATGAAACTGGTGTAGTCCTCGGAGGCCGAGGAGGAGGCATCCCGAAAGTGGCACGGGTTCAGCGAGAGCAATCGGGCTGAGCGGGTCCACAGCAGTTCAGACCGTAAGGGGCTATCTTCGGGGAGTGACCGGAGGAGACGGTGGAGGAGGAGCAAGCACTTGAGGGCGACACGCCAGCAGTGCGTGCTGCGGAACCGGCGGGTGAAGCTGAGGGAGAACGAGCGGAACGAACAAGGGGAGATGGAGAAGATCTTGAGGAGCTCGTGCACGTATCGTTCGGGGAGCGGGAGGTCGTCGGGGGCGGTCGCCTTGATGAGCAGGAGGTCGACATCGCAGAACCCGCTGGCCGTGGCGATCTTGGCGTAGCTGACGCAGCCATGCTCCTTTAGGGATGTGAAGAAACGTTGGAAGCGCCTGTGCATTTTGTGCTAGTCGTGTGTGCGTACTAGAGAGGGAGAGATTGTTAACTTAGGCGGATGAAATAAGGTTTAGGGGAGACCTAAGAAACAACGAAATGAGTTGGCGATGGACAATAACTTTGGTGGATTACGATGGATGATTGTTTGTTTGCAAGATTCTAATTTCTTTGTTCGGATCAATGAAAAGCAAGGACAAAAAGGAAAGGGCCAAAACCTTAGATGCCATGTAAGAGGAGAGCTTCACATCATTTTAGCACGATATTCCGGCCCAATTCACTCAATATGTTGTCTGTTTTAACCCATCTTATAAGAGCCTCGAGGTGTTTGTCCTTCAGAGTATCGGTTCTCAGGAATTCGCACATTCTGACTGTGATCTAGCCCAAAGAAGTATGACCAACCAGGGCCAAAACCTATTGATTAGTAAGAAAAACGGATACGACCGTCACTCGTTCGATTTTATTGGTTGAAAACAAAGAGTCAACATGGGCTACACGCCTAATAAGGAGCTCCTTTTCTATGATAAACACCGTAAAAGGAACAACACAATGACATTGCTTGATATATACGGTGAAAGTCTTGCACGAATTTGACATGTTTTAAACAAAAGTCGGAACAAAACCTTCTAGTGAAGTCCTTGTTAAACACCCACTAGTTTCATTTGGTGTACCAATGCAATCCTGCTAGAGTGGATTGCGCTCTAACATCACAATGTGACATATGGGTTGAACTTGCTTGGTTTAACTCGTTTCATATAAAGCTTTATAGTTTTGTACAATAATATATTGCTGAACATTTTTTTAGGAAATCACCTATCACGGTACTTACTCAAGAAAGCTTAATATTGGAATTTCAATACTAAACCCATTCATTATACTAAAAGGTTCCCATTATGAATTAGTTTCAATTATAACAAATAAACACTTTTCCTGATTCAATGTATAGTGACTCTTTTCTCCCTTTTCATCATTCTAGAAATTTGCCAGTAGTTGCCCTCTACCCTCATCGGGCATCGCCCTCTGCTCTTTTAAGGAGTCACAAGCAATAATTTTTTTTTTTTAAAAGGCTGATTGGACGCCTAAGTACACATGTGTGAAGGTATTGGGTTATATGCAAAAACCAAAAAATTGCAGTCTTAAGGTCTCGTTATGTGTGAAGAGAGGTTAATATCTCCACAACGCTCGTTTGGTACCACATAACGATAACAATTTTTTAAACAATAGTCAAGTTTACGATTCAACAAATTATAGAGCAAAGTACTTTAAAAAATCAAACAAATGAAAAGGAGAAGGAGCCTCCGGTAAAATGCTTAAAACATTTGGATGAAGCTATTAGAGATGCATTATCCAAGACAGATAACATAAGATCATAAGATGGCAAGTTAATAGAAGAAGTACATGAAAAAAAAAAATCAGTAAGAAAAAGTGCGTTTTACCTTTTAAAAGAGAACAAATGTTCCATGACAAGTCATTTTATTTTACACTAGTGGGCATACAGGGAGTATTGAGAGAAATTTTCTGCATCTCCCACGGTCCCTTCAGTTCCCTTCAAGTTTGAAGCGATTTGAGAAGATTAGGAAAGACCAGGAAATTTGGGACTGTAATGCCTCCAAATCCCTTGATCTCAACGCCTCCTACCAAACAAAATAATTTCTTTTAAAAGCTTTTCTTATCCTCTCTTATCTCTCCTAATAACTCCTTCTAAATTTAGTGCATCGAATAGTTTTTTTATCGATGATTAATACAACGGGGTAAAGAATGCAGTGTCAGGAATATAGTGATAAATGGAATATCACGTGAATAATGTCCAAACGCGTGCACAAACTAGTTAGAAGCCGATGTCATTTTTTTTAAGATAACCATGGCAGGGCGATACCAAGTATGATATTAAATCTAGACAAATGCCCACTAAGGAGAGTGAGATGCCATGGTTATCTTTCAACAGGGTGAAGTCTGAATGGGATGAGATTATAGCACCACATGTAAGACAATTTCTATAGACTCTTCGCCCCTTTGAATGGGTCCTTATGAATCACATAAGGACCCAAACATGACGTTGATGTCCGATTGGTTATCCATAGTATCTTCGTGGACCATAAATCCATCGAGTGGTGTAATCAATAATTACAAAAAAAAGGGGGATAAATCCACTCTAATTTGTATATATATTTAAAGAACTCTCCATTATTATCTTTTTGCAACAAAGTCCCTAGATTTTCTATTTATTTTCTTGTGGGCCACGAGACTATGAACTTGATAGGCCAGTCGCATTTTTTGTGGCCTTGTTTTCCAACCTCTTTCATACGCCAGAAGAAATTCCACACCCTCGTGTACGTTTTGGTCCCATGCCTAGAAAGTCCCTTTTGCGCCTTGAACAGGAGAAATCCACTTAGCTAGTCGTATATGTTTAATAGCGAGAAAAATATCTAAAATCCTTCCATTTATTGTAAGGGGACTAATTCAATCTTTTTTCTTTCATTGACGTAAATATTTTTTTTTTAATTTTTTTTCTTTTATTTGTTTCAACTATGGGCTAGCGAGAGCATACAAGCTTCCACTTGTGGCCAACAAGGTTAGCCGACCATTGTTCAGGTCCCAATGATTCCCAGTGGCCATTCAATGAAAAAAGAAAAGAAAAAAAATATATAAGAATGAAAATTTATAAATAAAAAAAAGGTAAAAAATTTTAATGTCGAGCTCGACTGTACCATATAGAATGAGAAATGTCCACATCAGCGACTTTAAGCCACGGTTGATTGCAACGACTTAATTAAAAAATCATCAAAGTTTTAAAATTGAATTGGCCAAATTAAAAAGTTAATAATTAAGTTAGCCACTATATAATAGGTTTATGAATTTTTGGACAACTATCATATTTAATAGAGAAAGAGATTTTATCAAATTAAATAGTTTCGCTACGATGTCATTCTCCCACGTATCATACGCTTTGCTACTTTAATATGAAGGAACCAAAGTGGCTCTCTCCCTTTGTAGGGCCAACCATTCATGTTCGTTCACTTTGTTTTTTATGACAATATTATTCCGAGTTATAATATTGTTATAATATTATTCCGAGTTCCGACCCAAAAAAAAAAAAAAATATTATTCCGAGTGAGTCCAAATATAATAGTCTTAATTTAGAGCAAGTCTTGTTATTGTGCTGGTCAGAGTCGAATTCGTTAATGATAAGTTCCTTATTTATGAATTGTGTCCTCGCATCTTGTCGAGAATCTATAAATTTTTAAACTTCTTTTATTCCATTCGTTCGTCTCTCTCTCTCTCTCTCTCTCTCTCTCTCTCTCTCTCAAAAAGAAAAGAAAACTTTAATCCCAATTCGAGGGCGTCAAACAAACAGCAATGCATCCCCAAAAAAAAAAAAAAAAAAAAAAAGAAAAGAAAAGAAAAAGAAACTCATTCAACTACACCAAATTACTGACCAAAAAAAAAAAAAAAAAAAAACTACACCAAATTATGGAATCTCATTTTGTCGATCCTACAAAATTGCTAGATACTACAGGACACTTTGCAATAATAAGCATTTGTGATGCTCCATCAAATGATATCTGCATCCGACTTGATGCAACTAGCGCAAATCACCTTGAGGGGATGAATAGATGATTCTATAGAATCTTGACAATATAATACGGAATAAAATGAGTCAAGAATAAAGTCTGAATAAATATTAGATTTTGGAATAGGGTTCAAAATTTGTTATGCAATAGAGCAGACTTTCGAGACACCAGCAAGTGTGCAATGGACTATAATAAATGACAATAAGAGATTAGGGTATAAAGAAAATTGTACACAAAATTTATAGTGGTTTGGTTTAGGTCAAATATACGTGTCCACTCTCCCATGTTGATAGCATACTGACCATATTCCAATATATGATCAATAAGATATTACAATTTTAAGTACAAACACCTAGTGATATTACACTGTTTTAGTAAGTTACCCTTTCTGTATTTCTTTTACTATCACAAAAGTTTAAACTCTTGAAAAATAAATATATGATCGAAGTACATTGGAATTTCAAATTCTACCCCTTGTCTCTTGCTTGCTTGTTGGCACCTTAGTCTCCTTACATATGTCTTCACTTCCAAACTAGCTATTGAACAGAATTTAGAGGATCATCTTCCATTTTGATCGATGGATAGAATTGTATAAAGACGATTTTGTTGTCGTTGAGTGACAAATGGTGAATCCCCATTTGATTATGGTCGCTCAAACAACCAGAGTCTTGATTTCCATAAGAAGAGTTCCTTCGTTTAGAATAAACTTATTTTCAGGATTGATTTGTCAATCAATTTGATTGAATCAATATTCCATATTAGCGTGAGATCTAAACCAGATTACTAGCCATTATAGAATTTATAATGATCTCGTTTTGGACCTATTTCCTTCTGGATGAGCACTAGGTTTAGGACTTGTTTCGTTCACATGTTGAGCTGGTTACATCCTGAGCATGTCAGGATAAGAATAAAAAAACTTTTTCCCCTTTGTTTAAGATTAGATTAACAACTTGAGAACAAGTTTGAGTGGGTTTGACTTCGGTCTGTCTAAATACTATATGAGGCATTTCCAATTCTCGAATGACAATTAACATTCTCGATATAATTTACTGGACAATTTTATCAAATTCAAAATCTATTAAGAGTTTTCTCCAACACGACCGAATCATATTGCTCGACTAAATCCTATTTGGGGCTTCGGCAACCATGAATTGAGTCCCCATTCTTGGTCAAGCAAAATTGGAATTAACTCACTAAGGTAGCTTTTGACGGTAAGCTTTTCTTTGGAATTACAAAGTTAAATAAGCCCAAATTAGAGCACTATTAGAATTGTGACCTTTGGAGAATATAAAATCGTGAGGCTTGGTATGAGACGGACCAAAGCGGACAACACCTCAAGTGAATTAATTTAAGGATGTCACGGTTCCATGGAAATCCATTAAGACCCGATACAATAGAACTCTAATTTTTCAAATCCACTTTTACCCCGCCTCTAATGATTCAACAATCCACGTACAACCCCAATCCAAAGGACACGGTGTCCAAAAAATGGGTTTCATGATCTACTTTAATACCTCTATTACAGCATTAGCATACTTTTGCAATAGTTTCGTCATTTGTTAGCGGGCAATCGTTGGACAAAATGGACTTATTCGACAAGTTGCCACAATGGCCTTTTTTCTATCTGACCTCTTTCCCACGCGCGAAGACATTCGACGCCCTCGAGGACGTTTCGGCCCGATGCCCTCGCACGGTGCCCTTTTCGCATCGCGTGCAGGACGAAACCCACTTGCCGTTTTATCAAAAATCGTGTCTTGTTAATAGATAGTGATGTATTCCCACGTTATTTTATGTCTTTGTTAAGATATTTTAATGCGACGGCATTGTTCGAAGCCGGTCCAAAAAGGTGTTGCCTTGAAATCGGAGAAGCCGTGTCCTCGACTCCCCGTCCCGTGTGTCCGGGTCCATTGAATATTTTTTGGAATGTGTGTCAAAAGTCCAGAACTTATCGTGAAAATATCAAGCCCTAAAAAATATGATCAAATTTTAACTTATCAAATTAGTATAATCAAATCATTATATAAACTTCATTCATTTATACGAATGGAAAATACTAACGTGATTTTTTTTTTTTTAACTTCCTACATGGCTATGATAGATCAAATTCTAATTTATTTAACCCAAACATTAATTGAAAAATAGAAAGTATTGAAAATACACAAAAACAGAGAAGAAAAAAAAGAAGCCAAAGGCAAGGGTGGCAGGAAATTGCCGCTGCCGTTCCCATCGCGAGAAAGGGCCAGCGAGGGTTGCTCAATCCTCGACTAAAGCCAATGATCCTCATGGTCCGCAAGCGAGGGTCGTGGCCCTCCACCCAAATCTAAGTCAGGGTAGCTGACCCTCACCCAATTGTGGTGGCCCTTGGCAAGGGCGCGAGATTTAGGCAAAGTGTTAGTGGGCTCTTGCCTATGCTTTGTGAGAGTCACTAGCTTAGGCTGCGGCCATAGCAAACCCCCCATTGGCCCTTTCCAGCAATGGGGGCGAGAGTGGTGAGGGCGACATGCCGTTGCCCTTGCCCTTTTTGTTTGTTCTTTTAATAACACTTTTACATTATTTAATTAAGATTTTGATTAAAAATAGAATTTAATTTAAAACGATGCCGTCTTAACCATGCGCCATGTTTTAGAACTACATCATCACCATGTAGGAGGATAAAAATATTAAAACAAAAAGTCACGTCGCTATTTTCTATTAGTCTAAATGGCTATAATTAATGAAAGAATTTGATTATACCTGTTTGACAAATTTTCAAACTTAATTACACTATTTATGACTTTTAAAATTCAATTTTACTTTCGCCGTAAGTTTTACGAGTTTCAATTCACATGTCTCGTCGTTTCCTAATCCGTCGAACGGGGCGGTGGGGAGGTATTTTTTCCAACGCTGACTTTGTCAACTAACGAACCCCACGAGAGGAGAGGACCCACGAGAGGAGAGGGGTCCAATCCACAGTCAAAGAAATCGACTGAGACTCTCTGATGTCTGCTATCCATCCGCCCCGTCGCCGCTGAAAAGTCGTCCCCCCTTCTCCTTATCTCTCCCTCTCTCTCTCTCTCCTCTCCCCCATGAAAGCCGCCATTGTTATACCTTCGCCTTCGCCTCCCTCTCCCCCTCTCCCTCCTCGCAGTCCACGCCCGCCGTCTCTCTCTCTCTCTCTCTCAACCATGTCTCTCTCTCTGCTCCTCCTCCCTCTTCTCCTCGTCATCCCTCCGCCGCCGTCGGCCCTTGCTCAGGCCCCCATCATCTCCTCCTTCTCGTCCTCCGACCCCCCGTGGGGGCCCGGCCAGGACCAGATCCTCATCTCCCCCAACGCCACCTTCGCCGCCGGCTTCCAGCCCCTCCACCCCAACGCCTCGTCGGCCCAGTACACCTTCTCCGTCTGGTACTACGAGATCTCCCCCGCGACCGTCGTCTGGTCAGCCAACCCGAACTCCCCCGTCGACGCCTCCGCCTCCCTCGTCGTCACCCCCGGCGGGCAGCTCTTCCTCAACTCCTCCGGCGCCGTCCGCTGGGAGTTGAACGCGACGGCCGCCGCGAATCTCTCGCTGGGCGACAACGGCAACCTGGTGTTCGGCGCCTGGCAGAGCTTCAGCTCCCCCGGGGACACTTTCCTGCCGAATCAGACCATGAACGGGACCACGCGGGTCTCCAAGAACGGTCGATTCTCGTTCGATTCGGAGAATTTGGTGTTCAACAGAACCGAGATTTACTGGACGTCTAATGATAAAAATAAATTCCTGAATCTGGATGATTTGGGGCAGATCAGCCTAGAGAACGGCAAGTCCATCCTCTCCGCCGACTTCGGCGACCCCGTCCGGCGGCGGCTCAAGCTCGGCGACGACGGCAATCTGCAGCTGTTAAGCTACTCCCAGGGCAATTGGACGATGGTGTGGCAGGCGATGCCGGAGCTCTGCCAGATCCACGGCCTCTGCGGCAACAACTCGATCTGCATGGGCGACGGCGCCGAGGGCACCTACTGCGTTTGCCCGCCGGGGTTCCGCTCGTCCGCCGACGGGAACTACGAGTGCCAGCGGAAGGTCCCGGTGGCGAGCCGGCAGAAAGCCAAGTTCCTCCGCCTCGATTTCGTCAACTTCACCGGCGGGCGGAACCAGACGAACCTGCAGGTGGCGAACTTCTCCGATTGCCGGGCCAAGTGCCTGGCGGACCTGACTTGCGAGGGCTTCATGTTCAATTACGACGGGACTGGCTTCTGCGTCCTGCAGCTGGAACGGCTCCTGTACGGTTACTGGTCGCCGGGGGCGACGGCGAACGCGATGTTCCTGATGGTGGACCAGTCGGAGACCGACACGACCAACTTCACGGGGCTTACCTCGGTGCTCGAGACGACGTGCCCGGTCAACGTGACGCTCCCGTTCCCGCCGGACGAGTCGAGCACGACGACGAGGAACATCGCGATCATCTGCACGCTGTTCGCGGCGGAGCTGATCTCCGGGATGGCCTTCTTCTGGGCCTTCCTGAAGAAGTACATCAAGTATAGGAACATGGCGCAGACCCTGGGGCTCGAGCTGCTCCCCGCCGGCGGGCCGAAGAGATTCACGCTGGCCGAGATCAAGGCGGCGACCAAAGGGTTCTTGGACCCGATAGGGCGGGGCGGGTTCGGCGATGTGTACAAGGGCGAGCTGAGCGACAAGAGGGTCGTCGCCGTCAAGTGCCTCAAGAATGTGGCCGGCGGCGACGCCGAGTTCTGGGCGGAGGTCACCATCATCGCCCGGATGCACCACCTCAACCTGGTGAGGCTGTGGGGGTTCTGCGCCGAGAAGGGGCAGAGGATCCTGGTGTACGAGTACGTCCCGAACGGATCGCTCGACAAGTTCCTGTTCCGGTCGAGCCGCGCCACGGACCAAAGTGAGACGGGCGAGGCCGCCGCCACGACCGATCAGAAGCCGATGCTCGACTGGGGCGTGCGGTACCGGATTGCCCTCGGGGTGGCCCGGGCCATCGCGTACCTGCACGAGGAGTGCCTCGAGTGGGTGCTCCACTGCGACATCAAGCCGGAGAACATCCTCCTAGGGGATGACTTCTGTCCCAAGATATCGGACTTCGGCCTGGCCAAGCTCCGGAAGAAGGAGGACATGGTAAGCATGTCCCGGATCCGGGGGACCCGGGGATACATGGCCCCGGAGTGGGTCAAGACGGACCAGATCACCCCGAAGGCCGACGTGTACAGCTTCGGGATGGTGCTGCTCGAGATCGTGAGCGGGGTCCGCAACTTCGAGATGCAAGGGTCGCGGATCGAGAGCGAGGACTGGTACTTCCCCGGGTGGGCGTTCGACAAGGCGTTCAAGGAGATGAAGGTGGAGGACATACTGGACCGCCAGATCAAGCACGCCTACGACGACAAGGTCCACTTCAAGCTCGTGGACCGGATGGTGAAGACGGCGATGTGGTGCCTCCAGGACCGGCCGGAGCTGAGGCCGTCGATGGGGAAGGTGGCCAAGATGTTGGAAGGGACGGTGGAGATCATGGAGCCCCGGAAGCCCACCATTTTCTACTTAGGAGATGAGTAGGGTTTGGTGGAAAACAAGGGTATACAATGAACCAGTACAGGGCCTAGTCGGTTCATGTTGAGATGGCTCTAGAGCTTATAGTGTCATTTGCATCCATATAAAAGAATATAAAATTTTGCAATAAATGTATTGGATTCTAAAACTTATTATGAAAATGTAATTGGGTTATAAAACTTTTAAAATATATAATCAAGTCCTATAACTTGTTATAATTGTGTGATTGAATTCCAAAACTTCCAAAATGTGTAATCGGATTTTAAAATTTGTGAAACTGGTGTAATTAAGTCATTTTTCTTTTATCAAGTTGGATGGAGTTAGTGAAAATATTTAATTATACTTTTGTGATAAGTTTTAGAAATCGATTGCATTTTCATAATCAGTTTTATAAGTTAATAAAAATAAAATATTTTTCCATGCCAACTTACCGTCACAAAATTAAATGAACGAGTCCCTCAATTTAGAATCGGAGACGCATGAGGCTATAGTTATACAATGATAAAAAAAAAAAAATGTGTATTTTCATGATTATTTAAACTAGGATTTAATAAATACGATTTTGTCCGTATGCATCTAATAATATCTAATAATTGAGATGACAAACGATGCCGCATGCCACGTGCCCACCCCCTCCCCCACCCGGCGCAAAAAACTTCGGAGATGTGCAGGACTAAAGAAGGATTACGGCTCTAGACTTAACAACTGAAGTAGCATAGAGAAGAAGATCAAAAAAAAAAAAAAACAAAAAGCATAGAGAATATTCGACCTAAAAAAAAAAAGCCAGTAGCATTGAAGATACAAAGAAATTGATAATAGAATATCGTCACCCCAAAAAAAAAAAAAAAATTGCTAGTTGTTGACAACTGCAATTTCTTTTTCTTTTTAATTGAGATCAACATTTGACATTGAAAGGGAAATGAAAATGCTTGTTCACATATGAAAAAAATGATACAAATGATCCCTAAATTTTGAATAAATATTTATTAATTATTTATAGATCATATTAAATAAATTAAAAATTTAGGGATGGTATTATAGATCTAACTTCATTGACCATTTATATCATTATTCCTTGCGTATATAATATTAGCAAAATGAGAGTGCTTTGCGTGTAAGCAAAAAATTGATATTTAAAAGATTTTGCTTTATGAAATAGTTTGCAAATTAGAAAAGATTTGAAATTTTAAAAATTGAAGAACGTGAAAGACAGAATCGAATTATTGATTTATGCATGTCTATTGAAAGAATATTTTAAAAAATAAGCTAATTGATTCTAAATTGTTAAATCCGTCTATAAACCTTTTACATATATGCTTTGGATGACTAATTTCCCAAGTATCTCTTGAATGAAGTGACCTCAAGCATGTTCTTTACTAATTGCGAAACAGAATATACAAAAAAAAAAAAAAAAAAAAAATCAGGATCGGTTTTGATATGTATATCTATATTACCATTTAGTGTTGATTTTATTTTAATTTAATTTTTAATATATGTAAATATTTGAATGAATATTATAAGTGTCTAGTTTTCTTAAGGCTAGGAGGGAGGAAAATAAAAAAAGTTTATTGCTATGTCCATTGCCAATATAAGAAGCACCCGTGCATTCATCACTACGTGTCAATCATTTAATGGTGAATATGTAAATTAATTTTTTTTAGGGAAAATTTCAAATAAGGACCTAAAGTGCCTTCATTTTCTCAAAAAAGGACCTGAAGTGAAGTCGTCTCAAATAAGGACCCGAAATGGTCATTTAGTCTCAAATAAGGACCTCACTCGCCGGCTGGTGAACAAATGCATTTCCGATTCATATTCCGGTAGCTTGATTAGGGGTATTTTTGTCCATTTCTTTTAAAAAATTTCGATTGTCTTGTTTTTTTTTTTTGGGTCAATAATTGCACTGTTCATCATCTTCTTTGTCCCCCTTTCATCATCTTCTACTGTCACTTGGATTATGACTAGCTAAGCTTGATTGATATCGTCTCCGTCGAGCGTCGTCAAGAGGAAGGAATTACGGCTAACATACGCAAAATTTTTGAGTCGTGTTCGCCGTGGACGTTCTTCTAACATCCCCGGAATTAGGCTAACGAAGAAGAGATGAAATTTTTCGAGAGAAATGTGAGGGCATACAAAAATGAGATTTTAATCAGGAGACAGAAAACGGACTGAAGATGAGCATGGCGTCGGGGAGGGCGCCAAGCATGGGGAGGAAGAGGCCGCCGACGATGTCGGGCCCCGGGATCTCCAAAGCGGCGGCTCGCTGCCATTGGACGACTTGATGGGCGAGCCCTCGCCCGGGCCGGCGAGGATGTTCATTTGTTATAGTATAGTGGATGTTATCTTAGTTGCAATATCAGTATCGTACTCATGACAGGATGATTACGAAGACTTGCCCACATTTAAACGAAATGCATGAGTTACTTGATTTTTGGGTTTGAAAGAGATGAGTTGTTGAGAATGGTTCTACCATGCTATGAAAGTCGCTTCGTTGCAATAATCACTTATGAAGAATGCAACTTTTGGTGATCATGGAATTGTGTAATGTCTTCAGGGTTAGATGGTTGGAATAAATAAAGTTGGACAGTTTTCACATGGTGCGTGGTTAATTTCACAAGAAGGATCCATTATCAATTTCCAATGGACAGAAGGTTGGTGATTAGATTAAGGATCATCTACACTTCTCACTTTGATTGGTTACTGTCTAAAGCACATGATAAGTACAAGCCGTGTTGCTCTCTATGAGCAGTGTTTTCCAATGGTAGAATTTCAACTTACTGTCTTCAGCACTCTTCTACCAATTTCCAAGACACAGTCATGTCTTTCTTCATAGACCTTTCACATTGGAGTGCCCTTTTAAGGGATATGTGAATTGCATCCATGGGATACATTAGTGGAACTACAGAGTTCCTCTGTTTGTTTCTTATATGATGAATTATGCATGCATCCATGCCTTCTTCCTGGCTTTGTTTTAAATAAATCCTCTAGTCAATCCAGTCGATGATAAGCAAGGCTGAACTGGGAAATTTATTTGTGTTAAGGAGAAGTTGTTTGAGCCTTTTCACAATGAACGGTTCCTTCTTTTCTCTTTGTAAAAATTGACCTGCTACCTTGCTCTATTGTATGTTATTCTCAAAAGTTAACACTTGTTGCGGCAGGTGACTGTCAATTCGGGGGGGAGTTGTCTTCTTTGGGCTATTTAATCTGCCTAGTATTGGAGATGCATTTCCAAAGGAAGCTGTTCTGTTATAAAGATATCATCATCTAGGATGGCCATGCAATCCGAACGCCTAGGCTATGAATTTGCGAAGTGGTTGGGCATCCAAACTCCTCAGGTTGTTTTGTAGGATAAAACATACTCCCTAGGCAATGATACTATCTCTTCCAATCTAGGCAGCTTTTTCTGTTACAATCTTTGTTCTTGCCAGAATTTTAACATGTTGTAGTATTGCAGGCCAGAGTCATTCATAAATCTAGCCCCGAATGGCTTCAAATAAAGGAAGCTGCAGAGCAAGCAAAAATGACAGCAATTTCAGAGGGAGATGATATTGGTGAAGTGACATGTGCAGAACTCTTGGAAGCTCTTGAGCTCGGTCGATGCCTTCTTCTGATGAGGTGTGCCTTACACTGAATTTGAATATTTAATCAGGTTCCTCCATGCTGTTCCATGGAATATTCTTTGATTGGCTTACCTCACAATATTGGATATTTTGGTAGATTGAGTATTTGTTTTATCATATGAGTCTCAGTTGTTTTGGTTCTTCATTATCTTATCACACCAGATTATGGTCTCCATCATACCACAGCAGTTGCACAATGTGCTTCTTTGATCCTTCCATGGCCATAAGAGAGAGCATGAGATAACATGAAATTTCTTCGGAATGCCTCCAGCATTAAATTTTTCGCCTTAAATTGATGTAGATGTTTGTTTTGAACAGTTATGTACATGGTTCTCCGTTAATGGAAAGTTCAGCTGCATTTGAGTCTCGGGAAGCTGCAGAAAAGACAGCAGCAGCTCTTGGCAGGGTCTTGATGCTGGACCTTGTGCTCAGAAATGAAGACAAACTTGTCGTCAGCTACGGTGGCGGGGAAATCTTGCCAATCTTTGCAACCGTCGGCCGCTACCGAGGCCACGCCCTCACCGGCCCTCACCAACGGCCGGCGCTCATCGGCCCTTCCCAAGTTCGATGGTCTTGATAAGAAGATGAACAAGGGACGAAGAAGATACAGTGCAACCATTGACCCCAAATAAAATGTAAAAAAAAAGAACAAGACAACTGAATTTTTTTAAAAAAGAAATGGACAAAAATACCCTTGATCAGGCCACCAGAGCATGAATCGGAAATACATCTGTTCACTGGCTGGCAAGTGAGGTCCTTCTTTGAGACTAAATGACCACTTTTGGTCGCTTATTTGAAACAGGAAACTTCACTTCTTGGTCTCTTTTGAGAAAAGGAAGGCATTTTGGGTCCTTATTTGAGATTTTCCCTTTTTTTTATGTCGGTAGTAGTTGATATAATAAAAAATATCACGAAATAGACATTTTAAAATATGTGCTTCTTAGGTTGGCAAATGGCTGGGATGGGCCGATTGATGTTGGATCCACACGGATCGCGAGGGACACCCCACTCTAAAAAGGAGCAAAAGCACTTCAACGAGGTTCCTCTGTTCTAGACGACTAGGCTTAATTTTGTTAAACAACTTTTGACCAACAAGTAGGCTTAATAAGGCTATGTTAATTTTATTTATTTTGTAAAAATTGAATGATTTGAAAAATATAGATGATCCATATTGTTAGAAAAAAATTGTTGATAAAACATGTTTGAATTTTCGAAGATAATTTATGCTTGTTAAGGACATGAACGATTTATTACACGTGACGTCTATTAATAAAATACAATATAATTATTCTTTTCACATGTACACATTAAAAATTAGAGAGCATTGATTGCATAAAATCGACTTTCTCATGGCAAACTTTAAAATTTGTAAAATATCGCGGGGAAAGAAAACAAAATGAACCAAATTACTTTCGTAACCAAGATAAACCGAGATTGTTACAAGTGATTTGGCAAGTTCGGATTGGGTACTGAGAGGTAGGATTCCTCAATTAAATGGTTAACTTTTTTAAAACTTTCCAAGTGATTTGGCAATTAAAAAAAGTTTACTTTATGGAGATTTAGAAAGACGAAAATTCATTAATTTTATTAAATGTTCTGATGTCTTGTAAATTAAATGAGTTTAATTTTATTGTATTTGATAGTAGCTTGTTTATTTACTTGCGATAACGACTGTCCAACTATTATTTCATTAGAGATCTATAGTGAAACAACACGATAAAATCAACGCAATAAATTATAATTTGAAAATTACACACGCGTGCCATGTTCGACATCCAATAACAAAATATCACTTCACACAATATGTATATCGGTTTTTATAAAAGTAATAATGATGTAATTAGAAGTTACTCCATCATATAATTATAATTCCGAATGTAATTCCGATTTACATCCTTAATAAAAAGCTGTAAAAGAAAAAAAAAAAAATCGAGGCAAAGCGCATTGCGCAAGGCAGCAATTACCAACCGGGGTCTTCCGGGCGCCGAGAATTCTCTCCGAAAGAGCAAACGCTCCGAAGCGATTTCAGAGAATTTGCGATCTTCTCCGCCGGAGAATCGGACTGCGCGCGCGCGCGCGCTCGGCGATCGGAATCTCGTCCCGTTGGCCGGCTGTCGCCGGAAAGTCTCCGCCGCGGAGCAGCCGCCGCCCATGGATTTGCGATCGAGGGGCCGGAGGCTGTCCTTCGAGATCCTGACCCAGAGCGACGACCTCCTCCTCCGGGAGGAATCGGAGGGCGAGTCGCCCTCCTCCGTTGTCCGATCGGACTCTGATCCCGTCCCTCTCGATTCGCCTCGCGACAAGTCCGCCCGCCGCAAGCGGAAGCACCGCAGGAAGAGGCAGGCGTCCTGCTCGGTCATCCCCGAGGACGACGGCGGTTCCCGCCGACCGAACGGTTCCGGTTCCCTCCCGGGGGTTGTCGAGCGCGGCGCGGGCGGCGTGGTTTTCGAGGACGGGAGCTCGGTCTCCCGGGACGGCGGCGTCGATTCTCGCGGGCGCGCGAACGGCGTGGAGTTCGATTGCAAGAGCTACAGCGCGGGGAGCCTGGGCTCTGTTACTCAGGTGGTGAATGCGGAGAGTCAGGGAAGCGTGTTTGGGGACGAGTGTAGGCGCGGAGAGTTGAGGCAGAGAGCCGTGAATGGCGGAGAGGATAGAACGGCGGGAGGGGAGCAGAGCTCGAGAGAGGAGAGCGGCATTGAGGCGAGCTCGGTCTTGAAGGGGCGTAGCGAGCCGAACGGGAGTGTGCCGCGGAAGTTGGAGAATGCGGAGTCCTTGGATTGGAAGAAGGTCGTAGCGGAGGATTCCTTTGGTGAGTCGTTGATTCTCTTCTGTATTGAGTTTGTCCTGTCATTGTCGCTGGGAAACAATCTTGTCAAATGGCAGCCTGAAGAAACTTGCTTCGAGGCTGCTTCGAATTCGTTCAGCACGAGTCTTATTCATTATGGGTTAGAATTTTGGGAGTCGGCCCTGCCAGAACTTGTCAAATCCTATCGGTGAATGCTAAAATTTGTTATTACGTAGTCTTTGGTCGGTGGAGTATCGGATAGGTAAATGGAAAAAAAGACTGTTTGTCTTCAGTCAAGGGATAACATATTTTGCCTTTGCTTTCACCTATTTGTGCGAGCTATTAATGCTAACTGATATGCATGCGGTACTTACAATAAAGAACAATTCTCGATTCGCAACATCTAAGTATTGGGTGAGGGCTGTAAGGCATTTGGTTTATAGCCTTTGTGAGATATAGTTTGTACATGGGAGCCATGGCGCCTTTGCAGTGTGGAGACCATGAACATGGTGGATTCTTCTGTTCCTCAGTCCAGTGGGACAATAGAAGCTAATATGGTTTTTGTGCTTTTTGAGCTGGTTAATATGTTTATAGTGTCTCTAGGTTCAGTGAATTGAAATGGTTTCACCGGTCTGTGCTCCTAATTTTTTTCTAGCAATAGTAGGAGGAGCTTTTAGTTTGTCCTGTAAAAAGGGCTATTCTCCTTATTTTCCTGGTTTCGTTTGAATATCAGGTTGTTCTCTGCTATTTTTCTCACACATGTCCATGGTGCTGTTTTCAGTACAGAAGTCACCAATGAGGTACTTTTTGGATGAAATGAGCAATGGAAATTCATTGAGGAATACAACTACTCTCGGAAATGACAAAGAACGTGAGAGAGTATATGATACTATCTTCCGATTGCCTTGGAGATGTGAGCTGGTGATGTTCTCTTCCAGTTCCTTAATCTAATAACATCATGCTCTGTATGTAGTAAATTGGTTTTGAGAGTCCTTGAACTTGCCAGAAGAAGCAGGTTTGAGTTCAAGTTAAGATTTGATGTGTGATATGTGGATGAATTAGGCCCATATGTAATTCGATGAATCGGAGAGTGATCACCCAATTAAGAGTGCTTAGATAAGGTGCGGCTTCTGATAGACTTTAGGAGAATGGAGGGGGTAGGAATGGACTGGATCACACATTGTATAAGGGAGCATCACTGGGCGATATGTGTTACTACTGACAAGGACATTGGTTCTTTAAGTGGGGGAGTTCGTAACATCTCAAAATCTCATGTCAAATGGGAGAACCCTTGATCAGTGATTCATAAGTAGACACCTGCTCCCTGATGGTCACCACCTTATGTGGTTATTTAGAGTACTCAGTTTGGGAGTTTGGCCCAAGTATAATGGGTGGGGTTGTTACAATATCTGTATGTAAATGAAAAATTGTATGTTCACAGCATGACATTATGTAAAAGTATGGTATATTACTCATTGAGAAGAATGCTGCATTCTTGTGCTAAATTGCTTCGAATTTCATTCGGCTAATTATTAGGAAATTGGTCAGATAAAATTAGCGATATACTTGATGTTAGTTGGATTATGGTTATATGTATCTTTTTCATGCAATGCCCAGTTACATGAAAAATACTGTGTATTTGGTCCTGCAACTTCTGACGTTGTTCACCTTTGCTCCGTTTAGCATATGTCTGGGAAGTATTAGAATAATTGGTTCATGCTAATTTCTCTGATTGATGCCTTTAATGCGTTTTTACATACCTTTACCTATGGCTCATTTGCAGCTTATAGATGTTGGTGTTCTTGTGTGCTTTGATTCATTTCTCTCATTGTTGACAATCATGCCAACAAGGATCGCCATATTACTATGGAGGCTTCTGAGTACGAGGTAATATGTTTATTTCTTTCACAATTTAAAGCAGTTCAAGCAGTCACATTGCAACTATTTATCTGTCTTTCACTACTATTTCTCAATTGGTTTTTTGGTGGATATTTTTGTTTATACCAGTGGGGGTTTGAGAGTTTAAACCAGGTTCTTTGATGTAGACACCATGAGCACTCACTTGTTATTTAAGCTTTAGCTTCCCAGGCGTGAATCATTGAGCATGGCAACTAGCACCTTATACATGATAGAGAGATTACTTGGTACCCTAAGTTTCCAACTATTGAAAGAATATTCAGTATGGTTATCTTGTTATATATGGATGGAAATGGTTGCAAAATGTCCCTTGGCTATTGTTCCAACTTCCTTCCAAACTTTAAGGATGATTGACGAAGCAGTTTGATGTGAGCATTCGTATTTTTAAAGGTTTGTGCCATAATAGAAAACGAAGTTACTTTCCACTTCCTTTCCTTGTAATTTTTGGTGAAAATTATGTAAAGATGGAGGGGAGACTATTGGTAATGAAGCAGGAAGTTCTTTTAACAAAGAAATTTGAAACTTGGCTCTCTTTCTCTTCCTCCTATATTTTTAACCTGAATCATAATATGTGATTTATACTAGATCACCTAATTGTTCCTGTTGCAGACAGTTAAAGAGGCTTTCTGCGGAGGAATTTTCTGATTTAGGGTGTTTTATCGTGCTCACTATCGGGGTTATTCTCTTAGGGAGAACAGGTGTGGCTAAGTACTTCTTACATTTATCTGCGGACTGTTGTTATTTTAACACGTGGATGCAAATTGTACTAACTTTCCTTTTCTTATTTTGAATTTTGGTGCCTCAGATATAAGCTTAATATATCATATGATTCGCGGTCAAGGAACAATCAAGCTCTATGTTGTGTACAACGTGCTAGAGGTCAGAGCATAATGAGCTACATTACCCTACAGCCATTTTCACCTCTTAGTTATTAATGTCTTTCAGACGAATTTGTCAGTTGATTTCCTTCACTAAAGACTTTCACCTTAAGTAAACTTGAGTAAAGGAGAAATCAGTTATTTTGAGTAAAGTTAGAATCTTAGATTAAAATTTCAGTTATTGCTCTTGATGTAAATGCAGAACACCGTTACAGTTTACTTTGTATTTGTTGAAATTTAATTTTCCCTGATACACTAGTTGGGGAACTGTCAAAGAAGAAGCAAATCGGATCTGAATTCAATTCTCCAGAACCAGTCTTGTTTGGTAGAGTTGCTCAAATGTTAATGTATTTGCAGGACTTTTTGGTCATTATTCTAGGGAGATGCATTTCTTTATCCAATTTCTTTGTAGCTGCTATTTTTAAACAATTTGTTTCTGGAAACATGAAAATAATATGTTTGGTCAATTTCAATTTTCTTTGCTCTATTATGTGAGGAGATAAATGGTAACAAGAACGAATTATTAGGAAATCTTTCATCATGTTGTATGAAAACAATTCTCATAAAAATGTCCAAATGCATTTCTCTTCTTAATAGCACTTGAAGATTTTTCCTGTTTTCATTTGGCAATAAATGTCTTAAAGTAGAGTTTGAAGAACATGTCTGAAAGGCCACATAAATCATCAGTGATTATGTGCGTTTAAAAAGCCAGAAAAATTTCGAAGTTATTTGTAATGTATGTAAAGTCAGTGGATGCTGTCTGTGTATTACATTTTGAGACTAATACCTCTGCACCTTACCTAGTTTTATTGTCAGCAACGTCTGGAAGTGTTGTTATTCTTTTTTACTTGGTGGGAAGTTGAATGTAAGACTGAATGTCTCTTATTAAACTGAGATTCTTAAGTATATGTCTTCCGTAGGACTTCCAATGTGGAAGTAAGCCAGGGGCTTGGAACCTTGTTGTTCTCTGTACGAGTTCAGGCATATCAGCTCACTAGTCAAGTCAGTCTTATCCTGAGAAATGTGTTTAAGTTGGATATCTGCCTGTGGAGGCAACATCTACTACTTCTTATGCTGCCATTGTCATTTTTATGGACTGGTGTTACTATATACCATGGTAATAGTAATGCCTAGGAGAAACTTTGATGAATTTGTTCTTCTTCTTGGACATTTGTGCAGATATTCGATAAACTATGCCAGAATTTTGGTGGGGATGTCCTGAAAACTTTGTTTAATTCTGCTGAAGAACTCGCAGGTTGTTCACCAGAAAACATGATAGTCTACAGAACGAGATTCCTTTCAGATTTGGTACTAGCTGTGGGTGCCTCAAATATCCTTTTTTATTGTAATTTATATTTACTTCATTATAGCTCTTCTGTTTGCTTCTTTGTATTCCTCCTCCATTTTCAGGTTTGAAGTTCCTTTACAAATGATACTTGTTCATTCATTTATCTTATTAGCTCAGGCAATTACTTTGTCAACATGTATTGTTGCTCACAATAACGCGCTGCTGGCATTGCTTGTATCAAACAACTTTGCTGAGATAAAGAGTAATGTTTTCAAGCGTTTCAGCAGAGACAATATTCATAGTCTTGTCTACTTTGGTAAGTGAACCACTTCCCACTGTTCTTTCAGAATTACTTTCGAGTGTTTATGGGATTGGGAATTTTATTTTTGATGTGCAACTGCTGTTATCTTTAGACTGTGTGACATTATTACCATCAGTTTTTACATGTCCACTACTAGGCATTTGGTATTCTGACTTCCTCATACTGTATCTTTAATTAGCCAATTCTCTCCTTTCACTAGTTTTCTTTCCATGCTTCCATCTTGTGGATATGCAGATTCTTTTACCAGACAAAGACCTAGTAATCAATTTTTAGTCAAAGACAAAAACTTAATTTGGAAATCTATTTGTTAACTACCAATGTTTGCAACTAGCTATATGAAATTTGTAGTTTAATACCACTTGGTTTTTGGTTTATTGGTTTGTTGGTTTGGTTTGCTGTAGAATACGTTTGTCATTCACTTCGATGGTTTCATTTTCCAGCTGAACCATAATAAAACGTTCTCTTGGCTCCTGTAAAATACCGTTTCTTGTGTAGTTATATCAATATTGTGCTGTTGTCTCACAAAATCATATATTTCTTCGAATATAAAGTACTTTCTGAAAATTATAGGTCTATATCTTTGAATAAAGAAAAATATTACCTACATAACCTTAAAATAGAGTTTATAAAGAATCCCAATAGAAAAGGCCTATTTAGTAGTTATATTTTGGAGATGGTGTGAAGCGACTGTTAATTTTAGTCTTAATTTCCGTTGCACAGGTATTCTTTATTTTTTTATAACCAAACCATGGAATAGTGGGAAATAATGGAAGAGTATTGTGTTCTACTTTTGCAAAGCTCAGTAAATTCCTATTAACATCTATGAAACTGTCACTTGAATTCATCTAACAACTGCAGAATTGCTTGACTAGAATTGATCACACATCTGCAGGATTTGCTTGGTTACCTCTACACTTGAAATAGGCTGAAAAATATGAATTGGCATAAACCAGCTTATGTATCTTTAGAATACCAGTGCAATAAGTGGGTCTCAATGAGTGGTGGATCTGTCACATGGTAGTGACTTGCATTTTTGTTAATACTATCCAAACATATCAAGTCTGTCAGGGAAATATCTGCATGATTTTGTTGTTTTATGATTCATTCCTTAGGGGATTTTGCTTTTTTCAGGATTACTGTTAAGTTGTTAGATGAGTTACAGGTATGCCTTTGCTTCCAAACAGATTCGGTTGAGAGATTCCACATTACAGCATTTGTATTATTTGTTCTTGCTCAGAATATTCTGGAGGCTGAAGGTCCATGGTTTGAAAGTTTTTTTATTGTAAGTTCTTTCGAGAACCTTTCAGCATAATTTGTTTTAAAGTCGATAATTTTCTTGCGGCACCATTTTCAATATCTTATTCTGTCGTACTTGGACCCTGCAGAATGCTCTCATGGTTTACTTCTGTGAGATATCTATTGATATCATTAAACATTCATTCATTGCCAAATTCAACGATATCAAACCCATTGCATACTCTGAGTTTCTTGAAGACCTTTGCAAGCAGGTACCTCATTTTGTCCAACAACTGCTTATTCAATTGTCTTTTCTTTTCCCCATTCTGAGACACTGCAAGTGGCTTTCTAACATTCATATCATTTTATTGCTTCTACTCATACTTACTTTTCTCCTCCTGTTTTTTCCGTTAGACTTTGAATATTCAAACTGATCTGAAGAACAGTCTCACCTTTGTTCCTTTGGCACCAGCTTGTGTGGTAAGCGCCTGCTACTGAAAAGTCAAATCCTTTTCATGCATAGATCATCGTGCTTAATAGCATAGAAAGCCCCATAACAACCACCTATCGGTTGTTGTCTGGAGTAAAAGAAATACTTGCCTAGAAGGTAGAAGGCATAGGCCATGAGAAATCTGTCTAGATAAAGCCTAGAATATCATTAACTATCTGTAGTAAAAAAATTGGTGAAAACTGCAATTTTGTGTGACGTTTTGGGTTCAGGTAATTCGGGTTCTGACTCCAGTATATGCTGCTCTTATTCCCTGCCATCCGCTCCCGTGGAGAGTTCTGTGGATCCTCCTCTTGTTAGCGTTGACATACATCATGCTCGTGAGTCTCAAAGTGATGGTCCGCTTGGGCCTGCAGAAGCATGCCGCTTGGTACGTCAATAGATGCCAGAAGAGAAGACACCACCTACACTTAGATTGATTCGGAACCTGCTATGGAGAATTTTCAGCTAATTATCTGCCTAGAGAAATCCCCATTTGCGGAACTGCTCCTAATTCAAGAGCCACCTCTTTCGAGTTCTGACTTATGAGCATCTGGAGCATTGGCGGACGAGACATAAGGTTAGATATGAGTTTTCCAACAAATATGGATACAATACCTGGAGAGCATCCCTCTTTGCCGTGACCATGTAGACAAAGTTCACAAAATTTTGGTGTAATTTCATAGTTCATGCTGTTGTTAAGAGGCGGTTGCTACCAAATACCAGATAGAATATGAACCAACGATAATCACACCCCGTCTTCAATTTAATGGCAGAATCGTTCTCACCAACCTCTCACCAACGATGTCGATCATAAGTTTTATTTTAGATGTTAATATAACCATCCCGAGCAGACCCTTTAACTCGTTATGATGTATCGATGGATTAAAATTTCATAAAGTATATTGACCAATACTCCTGGATAAATTCAGATAATCAACTATTATCTCTATTTGGCAGTAGAAATCTCTAGGGAACTCCCAGGGATGTGGACGAGGCAATGCACATGCAGCAGAGTATAATGAAGTTTCTGGGGAAGACTTCACCGCAAAGTCGTCCCTTCGTTTCGCGAATGACAGAAAAAAGTCGATCAATCTACTCCAAAAAATTAGGGAAAACCCTAAAGGACGAAATCATCGGATACCGTAAGAAGACTGATCTCACATGTTTCACACCTTTCGATTCATCATTCGCAAGGCTTCATTCGTCAAGCATGATAATCCCTCGATTGCGCGACGCTTCCAAAATATCTAAATGGTAACTTCTCGAAAACAAATGCGATAGGGAATCTCGCTGTGCTTAAACTTTTGAATCCTCCCGTCCTCCTTTTGGCCACAAAAAACCAAAACACTCCAAAACCCATTTGTCCCTGCCTTTTCACATGTCGACTGACCGGCACTAATGTCACAAATCAAATCCATCTCGTTTACTTTATAACCCACAATGTTGACTAATCAGTCTCTCTCAATTTTTCCTCCCTCCCTCTCTCTCTCTCTCTCTCTCCTCCTTTTTATTACAAAATGAGTGCCTCACCTTTATTGCCTTTTTCATAAGCTCGACACCAAACACCTCAAATGAGGACAAACCGAACAATGGACCGACCGAAAAATCCAACGCTTCGAACATTTAACCCTAATTACAAATTTTTAAGGGAAAATAATTGACCGCAAACGGCAGTAAACATCCCCACAAAATCACATCAAATGAATGGCCGCGGCGCCACCAAAATCAACACCGTGCCCCCACCCCCCACAAAAGCAAAGAGAAGGCACGACCGGAAAATCCGCTCGCATTGGCGGGAACCCCCCAATCCCATCCCATCCCATGGGCCCCGCCACGCGTCGCCCTCTCCCACGATCGCAGGCCGCCGGACGGGGGCGATCGGACGGCCGGATGGGTTGGCGTCGACCGGTGGGGCCCACTTCGATCAGACGGCCAGAAGCGAATGCGCCTGCGCCTTCCCGCCCGCCTGTACCGCAAGTGCGGTAGGAAGGGCTATGCGCTTCGCTCTTGTTTTTAAAGTAAGAAGCCGAAACGCGATTCTCACAGAAGAGAAAGATCTTCGTATCCAAAATCTCTCTCTCTCTCTCTCTCTCCTCCTCCTCCTCCTCCTTCTATTCTCGCTCTCTCCATCATCATCATCGTCATTTCCATCTTCTTCATGATCGTCGCCTCCTCGCCAACCGCCGCCTCCGACCGCCGCCGCCGCCGCCTCCGCCCGCGCCGCCCCCGCCCTGGTCCCTCGCCGGATTCGCTCCAGAGCCGAGCAGATGGTACGATCTCGGGGACCTCCCCTCGCCGAACTCCGTTTCCCTCCTCCTCTCCCTCCGGATTCGTTTTTCCGCTTCGTCGCTCGATTCTTAGTTCGAGCTCTTGGTTTTCGGCTTTCGGTTTTCGGTTTTCGCGAGCGTGTCGCGGTGGTCCGGATCGGTCGACGTCGTTCGAGTTTCCTCTCTCTCTGAGGAACCGCACTCGTCAGTCGCGACTCGGCTTGTGGAGAAGTCGGGGACGAGTGTCGGTCGGCGGGAAGTTCGTCGTCCGAGGAGAAGAAAGAGTCGTGTGAACTCGTCGAGTTCCGCGGCTTCGAGTTTATTAATCCGTTCTGTAGTCGAGATTCGATCGAGATTCTATCAGTCGCCGGCGAAAGATTTCGTGAATTTCGCACTCCGAGTTTTTTTGCTTTGGAGGAGTCGCTTTCAGTTTGACTTTGTTTTAGATTTCTGCTCCATGGAATCGCATCGGTCTGTCGAATTTCTTGTGAACTTGAAGTTTATTCTAACGGCGTCACGAGTCCCGAATCTGCTTCGGAATCGGATTCGGCTGCAGTTTCGAGTTTCTGTAGTTTGGAGTCTCGTTCGCTCCTCCTCTGGCTGATCGTCGCGTTGTAATGTGCGTTCTTGCAGATAGGTTGCGGGTTCTATGCTAAGAAGAGACCGCCGTCGGATGGTTGTTGGCTGAGCACGCTGCTGCGGTGCAACTTCTTCGGCTCGTGCGTCGCGCATCACTACCTGCGGAAGAATGAGAAGAACATATTCTGCATCGACTGCAACGTCGGGTTCTGCAAGCATTGCATGACAGCGCACGGCCTCCACCGCCGCCTGCAGATCTGCAAGTACGTGTACCAGGACGTGGTCCGCCTCCAGGAAGTTCAGAAGCATCTCGACTGTTCTAAAATTCAGGTATCTCATCATACAGCTCGAGAGGAAGTTAGTCCTGGTGTAGGCTACAATTCGCTACAATTCACGTGATTGCTTATCTGTGCAATGCGTCTGCAATGTTTTGTCTTGTCAGTTCGTAAATTTGATTGATGATCACATTAATGAACAACCGAATTTGGATGATCTAGTTAGGTGAACCTATGGTGCTATGCCTATCAAATGCAATTCAATCATTAGCTAGCTAGACATGGAAAACTATGATAATCTTGCATTTATCTGTTGGTCTTCTTTGAGGAATCATTGAACAGGGATCTGTTAGGAAAAGCGTCGGACAATTATAGCCTGTGTTCCTTGTAGACTTGGGTTATAGATTCGGCGAATACAATGTCGAATTTATTTCTAGTTATTTCATTTTCGGTATAAGCCGGAATGTCGATTTAATAATGGCAAACTGCTATAGAAGATCAGTGAGCTGTCATTTCTCCTTTTCTTCTTATATTTTCCAGTTCGGCAAGGTTTGATCTTTAAATTCTGATAAAACTAAGCTCAGTTTAAGCAGTTGCTTCGATCTATGAATTTGTTTGTTCTTGCGATATGTGAAGGAAAAAGTCTTGAGTCTTTAATATCTCTTTTGCTGAAAGTTAGGCCAATGGCGCTAAGGGTCTGTTCCCACAATTATTGATGATTTTGACATTGGCAGACATATAAGATCAATGGCGAAAAAGCAGTGCACCTAAATCCTCGGCCCCAATCCAAGGACACCAAGCCATCGACAAAATCGAAGAATGGAGGGACCTGTGAAGCTTGCGGAAGATACATCCAAGACCTGCCTAATCGCTTCTGCTCAATTGCTTGCAAGGTAAAAACAGTTGTGTTTTTCCCCCCTTCGAAGCATCTTCAATTTATTATCAACTTTAATTCTTAAAACAATCAAATTCTTTTCCAGGTCTCAGTGGTGTCGCTGAAGCCAAACAATGAGCGAAATCCCGACATCATCACCATTCCCATTGAAGAACTAACCGATCTCTCACTGAAGGACAACTACTGCTCATCAAGTAATGGCGACGAAAAAGATTCTTCCACCTCCATGGCCGAATCCTCTGAGGATGCTCCTTTAGGGGTTAGCTCTGGCTTGAAAGCGAGAAGTCGTTCGAACAAGCGAAAAGGGTTCCCTCGCAGGGCTCCCCTGCAATAAAATCCCCCTCGAGAGTGTAGCTACTTACTTTGAGAATTCCTTCTTTCCGATACATCATCATATACAGGTCACAAAAAAAAGGAGCAATACAGGAATAAAAACCAATACAAGTACAGTATGCTTGGACATCGTGCGATGAACAAAGAATGTCACTTTTAAAGTTTCCCCTTGATTTCACTGAGTTGGGTTAGCTGCAAAAGTGAGTGTGGCCCCGGGGTAGAACATTTCAGAAGAGTCAAATTTTCCTTTGGGGGTTGGGGGTTGTACAGAGGAAATGACATGGCGACGTTGGTTGCAGCCGTGACTCTTATTTTTGGGTATTATTTAAAATAATCCATTTTCCTCGTTTCGAAGGGGGGTATTCTTATCATGGTTGTACCGGAATCACAATAAAAACGAGCTACCATATGCCGAATTTCTGATGTTGCTGATTTTGATCGCTTATGGGGGGTCGTCCCTTAGGCATGATGGAATGTTTCTGGTTGTGTTGGCATTTGGACTTTTGCTTTGTTTTCCTTTTCTCCCTTCTTTTCTTTAGTAGAGCCTTGTCTCGATCGCTTTCGGTGGAACAGGCCCTTCGGATTGTCCTGGTCTTCGTTTTAGTCGTGTGATGTTGGGCCCTCCTTTTCCTTAGATCATGGCCAGGAATATAATCTAAAGTTTTTATGTCCCGAGAGCCAATGTGGCAGACAAAAAAGATGGGGCCTCCGAAAGGTTTGCGGAGGGAACAGAATGAGCAGATTGTGGGGATGCAGCCACGAATTGTGAGTGCAAGAAGCACATGCACGGCTTGACTTTCCCCCTTTTTCCTTGTTTGATTTTCGGTGATTGACAATGTCACCATTAATCGATGCTCATCGTCAGCTTCTGTCGATCAAATTATGTCTATCCGTCCGACCCCAATCAAAAGCCGAATTCACATTCGGATCAGGAGACCGTAATAGCTTGTGACATGGGTGCGGAATAAAGGACGAGACGAGTTCTCATCTAGTGGAATTTGAGACCAATCATCCGTTTCGTCACTGGGTTTAGTCTCTAGTGATGTATCTTGACTTTTTTTTCTGTTGTGTTCCGTTATCTATATATCTATCCATCTATCCATCAATTAGGCATATATCATGGCGACATGAACTTGGGGAAGAAACGGATAGCCGCCGTGGGAGTGTAAACGTTGGTCACAGCAGTCCACGTTAGGCTCGAATGAGAAAGCGTGATTGTGCTGTCCCCGGGCAGTCCATTCTCTCCACTGTTCCTCCTTTGACTATGTGAGGAGTCGGATGGCAGCCCAACCCACGATGCCCGAAGTCCGTCCTTTCCCACTTCTCCGGCCAGTGTGCGGAAGACAATACCAAACGTTCGGCTTCAGCCACTATCGTTGAACTTGAAAGGGACTACGATGTAAAAAGACCCATAAACCATGATGAAATCGGAAATTCTATTGCGATCCATCCGATCAACGATGAACGTGGCTAAAGAGATTAGGAGTCTTACTTAGAATTCGATAGCCTTTTCATGTTCGTGGTGGTTGGCTTGGTCCTTACTCCTCAATACGTTTTCTTGAGGTCGAGCTTGATAAAGCTGAAAAGCTTCTCCTGGCCGGTTACATCGTGCTTTATCGACCATCCAAGTTTTCCCATTTGACCTAGGAATGCTTTTACATATCCAAGCATTATTTGAAAGACTCAACCCCATGTTCTCTGATTATGGGTCAAAAGGATCATGAAGGGTATGAGACCTCTTTTTCGCGAAGGACTAACAAGAAACTGATGAAGTTTCTTGCAATTTGGGCTTCTAGCCAGTACGAGGCCATTGGCTAAGTAGGCCTAGCATCTTCTGTGTTCAATCCTTATCTTCCTCTTTCCTACATGGCCACAGCGCGTACACTCAAAGCAGAAGATAATCTTGATGATAAATCCAAGTTTGCAGCTTAATATACTTGTGACTGCGACGGAGAAAATCTATCTCATTTCACCCGATAACGATAACCTAAGATAGGAGGAGAAGAGGAGAGGGCTGAAAGAGGAATATCCCAGCTGATTAAGAAAGGGACTGATCTTGGATTCCATAAGTTCCGTCCACCGACGTGAAAAGGCTCATTACATGTAATCTTGAAGAAAAGGTCAAGAATCCTTGTCCTTTGGGAATGATCAGTCGGTCCTGTAGGGGAGTTTCATCCTCCACTCACACGACCTAGAAAAAGAAGCAATCATCCGTTCTTGTCTTCTCATATGCACTCATGAAGGAACCGCTTGGACCGCATCATGGAACATGTAATTGATCGGAATGTAAGACCAACTTGTTTTTGTGGTCATGATCTTGGGGCTCCGCAATCATGGCGTTGGAGATTTTTGGAGAATACTACGATCTGCAGAATAGCCAAAGCTCAGGAAGGACAACGAGAGTGTCTTGAGATGGCCGTTAAACCCATGAAAGATTACTTTTTGGTAAGCAAAAGAGTGGGGGCAGTTGATCGGCGGTAACAGCATTCTCTCAACATTATAAGGATCTCACACTCGTTATAATATACTCGATTCAAATCATAATTATTCTAAATCACCTGCTATTCGAAAATTCGAGATTAACAAGCTTGTTACTGCGGTTCTATATAAAAGTTTGATAAAAGCATGTCTAAGCCAATTCATTTTATCTAAATTAACAGCCTTACAAAGCCTTATGTACAAAACGAAATCAAGGGCATCTGGATTTCAAACTTTTGCGAAAAAGTCGCATGTGCTGGACGACCAAAATGACCAATAACCTGGGACAGTTATGAATATGGGAAAAATCGTATGCTTTTTGGCGCGTATTTACCACGCGTTCCTTCTACTAAGAGTACAAGAAAGCGGAAGTCTTCGAAATGCACAGTGATCTATTTTGTGCAATGTAATCCCTCTATCATTATTATCCTGGATTGATGAAACAAAGTGGAGAATTTCTTCCAAAATCGCTTCATCACATCACCATGAACCATTAAAGTCAATGGTTGGGTCCTCAACTAAGGAGGAAAATGAGTCAATTATCTGATAATTTTATTTCCCAGATCTGGTTTGCAGGAAATAATTCATCAAATTGCAAGGAATGTGCTATAACCTCTCTCTCTCCGCGAGATTTATTAATGTGGGTGTCACTTTGCTATTAATGAGCAAACGACGAATATATCGAGATTGCTTTGCAAAGTGCCACGACAAACTTCTTTTTGACATTGAAGATTAGGAGTATGTAGAATTGGACGGATGGGAACCACTTTGGTTCCAAGTTCAAGGATATGCCGAGATTCAAAAAATTGGGAAACTTATTTTTATGGGTAAGTTTAAACCCGCAACAAGTCTATGTATATTTGTACTCTTTACTTTTATAATATTTCATAATTTTTATATGTCTAAATGTGAGTAAATTATATCAAATAATGATCATTAGCGGTGATGATTACTGTAATTATTCAATTAAGAATATATGTGAAACTTGAATAAACCCTGAAACCGACTATAAATCTTATGATAAAGTAGCTTTCATATTTCAAAAATTAGGTTCCGGATGAAACCATTCACCCCAATTGAAGATGTCATATGTTTAAATGTCTACTCACAATTTCACACAACAGTGTATTCACAACCTTGCTATGCCTAGCATTATTATTCTCAGTCCGAGAAGATTTAGTCTAGCAGAATGAATAAGTTATAGGGATCTGGCCCCATCTTCTTCTTTCCTTTCCTATAGAGCGTTTTATCAGTTTGACTCTCTACCCGATTTGCATGGGAGTAACCTCTGTCCAGCCCTAGGATACTCCCATGAAGGAATCTTTTGGGCCAAAGGAAAAGCAACACCCACCATTCAAATTTTCTGAAACCCTTCAGTATATAAAAGATAAAAAAATGAGAGCTCTTTCACTAATTCCAAAGTTGAATAAAAAAATCAGATCTATGCCTGTTCAGTTCATCTGCAGAACCACAACTACATGGTGATCCTGATCAAGCAAAAACATTTCTTGACTATACGTTAGAGAGCCATAAACAAAATTGACTGAACGATATTTACCAGTTCTCTGACCCCAGAAAGGAAGGGAACAAAAGGGAACATATATACCAGTCAGTTCTTGCTGTGCTTCACTGCATTGCACCTACCACATATGAACATCGAAGGAACATCCTCGTCATCTTCAATACCGGCGCACAAGGTATGCTGCCACACCTGACAAACATCACAAGCCACCATCCTCTCGCCATCGTCGTCTCTTGCTCCACACACACAATCCACCATCCAATTATCTGTCCCACCTTCGTACCTGAGTTCACCTCTCCAAGTCTAGCCCTTGGCCTCTGACCAACACCTCCATTTGCGACTCCAGAACGCGATGCTGCACTTGCTGATCATCTCTCACCTGCATTTCGCAAGCTTTCATTTCCCTCACGATGAACTGGTCCATTATGACGTACGTGTCCCTCAGCGCTCTCTGCACCACCAGCTTGAGCTCGCCGGTTGTCACGCACTGAGGGACAACAATCAACTCGCCTGGTGGCAGTGGCCGTGTCAAATGCGACACCAACTCAGCATAAGTTGGCATGACTCTGCATGTGATTCTAGTAAACTTCTCATCCTTCGCATTTGCATATTTCCACTCCTTGACGAAATGCTTGCTGTCCAGGATCACCTGGGTAGCCAAACTCACAGGGTGGGAATCCGGGTAGCCAAACAAAATGTTCTCATACAAACAAAACAAGTCCTCATAAATATCAAACTCCTGCTCTACAACTGGAGAACACGAACGCAAACTATTTCTATCTTCAAGCTTTTCCTCCTTGCCAACTTCTTGAACAGTAAATACCAGAGTTTTGGTTTGTGGGTTCATCTTGCGACGAACAATCTGACTGCCCACAATTGTATTGTCTATGTTTTTTATGACAAAATCAATTAGTCCAGTATCTCCAATATATAGACGGACAGCATCTCGCAATTCTTGCCTGGACATGCTCTTGTGTCCTTTAACATCTGCTTGGTGTTCTTTCAAAGTGTTGACTATAATTTTAGCTGCATGCTCCAACCTTTTTGTTGGCCATCTAGAATATAATTCTGCGACAGGAATTGCAGAAATTGAAGACGTATCTTCTGCAGAATTATCATCAACTAGGCTCTTCTCTTCATAGGATCTTGAGCTATTGGCAGGCAGTGGGGGCACAATATCATCAATTGTATTGAGAAGAGGTTTTCGATTGTCTGTTACCATTTGTGATTCAGAACATACAGCAGGGTATCCTTCCACAGTAGTCTTTTTCTGGATTGGATGTTTGTGCTTGAAAGCAAGCATAAACTGTAGCAGGTCACTGATGGTGACCAATCGAGACTCACTAGCATCTTTATATTTACGTATGATTTGCCGAATTGCTCTGCCATGGCTTGTGTCGAAAAAGTCTTGGACAATGGTATTGAGATCCAATGAACCAAGAACTTCAAGCGCTCTGTTGTATTTGTCTTTCGTGACTCCGAAACTTCCGAGATTAAATTTGTAACCCCATTTTGCAAACCAAGAGCATCCATATGCAAGTCCATACAGCAACCGAAGGTCCATCGAACCCTTCCTTGACATATCATGGACTGTGATTCTCCTAACAGTAGAAGCCAAAGCCCATTAGGAAAAGCAACATTACATCGTCCTATCTATAACATGCGACATTTGATTTGTCACTCGCAAGGCTAGTGTTCAAATTCACCTGGCTTGAAGAATCGCACAGATTCGATCCCACAGGTCCATCAACTCTTCGGCACGAATGGAACGAGACCCCTCTTCGTTACCATTAATACAGAGAAGGTGCCCGAAACCATTGCAGTGAATCATGCCATGTAAGAGATGAGTGTCGAGCTCGAGTATGTCTCCACTCATGGGTTTAGTCCATTCGCCTTCTCTGGGAATGATGAAGTGGTATCTCCTCTTGGACACAAAATGGTGACTCCAACCTTCAAAGCCCAACAAGACGCCGATCACAAACCGGTAAATTACAGATTCAGGAATCAAGAAACAAAACTCGAAATCCTTCCCCGACCACGTTCGACGAAATCCTCCCCCAAACCAGGACCAAGAACGAATTCCGAAACGATCTCGACGTCGCAGAAAAACTCAAGAACCCTACGCAAAGAACAAGAATCTAGAAAACCCAGAAGAACCCAACCCCGCAAAAACAAAACAGAATCCGGAACGCGGAAACCGCTGATCAGTGCGCGAACAGCCACGAAATAACAAGATTCCCGGAAACCGATCAAGAAAACCGACTCACCGACGTATCTGCAACCGTCGCAGAAGGGCCGCGGCGAGCCCCGGACGTCCTCCTCGACGGTGTAGAGGGGGAAGACGGCGTCCCCCCGCCGCCGCCCACGAAGTCGGTGCGCCACGTCAGGCAGCCCTGGACGGCCGCCTGGTCCTGGGGCTGGGCGCATTCCCGGACGAAGCGGCGGACGCTGTCGCGGAAGGGGCCGGAGAAGTCCACGGAGTGGGAGGAGAAGGAGGCGGCGGCGGGGGTCGGCGGCGGGGGGAGGCGATCGGCGGCGGCCTCCTCTTGCGCTTCTTGCCGGGGTCGGGGTCGGGGTCGGTTCTTGCCATCGAGAAGCAGTCGCCAGTGCGAGAGAGCGAGAGTGTCTTTCTTTTTCAAGGGGACGAAACGAAAAGAAAAAAAAATCAAGATCAAGATCAAGATCAAGAAAGTGTGCGATCTTTTTTGAATTTTGTGTATTTTTGGAGATGTTTGCGATTTTTTTTTTTGAAATTTTTTTCACTCTTTTTTGGGCATTTAAATTCGTTTTTTTTTGCTCTTATTGTTATTTCTTTTGGGAATTTTTTGTTGTTGAATTTTTTGGATTTTTGTGGATGTGGATTGAAACCCTAAATTGGCGGGAGTTTTGGGGGAACGGGGGAGTGGCAATTCAGATAAATTGTCCAAGTCGGTGGGCATCTTTCGTGAAGATTTTTCATGAGGCGGTTTCGGCGCATGCGCGGCACGGAGGGTCGTTTTTTGGTTCGCTGGTCGTGGTCTAGGTCGGGCCTGGCGCTGCCGCGGCGACACAAGTTTTGGTCGGAGAAAGATGAGGCCGTCGGAATTCGGGTGGATGGTCGGAACGTGCGATTACTCGGAAGACGCAATGATGCATGCTGGTAAATATGAGCCCGGTCGAAAATTTTCCCTTTCCCCCTAGTATAAGGTAGAGTGTTTGGATGGATTTGAATGGTCAATATGAACATGGACAAATTTGTCCTGTCAATATGCAAATCAACGGTGTTTTGCTTATGGGAAGGTCTTGCGACTCTTGAGACCAGGAATATTAGATCCGAGACAAGATCTTTCGAAACATATTTCGAGGAGTAGATGCAATCGATAGAATGATCTAACCATATTGGCTCGAGCTCTAAAATATTTAGATGGGAGTTGGGAGGCATATTACTATTTTCGCTCACATTTGGAAGGGATAAATTAGCTTGTTTGGTGTCCAATGACTGAGATGAGTCCTGTTTCCCTATGAGGGTGGCGGCGGTGACGCGGCGGTGGCGGCGTCTCCTTTTGGGGATCGAGATCACGACCTCCGATCTTGAGGCAGTAAACCTTTACATTGGAATGTCTCTCACCCCGGTCGGGAATGCATACGCTGTCCATGGCCGGGAGCGACCTCTCTTGATCAAGTGTCACGTCTCACCAGGCAGGTTTACAGGGCAATGCACGAGAAAGAGACCGGGGGCCGGGCACGCATGGGCAGCGGCGGCCGGGGCTCATCTTAATAGGGTTGCTTGCTGATGCATGGACACGATTCCAATCTTGGAAAAGAACACGGACGTCGTTGCTGAAGCTTAGGCTAGGCATGATGATCCGCGCCTCTCCTCCATCGCTCCGTAGATCTCTGCAAAACGATTTATATATGGGGCTTGTGTATGGTTCGACAGGTTTATGGACATTGTCACGAGCGGATCTGTCGAGCCGTCGAACTCGTCGCATAAATGCAATGCGAAAAGAGCCCCCGAAAAACAGGGCAAGAGCGGTGCTGAAGCCAACGTGAACCACTGAGTCTCCGAAAGAGCGCGAGACTGTCGGTTTTGAACACCATACTCTCTCTCTCTCTCTCTCTCTCTCTCACACATGCCTGAAGAAGGTTTCAATCGGTTCTAAAAGATTTTCTGAACGCCGATTTGCGATGTCGGTGAGTGCTCGGCTTCTTGTGCTCTGTCTTCGTTGCTTCTGGTTTCGAATGATGCATTTGCTCTTTCCAAGCATTCCCATTTGCAAGCCCATGTTCGACCCTCTTGTTTCCTAAACGGATTCAACGTCTTCCTCATCTTACACTTCCTAATTAATCTCGATTACGCTCGCGATCTAATCCATCATGTAATTTGTCGCATAATTTTGACGTCACTCGTCATCTCTGAGATTGAATACGTTAATGTTCTGCTTTTCCCCTGAATATGCAGGTCTCGGAGGATAATGCGGAAAGGAAAAACGGGTCGGTCCCAGAATCCATCATGACGCCGAATTGGACAATCAACGTATCCGAGGTGCGGTCGGTTTCACCGCTCGTCCGCACGAGATTTCGCCGTCTGCATGACATGAGTACCTGTTGGAATATACTAACATCGACAAGCCTTATTACTGCATCACCGAAGTTTCTAAGCATGTCATCTCATTATCGAATGATTAATGCATTCGAAGTTCTTCATCTGCTCATCATGCGCCTCCACATTCTGTAGATAAAGACGATCAAGGTCAGCAACATATCTCCAAATGTTTTGGACCGAGACGTTAGAGAGTTCTTTTCTTTCTCCGGTGATATCCAACACGTCGAGATGCGAAGGCGAGAACTTAATAACTTCACCTCGTCGGAAAACAAAGAATCCTATACGGTAGACTGATGATTTCACTTGCAGAGAATCGGAATCGTCGCAACTTGCGTATGTCACTTTCAAAGAAGCGCAGGGTGCAGACACAGCAATGCTTCTCTCGGTAAGAACTCTAAACCAAAGCAGAATTTCAATGGCTGCACTGTAAAGTCACGGAAGAACAACTCACGTTCGAACCTGCGCGTTCCACTTCTCTGTCGACGCTTAATGCTCGATGAAATACTCGGATGTATATTCTCCTGTGCTCAGTGCTAGATCGAATTCGTGGAAGGCGAAAGAAAGATCGTGTCAAGTGATTAGATGCTATGATGTCGATTGAGGGTGAATACTGATTAGATTGATTTTCAGGGCGCTACCATAGCTGATCTTTGTGTCAGCATAACGCCTGTTGATGATTACCAGCTCCCCCCAGAAGCTCTTCCCTCCACACCAGTAAGATCATGCTCTGTTTCAAATTCTTGGATGCCAATTTCTTTTTCTGTATAATGTTGCTATAAATGATCATGCACTTAAATAGCTCGGGAAAATAAGTCAACGAAAAATATTGTTAAAATCAATAGCATTTTTGAACTTACTTATATAAAATATTCTTTTCATATATGTTTGGAGTGATATAGACTAATGTGATTAGGAAAAGATTTTTCATAAAGGGCATATGATTTGTCCATATAAAATTCTTTCCTTTTCATGTGATTTGAATTGTGATATGAAGGAGAAGAAACCAACCATCGGCGGTGATGCCATCAAAAAGGCCGAGGACGTGGTGAGCTCGATGCTCGCAGCGGGGTTCGTCCTCGGGAAGGATGTGATGGCAAGGGCCAAGGCCCTCGACGAGCAGCACCACTGGACGTCAAGCGCGTCCGCCACCGTCGCCTCGATCGGCGGCAAGATCGGCCTGGGCGAGAGGCTCGGTGCAGGGACCACAATGGTCGCGGGCAAGGTGAAGGAGATGGATGAGCGGCTCCATGTGTCTGAGATGACGAGATCGGCACTCACGATGGCTGAGCAGATCAAGGCAGGCGGCTCGGCCGCAAACTCCAGCATCATGAGCAACCGGTATGTGTCAACCGGGGCATCGTGGGTGTCGAGTGCTCTCGAGACAGTCGTTAAGGTGGCCGAGGACGTGAGCACCATGACGAAGGAGAAGGTCGAGAAGGCCGAGGAGGGTAAAACGGTAATTTTGGGCGAGGGAGAGGCTGGGAAGGGGGGTGATGCTGTTGCAGCTACGCATGTTCATGTGGTTGGGTCTCCAGGAGGAGCTCCAATTGTGCCACTTGATTCTAAGGACACCAAACTTGGGATTATATGATGGGAAGGGCTATTTCATCTTTTCCCTTGTGTTCATGGGGTTCATCACTTGTTTTTGGGTACTAGGGTTTTCTTGTGCATTAGGGTTGTGTACTATTAGCTGCTAAAAAGAGTATTCGACACGTGCGCGTAGCGATCTCGATGACCATCGGGGCGTTGTCATCTCCTAATTGCTTAACCTAACCCATATTGATTATCTTGTGAAGTTTTTCTATCTTGAAAGTTGTCTCACCTGATTCGGTTTTTCTGTCTACTGTCGTAGGGTAATAATTGTTGTTGTTTGGCTAACTTTAGAGTTGCCTACGTCTTTGTACCCTGTTACTAGTCTTCTCAACATGTTCATTTACTCTAGTTTGTGTTGTGCTCTTTCGATGAGGCATTTTCTATCTGGTGGATTTTGGAGTGGCATTGGTGAATTGAATGACTCTATTGGTACCTTCGAATGTTGTGAATGAACCTGTGCAATGCTGTAGGGGATTGTTAGGAACTGCAAGATTCTCAAAGACAGGGTAGTTCTTTACATGAACTTGGAGAATTGCTGCAGTTTGAGTGGCCGATTGGGCTGCACAAGAAATATAAGGGAAGAAATTACATCCCGAGGGCGCATTTGGCAGCCTGAATAAGATGTGGGATAGCCATATCTGTTCCGTGAGGCGACCATCCCACCCGTGGTCGACATGGTCAGATTACCCTTGCCATGGAGGTAGCCGTCGGAAATGGTGATCGCCCTAGGCGGTGATCGCGTTGGGTACATAATAGAATAGCTAGACTTACCAAATAATGTATTAGATATAACAATCCAACACATTTCTCATCTTATCTTATAATTTTCCAGTCTTAATTCTTATCCTAACAACCAAACGAAACATAATAATTTTAGCATAAACAGCTTCAAAGTCCCACATTTTCATGGTTATGCCACTCATTTTTTCAATCTACTTGGAGTGTCATGGGCAACGATATCATTGTTCTTCTATGTGACATCTCTAGAAGTTGTAAAATGTGATCAATTACTCTAATATTTGGGGAATTTCGCAAATGGTCACTACACTTAAGGGATGTTTGCAATCCAACCATTTGACTTTCATTGTCATTTAAGGAGTCAAACTTTGATTTTATGCAAATGATATATTTTGACTAAAATCCGCCCAAAATTCCAGCCAAATACTGACGAACACCTCATCAATTCGCAGGTGAGTGTTGTCTAACCCTAATTGGTGAGGGTGATGACCCAACAAGGGCTAAAAGACCCTCGCCGTTTCTGGTGGTAATTTGAAGTGATGGGGTCTCATGGAGTTAAGAGGACCCTTGCCTGCCATTAGCGAGTCATGCTGCCATTAGCGATGGCCGAAAGAAGCAATGATGCCCACATGTCTACTACCCTTGACAACTCTTAACTATTCTCTCTCTCTCGGTCTCTCGATCCGGCAATCCCCACTCGAACCCATCGAAGACCGCCGCACCCTCGACGCCTTTTGAGCGGGGTTAGGTACAGTGTCGTGTCGAGCAACCCTCTTCTCGTCCTCTCTTTCACTTTTCATCAGTGCATATTCCTTTTCTTGTCAATCCCCAATATGGCCCAATATAAACGCTACATGTCCAAAATTTTGGGCCACTTCATAAGTAATTTGATGGTTAATCAAAATCCGAGGACCATATTGCACAAATTACAAAAGACCAAGGATCAAATGTAAAATAAAATAAAATAAATGGAGGACCAGATGGCACAAACTTTAATGATCAAAGGACCAAAGCTGTAATTAACCGAATCTAGAAGCAAAGATTGGATTCAGAGGGAGGAACGAAACGCTAGGGTTACGCAACGTTCGCCTCTATAAAAACAGGGACTACCTCAGACCGAACGAGAAAGCCGTCGGCTTCAGCTGCTCGGCCGCAGCGAGGTCGGCCATACCGCCGAAACCACCTTGCATTCGTTAGCTCTGCTGTTTCATTGCTCGAGACCATATTCGGGTCCCGTTGCTTGCTTCGAAACGGTGTCGACTCTCGATGCTGCGGATGCTGTATCCATCTATGCAAGTATACCCTTGATTTCTTCGCTGCTGTTCACGACTTGGGTTCGGATCTTTCTTCGTTCTCCCCCTTTTTCTTGCGGGGTTCGATTGTGGGTCTCTTTCTTTTCCCGCTTTTCTTTCCGTTTTCGATGAGAAAAATGCCATTTTTGATTTCGAGGATTCGAGCGTGATTGCGGGCATTATATAGATTTAAGGACAGCCACTGTATGGTTTTGCCTCCGTGATGAAGTTGCGATACTTTCGTTCTTCCGACATCTTCCGTGAGGAAAAGTTTTGGAGACCTGAAAAGTTTTACATCTAATCTATGTATGTTTTGCTTTCTGCAAGTACAGGACGCAAGAAAGCTATAATCTTTGTTGACCTTAGATCTGTTTTATGGGTTTTAAGGGACGTTATCTGCTCATTTAAACTTTAAGACAGTAGGTGTAGCGCCTCTGAGGATGAACATCTGAATACTTTCGTTCTTCCGAAATGCATCATGTGGAAGAATTATGGAGACCTGAACTGAAGAGGCGTGAACCATCTGTCTATGTTCTTGATCGTGGCTTTACTTGATTGCTTCGCTTTGGTTTTCTTTCAAGTTTTTTTCTTTTGGCATTGCAAATTTCTCTTATTTTGGTGAGAGGTAAATAGTTCCCAAAACGGAAGTTATATGCCTCGAGTCTTTGTTCTTGGTTTTATGCCTTATTTCTGGATGTGGTCTGGTCGCTACATTGTTCAGGCTGTCATTTCAAATTGTTGCTCCTCGACTTTCAAGATTCGAGTGGCCCAATTTGCTCAGCTGAGCGCTTTATTCCCTAGCAATTTTGGACGTAACAATCAATGCCTCTTGTGATGAATGCAAAAATACTTTCGTTCTTCCGAGATGTTTCATGCGGAAATGTATTGGAGACCTGAACTGAAGAGGCATATTGAATCTTATTCTTCTTTTCCTCCTCTGTGGTGTTACTCTCATTCAAAACACTTCTTTTCGTTTCTTTTTTGCGAGTCTGAATTGAGGGCTCCATTTTACCTAAGTTTGTGTGTGCTTGATTGCTTGACTTATTTGCTCTTTGGTCTGTAGTCATGAGGATTTGAGAATATTGCTTCATATTTTGCTGAAGTTAAGTTTGAGCCACTAACCCCAACCGGACCCCTTAGCCTCCACCTTCTGCAAAAGAACAGACAAACTAGTAACACTAGAGAAAGGCAACATAAGGCTTCCCTGGTTTATGCCTCTGATGATGATTATGACTGAACTTTCGTTCTTCCGAGATGTTTCATGCGGAAAATATCTGGAGACCTGAACTGAAGAGGCGTGATTTCACTTAGTGATTAATGATTGCTGGACTTCATAGTGATTAATGATTGATGGCCTTTACTTTTAGTACAATTGCTATATTTCTTCAATAGCTTATTTGCATCAAGCCATGAACAGATGCGTTCGTCTCTTGTTGGTCTTTGTCGTCATATTTCAAAGTCTAATTTAGATTGCAGACAGTGAATAAAATTTGAAGCTCCTACTTAATGTCCTACTTTGGGTTCTTTGCTTGATTGCTTCGTTTAGTGCTTTCAAGAAGTACTTCTAGATGTTGCCTTTAACCATTTTTCCCCTTTAGACAAAGCAACACCTGTGGTCTTTAAAGGTTAATTTGTTTTCTGGGGTTAGTTCCTTACCATTGAAAACTATTGTTGCTCATATTGATCCATTCATTTGATTCTCCTTTGTTGAATTGCAGTCAGGATTTGTGCAGCCGCCAAATTCCACGAGTATTCTCTGGTCAACTGTGAATTGTTTCTTTTGGTTTTGTAATTAGCTTCTAGTTCAGCTTGGTCACTTGCAACTTTCTCCCAAATTCAATCTAGAGGACGCTGTATAATTAACCTACTTATTCCCACTGTTTTCTTTTCTCCCCCCATCACTGATAAGTCATCTGATTGGGCTTCAGAATTACACAAATGGCAATTTGAATTTGAAGCGATTCTTGAATGTCTGAGATATACATGGATGTTCCAACAAGACAGAATCATAGTAGTCAATGTTTCTTGCCACTCTTTTCTGGTTTTTATGCTACTTCGATGAGAGGTTGTGTAGATGCTCTCAGTTTCTGTTTTCTCTTCTGAACATGGCATTTGCAAGAGTTTAGATTCATTTGGTCTTTGTCGATTCCGAAGGACTGCTCGTGCTCTTGGAAAACGCTACTGAAGCGCGGAGATCCTCATTTAGCTATCAAGGACGGCAGTTCTAGCTGTATTTGTTTGAAGGCATCCATTTAGTTTGCAAGTGTGGATGCGATTGGTGGAGCATTTTGAAAGTGAATTAGGTAAATGCAAAAACAATTTGGTAAATTACGTTTTGAAAAGCAACTCTGAAAGAAATGTTGTTGGGTAGAAAACACGTTTGAAAAACATTTTGGTAATTAATATTAGTTTTTTAATTTTTATTTGTTTAAAATTGAAAAAAAATGAAATATATATATTTTTAAAAAAGATCAAATCCTTTGTTGGACCAGTGAAGGGCTATGGCCACCGGCAAGCCAGATTTGGTGTCGGTGATGGTCGACCTCAAGCAACCTCTAGCGAGGGTTGCGCAACCTTGGCAAGAGCGCCATATGTCGTGTGACCCAAGCAATCGTCGTTGGTCCAAAGTTAGTCTTTATTAGCATTAGGCTTTCAGTCTTGAAAACTTCAAAAATTGTCTAACATTTTCTTTAGGGGTTTTGGAGGCCGAAAGCTCTTTGTAATGTTGAATCAAATACACCATACATTTTATGGACTATTTTTGATTCAAGATTTGGCTCTTCCTAAGCAAGCACTGTGGCCTACTACTATAAAGCGATGTGATAGGGTCTGGCCTAGTGTCAGTGGTGATACTTGGTAGATGTATGATATGCACTTTGTGGAGATTTCTACTAGGGGTGATCGGTTCCCGGTTCGGTCCGGTTTCACCCAAGAACCGGGAACCGGACTGGGAGGACCGATTCCCACTTTTCTGGACCGTGGACCGGACCGGCTATCTTGGAACCGAGAACCGGACCGGTTCCAATGAACCATCACTTGTTTTCATTTCATTTAACAAAAAAATAAATAGTAATTACTAGTAAAGTAATGCATGAGATTATGATCCGGTCAAGTTTTTTTATTCACTTTGTGACCAACAAAATGACACCCTATTAAATTAAAAATGTCAACTTTGTGGAAACAAAGAGAGCCAAGAGATTGAAATGCCCGAGATTATGATCCGGTCAAGTTTTTTTATTCACTTTGTGACCAACAAAGTGACGCCCTATTAAATTAAAAACATCAACTTTGTGGAAACAAAGAGAGCCAAGAGATTGAAATGCCCTAACGAAGAATTAAATCTCAACAGAGAGCCAAGGGATTGAAATCCCCTAACGAAGCGCGCTCTTACCCACACCAAAATGCGCGGAGGAGACAAAATCCAATCAACCACCGCCCCCCCCAAATGCGACATCAATACAGCACAATCGCATGTCGGAAACAAACAAAGATGGGACTACAGAGTATAAATGATCAAACAACGTAGCTGCGCGGCAATGAAAACATAGCAAAAGAGCTGATCGAGGACGGGACTCGGGACTCACCTCAAAGAACGAGAGGGCCTTGGGAATCGTCGGGGCAACGACGGGAGACGGGAGAGAGCGAAGAGATGATGACGCTATGGGGAGGAACTAGGAAGGGTTTGGGAAAATGAAAGTTGAATCGAATTACCACCGAGTTGGATCACAAAAATTGGGAAAATAGAAGTTGATGGTTACTGTATATTAAAGCAAGCAGAAACTAACAAAAAAAAAAGAGAGGGGTCTAGCCGTTCGTTTAGGTTTCAAGAGGGAAAGGCAAGTGAGGAGAATTGCAAAAATTTGGAAAATAAAAGCTGATGTGATGGTTACTGTTGAGTGTAAGTTCAGAAGCAAAAAAAGGGAGGGATTATTAGCTTTGAGTTATGAGAGAAGAAATGAATATGATGGTAATGGGTATTATAAATTATTTCAGAAATTAAAATATATATATATGGTCGGTCCGGTCCGGTTCTGACCTCGAAACCGGGAATCGGACCAACCGGTCACCGGTTCCAAAATAGGAACCTGAGACCGGACCGAGACCCTCTAGGACCGCCCGAAACCGACCGGTCCGGTCCGGTCCGGCCGGTTCCTGGTTCGGGCGGTTTCCGTTGCACACCCCTAATTTCTACCCCTTGGTCACAGCGAGAGGACTAAGTTAGTGTGGTGATTGTGCCTGTGCACACCTCAATTTTGATCTAAGATTTTCAGTGTTGACCAAAGTTGACTAGAGATCAAAGCTCGATAAAAAACTTAAACAAGAATTGGTAACCAAAACTAATCCTTAATTTAATGAGAGAATAATGGGCTACACTTATTTTGTATGGTGATAGAGTTAGCTAATGTAAGGTAGGAATGATCGATTGTAAGGGTCATCCTTTTCCTTTATTCATTTGATTAGATATACATATGCATGTAGCAAATATGAATACAATTCTCTCTACTTGAGAATAATATGTCAAAATATATTCAATTTTAACAAATATTATATGTTTAAAAAAGAGGGTGTAAAAGAATTTACTTAGTGTTATATAGCTAAATTGGTTCAAAATCGATTTGGTTCTAGGTTTCTTGATAGTATAGGAAATTGAATCAGTCAAGGCTAGTTTTCAATATTTAGATTAGAGAACTAGATCGATCCTTTTGTGAATTGGCCATAAACTAGTTGAGCAAAGTCAGTTAGGCCTAGTTCAACTTGCAAACCGGTTTGTTTGCTTACCCATAATGTAACGGGTAGCTAACCATTGAAGCTAAAAATTTGTGACTCAACGAAAGAGTTGGTAAATAGAAAAAAAGACCATTCAACATTTGTAAGTAATTCAAGTGAGTGTTACTAGTTCAAAATTAGTTGATAATATATAATTGATAAAAAATTTCATAAGTCACTCTAATTTAGTTTGAAATTTTATATAAAGGGAAAGTGTCAAAAAAAGTCCTAAACATTTTGCATTTGTGCCAATTTAGTCTTAAATCTTCTGTTAATGCCAAATTAGTCCTAAGCCTTTTGTTTGGTGCCAATTAAGTCTTTCCATCTAATTTTGGTTGAATTTTGTTGATGTGGCATAGTCGGTCATGACGTTGACAACTTTTAATAATATTTTAATATTTTTTTCGAAATTTTTATTTTTAAATTTTATTTTATTTTTTCTTTTTCTTTTCCTCCTCTTTTCTCGAGCTAGTTGTTGGACCTTAGTGATTGGCTAGAGATGATGATCGGCAAGGTTGAGGTCAACCTCGCTAGAGTTCGTGAGGTTGTGCCTGCGAGGGCTAAAAAGGCCTCGCCAATGGCCGAGTGAGGCCAGCCTCGTTTATGGTCAACAAGGCTTGACTTTTGCCAGATTCGGCGAGGGTGAGCCTCGCCTCACGACTTGGGCTGCCTCGAGCCAGCCTTGCCCATGGTTGGTGATAGTGAGCCTTGCTGACCATTGCCTTTGGCCAATCCTCGAGGTTCGACGACCGGCTGGAGAAAAGATGAGAAGGAAAAAAGAAAAAAACATAACAAAATTTTTGAAAAAATATTAAAATATTATTAAAAGTTATCATCATTAGTGTTAGTCATGCCACATTAGTTGACTGACGTCCAGTTAGCAAAATCCAGCCAAAATTAATCGAAAAGAATTGAATTGGTACCAAGTCAAAAGTTCAGGACTAAATTAGTATCAAGTGAAATTGTTTAGAACTAAATTGGCACCAATAAAATATTTATGACTAAAATGACACAAATACAAAATGTTTAAGACTTTTTTAACACTTTTCCCTCATATAAATGATAGCAAATTTGAAGCATTAAGTAAGTTATGCAAATAAAAAGGGTTAAGTTATTACAAAATTACTGATTTGTAAACTATCAAAAAGTTGATAATTTCGTAAAAATGATGATAAAATTATAAATAACTTACCGGGGAAAAGGTCTCCGGTGTTTTTCTTTACCAATGATAATCAATAGCACTGTTAAAGAAACCTGTATTTTTGGACATGAGGCAATAAAGTAATGGTCAGCGAAGATCAAGTGAGATCTTAAAAGGTGGGGGGTGTGCCCCTCCAGTGCCGATGAGGATGAGATCTCTACGGTCTCAAAGACCCTCATGATTATCACCATAAACAAAGGGGATTCAGTAACTTTCAAAAGCAGATGTCGTCGGGAATTCTCTCAATTCAATCTAAGCAAAGTCAGATGTGGATTAGCCAAGAGCTAGAGAGAGAGAGAGAGAGAGAGAGAGAGAGAGAGAGAGATGTGGATTAGCCAAGACCCTCATGATTATCACCATAAACAAAGGGGATTCAGTAACTTTCAAAAGCAGATGTCATTGGGAATTCTCTCAATTCAATCTAAGCAAAGTCAGATGTGGATTAGCCAAAGCTCAGATGTGGATTAGCCAAGAAGATTATCACCATAAACAAAGCGGATTCAGTAACTTTCAAAAGCAGATGTCATTGGGAATTCTCTCAATTCAATCTAAGCAAAGTCAGATGTGGATTAGCCAAGAGCTAGAGAGAGAGAGAGATGGTATGATGGATGCAAGATGCATGTACTTTTGCGAAAGTACACTCTTAAGCGCTAAAGTTGTCTCCTCCTCACTTCTGTATTTTATTTTGGGTCCTTTTATTTATACACGATCCGGGTCCATATGTCTCACGTTTTTATTTTGAGTACACTTTTCAAGTGACTTCCACTCGTTTTATGCTACTCATTTAAATGGAGGAGTAAACTCAACATTCTTGACTCATAAGGACAACCGTAACCAAGCAACATCGCCATTCGTCGTGCTCCACTGTCCTTCTGAGCATAGCTGAATCCAAGCTAAGATGAATAGTCGACATATAGATGAAAGGGGCAAATCGTCACGTGTTGCGAAAGTGGAGGAGGCAAAAGCAAAATGAGAGAAACTTTCCCAATTAAGAAATTGATGAAGATTGGGATGTCCAGGGGTCAAAAGCCTTGCATCTTTTTCCACCCATGGGCAGCATCACTTCCCTGAAAAGAAAAGTAGAAAAGCAAGATGTATAGAGGCCATTGTGACATTGTCCAAAAGATCAAGGAAAAATTATTGAAAAAGTTCTTATTGTAATTACGCCAATCCGATTTTAAATCTTTTCTTGACCAATTCAATCCATTTAGCCAATTTTTTTTGGTGTGCTTGTTATTTAATTAACGTTGATGTGACAATTTTCTAATGATTCTTTTTATTTTTTTATTTTTTTATGTTCCTTTTTCCTTTCCTTTTCTTTTCCCTCCTTTGGCTTCTTTTCCTATAGTGGCTAGCGAGGCTCCGGCAATGCTCATTGATCATTGGGCGAGGACTACAAAGCTCTTGTTGGCCATCAACGAGGGTTGCCGCCCTCTCTAGGCATGGGGGCCTCAAGCGAGGTGGCTTTGCCTAGATCTAGGTGAAGCTAGCCTTGCCATGGCCTTGCCAGTTGCGGGTGAAGGTGGCCTTGCCCATGGGTGAATGTGGCCTTGCCCATGACCTAGGCGAAACTGCCTCACCAAAGTGGGGAAAAGAAGCCAAATGAGGAAGAAGAGAACAAAGAAAAAAGGAAAAAGGAGAAGAAAAAGAAAAAAAAATAAAAAAAAATATTTAAAATTGTCATGTCATATTGTCAATCCACTTTAGCGTTCATCGATCAAAATTGATTGAATGGATTGAATTTGTATAATTGTAAAAAGTTTAGAATTGAATTGACACAATTATAATAAAAAATTTATTGTAGGATCGTCTTTAATTTAATGTGAGAACTATATCATAAAAAATCAAATGATAAGTAATTATAAATTGTTGTGAAATCTGCAGTTTTAAGAATTTGTGGCTAAAATAATTCCAAGACTCTTATGCTAATAAAGTCTATTATAATAGGTTTAGGATTTTTTTTTTTGCCCGCTATTCTTTCAAAGACCAAGCGATCATACTCCTTTCTTTCTCCCTCATCTTCTCCGGCGGTCAATTCGGCGCGGCGTGTGGCACACTGCCCTGGGAATCACACAAGGCCCAGTCCCCCCACACAAAAAAAAAGCAGGGAAAGCCAGCGAATCGCTTTCCCTTTTTCCCATTTCGTTCCCATCATCTCTAATGTCATCCCCCCTTTTTTCCAGTTTTTTCTCGGTGCGTGTGGACAACACATGCCATAGGGGCAAAAGACAGGAAAAAAGCAATCGGAAAAGCAGGGGCAAATCATACCCACCGAAGGGTAAAGAAACAGACAGGAAGAACGTGATGACCACCATTACCCTTGAGGGAAAAAGGTCGCTCCTCCTGCCGCTTTTGTTCTTCGCAGTGGGCTCGTGCCTCATATGCCAGGAATTCAGATTTCAATTCGCGAGCTGGATTCATGGGGAAAAAGGTATGGTGGCGTGGGGAGATGAAGGAGAGTGACTTATTTTTGGTTTTTCCAGGGACTTTCTTGAAGCATTTTTCTTTTTTTTTTTCGTGATCCATCGGTGTTGAACTCATCCCATATCTAAAGTTTGGATGGGACTTTGTTCCTACTCCATGGAGATTGACATATGGAGATTGACATGAGAATTTGGGGAAGGAAGATGGTCGGGCACGATTGATTATTTAACAAAAGTCCAGCTGTGTGTATCACGTGTCAATAATGATAATTGAAGTTCTCTTTTTGATGGATTATCAAAAAGTTTGGCTTTGTAACATGGTGATAACTATTGATCTAATGAGGTCTTCAAGTAAATAGAAATTTTAGCTCGTGCGTGTCGAATTGATCTCCCATAGTATCTATTTCCAAGTACTACCCACACTTGCATTTTAAATTTATTGGGAAGACATTTTCTCAAAAAAGAAAACAATTTTGACCCATAGGTAGCTAGGTTGTGGTGCCAATGTACCTGGTAATATTTAGGTATGGAGTTCATTTTCATGGAATTTTTGTTCAATGCAAGTCAAATGTATCAGATAAAATTAAAAAGGGATAATGACATGAATAACTTTTAAATTATAATTGAATGTGCAATGTGGTCATTGAATTTTATCCCAATGTGCCATATGGTCTCTGAATTTTTTAAATTGTATAACGTGGATTCATATATTTTTGCTACATGTTAAATTTAGTCCATAAACTATATGTGAAATGTTTAATATTGCTCTTCTATTAATTCAAGTTTAGAGACAACATCGAACATTAAATTAAACATGTATCAAAGGTTTAAGAATTATATTGAAAAGTTTAAAAGTAGAGGAATGACATTGCATATTAGTTAAAGTTTAGGAAACATATGGAATATATTTAAATTTCAAGATCACATTATATGTTGGGTTGGCACTTGTATTATTTTTTCAAATGAAAAATTGGTCAAACTAATCGGCATTGGAGAAGAAAAATGCCATGTACTTGTCTGCTATGTTCTTGAGTTTTCAGACCCATCAAAGCAACTTTACTAGAAAAGCAAAACGAAAAAAATGGGATTCTGGACCTCTCTCTCGTCACTTTATCAGACTTTCACATTGATGAAAGTGAAACTTTATGCCACCCTAACTATATAAAATATATATATATATATATATATCTTAAATAAAAAAATTATTCTAGGGTAATCATGTGGGTCAGAAACTTGGTGCTCGATGCATGTCACTTTACTCTTTTTTCAATAATTGCTTCCCCCCAATTAATAACTCAGGTGAGCTAATAACTTTTTCTTTGCTTCTTTTTTTTTTTTGCCCTTTTATGTCGCCCGATTCATGAAATGTGAATTCACGTGGCGTTAATCAACTCCTAAATTGAGCTACATCATCCAACAAAGATGACACTTTATTATTAGGATTGTACCATAAAAATATCAAATTGATACATTCGTATCACATTTATTCCAAGTTAATTTTCATTTCACAAAAAATTTCAAAGAAATTAGATATTCTTGTAATAAATCTACATGCCGTTAGCTTCCATCTAATATTCTTGTTATATTGCTGGCGAGTAAGCACATATGACAAACAACTTAGATGTGGGTGTATGACATGAATCCGACTTTGAAATTCAATGTAAAATGATCTCCTAAACAACCTTTTTTTGTGACACCGCATCTGAAGGAAGTGAACTAAAATTGGGACATCCGCCATAAGAGCTCCTTCATCTTTTTTTGGGTGTATGACGTGAATCCGACTTTGAAATTCAACGTAAAATGATCTCCTAAACAACCTTTTTTTGGGACACCGCATCTGAAGGAAGTGAACTAAAATTGGGACATCCGCCATAAGAGCTCCTTCACATTTTGAAAAGTTTGCTAAAATCCCTAATTTCTACTAAAATTTTGATTGATTTAATATGAGTTTAACTAGTTCAGAACTTTTTTGTGACACTAAAATTAGTTTGGAATAAACGTGATATAATATACCTTTTTCAAATTTTTGGTGATATTAGGCTTTGTCTATTTTGTAAAACATGAATGATTTGAATTTTTTTTTCCTAAAAACGATAACTTATATCACGTACAAAAACATAACAAATGAACATATTATTGGAACATAATTTGTTGTCAATAATGAGAACATTTCTTGATGACTAATTATTTCTATTAATATAAACAATTATTTTCAGAAAAATATTTTTTAAATTATTTATTTTTTGCAAAACAAATCAAGTCTTAACCTAATTTTAATCATTATTATTCGAGAACAAGGCACATGGTTTTATGGATAAGTTGTCTGAAGGGGGAGGCATAATGAATTATGATGACCAAGATGGAGATATTCTGGGCAAATGGAAGAAACCCACATGTCTAAAAAGCATAGCAGGAATGATTTCCCACCCATACGCGTGTGAACCTGAGCTTTTGGAGAATAATTATTGATGGCATCTGAGTAAAATATACAGTAATTATTTTGTCATGCTTTGTCTTTTTTTTTGGATCACAAAAAGAAAGTAGTCATCACGTGCCGAAAATTCTATTTTTATCTTCATGAGTTTAGAGCCATTTCTTCAGTTTCACGTTCATTAATTAACAAGTTTAGTCCCCATGACATTTGATAAATTATTCGAATCTTTGTAGATTAGAAAACAAACAAGCAAGTGAATGTAGATCTTCCTTTGATTGATTGAAAAGGAACTTTAACTAGCTTTTGCTTTTGAAATGCGACCTAATACTCAAGTTAGAATGAAGATATTTGAGGGTTAGATTTGATGTCTCTCCATCTTTCTCAAATTCTTCGTTTAGACTTCATTTTATTGAGAGAGAATTTCAAGTTCTACATAGAATTTGTTGTCGAAGTGTCCGTTGCAACTCTCTACCGATGAAGGCTTTTGTTGTAATAAAAAACTAAAAGGGAAAAGTTCTCGCTTAGTTTTCACCATCATTATGGACTCTCTCACAAGTGAAACTAGACATATGTACGAGAAGGGCCCTCTTAGCACAATCGACGTGATGCTCCAAAGCATAATCATGAAGTCCCAAGGTGAGAGCTTCGCCAGATACAAGCAGCTAACTCCATTTATTCAACTTTGTCACGCCCCAAAGCACAGTCATGGACTCACAAGGGGAGGGCTTCGCCGGCTACGAGCAGTTAACTCCATTTATTTAGAAGTGTTTCTATAACGTATTGAAGGTAATATCTTATTTCAATAAAAAGAAATGGTGGGTCTTATTTAGTATTTCCTTTTTTGGAGTGATCTCACATTTCTTCTTCTTCTTCTTTTATTTTTTAGGGTAGAGGGAGATAATGTCTTTTCTCCATCCATACCGACAAAGCTTTTCTTCCAACCTTTGGAAGAGAGCGGCCATGTGTTAGGCACACGCCTTTAGTGACCGGTGACAATGACTTTGTGGAACCGAATGGATATCCAAAATTTTGAGTTCCATCATTATTTTCAATTGGTGGACGAACCAGATCGAAATTTGGACTGAGGATAGGACAAAACGACTCCAAAGTGAACGCATCACCTCCGATCCACGCCCGCAAAACATGCGGACCCCTATCAATCGATTGCCCTGGCGTTGCTTTTTCCAGGAATCTGGAAGGTGAAAAAAAAAGTTTAACCCTAGAACTTTTACGATTCATATATCGAGCCTAATCTATTAAATGTCATGTGATGATTAATGGGTTTGTTTTATAGTAGAGAGTGAAACCCTAGAACTTTGGCAATTCATACATGGGCTTAATCTATTAAATGGCATGTGATGATAAATGGGTTTGTTTTATATTAGTGAATGAGCTATAATATTATGGTGAGACTTAGCCTATTAGAACCAATGGGTTTCCAAGCCTATAGACATCCGAGTGGTAATCTTTCTGTAATCTTAAATCTAAAGATTTCTTAAATGATGCGATATTTTATGACAATTTCTATATGGATTAGTCCAACAAGTAGCCCCTCCTTATCTTGGTCAAGCTGGTCGGAAAAATATGAAAAAAAGGGCTACCATGGTTTGTTGATATGAACCGTTTATTTTAAAGTTCGCTCAATTTTTTTTTGTCGCGACGTGATGTACTCTTTTTTTTTAAAAAATGAATGTAGTGCGCCTAATGGAAGTGATGTTACTGAAAAGAAACGCCCGAACCAACTTTTCTTTCTTAATTTGCATCCGGACACACGCACTAATTAACAAACTCCACACGCCCTTCTGCCTCTATTTAAAGCCCCTACACTTACTCTTCACTTCATCACTCTCAAAGCTTTATTCAGTTGCTCCTTCTGTCGATAGTTTCTTTGTGCCGAACGAGCTGGTGCGGAAACGTTATGGCCCCCAACGGGCATCCGGACCTGGAGAAGCAGAGGCTGCTCCTGCACGACCACGAGGAGAAGCACTTCACGTCGAGTGAGGTCGTCCGTGACATCATCCTCGGCGTCTCTGACGGCCTCACCGTCCCCTTTGCCCTCGCCGCCGGCCTCTCTGGGGCTGACGTCCCATCCTCCATCATCCTGATTGCTGGCATCGCTGAGGTCGTGGCTGGTTCGATTTCCATGGGACTTGGAGGGTACTTTTCGAGTAGTCTGGGACCTGATTAATGATATGCATGCCCCACTAACACTAGTATTCCCTTTGAGTGAGTTGAATAGCGTGTATAATCAGAATGTAATGGTTATGCAGGTATCTGGCGGCGAAAAGCGAGACTGATCACTACTATAGAGAACTAAAGAGAGAACAAGAAGAGATCATCAGCGTGCCAGACATAGGTCTCTTCACGTTCATATTGCAGTTACATGATAATCATATAATCACACTTTTCTCGGCAAATAACTTAGAATGAGCAATTCGGCAAAAAAGTTAAAAAAAAAAAAAAACTTAAGAATGAGCAATAAATGCAACACAGAGCATTATACTAACTTGAAGGTGAAATCGAATGGGAATTTGTTTGTCTATTGATATGATTCCTCTTGCATTTTTATGCGATATTGCTAGCGTCATGGGTGTGAAGATGATTTTCAGAGAAGGGGGGACTGATATTTCTAGGAATTATATTGCAGAGGCCGCCGAGATTGCGGAAATATTGGCACAATATGGGGTCGAGCCCCACGAGTACGAGCCCGTCGTGAATGCCCTGAGGAGGAACCCCCAAGCATGGCTTGATTTCATGATGAAGTAAGCCATTAATCTATCTCTGTCTCTCTCAAGTTGCATTGAATCCTGAAACTAATAATGGCAATGACCAAAAAACTTTCCCTCAGGTTTGAACTAGGACTAGAGAAGCCAAACCCCATTAGAGCCCTGCAGAGCGCAGCGACCATCGCCTTGTCCTACATAGTTGGCGGAATTGTGCCCCTAATACCGTACATGGCGATCCCGATCGCTGACAAGGCCGTGCTTGCCTCCGTCGGGATCACGCTCATTGCATTGCTCATCTTCGGCTTCGTTAAGGGCCACTTCACTGGCGACCGGCCGTTCCGGAGCGCCCTCCAGACTGCCCTCATTGGTGCCGTCGCCTCTGCGGCTGCTTACTCCATAGCCAAGCTCTTCAGAACTTGATCCTCATGTCCAAAACCGTCGCCCCACTTTTCTTTCTCTCTCTCTCTCTCTCTTTTATGTTTACCTTTGCTTTTGTCAAATGGAGGATATCTTGGCTCTTGTTTGCTTCCCCATATGACTTGGGTTTTCTCTTTCACTCTTTGTTTCAACCTTGGTTTGGACGAGTTGATGATATCCGAGTATGTTTAATCGCAATGTTAAAATGGTCCTTGGCTTCTGCTTTATGTCTAGATGATAAGTGAGAAGAACTAGTGTGTCATCACAGCTTATTAAACTAAGGGACGATAGTGGAGTATGAAAAAGGTACTATTCTCTGGAATGATGTATATCTAACTTTACACCTATCGAGCTTACCCAGAAGCATGGAAAGATGCTTTTGACCCACCAAAAAAGAGTTGAAATGCATCATGATGCCCCCTCCCAATCCCATTCGTCTTCTCCACGTATATACCTCATCCTATAGCCGGGACAAGAAAAGGGTTTTCTTTTAAACGCCCAGTAACTCATTTGTCATTTATAATTATCACAATAAAATCATAGGCCAGACGCAAGAGTTGCTTATGAAGTACTGATGTCCTTGCAAATTAGCACACTAAAAAGTTCCTTATTTGAAAAGGGTGTCCATGGTATTTAGTGTCAAGCGTTAATGGAGAAAGGTGACTACTTTGGACCTCTTGATCAAAGATTCTTGTCGTATTAATCCTTTCCTTTTCCATGCCAAGGACAAAAGATGGATTTTCCATCATCAAGCCCAGTCAATTCGAAGCACAGAGACAATTATATTCTTGCAAATAGCTTATGTAGCATAATTTAAGGTTTGGATGTTGCATATATTTTCATGATACAACTAATGATACCGCGTGTTCGACACAAGATAGCGTCGAAACTCATTCGTAATGATTAGCTTCGAAGTGGATGTACTGCACGTCTTGAATTGAATGTAACCTCAAAAAGATTTAACATTTATTGCGATGAGAATTAATCTAAGCATTGCACGTGATATGTGTGACCAAATGACAAGGATGTGTAAAAAAGAGAACGGTAAATCGTGCTATGGATCTTGGGTCATCCGGGAATTCGATCTATTTTCCTTTTGGGCCCCTCTAAATCTTGGAATTGCTCAAACGTCCTAGTTTGGTAGGGGTGAGTATGGTCCGGGTTGGACCGGTCCATCCCCTAACCTTAGGACCAACTCGCATAATGTTGGTTCTCAATTTTTGGAACGAGAACCGATCCTATTGAGTTTGGGATCGAGGACCAGACCGACCCAATGGGATTGGTCCAGTTCCAGGGTCAATCCGAGATCAACTGATAATTTTTTATTTTGTTTTTTGTACTCTTTAAAAAAGTGATTGAGGACCGGACTGACCCAATAGGTTCAGTCCGATTTCAAGGTCAACAAAAAACTAACCACTAATTTTTTATTTCATTTTTTGTACTCCTTGAAAGGGTAACTGAGGATCGTACTGATCCAATGGGTTCCATGATGAGCAAGGTCAGCTAAGAAAGGCAAACGGTAAGGGTCAAATGAGGTAAGTGTCAAACAAAATGAGCATCAAATGTTAAGCAGGGAGTAATAAGTCAAGCGAGTATCGAGCGGCGAGTAGCACGAGTGACCCAAAGAGAGCGAGGCAAGTGTTGAGTGACGAGCGGAGAAGTTGTTTTTTTTGATTTTAGCAAATTAAAGACTAAGATGACAAATAAGACATAAGAGAACGAATACTAGAGGAGGATGCCATAATGTGCCTTTTTGGATGCCGTGAAGACTTCTCATAAAAACATTTTCTTTCTTCGTAAATTATGATTACTTACGCTGTAAAAGACATTAAAAACCTAAGTTAGTAAAAAACAATGTAAAATTATTTGAACTCGTTACTAAAAGAGCTATTTAATGTTGTTGACGTCGTTTATTTTAAGGTTTTTTTTTTATATAAAAATTATAAATAACATATTATATATATACTCATGGTTGAATCGACTCGGAACTCACGTAATCGAGGATTGATCGCACAAGATTGATCCTAGAATTCTAAGATCAATGATCGATCCAGTCTTCTTGAAAGCAAGACTAGAACCGATAAGATTGGGTCGGTCCAGGATCAACCTTAGATTGATGCTCACCCTTATAGTTTGGGCAAGAGAACAGTGTAAACTTTGTTGGCATCCGGGTCCCCTTAGAATTTGATATATACGAGATTCGCCACCACTGCTCTCCACAGTCCACTTAGCACCTGCACGAACAGCATCGGCCACTGGCCCTTCGGTTCCTCCACTCATTCATGTACAAAAGGACAAGAAGAGCGATCACCCGCTTCGAGCCGATCCACGCTGTCCCTGTCGCACGCTCGGTCGTGTCGTCGTCCCGTTTCGCCTCCGCCGGCCGCGACCCAAGAGCAGGAATCGCTCGTGATCCATCATGGCCGACGGCGCGAACGACGGGGGGAATCCGGGGGCAGAGGAGCAGCAGAGGCTCCTGGACCAGCACAAGGAGGCCCACTTCACCGCCGGCGAGATCGTCCGCGACATCATCATCGGCGTCTCCGATGGCCTCACCGTGCCCTTCGCCCTCGCCGCCGGCCTCTCCGGCGCCAACGCCTCCTCGTCCATCGTGCTCACCGCCGGCATTGCCGAGGTCGCCGCCGGCGCCATCTCCATGGGTCTCGGCGGGTACTTCCTCCGGTTTTTTTGGGCCTTTTCTCGCTCTCCAGTCCGTGCGCTTGCCTTTTCTCTGAGATCGTTAAAGGTCGCTCCTTTTCGCATCTCCCCTTCAACTGCTCATACCAAAAAAAGAAAAAAAAAAGTTGACTTTTTTTATTCGGAGTGAATCTGAATCCTGTGACCAGCGTCCACATGACGCGGGATATTCTTGCTCGTCTGGAGAAGCGTGAGATCCCCATTTTCCATTTCTTGACAGTGGACAAGAAGCTAACTACATATATCTCAGGAGATCACAGTTTTTTGAGCTGACCGGTTTGGTCTTATGCGCCTAAGCTGGATCATGGCAAGAATGCGAATTTCATATTGAATATTGTTTTTCCACGAGCGTTGTTGATCTTAAACGTAGCCAAGATGCTAGTGACGTTAAACAAACTAATAGATATTGATGAGAGTATATGGCTATTTGGCGGAAGCTCAGCGGAAGTGGTTATGATGCAAGAAAATATTGAAGCATGTAAAACTGACGTTCTTTATAGGTGTAAAGAGTGCGTGGAGGTTATCCTTCTGATTATACGTTTATGAGGGGAGGTGCAGGTATCTCGCGGCTAAGAGCGAGGCGGACAACTATGCGAGGGAGTTGAAGAGAGAACAAGAAGAGATCATCAGAGTTCCAGATACAGGTTTCCTCACTTTTACATGGGATGAGTAAAAATCCTAGTTCTGCAGTACAATAATGTTTTACCCTGGGTCTATATGGTCTCGTCGTCTTGTTCAAGACACTAGATCTTCATCTGATTTGGAGAGTGCTCCTTAAATGCAGAGGCTGCAGAGGTAGCTGAGATTCTTGCACAGTATGGTATAGAGCCCCATGAATATGGTCCAGTTGTCAATGCTCTGAGGAAGAAGCCCCAGGCGTGGCTTGATTTCATGATGAAGTAAGTTGAATTCTTACATACCTCGTATGGCATGGTTAATCAGCCCCCTCGGTGGCTGAAAAGTCAAGAAGAACATCTGAATGTGATGAGGGAATTCTGTGAATGTGTAACATCAACAAAGCTATAAATCCCAGTGAACTACTTAACGTGATGAATTTTGTGTCTGAAATGTGAGAATAGTATGAAGATAGTCATTCTGTTTTGATCTCAAGAAAGTTGTGATTACTGTTGTTGGATTTGACCCAATTATGTGGGTGACCCTGTCGTCAGCAGAAAATGGAAAACCTTGAGGAGAGTTTGCGGACATATTAGTAAGGAAAATAGTGCGCTGTGGCTACAATCTCCTTACTTAAAAAAGACCACATAAGAGAACAGAGAGAAGATAACAGAGTCATGCTTTTACTTTCAATGAAATCTTCAACACTCTTACATGATGTAAAGAGGAATGTCAATTTTTTAATGGGTTGTGTAGCTTTTTGACCATATGCTCTGCATACTGCTAACTGCCATATGAAAATGCATCAATGAGAAACGCTTCATTGCTTTGTTCTTATATTAAACCCTTCGATCCTCCCTTTGATGGTTCCTTCGTAAACCTTACCCTATGTATAGGTTCTGCTGCGTGTTATGATTCTTTGTATGCTTCGGACACATTATTTGGGACTCCATGAACCCAGCTCTTAAGTTGTTCCTACTGATGATAAAGTCCTTAGAAATTTGAAAGTTCTTCTTTCTAAAATTACCTATGAGGTGCAGGTCGTTTTGCCATAGTTAGAGTGCTGAAGGAATGATTGGCTGGATCTGAGTAATAGTGGGATCAACTGTCGAAGAATCTTCTATCTTACTCTTTTTTCCCCAAATGTGAAGATTGTTCATAAACTAAACTACTTGAGTCAAATTGCCCATGCTATGTATTGAAGCATGTTGAGTTATACCATACGGTGTCTATGGATAACAATTGCAAAGAGAAATAAAACTGGAGAATATGCCTGTTGTTTTTTTGAGAGTGCAACATTCAAAGAAAGCAGAGGGATGTAATGAATTCTAATACTCTCAAGATTAATGAGGTACTGTTCAATATGAGTGATTGATTGATCTATTAGTTTCATCTGTTATTTGGCATGTTCCTGCCATGAGATCACACATATTAAGGATTAAGTGAACAGGCTTCAAAGGAGTGGATGCGTAATGTGTGTAAAAAGCACATTGTTGGTCTTTTGCTGAGTGACAAGGTTGCAGTTGTTGTCCATGAACCGAATGTGTTGAGAATACAACAGTTTGTTGGCAATTGAATGATTGATGGTAATCTTGATTAATGCCTGAAGCAAAATGTAGCAACTGAAAATGCAACCAACTACTGCGATTTCAGGTTTGAACTTGGACTCGAGAAGCCAGATCCTAAGAGAGCACTTCAAAGCGCGTTCACGATTGCCATTGCCTACGTCTTGGGTGGGCTTGTTCCTCTCATTCCCTACATGTTCATTCCAGTAGCAGGAAAAGCTGTGGTAGCGTCTGTTATCTTGACACTGATGGCCTTGCTGATCTTCGGGTATGCCAAGGGCTACTTCACCGGCAATAAACCTTTCAAAAGTGCATTGCAAACCGCTTTGATTGGTGCCATCGCTTCGGCAGCTGCTTTTGGCATGGCAAAAGCCGTTCAATCATAGGCCCGTGTTGCTGCAATAAAACTAGCGGTTTGCGGAGAGGTTTGTCTACTTAGTATTGTGTAAATTAGGAGGATGACTATTGAATGTTTCCCTTTGAAGTTCTTTAAAGTAGGAGGATGACTATTGAATGTTCCCCTTGCGAAAGCCATTCAATCATAGCCGTTCAATCTAGTTGATTTTTTGACAAGTTCATAAACTTATTGAAACAACAATGTCTCAGATTTATGATAAATCGAATAGACATATCCGAATCAAGTATAATCATCTATAACATGATAAAATATATAGTCTCATGCCTTAGTGTCCACAAATGTCAAAATTGATTAAATGTAATTGAAATTCAGCTCTTTACCTTTTTAAATGATTTCCTTATTGTTTTTCCTATTAGGCAATGTTTGCATATGAGCAAATTGACTTTTTCAATATTGCCTAATGAACTCTCTTTAGTTAATTTTTTCATTCGTTGTTGGTCAATATAACCAAGTTTAGCATACAATACATTCGTATTATTACCGTCTTAATTAGAAGATGTGGAGAGGAATAACAAATATTGACATTATTATAGTCAACATCCAAAATAATAAAGTCATCTAGAAAATATTTACAACCATAATAACTCGTATATAAATATAAGTTGACACCATTATTATGGAAATTCTAATTAAAATCAAGTCGAACCAACACTAAAATAGATACTAAGTTATGAAGAATTTCCAGAACATATAGTATATCATTTATGAAAAAAGTGCGTTCACCACGCATAATGAAGTGGAAGGTGCCAATTTCTTTAACTTCAGTTTTCGAGTTATTCCTTACATAGATTCATTTTGTTCTAATCAATATTCATCGGAATTCTACAAAGGCTTCTCTATCATTTGTTACATGATCTATTACTCCAAATTTACAATTCACAAATGATTATATTTAGTTAAAAATACAGAACTTGATATATAAACAAAGCTCTTAAAAATATAAAGGGTGTTTAACTTCTTTAGTTCACTACAATTGCTAGCATAGTGGCATTTCTTGCTACAGTTGTAACACTTCACCCTTGACATCATTTTCACACAAGGATGCTTTCCTCTTTTATATTGGTTAACTCTTGGTTTCTTCCTTGAAGAGCTTGCTCTCTCGCCTTTCCATTTTTGAATAATCAAGATGCTTGCACTTGGAGCTCTAAGTCCCCTATGAGCTAGAACTAACATAATAAATATTAGTTTCTAGCTTAACGGCTAGGAGGCGGTCCTCTTTTAACTTAAGGTGGCGCACTACATCATAAACGGTTTTGATGTTCTTATTGTGAGTCAGGTTTACCTTCATATGCTCCCAACTTTGAGGCAATAAACAAATTACTGCTTATACTTGCTACTAGTTAGTTAGAACGTGGCTAGTATCTTTCAACTCATTAATCATGTTTGATATCTTTCTTAGATATTGTTTCATGATCTGACCATGAGATTTCTTGTACGAGTCAAACTTTATAGTGAGCTATTTCAGCTTAGTCACCAATGTATGATTAAATCTCATTGCCAATGCTTCCCATATCTCTTTAGCATTCTTAAAACGCATGAACTCTCGCATGATATCATTCTACATTTTTTTTTGTTTTCCATGTAGCAATTGCATTCTTATCTATTTTGTGTTGTGTAGTGTTTCTATCTTCAAGCTTTTCCATACCATGTTAAGAGCTTCTAGTGTTTCTTGCTCTTATAGTATATATTAGATTTTCATATGCCATATTTCATAATTATCGCTATACAACTTCTCTCCTTTATTCAATTCAATGGTTATGCTCTTAGTTGCCGAAACCATTGAATTTGAACATTTTAGATACACATGCATGAATTATTAATGCTTATCATTTATGCATCTATTTTGCATAAACTAATCATATTAATAAATAAATTCAAATAAGATTGTAGAATCTAAAGGTCATTATTGTTTTCAATCATTGATCGAAATCCTAAATTAACATTTGTCATAGTATAATTTCCTATGCAAAATAAGTCATTTGAAGCTACTATAATTTCTATGAACTACTTACGAAAATTAATACTTAAAAAAAAAAAAAACACATTTTACATAATGTAACCAATATATTAGGAGACACAACAACATCAACATTGAAGAAACTATCTATATAGATATCCATAAAACATCCTAAATAAACACCAATTCAATTACGCCAAGCTAACCTATGAACCTAGAAATACTTTTCAAAGAACTCAGTAAACTTAAGTTCCTTCTTTGGTAACTAAGGGAAGATAGATGAAAATCCCCTAGGGTTTCTTCCTCGCATATTCATTCCCACCAAGTTATACTTATTCCTAGGTTTGAAGTTTTTGTGGCTCACTCCTATAATATTTTTTCAAAAAAGCCATTACAAGTTTTTTATAATCCGAAACTACGTTGACCTCATATAGGTGATTCGACACTACTTGTCATTCAGATGGAAGAATTTTAATCAGAGATCGCACCATCTCAAAAGCTGGCATGGGATAACCGTTCCAAACAATTCTTTGTATCATATTATTGACCTTAAGCACTTGTTCCATTATATCACCACTTTCCCATTGATAATCAGCCAACTCAACTATCATCCTTGTAATTCTCTCCTTTTGTTCTTCTGATAATATGCAAATAGATGTACGCATGTGACGGGGAGGCATTATTCATGCAACAAAAAATGCAAGACAAAAAGGGATCGCACATATTTCATAATGAATATAATTGAAAAACATATTTTATGTTTTTTTTTTTGGTCAACAGTCAACGGTCAAGGTTAGTGGTTGACGAATGACTAGGCTGGGAGTTAACAGGTCATTGGGTCAATCTAATCAGGTCGAGTCGGATTGACTGACCCAGCGGCTGGCTGACATCATGATGATGTCAACCACATGTGCCTCGCAAGTGCGTAGGCAACCACTAATTGACATCACGATGATGTTAGCCACGCTTGTGGTGCATGCACATGGGTAGCCGCTTGTACTTGTGTTGCATGACCATGGGGCGAAAACCGCAGCATGTGTATTGCACGTGCTAGTGGTTCTACGGGCCCGTTTGGTTCAACTTTGGAGAAATGACTTTGTATTTCCCTAAGTATTTTTAGAGGAATGGGCATTTAATGAAGGTAAGAGTGTTTGGATACTCTCATTTTAGTGTATTTTGCAAAGTAGCTTTGAGGTGAAAAGAAAAAGGAAAAAGGAGGAGGATATGTTGAAGCAGAGGGCGAAATGATTGGGAGGCAGTCGGAGCTGGTGGTTATGGTGGGGGAGGTGGCGGGTTGCGTGATCCAGACACCATCACTTGAGTTGCGCAGGTCTAGCGACCCAACAGCTTGAGGTCGCTGACCTCAAGAATGCGACCCAGCCGCCTGAGGCCGCGCGACCCAGAGACGGCGGTGCGTGGGTCACGCGACCCGTGCGGGGTCACCCGAATGCGGTGCGTGGGTGAATCGCTTCGACCTTAGGTGACCCTTCTCGACGACCAAATCTGGTCGGCGGAGCCCGCGGCTGAGCTCTACCGGTTGAGCTTCACTGGCGGAGCAACAAGTCCAAGAAGGAAAACAATGAACATTAATTTTTTAGGGTAAAAGAGGAAAACGTAATTAATCAGTGAGGGCAATATTGGAAGAAAAAAAATCATTAAACCCCTATTTAGCATTCCGAAAATGTTGAAAGCCCAAAGTAGGTTCCTCACCTGTTTTGGGACCTGCTTTGGGCTTTTGGCATTCCAAATTCTAGCATTGGGCAAATGACACCTCAAAATGTTGAACTAAACACTTGATATTTTTCCTAAGGAGCTTTGGGGGCTCAAGCTCCTTTGGGAATGTTGAACCAAATGGGGCCTATGCCTAATGCCCACGTGTGACACACATGTCGGCGCCCTGTTGCTTCTGGCTGTGTATAGGGGCACGTTCGATGTCCCTCGGTGGCGTGCCACTCGTCAATTGTCTCATCTCAATGAGAACTTCAACTCTGCACTTTCAAAAACAAATTTTGATATACGAAAAAATCAAAAAGGGGTGAATAGTACGTTGGTTGTCGAGATTATACTCAAATTCTAGCCATAAAACCAAAATAACGATCAGGAAACAATAACACTATGCTCTGATACCAATGACAGAATCATATGCTAAAAATGAACAAGTACTCGAATGATCGAATAACAAAAACAAACGCGGAAACGGGCTCGAGGATATATGTAACACTAATCAAAAGGCACATTACTAAGACAAATGTATCTTATTTGCCATTGATTAGGTATTTGTTACAATCTTGAGAGGGATGGATTGAAGCCTTTGAGTTCCGTTCTTGAGAGAGAACACACTGTTGTCAAAAATAGAAAGAACATATGTATTGTTTCATATATACTCAACGTTCCTCTTTTTTTTTTTTTTCTTCTTTTTATACAGCAGTTTATTTTACTTAAAAATAACTGCCATTTCTCTTATAGGCCATTCTCTCATAGGTTAGGTTTGGCCCAACATGGGCGGATGGGCTTGGGTTGGCCCAACAAGTTTTATAAAAACTCATCATTTTGTTTCATTTCTTTTTTGTATTCCTTGAAAGGAAAAACGTACTATTTAAAGTTACATGTCCAGTGCTAATGCAATATTGAGCAACAAAATGGAGAACATTGGTAAAAATTAAACATAAATCTAAGATAAGGCAAAAACAAAAATCCCCATTTGCCAAAAGCAACAAACTATAGAAGAAGACGTAAAATGAAAAAGAAAAAAGAAAAAAAGATATGAAACATTATAACATAGAACATGAATTATAATTATAATGTTTCATATCTTGTTCATTCATAAAAGATTGTTTCGAATGAGTAGAAAGAATTGATTGCTGAGTTCAAATGAGTGGAGAGAAGATGAAGAGATTGCCTCTAAAGAGACGTAAATTGAAGATTCAAGCAATAATCTAAGATTGAGGGAGAGAGTGAGACTCTTGAGAAAGGAAAACTTTGGAAGAAGAAGAGGGGCATTTATAGTTATATACCTAAGGTTTGGAAAAGAAGAAGAAGAAAGGATATATAGAACTTTTAAAACTTATCAGGAAAGTGCATATGAGTTATAAAACTTACAAAAAAATGGAATCAAGTGCTAAAAATTGTCAAATTAATAGAATTAAATCATTCCGTTAATTTTGTTTAACTTGGCAGTCGGAAATTGCTGATATAATTTTTTAAAATATTTTCTTTTTTCTATGTGGCAAGACATGGCCAAAACGATGTCGTTTTGGTCCAAATATGATTTGTAATACAAATTTTATTTTATTTAAATAAAAAGTTAGCATTTTTTTTTTTTTTTAAAGAGAGGGGAAGAAGTAGGTGGTGAGGGTGCCACCCCACCATCTTTGGGAAGGGCTGACGATAGTGGGGGAATGGTTAGCGAGATCGTTGAGCCTTGATGACCTTTCCCGATTTGCGGAAGGGCCTATAGGCCCTCGCCGCATGCTTATTCTTCTTCTTGTTCTTCTTCTTTCTTAATATAAATTTTAATTTAATTTAAATAAAATTTATATTGAAAATCATATTTAGACCAAAACAATGTCGTTTTATGATAAAGAAAATATTACAAAAAAGTTACGTTAGCATTTTCCGTTAGTCATGTTAAACGAGTTAACGGAAATACTCAATTACACAAATCTAATAAGTTTTATGTAGTGAAAGTTTTAATTTTCAATTATACTTTTATGACATGTTTTAGGACTTTATGCATATATCAAAAAGAAAAAAAACTTTAGGATTGGTTTGGGTAGGATTAACTCTAAAGTTTTAGAACCAAGAATTAATCCGCACAACACAAATTCAAGCAACCTTAGGATCAGGGACTGGCTCAGTCCCTCTAGTAATTGGACTCAAACCCAGATGGGCAAGTTGGGCTGATTTAAAGATCAGTTAAGGGTCAACCTCGGACCGATACTTACGCCTATATTTAGCAGTCAGTCTACAAACCTGTCCATTGTAGTGGCATTGGCTTGGAACTTAAATCAGTGAGAGGTGTCAGACGAGGATAGAGATGAACCCTCAAGTGGCGGGGGAGAGAGAAGGAGAGAGATGTGGAGACTACTATGATGGCAACGTGGGAGCCAATCCAAGGGTGCATTTAAAGCAGCTATGTTGAAATTGCACTCTCATTAATAGAGATAATGACATAAATAATTTATAAATTTTGAAAGTTTAAAATGACATTAATATAGATAAAACTAAATAATTTATAAATTTTGAAAGTTTAGAAATGACATTTTATATTGAGCTAAAATTCAAATAAAAAATAAAAAATCACATTACATATTGATTTAAAATTCAGAGTAATTTTCCATTTTCACTTATTAATTTGTCTAGTCGTTTTGACATAAAGGAAAATTGTGTGGTCGCTGATCCCCTAATCGAAACTGCACGTAGCTTGGCCCGGCCGAGAAACCCAGAACGGCGCGTCGTGCGCTGCTCCCAAAACCCTAAATGGAAGCCTCAGTTCGTTGGGACTCAGAGACAAAACCCTAATCAGGTAAGTTCTTGATTTCCGCAATCCCTTGGCCCCTTTTCATGTCCTCATTGCAATTGCAATTGCAATTTTCTACTTTCTCTCCAGCATAAGCCGTTTCCCGGCTCAATTTCGAAGCATCATTTGACTCGCTTCCGGCCAACCTTTTGCACAGCGCGAGAACGCACAGGGCCTAGCCATGGAGGTGGATGCCGACGCCGGCGGCGGCTCTCTCGTCCTGCTGAAGCAAGGTGCAGAAGCTGTGAGTGAAAAGTTCCGATCTTGTTGCATCGATTTGCTGAATTTCCTAGTTTATCTTCTTGTATGATTGTTGAGAACTTTGCTTGTTTAATATGAGCTGATAAGCCGCGCTCTGATTCTTAATTCCGCTGTTAATACCCACCGTGGTAATGTATTTGGTGGAAAAATCTGATTTTTCAGAGAGTTTTCGAGTCCAATTTCGTGGGGAGGAGGTGCATCGTCAAAGAGCGCTTCTCGAAGAAGTACCGGCATCCGTCCTTGGACTTGAAACTCACTTCGAAGCGCTTGAATGCGGTTAGTTCGATAGACATTGTGTTTTCGTATGCGCGTTGAGCTCGTGTGTGAAGCGGGTGTTGCTGCGAATGCTGGATCGGTCCACCTTACTCGTCCAATTAACTATGGAGCAGGAAGCTAGGTGCATGACGAAAGCGAGGCGCTTGGGGGCCGCCACTCCTGTTCTATACGGTGTGGACCCGGTGCTGCATACTCTGACGTTTGAATACGTGGATGGCCCTTCGGTCAAGGATGTGTTTCTTGAGTTCGGGTCACATGGTGTTGTGGAAGAGCGTTTGGATGATATCGCTGCGCAGATCGGCGATGCAATTGGGAAGCTTCATGATGGAGGTCTGGTTCATGGAGACCTGACCACGTCGAACATGTTGATCCGGAGCAGCACTAATCAGCTGGTAAAATCTTTAGCTTCATACCTTAATGGGTAGGAGAGTTGTGAGAAAACTAAAATCCAGTTGAACACAGAGAATAAACAATGTGCGACAATCTTGATATATCATGCTCAGTCACCTATTCTAGCTAGTTCTGTTGAGCTATGCTATTCTGAGTGTTCCTCAAGGAAGCAGCCTTTGCATCTTTATTCATTTTTACCTTTGGGGTTTTTGTTCTATAGATACTGGTGTCCGGCTTTGAGTGGCATTCGAGGTTCTTTTTAATTTATTTCCATACGTTGGTGCTGGCATAGAGGTCTTGTTGACATTTCATTGAGAAATTGTTCTCATCAGTCTGCACATTATCTGTCATATTGTTTCAGGTCCTTATTGATTTTGGTCTGAGCTTTACATCACGCTTCCAGAAGATAAAGCTGTTGATCTGTATGTACTCGAGAGAGCGCTGCTTTCCATGCACTCGTCTTGTGGAAATGTGGTATGCCGGGTGCTCTTCTTATTTCTTTTTTTTTTCTTTCTATAGTGGTGATTATTCTGTCCGTGGCTGGGCATTGGAAAGCTGCAGTCTTTATGAATTTGCTTCATCGTTTGAAATGAAAACTAACACAACTGATCTGAATTGGTTCTGAAAATGGGAATGCATTGCATGAATTGCATAACTATTGCAAAGTTTTTGAAAAATTATTCTATGTTGAAATGATTCATGAGATTGGTTCTGTCCTTTCTTGAAACTTGAAAGTGATTTCAATTTGAGGGGCTGTCTTGGGAATGTGTTGTGAGGCACGAATACATTTGGAACTAGAATCTGAACAATGCATAATGTGGATTGTCATTTAGATGGATCGCATACTTGCTGCATATCGGAAGTCCTCGAAACAGTGGTCGTCTACATTGAACAAACTAGCTCAAGGTGAATCCTGATCCTCCCTTCGCTTTCCACTTTAGGAGGAAAAGTGACTGATTTAGTTTATTTACATTGTTTCTTCTTCTCACTTTCTAATAACTTATGCAGTGCGGCAAAGAGGTCGAAAGCGTACGATGGTTGGATAATGGAGCTGCTCTGCAATACCTGTGGTGAAGACATTGATAATTAAGTGACTGATATGTGAATGAGCTACATTACCCTTTGATTATGGTAATTGTATTTTCTATTGAAAACTGCCAATGTCAAGCAGTGACATATTTATAGATGGTGTACGATGATCGGTTGTCCATGTTTTCTTTGGCGTACCACAGTTCCCAGAATTTTCATATAGCAGATAAAGATAGATTTGGACGACTCCTGATAGCTTCATTCCTTTGAACCTTTATAATTAACTGACATGATTTCGGGGATTTGAAGTAATCATGATAAGCAGAATGCTTTATCTAGCATATCTGAAGCCACTCATATTGGCGCAAATGTTGCGTTCTGGGATTCTTAGGCCCCTGCAACTGAATCCTGCTCCAAGGTTGTTGTCTGGGCCTCTCATGATTGTCTTTATAGGAGGCACTGCAGGATCTGCAATTTGATATTTTTTTAGCTTCATTTTGGGCAGTTACTTGAATGATCTTATTGCAGAAGTTGAGGTTTTCACTTAGGTTAGCAATGCGAAATTTGAGGGCGACATTGTTGCCTGGAATAGTTCAAGGTACCATCTTTTCTTTCTGATATATTTTCTGGTCAAGCTTTGTTATTGTCTTTTTTGTTCAATTTCTCTGCTTCAACCGGCTTCTTATTGAGCAAATTTGTCGGCAGTGGTTCAGGTTACCATTTTCTTCTGTGTTTTTGTGCACATTGATGATATATCTCAACTGACGGGACACTGGAACAAATTGAAGCAAGTTGAAATTGAAGCTTTTCTCTTTATGTTTCTTTAGACTAATTTCTTGATATGCGGATCAAAATTTTGAGTTTCCAAGTTTTAAGTTGAGTGGAATATGGTTGTTGATGTATATGAACTTAGTGTCTTGTAGAAACTTTAGAATATAATTCTAAGCTGGGACTTTTCTTAGTTTCTTCTGCAACTTGCTGTCTTGTGGAAACTCTAAAGTTGAATTCTAAGCTGGGACCATTCTTAGTTACATCTGCAACTTGCTTTTCCCTTTTATACACAAGACGCGGCAGATGTGAATGGTCTCTCATTGCGTGTTTTACTCAAGGCACATGGTCCTTAAAACATGAGCCTGACACAGCATTATTTTTTGGTGGGAGCCGAGGCATGACTTGACGGATATTACATAGCAGTCGCAGACTGGTTTTAAACACTTGCATGGTTATGCCAAATTCCACAAGACTGGATTGTTGATAAATGTCCGGATTACTTCCCTCATATCCCCCTGACGTGGATTTTCAAATGTCAAATTCCCAATGCGCGTCTCGTGGACTTGATTTCGTTTTCACTACAATTGACCGAACTGTGAATGGTTTTGGTTTGTGGCCCGAAAACAGAGTATTTAGCAAATACGTCCGCGGCAATAGAACCTCTGCTTCCCCTAAGTTGGTGCTAACCGTAGCAAGCCAAGATTTGTCTGTTGCATAAATGAGGACGAGATACACTCAATAAACTTGTCGTCCCGCTCTTGGGGACAAGTCGCGATAGACCCTTAACATAATAATGTTCTTCATAGTTTCGCTCTCAGAAGACAAACTAGAGGCTGATGTTCAATAGCTCCGCCTGATCTTTCTGCCTGTTCTGTTGGTGGAAGATGCTTTGGTGGTCAAGTCCAATGTGCTACTTCGACTTGACCAACCAACCGAACCCCTTTTAGCAGTCAAGTATTCATGTCCACCCGATCGGAAAACAACAGAAGAAGGGGCCGAAAGGAAGACTACGAAAAAGAGGTGTGGTCAACACACGTAAAAATCGAATGGAAATCAGCAAGTTTTTACAAGGAAAAATCATCAAATTGGTCTTACACTTTAGCCCTTCAACCACGCAACTATATGAACACATTTTTGAACACATAAGAATCCTAAGAGGCTGAGAATAGCAATAGCTTTGGTCACCCTTCAATGAACGAAAGAGAAAGGGCTTGAGGACTTGGGACTCGATGGGTGTGACCTGACGTAAATTCCCTACACTCTCTCTCCCATCTGTCGCGAGCTCGTTCTGCAATTGGACCGGCTTTAGCGATTTCTCCCATGGCACGCTTGTGAACACATCTTAACAATTTCTTAGGATCCATCGTTTTGACTTTTTTCCAGTCGAAGAAAGGTTGTGGATGACATCAAAGTCACCGCCTTGCAGCTGAGTGCAACGACTCGTCTTTTACCAAGAAAGATGCACCCGCAAAGTTCCATGGTCACCGCCTTGAAGCCAAGTGCAGCGACTTGTCTTTTACCAAGAAAGACGCACCCGCAAAGTTCCACGCGACAGTGACGATATCGGTGGGGGGAGGGAAGCAGCCAAAGGACCCTGCTTCCATCTCAACTGAAGTCCATCCAACGGGTGGAAGATTCTTGGAGTTCTTGAGGGGCTTATCGTTTGGGTTGGATGATTGCTTCTGGTCCATGCTTTTTAATTTCTTTATCAGGTTTCACACTGGAACCGTGTCTTGTGGAAAGTGCAGCAAGTGTAAAAAGGGTCTTGCCCAAGTCATGGCAAAGTCCTCCCCAAGTTTGGTCCTCTTCGCTTGACTTTGTTTTGGAAGTATATGCTTCATCATCTAGCTGTGCCAGGGATTATCTCATGATTTGCACTTCATGTGAAACTGTGCCTTGGCATATTATGGTATCTAAAATTGTGCCCTAATTTTTAAAATTATTCCAAGTTGAAGGGAGAGTTCGGGACCATATATGGCTTGGCATATTATGGTATCTAAAATTGTGCCCTACTCTTTAAAATTATTCCGAGTTGAAGGGACAGTGCAGGACCGGATAAAGTGGCTTTAGCTTTGGGTAGAATTGATCAATACAGCAACGTACCACAGGCCGTGTTTTTCTCCATTCCTCGTGATTTCATCCTACTAGTCTTCTATTTGGGTGACAAATTATGAACGGTAGTGATATTTACATGTGAGTGATGTCCCACCGGCAAATAGCGTGTGAGCCGGGTTGACTTTGTTTTGGAAGTATGCTTCATTATCTAGCAGTGCCACGGATTATCTCATGGTTTGCACTTCAGGTGAAACCGTGGCTTGGCATATTATGGAATCTCAGATCATGCCCTAGCTTTAAATTATTCGAGTTATTCGGGACTAGATAAATTGACTTCAGCTTTGTGTCAAATTGATCAAGACGACAATGTACTAGGGGCCATGTTTTTCTTCATTCATTGATATTATCCTATTAGTCTTGCAAGTGCTTGGTTACAAATTATGAACAATAGTGAAATTTACGTGTGAATGACGTCCCACTAGCAAATAACGTATAAGCTGGTTTGATTTTGTTTTGGAAATATGCTTCATTATCTAGCTCCATCGGGGGTTATCTCATGGTTTACACTTCATGTGAAACTATGGCTTGGCATATTATGGTATCTCAGACTGTGCCCTAGCTTTAAAATTATAAGAGTTATTCAGGACCAAATAAAGTGGCTTTAGCTTTGAGTCGAACTGATGCAACATGCCATAACCTATGTTTTCTCCATTTCTCGTGATTTCCTATCGCCAGTCTTTTGATTGGTGAATTACAAATTATGAACGGTAGTGACATTTACTCTGTTAAGTTCATATGTAAGTGATGTTCATAATTGATATCCCATCAGCAAATAGCATAGGAGCCGGCTTGACTCTAAACAAACTAGAGCCAAATCCAAATAGGCAGGCTTATTCACACATTCAAGCTATTTTTATCAACGAAATTGTCATAATTTTGGGGGATGTCTCGACTTATCAATCAATTCATATGTCCTTCACCTATGGGGGAATTGGTAGTCACGCGAACTTCCACTCATAACAAGTAACGCCCTTCTCAGCGTCAATCTTAGGCGAGATCACATCAGACCCATAACATTCTAGAGGTGATTCCACAAGTTCAAGAGACGGTTCCAAGTTCCAACCCATTTGGGAGAATCCCGCGTCGCAGCACTTTGTTCTGGTCAATGCTCTCGGCTGTCGGGCTGCCCGTCGCCATCCGATGCATCCTACGCGAACCAAGTTTCCGAAAAGAGTAATCGAGAGGAGGCAACAACGAGGTACAAGAAGGACGGGTTAGTCCAGTGCAACAGTACATCTTCCCGATGTGGATGAAAGCGTGTCATGCGACCAAAGAGTCAAGCACTTGATTTCACACTGCATCGTCAGTAGAAAATCCCCTCACTTCGCAAAACGCATCGAGGCAGGCCCACTCAATAATTGGCAAATACATCCAAAGGGAAGCGAATCCGACGAAGTCTCGTCAACAGCGTCCAGACCAGACAAACGTGATTAGAACCTAACATTCCGGAGACAATACGTTCATGTAATTCCTTTATAACAGATTGATGTGATCTGAGGTTGTAGTATTTCGCGGGCCTGTCTCTTCGAAGGTGTGACTTGTCACCTACCATGACTTCATAATGAAATAGGTTTGAGTTTATGAACATTGGCCAATGGCCTATGTTCATCGACTGAGCAGGGCAAGAAAGTTGCTAGGCTCGGATGAACTCGAGATCTCTCTTGCACCCAAATATCTATTTGATTTGATTATGGATCGGATGTCCTATATATGTAGATATCGATTCACAATCATCGACAGCAATTCCTTAATGCTGGGAAATCGGGTTGGGACGAAGGACAAGCGTGCCGGCATCCAAACGATTCCTTTGCCTTGCAAGCAACCTTAAGCACGCGGATTTGAGATTTAGGGAAAACAAAGGAAACACTTCTCGCAGTTTGATGATTTGGTATTATCTTTTCAGATACATTCGGCAGCATTGGCTTTCATTAGTTTCTTTGCATTCACACGCGGTACGACTTTTTCAAATATTCTGATGTGACACACTTATGAACATGATTGGAGTATGTAACAAATTAAACCGGGTTAGGTAGAACTGCAGTCCTCTTGACTCAAGTACTTCAATATATTACATTCGACTCGGACTTGAGAACTCAAATGGTTAATTTCCGACTCGAACTCCCTTTCCACCAGGTCCTACTTGAATAGTTTTTGAAAAACGTTAGATGTATGGAAGGTTCCCCGTCGAAGCATGTATGCTAAATGATGTGTCGAAGTTTGATTAGGTGTCTAAATAAGTGGGATCATATATTCAATGATGGGAAAATGACATTTAGCTCAATCTTCAATATTGTTCATAAACTTTTAATTTATTCAATTTAGTCCTTGATTTATTGGTAAATGATCAATTTAGTCTCTAAACTATACGACAATGTTTAATATTATCCTTCCATTTATATAAGTCAATATAATATGCTGAAGATGGTTTCTAATTTGTAAAGAAAAGTTACACATCGATTGTCCACATAGGATATTCATCTTAAATCAAGAAAACAAATTTCCATGTGGGTATCATCACAAAAGTGCTCAAAATGAAAACTCCAACAGAAGTCGCCAATAAAATGAAAAATAAATGTTGATCACTAAAAAGTTTATGATTAAATTGGCACAAGTGAAATATTTAAGATTAAATTAATAAATTGCTAAAATGTTTAAGATTAAGTTGACACAATTGAAAAGTTTAGGATTAAATTAGCTGTCATATAATAGGTTTAAGACTTTTTGCACAATTCTCCTATAATCTTTCATGAGATCATAAGTTTGAAGGTTGTTAATGAATCTCTGGCTCACTTGTGTCTCGGATATTCACTATCTTTCGGGGAGAGACAATCTGGCTTCTAATATATCATTGGAATTGCTGTGAGGGGGCTCTTCGATCTAAAACCGTCAGATTTGAGTAGGACTAGATAGCCTGAACGGAAACAAAATGTTCCATAATATGGGTAGGAAATCTTTAAAGTAACGCCTAGAGAGGACTCAAAATCTTAAGAGCTGGGCGACTAACTCCTCCCTGAAACAAATCCCTATCATCGAGCCTAGCAGGCAGAGTCTCGAAAGGGTCCGACGTCGGTCAAGCGGACTCCAATCAGTAGGTCAAAGTCACACCTCATCATCTCTCGGATTCACTTTACTTAGGATGCAAAAAAATACCAAAATTATCTCGGTCTTCATTCTCAATTGGTCAGCACATATGAAATGGACAAAGCAGCACTCCAACTCCTACGTCCGTGTGAACGTTTTGAGCATCGAACACACCACTTTGGATCTTATTTTCCTCGTATCTCGGTCTCTCTTTTCACACTCATCATCGTCGTCGAGACAAGGAGAAGAATCGAACATGTCTTAACAGATGGAAATTTCCTGACGATCTCTCCGTCATTCTAATCTATTCTTTCCTCTCTCTGTCTCTGTCTCTGTCTCTCTCTCTTCATATTCTGCTTATTTATTAAAGCGCAAGTCAAAACGTGCCCAACCCCTGAAAATTTCTCCGCAAAGGCCCCCTCTCTCTTCCTTCCTTCCTCCTCATATACACATCAGGATCTCTCTCGCCCCACCAATCATCATCATCGACCAACCACTTGTGATCCATATACAGAGAGCAGAAGAGAGAGAGAGAGAGAGAGAGAGAGAGAGTTATGAGTAATGGAACAGTCGAGAGTGCTGTGGCCAGCCTCGGCAGAGGGTTCGACTTGACCTCTGATTTCAGGCTCAAGTTCTGCAAGGGCGGAAAGAGGTTAGTCCAGCTCAATGAAACAGAGAAGAGGACGCTGGTGATCCCCGGCTTCGGACCTGTACACAACGTCCCCGCTGACATACGATGCGACAAGGGCGATCGGTGCCGGTACCAATCCGACATCCTCGAATTCAGCAAGGTAAAAAAGGGGAAAAAAGGAAAGAAAAAAAAAAACCATCCACTCGCCTTCTGATTTCTCTCGAACCATAAACTTTTATCTGATACACCCGCTGGGCGATTCGGGGGGCGGCTTTGGATAGATGTAGTGCCAGATTTTGGTGACTATTTGCATTTCTGTGTGTTTTCAGATGTCGGAATGGTTCAACCAGAAATCGGCGGTACTGGGGAAGATCCCCTCTGGCCTGTTCAACTCGATGTTCGAGTTCCAGAGCAACTGCTGGGCACACGACGCGGCGAAGATCAAGTACTTGGGCCTCGACGGCTACTTCATCGTGCTGTTCAACCTCCACATTGACCGGTACCCGCTCGTCCTCGCCGACGAGGTCCTCGAGGCGGTTCCGGCAGCCTGGGACCCCTCGGCTCTCGCGAGGTATGTGATTTTGACACACGTCTGCTATGGTTTCTTGAACGTTAAGTTGGCCTCGTTTTAGGATCAGAACTGCTTTATGAGTAGAGTAGGATTTGGCATTCGCATTTCCTCGCTATGCTTCTTCTTCTCCTTCTTCTTCATCCTCCTCCTCCTTCTCCTCTAGTTGACTTTGGCCATTTCCCTTCCTCACCAAACTAAAATATTAACAAACCTTTGAATGATCAAACTGGCAAACTCAATTTATTTTTACAGAAAATGAATAATTTTAAAAAATAGTTTCTTTTGATAAAAATAAATGAATGAAAAATGTTTTCATCATTTGTAAAAATGTTTAGGTATACATTTTGCCAATAATACAAACAGTTTTTATTGACTATATACGAACAATCACTTTAAAAGATACGAACAATCATTTTTAGGAAAAATATTATTCAAATAATTCATTTTCTATGAAACAAATAAAGCAAAGTCTATATAATACTCAGATAGGGAAAAAGGGAGAGGAGACCATAAATCTTGACCCTTAATTTCTGAGAAAACATCAGCCACATCCCTTAATATGGAGAAATTGCCTAGGCGGCTGGGCTAGGTGATGTGTACAATTAATGCCCACATTTCCCTAATGAAATTTCTTAGGAACGGCCAAAAGACCATGAATCTTGACCCGTAACTTTTGAAGAAACATTAGTCACATCCCTTAAAATTGAGAAACTACCTAGGTGGCGGAGCTAGGTCGTGTGTACAATTAATGGTCATATCCAACCCTCCAATGAATTTCCCTCCTAGAAAAACAAGGGGCACTAATTCAAACTTTCTAGATTTCACATCACTGTCGTGAAAGGGAGAAATTATTTCCGGCCGAGTTCCTTGTCCCCAAGCATTCAATATCAAAATGAAGTGCCTAGTTTTCGACGGTACACGTCGTAGGATTACTATACAACGTAACATCACGAATGCTAAATTCAACAATTTGTACTGAATCGAGCCGCCCCCGCACGTTGTTCTTTCTTCCCAGACCTTACACATTCCCTGGCCAGAAAAATGACAAATTTCTGGATTTCTTCGTGGCCTAATCTAACTTGCGAAATAGGGCATGGGGAGAAATTATAGCCAGATCATCATGTAAAGACAAAGTCAAAGGTGGTCCGTAGGACTGACCCTTCCATAAATATGAAAAAACATTAAAGAAACCGACACCTGTCGCGGGCCCCACCCGTAAGGAAATTGGCTGGCCTGGCGCACCAATCAAGGCACCCCCGGGAAAGAAATTTTTCCAAGTTTGACCGCGTAGGGACCTGGACTCGGTCCGGGCGCCAAAAAGTCAACGGAATCGACGGCCTAGGAGGGGGTCTTGAGGGATGCCGCCACGGCGACGGTGGTCCGATCGGACGGTTGGGCCATGATCCCGCCCGTGGAGAAAGTTCGCGCCGGGAATCGCGATTGCGGGGCTGGCGTTCGGTGCGAAAGCTCAACAGATGTTTGACATTCCATCGAGACTTTACACTTCAATTTATTTCATTATATATACATATAATAGAGAAGTTTATAAGGTATAATGAAACTTTGGAAATGGTCAAAAGTAGCTGCAGGGTTTCACTCTTTTTACCACATATAGAATCACCATTTTATATTAGGGATGAGCATGATTTCAAAATAGAATTCAGAACCAAAGAGTTTGACTAATGGGAATATGTCTGGTTCTAAGTTGTAAAGTATATACGGTATATTTTTAGAACTTAGAATCTAAAATAAGTTTTTGTATTTTTCTTGATTTATGTTTTCGTGCGATCTTGCAATATTCCATAGAGTTAAATAATCTAAAATCACCAGTTTGAGTTTCTATTTTATGACTGAGCTTTTATTTTATTAATATTTCATATTTTTCGTGTATTTAAATGTAAATTATAGTTAATGGAATGTGGCAGTAAATAATGATTATTAAATGTGATAATTTATTACAATAGTTCAATTAATAATACATGTAGAACTTGGATAAAATTTGTAACTGACTCTAAAACTTGTGACGAGATAGGTTTCGGGTTTCAAAAAATAAGAAATCTATTTCAGTGGTTTGCTCGGAATCTTCGAAATTTAAAATCGCCTATCCCTATTTTACACTCACATATTTTAAATTAACACTAAATCAATCGATTTCGAAATTTGAAATATCATATTTTACACTCACGTATTTTAAATTAACACTAAATCAATCGATTTTTCCATTACGAATATTCGTTTGGAATTACGATTTCATTGATCAGAATTCCGAATGCTTCGTTAGTATTGCAAATTTTTAAGATTTTCGTGATTAATAAATAAATTTTAAATTTATGCAAGAAAATAATATATATAGTTTCTCTCTGGCTCTTCAGATTTGTAGAGAAATATGGGACCCACGTGATCGTGGGGCTGGGGGTGGGAGGCCAAGACGTGGTGGTGGTGAGGCAAGACAGATCGTCCAACTTGGAGCCGTCGGATCTGAAGAAGCACTTGGACGACCTGGGCGACCAGCTCTTCACCGGGGCTTGCGCTTTGGCTCCTTTTCACTCCAGGACCAAGGAGTCTAAACACCACAAGGTTTATACACTCTCTCAATAACCCTCTTTTTTATTTATTTGTTCTTTTTTAGTTTCATTGGTGAAATCTTTTTAATGGGCATCGTTTGATTATCATTACTATTATGATTCTAAATTTCGCCCTTTACTTCGTCGCAACCTTCAGACACCGCAGGCCTTCAATCTGTTCGATTTGCAGCCGATCGTCTTCGATGACTTGCCGACCTGCAACTCCAAAGATGTAGGTTTGGTCCCTCGTGATTTTTCTTTTTGCCATCGTGATTTAGATGATGATGATGATGTTGAACTGTTTCCTCGATTTCGCATTGAATTTGGATGTACACGTTGTCAACGAGGAGAGAATTCCACACGGAACAACAATGAATAGAGAGACAGTTGGTAAGAAAGTGCATGAGAATAAATTAAGCAAGTGTTGAATTTAGGGTACGTCTATGTGCAATGGATTTGTCACTTCAATAGACAGCTTGGTCAAAGGATACTATTATGGGTCATTGGCTTGGGTATGAATGTCTACGTTCAGGATAGAAGGGTATCACTGAAATAAAATTCTTTCTAAGACGCATAGAATAAAGAAGCCAATTTTGACTAACTATTCAAAAGAAAAAAATATCATTGCAAGATTTGAATCTTGAGAAAATGAAGAACTGGAATTGAATTCCCTTTCACACATTCAAGATTGGAGTACTCACCCTTATAAGATTAGATTTTAATTACTAATTCTTAATAATTAGATTTTTCTTATATACTAATTCGATCACATTTATTCCATTCGCTTTTCTAGCATTTCAAAATATTTATCATTGTCATGTTATAATATGGATATTCTCTTCGCATGAAAATATATGACTATATATAATTAGTTCATAGCATTAAGTCGCCATCTCCAATAAATAATTATTACCACCGATTAATTACCATACCTTCTCCTCCTCCCTATGTTACCATTCCTCCTTCTCGACATGACCATCGTCCATTGCTTTATCCCTCCACCGCCACCGCAACCGCTCTTCCGTAGCCGCAACCACCGCTGTCACGGGGCTCGACCATTGCAAAGGCCGCCGCCATTGGTCATCGCTTCTGGATCAACTCTTTCGAGCTACTGGCACCATCGTTGGCATCAGAGCCAATTACCATTGTCATCACGATCCTCTTCATGAAGGCCATACAGTAGACCCATTTCACACTGTCACGTAGATGTGCATTGCTGCATGTTTCAATACTGCGATCAGCTCTGCTCATCGTCGCGACAACTTGCAAAGCACGATTCTCACGACCAAAATTTGGTACGGCAAATGTATTGCAGGGAATCACGGTGATTAGCTCGAAGAGAGGAGGGGACCTGAAGGCCGAGAGCCACTGCGAATGGCTCTTGACCGTGCCTTCGATGCCGGAAGCCATCCACTTCAGCTTCATCCCCATCACTTCTCTCCTCAAAGGCGTCCCCGGCAGCGGCTTCTTGTCCCACGCCATCAACCTCTACCTCCGCTGTACGTTTCGCACTCAATTTCGTTCGGCCGAGCTCATATTTACTCACCTGTTCTCCTTCGAAATCCCATCAGTTTTCCGTGAATCATCCTTTTCTTTTTGGGGTTCTTTGCAGATAAGCCTCCGCTACGTGATCTGCAGTCCTTCCTGGAGTTCCAAACCCACAAGCTTTGGGCTCCCATGCACAACGACCAACCTCTCGGTCCGACCACGAATAGAGCCACTTCATCGCCTTCCCTCAGCTTCGGCTTGATGGGACCAAAGCTGCATGTCAACACTTCCCAGGTGCACATCGCGTATCTGCTGAACTACTTACGATCGTGCAGTAGTTGTCTTTGCAAGTTGGATGCACGCATAGAGCTAGCTTGGAACCAAACATGTTGCAATGACGTCTCCTTTGATATAAGGTCTAGGATGTTTCAAAAGTAGAGAGATCACAATGTATATTGATCATGGACATTTGATACAAACTCGAACTGAACCGCATGATTAGGTCCCTGAGAATTATTGTTTTCGTTCGGTTTCAGGTTGTAGTAGGGAAGAGGCCGGTCACGGGGATGCGGTTCTTCCTTGAGGGGATGAAATGCAACAAGCTAGCCCTGCACCTCCAACACCTCTCCAACACCCCATCCATGCTAGAGAGTTTGGTAGATGACACGCCGATATGGCGAGGATCGGAGGAAGTTGCTGCCTGCGACGCCTACTTTGAAGGCATCCAAGGGAAGAAGTTCTCTCACGTATGCGTTGCCCATATTGAATATTTGCCGCCCCCTGCGAAGGACGTTGCCTACATCGTGACAGGTGCCCAACTTCACGTGAAGAAGCACGACTCAAAAAACGTTCTCCATCTCCGGCTCCGTTTCTCCAAGGTCTCGGACTCGTTCCTAGCGTCTCCTACCTGGGACCGTGGGTCCGAACACTCCCAAAAGTCAGGGTTGCTTTCGGCAATTAGCACGTCTCTCGGGGTAAATAACGCTGCCAAAGAGAAAAGTCCGGCAATACATATGGACTCCAGCGTGTACCCAACAGGGCCGCCCGTGCCAGTGCAAACACAGAAGCTTCTGAAATTCGTGGATACATCGCAACGTTGTAAGGGGCCTCAAGATAGTCCGGGGCATTGGCTAGTGACCGGAGCTAAGTTGGATTTGGAGAAGGGGAAGATTTGCGTGCATGTCAAGTTCTCCTTGTTGTACCTAATTACTGGAATTTGAAGAACAACAAAAGGATCGAGATTGAAGTTTTTTGAGTCTATTACGGAAATATACTGAAGGAGAAGAGAAAAGCAGCTCTCTTTGATGCTGCAGTGGCCACATTCAAAGTGGAATGAAGGATGGTCGATGCAGTCGTCAATCATGCCATGTCTGTCATGAAGGGAATGCTTCGGAACATGGTGAGATGATACGAGATCAATGATGTAAATGTGAAGTGCGTGATTCATATTTCTTTCATTTGTTTTTGCCCTTAGTTGATGATGAAGATGTTAATATGTATATATGAACAGAAATAGTTGGTCTATTCTTTTCCATTTCTGGTGACAAAGCAAGCATAGTTTTCATTACTAAATGTAAGCAAGCAAAAGTCAAATATTTACAATTCTTTTGGGTTTCTGCAAAGGTCATTTTGTGCAAGAGCATCTTCTTCATGGTTATATTTACTTTACTCAAGTTCCCTCTATCGATCGGATCACTGATATCTTCACCAAGACCCATACTGAAGGACGTGTCTCGCTCTCGAACGCAAACTCGTGCAACATCACGCAAGTTTGCCTCACGTAGCCATCGATTGCATACTCAATAGAGGTGGTTAGGTGTTGCCTTCAGATCAAAGCTTACTGTCAGGATTTGAAGCCAGAAGTCATCACCCTGTTGGTACGTTATCAAGGGAAAACAGAAAAAGTCTGACAAAATCTGAAGTAGAAGAAGAAGAAGACATGGGGAAATTTTGTATTCATTCATTGTATTATGTAATGTACAAAAGAATCCCTATATAATACATATGACTAGTAATAAAAAGAGAATGATTATATTTCTCTAATCTACGAGTATCGGATCTCATCCTAAATTGACTAAAATAAATCTTCAGCATCTCTTGAGATATTCTCCCGAATCAACATCATATCTTCCAACAAAGTCAATTGCTTATCTTTCACATAATTGCCAACTTCAGTGCATAAATCCTAATTCCGTGATTCTAAATGGAAATGAACTATCTTCTGAAATCGACGTGTTAGGATTTTATGCTCTTGGTTGTTGCTTGCCAATTAAATTTCAATTGACTTATCTCCATAGAAGGAGAGAGAGAGAGAGAGAGGAGGTAGGCCGCACAGAGAGACCCAAAAACTTGCGTGCAAATGACTAGCTGCACCCACGATTACGGAGTGGAGAAAAGGACAGCGATTTGATTTATTTTTTTATGCTTAGGAAGCCGCGTACTTTCGGAGTGAGCATCGCATAGAATAAAATTTATTGCTACCGCGTCAATCACGTTTCAAGAATCTGCATGACCCACGAGTAGTTCTCATCTGCGAGTTTCCACATTCTTCTCGCACTTGGATTGATTCTGTTGATCTCATCGCCCCCCTTGAACTAAGGGTCTGTAAGAGATTAGTTCTCGTCCTCTAAGCAAAAACCATGTTAAATCTCCTCTTCTAACAAGCGTAACGCACCAGCAATCCGATGCAGACCATGCGGGTTCAGACAATCATTGAAAACTCGTCTTCTTTGAACCTAGAGAAGTTTCAGAGGTCGCTCTCTTCTCTTTCACAAAAGGAAAACTATATTGCGCTTCGTCTTGATTCAGAAGCAACAATCTTTTCGGTTGAAGATTTGGACATTTTGGCCCTGTCACGTTCGTAACATGACACAAAGAGCTCGGTCACGTTCCATCACAACACTGCTGCAACATCTGACTTTGGGTGGCGACGGTGATTGCTGGCGGTGCTGTGATGGCTCTGTCTTTGTTTGGTTTGCAGGGGAGAGAAAGAGATGACCGGAAAATAAAGACTGGAAGACGACCCACGGACATTATAGCATGCAATTCAGCAACTTGACCGCATCGACGCACATGTCTGCCACAATCTTATAATATTTTGAAACTCGAGATGAAAGAGAAAATGCTCGATTGAACGATGAATAAAAGTTCAAGTACTTCCCATGTACAACGAACTCTGGCTTTGAAATTTGGTTCGAACTTCGCCAAGTTCTTCCATTAAGATTTGTATCATTTCGAAGCGCTAAATGTCACGAGCGCTTAGCCTTCTTTTTGCTTGAAGATACTTCGAGTCCTTCCCGTGAATTGTGATAAACAGCTTGTAATGCGTTTCCTTTCTTTAAAGATCAATTCTGCTAGAGTAAGGAATTGCATTTGCAAAAAAAAAAAAAAAAAAAAAAAAAAAAAAAAAAATGTTGAAATAGTTTATTGTCATAAAAGATGTGTCACTTAACTAACAAAATATGTGACTCTTAGTTAAGAGAATATATGACTCTTGATTATAAAAAGATGTGACTCTTCATTCCAAAAAGAGGTTATCGGTAGTTATGAATAGAAGTTATTCTTGAAATGAAGAGTGGTGATGGTTGGGATAAGATATCTATTCCTAAGAAATGTGTTGATTGGTTATCTATGAATAGAGACAAATTCACATATTATTTATAATAACCACAACTGTTTATAAATACTTCTTATTCAGAACTCTCTTTTGTTCTCTTTTCATACACGTAACTTTAACACATTCAAGGTAAAATTCCAAGAGAGAATTGAGCAATTGCTGAACTCATTTCTCTGTAGTTTTAGTATATATCCCGGAGGTATATTTATTCTAAACACGACAACAACAATAGTGGGGGCAAATAATACCTTAAAAACAGTGGTCATCGTCACGCATCAAAGCATTAATGATCTGCTACTACTTTTCTATCTTCTTCACTAGACAAAATTTCCCCAACAAAAAATGTGAGACTTGCACTGAGATTCACTTGAAAAAAGCCAGTTTCTTTACAGTTTTTCCATTGTAATTGATTCTAATCACCATATCACTTATACATCAATCTATAATATTTGCTCGTCAATTAGACATTTCTTTTTCCTTTGCTACAGTTCCAGTAAGCAGAGAATATCCCGTTAAAGGAGTTTTGAGGAAACACTCAAGAAGAGTAGTATATAAGAACTTGAGTACTTCAACCTAAAACAGAGAGAGAGAGAGAGAGAGAGAGAGAGAGAGAAAAGCTGAAAATGAGCAGCGGCACGGAGTTGGCGGAGGCGGCAGAATACACAATGAATGGCGGAGATAGCACATATAGCTACCACAAGAACTCTCGCTTTCAGGTACTTCATTCATTTGACATTAAACTGGATGATGCTGCATTTCCATTTGCCATTCATCAGGCGTCTCTGGGCAGTTGCCATGTCTCATTAACTGCTCTTAGCATATTAACTAGGAAGTATCGATGTCAGTTTGCAACAAAATTCTAACACATGGTTCGTAGAGAGCGGCAACAGATGTCGCCAAGGCCACCATCGAGAAGGCAATCATGGAGAAGCTTGACATCAGGCGATTCTCTCCCGCTCCAACCACATTCCAAATTGCAGATTTGGGCTGTTCGGTTGGACCAAACACCTTTGTCGCGGTTCAGAACATCCTAGAAGCCGTTCGACGCAAGTACGTAACGCAAGGCCTCTCCTCTCAAATGCCCGATTTCCTAGTGCTGTTCAACGACCATGCATCGAACGACTTCAACACCCTCTTCGCTTCCCTGCCGCCTGATCGGCAGTACTATGCAGCCGGCGTGCCGGGGTCCTTCCACGGGCAGGTGTTCCCCGATGCGTCGCTCCATGTGGCGCATTCGGCTCATGCACTTCCCTGGCTTCGCAAGTTGCCTGAGGAATTGCTTGATGCGAACTCCCCGGCATACAACAAGGGGAGAATCTACTACATCAGTGCTCCGAGTCAAGTGCTTGATGCCTATGCGGCTCAGTTCGCAAAGGACACGGCGATGTTTCTAAGCGCCCGAGCAAAGGAAGTTGTGAGCGGGGGCATCATGGTTCTGCTCATGCCTGGAAGAGCGAACGGGATTGCCCATTCATATGTACTTTCGGACGTGATGTTTGATCTTTTGGGGGCATGCTTGATGGACATGGCAAAGGAGGTAAGAACAGGAGAACTATACGTTATAGTTTCTGTACTTACCTGTGCTTTAAATATATCTGCATATCAGCATAATGAAATTACGTATGCATAAAATGCTGATTAAACCAACTCTTTTTAACAGGGTAAAACAAGCGAGGCTCTGGTGGATTCATTCAATGCTCCGGTTTACACTCCCTCTCCCGAGGAGATGACAGCGATAACCGAGCGAAATGGTTGTTTCAGCATAGAGACAATGGACTTAACCCCTTTCAATGCCAAGGTCGACGGCTCTGCCGCAGCCCATGCCTGCACGATGCACGTTCGTGCTGGAGTGGAAGGCCTTATCGGCAAACATTTCGGAAGTGAGATTGTCAACGAACTGTTTGATCGGTTCCTCGAGAAGGCCAAGGAATCATCCGACCGTATAAGTTCGGCCTTTCTTCACGGATGCCAACTAGTCGTCGTGCTAAAGCGTAAATAGCGCGGCCGCCGAGGGCGAGTTCAAGGGTACATGAAGGGTGGTCGTGTTGATTAATAATCTTCAATTCAGCGTTGAACTTTCTGTCACTAGTCTTCATTTGGGTTTAATTTCTTTAAGAGACGCATGCTGTAATTAGAGAGCTATTCCAAGTTTTAAGTGTGTTCTCAATTGTGATTTAGTGAGGTAGTAAGTTAGAACCCTAGAATTATCTAGGTATCTATTTATAACCTATGTACTCGAGCATTTGGTGAGTGTGTTCAATAAGAGAAACTACTCTACAAGTTCTCTCTTTGAATCTCTTCTTCATCTTCATCCAAATTATGGGGAGGGGTGATTTTTTATTTTAGAAACTCAAAAATCTGATCCTAACAATAGTTGTATTGCATTGTCATCCATTCCTAATCTTAAGCCTAAATGCATGCTATTCATACCAAACATTATTAATAATTTAAAGAATGGCTTATTTCTAATTATGTGAATAAACAGAAGATTAATAAAGATAGTCGCTTGATTTTTAAAAGAAAGGCAATAAAGATAGATGTTTATACTAGCTAATAGAATATAATAATTGTGAATAACTTATGTTTAAATTAACTTGAATATTGAGAGATATGGGGTAATCTCAGATAACTGCTAATTCGATCGACTTGCGTAAGTATTTGGTTAGTCATCACTCGCCCATGAGAACTAATTCTATCAATATTTTTTGTTATTCCCTATCATTACCTCATCACTTGATGTGTAGAAACATTTTATAAGAATTAGCAACACGAGTACAATGCATTATTGGTTCAATAAGTGGTATAGTCGTTGCTGATGTAAACACTTTTTTAAATTTTTAAATTTTTCAGAATTTTTTTATTACTTTTTTTTATTTAATTTTTCCCAACTATGAGCCGACAACCTTGCCAGCCCACAATTGGGGAAAAAACAAAAACAAAAACAGAAAAAAATAATTAAAAAAACAAAATAAAAGAATTATTAAAAAACTTAGAAAATTTTAAAATAAAATTTTAAAATTTAAAAAGTGTCCAAGTTTGTGCATATTATGCCGTGTGAGATGGTTGGCGTCCAACTCAATGATAAAGAAATGACTAGACTTTTCTTGGCCATTACTTTTTTTTATATGATCTCTTTAACAAGGAAAAATCAAAGAGAGAAACAATAGGCATCCTTGGTAGGCTGTCCGTGAGTAGGGTGACCTCCAACGGTATTGAAGAAGGGAAGATGAAGGGGTTGGTGATATTCGGACGCAATTAAATTCAGTTGGACGAGCGGGTCAAGAAATTTGGAACTTATTTTTTCGAGCAAGAAAAAATCATTAAATGTCACTCAGAAATTTAGAATAATTTCTAAAATTTTATTAGTTTCGTGGAAGTTATTTTCCCCAAACATAATAAAATGATGAAATCGAAACTATATATGTGTGTGTATAAAGGGTGAAAAGGCGTAGGTGCAAGCTAAAAAGAAAATAGAAAAAGGGCATGGGCAGAGGCATAAATCAACATGTAAAGTAAGCACAATTAGAGATGAGTAGTTTCGAGCTCCGTACAAGTTTTACTTGAAATTTGAAACTTACTCCGTATAAGTTTTATTTGAAATTTAAAACTTACGCATTGGAACATATTTCTCGTTTTTTGGAATTTACAACCTACCCTATATATTTTGAAACTTGGAATCTACCCATCATAGGTTTATTAATTGAACGATTATATTGACTAATCACTATTTATTATTACAATCCACTAATCACATTTTATATTTATACACACGAATAATATGAAATATTAACAAAGTAAAAATCTCATACATAAAATGGAAATTCAAACTAGTAGTTTTAGATTATAAACTCATCATCAAACATCATACCAACAAAAATACAAAAACCTATTCCAGGTCTCAGGTCCTAGATTCTAGGTTCCATATACTTAGAACGTGGAACCTACTCATATAAATAGGTTCAAAACTCGAAACCCATTATGTATACCTTGAAATCTAGAATCGGACATATTTCCACCGATTTGGTTCTTAGGTGCCAGATTCTACCCTAGAACTATGCTCAGTCCACAGCACAACATCGGGGAAATGACTAAGGGCAAAGCAAAAACGTGCATGAATGGGAAAAAAAAATCACATGTGCGCATGTGAAAAAGAAACGAAATGAAGCATGTTTCAGACAAAAGAAAATCGAAGGACAGACAGAGGCAATGTTTGTTCAAGCTACAAATCGGTGGGAATTCTCGTTGGAGTACGGAAAATATGGCCATTTTATTGTCAATTTTGGCGGCTGAAGAGAAGACATTGGCACCGCAAGCACAAGATCACAAAGGACTACATGTCTTCAGCAGAACCTTCGAACACCGATGGGGTGGACTGGACAAACATGACGTTATGTTATGATTGCTGTGCCAACAGTCGGACAATATACTAGAAAAGCTGTAGATGGAAAGCACACAAGGAAGAGGACATAACCAGAGCACTAGTACCTAAAACTGAAGTAGAAGAGAGAGAAAGAGAGAGAGAGAGGGAGGGAGGGAGAGATGAGCAGCAGTGGCTCGGAGGCGGTAATGGCGGCGGAATCATACCCGATGAACGGTGGAGACGGCACATTTAGCTACAAAAAGTACTCTTCCTTTCAGGTTCTTCATTGGGCATTAAGTAGATGCATTTCCAAGCAACCATTTCCTGATTTCATGGAATAAGAGCTAGATGACAGAATGAATTGCTCTTTCGCTAAGCTTTGCCTGAATTCAGCTTTTGAAACAACTCTCTGGTAATCGATTTCTTGTGATTTTTTATGGCTTAATGGGACTTCGAATTATCAAATATTAAACTCGCAACTCTGACATGCTTCGTAGAGAGCGGCAACAAACGTCACCCAGGCGACAATTGACGAGGTCATCGCAGAGAAGCTCGACTTAGAGCGATTTTCTCCCGCTCTGAATAGAACTATGCATTAAAACCTTCACTAAAATCCTTCCACGAAAGGATTGCATCATTACCTTTGAAGGCCAGTCTAGTTCCTTCCCACCAACAAATAGCTTTGCCTTCAAAACTTCGAGTGGCAAAGTTGACATTTTGTTCATCACAAATATTCTTGATTCTGAAAATCCCCTCCATGTTTCTAATGCAACAGTTGGCCTTGAAAGGATCCAATTTCGCTTAACTTAGATGGGTCCACCATGACTCATTTATGTCAATCAAAATATAACAACTCACAAGAATAATTAGAGTTCTATATTACTTAGGGGTGATCGGTTCCCGGTTCGGTCCGGTTCCAAGGTGGAACCGGGAAAACCGGTTCCCAATTTTGGGAACCGTGGACCGGACCATCGGTTTCGGTCCAATAGGATCGGCACTTTCTTTTTTCACTAAATAACGACCATTCATTAAAGAACGACCATGCTTCGGACCGATCAATCCAATTCGGTTCCCGAGCGATCTAATAAAACTACTCACATGTGTTTTCACGTGCAAAATATTCAAACTTCACTTACGTGAATATTAATCATAATTTATGTGTTTCACTTTTAATTTTAAGCATAAAAGCCATGACCATTTGAGTAAAATCTGTGCTTGGCTTAGGTTTTATAGACAATCTCTCTTCTATGCTTTAAATGTTTAGTCGATGTCGGACTCTTCGAGGCTTGAAGTGCCTTGTCGTTTGCAAGTGAGGGGAGCAAGAGAGAGAGTGAGCATGAGGAACTCCTAGAGCCTTATCCCATATTGAGTAGAAGATAAAACTAATAAATAAGTTTTCTAAGAGCTTTGGTGGTCTCTTGGCCACATAAGAGGTTGTTACCTCAATTGCAATTCCGATTGCAACAATTTTCATATATAATATTCATATATTATATGTGTTTATACATTATATGTCTATAAATTATATATATAAAAAAATTAGTCCGGTCCGGTCGGTCCGATTGGTCCGGTTCCACCTTGGAACCGGGAACCGGACCGCCGACCATGGGAACCGCCCAAAACCGGCCGGTCCGGTCCGGTCCGGTCCGGTCCCGGTTCGGGCGGTTTCCGTTGCACACCCCTAATATTACTTCAACCCAACTATATTAATAGCAACATTTCCCTTTCATCTATAAAATCAAAACATGTATCATTGGTTCAATTCAATAATCGAATTCGTCATATCTCATATCAATGGTTCATTCCATGTTCAATATCTAACTCAAGGCTCCAAAAAATGACACTCACGAATTTACGTTATCGTGTAGTATTTAGTCCTTACGCAATATATATCAAAGGCATATGGCCCTAGAGATGGCTCTCACAAATACATTATCATGCAATACTTAGCTCTTTATTACGCATGTTAATAGTGCAAGACCCTAGAGGTGACTCCCAGTGACTTAAGTTACCATGTAGTACTTAACTCTTGACTAAAAAACTCTAAAGGTGGTTTACACAAAATTTCATTCTCATGTCATACTTAATCATTTACTGGTTCACATTACAATTAGTTTTCTGAACCCAAAACATATCATCTTACAAGAGTTATCTTATAAATTAAAGGTACAAAATAGCGCGCATGACCCTTCAAGAATAGTTTATCGAACCATCCCCAATAATTCAAAAGTATCAAACATTTTATTCAGCTTTATACAACAAATATGTCCTCACTTCAATATATATATATGTATATATCGAATTATCCTTACCTCAATATATGAGTTTTACAAAACCGAAGAAGATATTAGTATTATAACACCGTCGTCTACGATAAAACAATAAAAGGTCCTTATATTGTCAAACTTGCGGTTTAAGCGTTACATTGCAGAGTCAAATCGGCTTGGTGAGGTTTCATTGGCATGCGCATACCAAATCCCCTTTGTCTCTCTCCTTTTTCTCTATCACTCTCTCCCTTCTATCTCTCCCTCGGGAGCTCTCGGTCCCTTTTAAAACCGAGCGTGACCTGTTTCTGCTTTCCTTCTCCTTTTTCCTTATTCTATTTTGTTTTCCTTTTTTTTATTGCGGGTCCCACCACCCTTATGAGGTCAACCTTGGCCGGCTGGCCGGGCATGATAAAGGAGAAAATATTGGTCGGGGACCACGCTGATCGGCGCTTCCGGACCACCCAATATTTTCTCCGTGATAAAGAGTGTGCCCTGTTTTTGCTTTCCTTCTACGTTTTTTTTTTTTGTTTGGAATATGCTTAGTTTTTTTATTTTTCGAACAACTGGAATATGCTTAGTTAACCGTACCCTCATATGATTAATCCCCAGCCACATATTTTGGAAGAGAGAGGGAGAATTGTGTCTTGCTTGGATGCTTGAGTTCTTTTATGGAGTCCACAAAAAGTGTGGCTGGGGATTCACCTTCCATTTTCCAAGCTAAGGGTAAGGTTAACCAAGTATATTTCTTTTTGGTGGCTCGCACCGCTTTGAAAAGTCGAATATTACGAAGCAACCTTGAATTGCCGGACATGAGATAAAGAAATGTCAGACTTCCAACCGAAGAAACGTCACGTTTGGCTATGATAGCTGTGCCAACTGTCGGATAATATATAATGGTGAAGGCTTTAGATGAAACGCACAGAAAGTAGGGGACTTAACCAGAGCACTAGCTCATAAAACTTAACTAGCCGAGAGAGAGAGAGAGAGAGAGATGAGCAGCAGCGGCACGGAGGAGGTGGCGGTTATGGAATCGTACCCGATGAACGGTGGGGATGGCACTTTCAGCTACAACAAGAACTCTTACTTGCAGGTTCTTCATTTGATGTTAAGTAGATGCACTTCCAAGCAACCATTTCTTAAATTTCATGGAATAAGAGCTAAATGATAGAATTTATTGGTCTATCTTTCTAAGCTTTGCCTGAATTCAGCTTTTGAAACTACTCTCTGGTTGTTCATCTCTTGTGACCCCTTATGGTTTCAACTAGACAAGTATCAAATCATCAAATGTCGAACTTGCTACTCTGACATGCATTGTAGAGAGCGTCAACCAACGTCTCCCGGGCGACAATCAACAAGGTGATCGCAGAGAAGCTCGACATAAAGCAATTTTCTCCTGCTCTGACCACATGCCAGATCGCCGATTTAGGCTGTTCGATCGGGCCAAACACCTTCCTTGCGGTCCAAAACATCATAGAGGCAGTCCGACGCAAGTACGAATCACAAGGCCTCTCCTCCCAACTGCCTGATTTCCAAGTCCTGTTCAACGACCACGCGTCCAATGATTTCAACACCCTCTTCGCTTCCCTGCCATCTGACCGGCCGTACTACGCTGCTGGTGTGCCAGGATCCTTCCATGGGCGACTGTTCCCCAAGGCGTCCCTCCATTTCGTGCATTCGTCTTATGCGCTTCAATGGCTTTCCAAGGTGCCTAAAGAATTGGTTGATCCAAATTCCCCAGCATTTAACAGGGGAGAGTTCACTACACAAGTGCTCCACGCGAAGTGAGCGATGCTTATACATCTCAGTTTGCAAAGGACATGGTGACATTTCTGCACGCTAGAGGTGAGGAAATTGCGAGTGGAGGCATCATGGTTCTAGTCATGCCCGGGATTGCTAATGGCATTCCTAATTCACGTATGCCATCAGGCGTCATGTTCGACCTTTTGGGATTCAGCTTGATGGATATGGCAAAGGAGGTAAAAACTGGAAACGTTGTCAGCAAAATTTTCTTTCTTACCAAAAATAGTTATATATGTGCGCAAGTGTATATCAGCATAGTTCACTTACAGGTCTCACAAATTTGAATTTAGCGAAAATATAGATAATCCATAGTTCATGTCTCATTTATGCATGTCTTAATGTGTTTATCATATTCATGTGGACCCTTTAACGGATTTCTTAAGGCTTTCATTCCATCGTTAGTTCACTTATATTCAAAGCAATCCCATTGAGTTGCACAGATGACTTGATGAAAGTAACTCTCTACAGGGTATAATAAGTGAGGCTCAGGTGGATTCATTTAATTTGCCGGTGTACGCTCCCTCTCCTGACGAGATGACGGCACTAGTAGAGAGCAATGGGTGTTTTAGCATAGAGAGGATGGATTTAGCAGCTATTGGATCGAAGATCGATGACTCGTTCGGAGGGCATGCTTGCATGCTGCACTTAAGAGCTGGAATGGAAGGCATCATCAGCAAACATTTTGGAAGCGAGATAATTGACGACCTGTTTGATCGTTATCTCGGGAAAACCAATGAATTTTCCGACCGTTTAAACTCTTCAGTACGTCAAGGAAGCCAACTGGTAGCAATACTGAAGCGCAAATAATGCGCACCTGGGAGTGGGCTCCGCACTTTTTCAAATAAAGTTCCAGATATCTACTTTCCTCTTCGAATTCATATGTCCCATATAAGGCACTCGAAATCTGAATACGGTGTGGATATTTAGCATCTGTCCTGGTATGATCTTTACAGTACTTGTATTGCAAATTTTGATGAAGTATCAATGTATTGAACTTTTGGTACTCTGAGGCTTCGTTAAGCAAGAAGTCATCACCTCCGCAATGACGTGCACCAAGAAGGTGCTTCATCAAGAAATAAAGTTAAGCAGCATTACGATGCTTGTCCTCATACATGGAATAGCTTTGGCACATAATTCTAATTTTTTGATTCTATAAGTAATTTAAATATTTGAAATTTGATGTGTTGGGCTTCCTTTTCTACTGAGCTGGACTGCATAACTTCTTTCAATTTATCCCACGAGAAAAGAAGAAAGAAACTAGGCAGATTGTATTGTGAGACCTAGAATCGAGCGTGTAAATAATTGCTTCACTGGAAGCTGATTTCCAAACTGCAGATTTTGGTGCAGTGAGATAATGAGTCGCAAATTTTTCTGCTCCTACTTTTTAAGATAATATTGTACTTTTGGCATCAATATCTTGTGATTGCTGTGCCAACAGTCGGACAATATACTCGAAAAGCTGTAGATGGAAAGCACACAAGGAAGAGGATATAACCAGAGCACTAGTACCTAAAACTGAACTAGTAGAGAGAGAGAGAGAGAGAGAGAGAGAGAGAGGGAGGGAGAGATGAGCAGCAGTGGCTCGGAGGCGGTGATGGCAGCGGAATCATACCCGATGAACGGTGGAGACGGCACATTTAGCTACAAAAAGTACTCTTCCTTTCAGGTTCTTCATTGCGCATTAAGTAGATGCATTTCCAAGCAACCATTTCCTGATTTCATGGAATAAGAGCTGAATGACAGAATGAATTGCTCTATCTTTCGCTAAGCTTTGCCTTAATTCAGCTTTTGAAACTACTCTCTGGTAATCGATATCTTGTGATTTTCTATGGCTTCAATGAGACAAGTTTCCAAGGTCCCTAAAGAATTGGTTGATCCAAACTCCCCAGCATTTAACAAGGGGAGAGTTCACTAAACAAGTGCTTCAAGTGAAGTGAGAGATGCTTATACATCTCAGTTTGCAAAGGACACGGTGACATTTCTGCATGCAAGACGTCAGGAAATTGCGAGCGGAGGCATCATGGTCCTGATCATGCCTGGGATTGCTAATGACATTCCTCATTCACGTGCACCATCGGGCTTCATGTTCGACCTTTTGGGGTTCAGCTTGATGGATATGGCAAAAGAGGAAAAAATTGGAAATACTATCGGCACAATTTCCTTTCTTATCAAAAATAGTTATATGTGTGCATCTCTATATCAGCTTAGTGCAGTTACAGCTTTCGCAGATTTGAATTGAGCAAAAACATATATAGTCCATAGTTCATGTCCCATTTGCGCATGTCTTAAGTTGTTTATCATATGCGTGTGGATCCTTTAACGGAGTTCTTGAGGTTTTCATTCTGTCATTAGTTCACTTATATTCAAAGCAATCTCATTGAGTTGCACAGATGACCTGATGGAAGTAACTCTCTGCAGGGTATAATAAGTAAGGCTAAGGTGGATTCATTCGATTTGCCTGTATCCGCTCGCTCCCTCTCCTGACGAGATGACGGCACTAGTAGAGAGCAATGGGTGTTTTAGCATAGAGAGGATGTATTTAGCAGCTCCTAGATCAAAGATCAATGACTCGGTTGGAGGGCATGCGTGCATGCTGCACTTAAGAGCCGGAATGGAAGGCATCATCAGCAAAAATTTTGGAAATGAGATTATTGACGACCTGTTTGATCGTTTTCTCTGGAAAACCAAGGAATTTTCTGACCGTTTAAACTTTGCATTTCTTCAAGGAACCCTACTGGTAGGGATACTGAAGCGCAAGTGATGCGCGCCTGTTAGTGAGTTCCCCATTTTTTGCTAAAGTTCCAGATATGTACTTTTCTGTTCCAATTCATTTGTCCCATAAAAGGTACTCAAAATCTTAATACAGTGAGGAGATTAGCACTTTCCTGGTCTGATCTTTAAAGTATTTGTATTGCTATTTTGGATTAAGTATCGATGTATTGAACTTTTGGTACTCCGAGGCTTCGTTTAGCAAGAAGTCATCACCTTCACAACGCTATGCATCAAGATGGTGCTTTATCAAGAAATAAAGTCAAGCATTACGTTGCTTGTCCTCATACATGGAGTAGCTTCGGTACATGATCCTAATTTTGTGATTCTACAAGTAAATTAATTATTTGACATTTGATGCGTTGGGCTTTGTATACTGTCACATCCCGAATCTTACAATGATAGGGATAATGACATAGCTATTCTTCCACTCGAAAGGCGCAACCTTAAACCCCCAAAAGTCTCTATCGATATCACTCTCGTTCTATTGACTGCTAACCAAGGAACTTGAAAAGATTGGGAAGGAATGGGATGAACAATTACAACTCAGTTAGTAGAGCTAATCTCTTCTAAGCAGATTGAGCAACCACTATGCATATATAAGACAATACTAGGAACTCATAATCCAAAGTTACCTTATAATATATATATATATATATATATATATATATATATATATATATTGTTTCATTTCAACATATCTTTATATAAATTGGAAATACTCATTTAATTCCACCACACAACACAATAGTCAAGTCCATCGATCAATCTTAAATCACATATCAATGGTTCATCCATCAACCAATCTATTATTCAATATCCTACCATAGTCACGAACAACGCTTGGTGACAAGATGACCAAAATTCCTCTTGGGAAAATCTCCACCTATAAAGCAAGTGGCTAAGTCCAGAAGGATATCCTGACATTAGTATGCATACCCATAAATCTCTCAATTGGTTCATAGAGACATTGAGCATCAATATTAACTTACAACAACATCCACAATTTACAAAGCTAAATTTACAATCAATATTACAAATCGATTTACAAAACAAAGCGCACAATCCTTCGTACCTCAACTCATCCATTAGAATATCATTTGCAATTCATTTCATAAACTATTCTTAAACCATTTCAGATAACAAATAAAATAGCAAATGCCCGATCTAGAGTTATACATCCAATATGCCATAAACATACTTTTCCTTCTTAAAGAAATGTTAAACATGTGATCCCTCTTTAACTCATAATATATCCTTCTACCACTTCAAGATATGAGTTTTTACAAAATCAAGAAGATATAAGTACTGTTGAATCTTGCGGAAACGTGGTACAAATATAATTTACAAATTATGACTTTCACTATTACAATATTTTCTCACACCACATACAATACTCGGACAACTCTACACAATTTCTCTCACTCACGTGCATACATAGCACACTCTACTCAACACACTCTCAAGACCCCTACACACACACCCACACACCCCCTTGGACTTCTTACTCACACACTCTTAGTTGGACACTCAAATGAGGAGCAAGTTGCTCCTATTTATAGGATGGAAAGTTGGTGACTTTCCTAGCTTTCTACACTATTCTAGAAGTATTATTATTACTTTATTATAGCCTCACAACTAGATTTCTTTGGAGAAGTCTAGAAGTGGTGCAGCTTTTCTTGATGGATTTTGCTAGAACATTTTGGACAAGGGAGAGATCTAGAGAAATCCAGAGAGAGAGAGGCGGTGATCTTCAACACTCCCCCTCACCGACTACTCTCTCTCGATATAGTAGCCGTGCTGATATTGTTTTTGGACTCTTCAACTGTCTTCCTCCATTCAGCATATTGCGAAGCTTCCTGAGTTATGGATGGCTCTATGGCTCCATCTTCAGTTGCTTCTCTTGCTGCAACTTTCCATTGAGTTTTGTGATTCTTGAATTTTTGTAATGCCAATTCATTCTGCCATTTAGTCTCCTTTTCCTTCTTCTTACTCAATTCGGTCTTCGTATTCAGCATATCTCCTCTAAGAATTTTGAGATTGGAACTCACCTGGTCAACCCTCTCATTTGTGACTTTCATTTCGTGCTTCAACCGATTCAGTCCCATCCGAAGCACTTTAGTGGAGATATCTTGATCCTTTTCTCATAAAATTTCTTTTCCTCGATCTTATCCCACCGATCCTTGCACCACGGGACGTAGGGTGTAAATGGCCTCCTTTTCTCAAAGAAACCTTTATTTTTCTCCTTCATGTATTTGATATCTCTCTTAGTATGACCAATTGGGAACATCATAGTGGGCTTGAGGTCCTGAAGCTTCTGTGGCTTCTTGAACTCACATCGGAACTTCTCTAGCTCCCTTTCTTTTGCCTTGAGTTCTCGATCCTTCTGCCTTATCATCTCATCCCTTTTCTTCAACATATTCTCCATCTTTGCCTCCTCAACTTTTAGTTTCTTTATTATCTCCTGCATCTCTTGCAGTTTCTTTTCACAACTGCTTGTTGGCGTTATTAGTTGCTTCTTCGAGTTCTCCCTTGGCTTGCTCTTATTCGAGGTTGTGATAGAACCTGTTGAATTATCCAACTCAACTATACAAGCTGTTGCAATCTCTTCTCGTTCCTTTATTGCAAATGTGCGCTTGAAAGTCCCATTCTTCTTCGCTTTCAATCTCCTTCTTGCAGGAAGTGATGACATTTCCTTCTTCCTGCTTGTACCAACAGAATCGAGCAATATGTCCTACCTTGCCACAAATGTAGCACCGTTTGCTACGCCTTTTGTTGCTCTTATCTTCGTTGTCTTCGTCGTCACGATCTTGATGAGCTCCCCCTGGCTGATAACCCTTCTTGTTTGGTTGCCTCCGCCAATCTCCATGACTTTTCCATGGTTTGCCATCTCTTGCACCTGCTCTATTTCTATTCTGGCCCTTGAACCCTCTTTTATTACTGAAGATGGCACTTTCATCCTCTTTAATTGTCACCTTAGGAATTTGTTTATCTAAGGCCTCTTGATTGGCCAATATATTTTCCAACTCTATTAAAGTTGGCTCATTTGCCCATCCACGGGTGGCCATAACAATACCGTTATACTCCGGCCTTAACCCATGAATTATTATTCTTCTCATTCTTGTCTCAGAGATGGCATTCTGAGGATCTAATTTTGAAATTTCTTCGCAAATAGATTTAACTTTAGAAAAGTATTGACTTACCGTCATACTTTGTTGCGAGATTGAGAGGAGCTCGTTCTCCAGGCATTGTAACTTGGCATCGTTTGTCCTCGCAAACAGCGTCGCCAAGTTATCCCAAGCTTCCTTCGGGGTCTTTGCACTCTTTATGTGCTATAATAATTCATCTTCAACAGTCACGGCAAGAACGTAAAGAGCCTTACCTGACTTGATGTTCCACTTTCTTAAATCACTAGCATTTGTGGGTGGTGTGGTGTTGTTGCCGCCAACGATATCCCATAGATCTTGTCCAAGCAAATAATACTGCATGCGGGTACTCCAATTATTATAATTGAAGTCGTTGAGCTTCTCCATCCCGTTCACGGACTTGAGAAATCCACCATGGTGACTTGAGTATAATGCCCCGCACTATACCAAGTAAGCTCGGTCCCAAACCAACCGACTTCACAATCCCAAATTGTGCACTGGCAGAACTCCGATGTCCTTCTCTTCTTCGCTCCTTGGCTCGACGATCCCTGACCGCCTTGCTCACCTACAATGGTCCCCGACCACTGTCTTCGCACGGCCTCCAACGACCTGCTCTGATACCACTTATTGAATCTTGCGGAAACGTGGTACAAATATAATTTACAAATTATGACTTTCACTATTACAATATTTTCTCACACCACATACAATACTCGGACAACTCTACACAATTTCTCTCACTCACGTGCATACATAGCACACTCTACTCAACACACTCTCAAGACCCCTACACACACACCCACATACCCCTTGGACTTCTTACTCACACACTCTTAGTTGGACACTCAAATGAGGAGCAAGTTGCTCCTATTTATAGGATGGAAAGTTGGTGACTTTCCTAGCTTTCTACACTATTCTAGAAGTATTATTATTACTTTATTATAGCCTCACAACTAGATTTCTTTGGAGAAGTCTAGAAGTGGTGCAGCTTTTCTTGATGGATTTTGCTAGAACATTCTGGACAAGGGAGAGATCTAGAGAAATCCAGGAGAGAGAGAGGCGGTGATCTTCAACATAAGTACTACTCACCTGAGAATGCCAAGAACGTAGTTACATGCGCAAACAATCTCATGATCATAATAATTAAACGAGAATTGACGTTGAAACCAAGAAAAATACTACCTCAACTATGAAACTGTTATACTAAGTTTAAACACTAACAAAGCGATTCTTAAGCGACAACAAGTTGCTCACTTAAAGCGATTATTCAAGCCTAAACACAACATGAAACTCATATGCAAAATCCTAAAGTTTGGTTTGGACAAAACCATTGCTTCAATTCAATTGGCATCAAACCCCACAATTCTATACCACCATAATCCACCATTTCCCTGAAATCCCAAAACTCAATAACTCAAAAATTGGACTTCGTGGCTCAAATTTTACAAAATTTCGAATTTAAGCGTTAATTCTGAAATGGATTGCGCTAGGAGAACAGCAGCACCGTTACTTCCTACAAGTAACCACGCAATTTAGACCATTCATTTTGTTTTGTGCATAATAGGCAACCAGACCATTAATTTGCTGTACAAGACAATCTCTTTTGCATATTTGTATAGTCCAAGGAAACATATATACTAATTTCCAAGAAAAAGAAAGTCATGGAGTTATTGACTATATCTGGTCAGAGAGGCGGTCCCGACGAGTACGAGGATCTTGAGGTAGGGAGGTGGGGAAGCCGCCAGAGAAGGAATTGTCGCGAGGGACTTGAGGTTGACGAGGTCGGAGAGGTTGAGGACATTGCTGGAGATCGAGCTGTCCTTGAGGCTGAGGTCGCAAAGCGGGTCAAGTCGGTTTAGGGTCCTCTGTCCAACGTGCTGATCATGTTCAAGGACTTAAGGACGAGCCTGGGGACGCTGTCTTCACTTTGATGTGCATAGAGAGAGGAACCGCCAATTTGGGTCATTTTCAGGAAATCTTCTTCTCTTTGTAGCAGCGCTTGCTCTGCTTCTGATCTCTGGCACACCACTCACTCATAGTCGCAGATGGGGAAATTGTAAAAAATAAAATAAAAATAAATAAACCCTAGAAGTTGTAGTTGCAGAGATGGTGTTTAAGGGGTCAGAGAGAAGAGAGAGCTCCAACGGGACTAGATAACTATCAACAATACCTAGCAAAAATGAAAAGAAAAGAGAACGAATAAAAAGCCATAAAAAAAAAAAAAAAAAAAAAAAAAGAAACCAACAATCCTTAGTAGAGTGACCGTACCATCTGCCTCTCATTTCCCTTTCTGAAACCATTCCAATTGGAAGAGCAAAGGGTACGGGCGCTAATCAAGCATCATAATACGTAGTAAATTCGATTTGACGAAATCTTCGTGGCATGTACACACAACTCCTCTTTCCCTTCCTTCTTTTTCTTTCTTTTCTTTCCTTATTTCTTTCTTTCTTTGCCTCCCAAGCGCTGCCCTCGGCCTTATAAAGCTGAAGTCCACTAATCCTTGTCCTTTTTCTTATTTTTGGGGGCATTTTGACTTAGTCAAAATGCTACAATAATAATTGTGAATAACTTATATTTGAATAAAATTTAATAATGACGAATGTGGGATATTCTTAGATAACTTCTTAGTTGTTCGATTCATGTAATTATTTAGTTAGCCATCACTCATCAATCAAAATTAATTCTATCATTAGTTTTTATTCCCTATCATTTCCTTATGTCTTGGTGTCTAGCAAACGTGTTATAGAAATTATAATACGAGTGCAATGCACCTTCATTCAACACTAATTTTTTAGCAATGAAGAGCATACTTGATTTTTAATATATTATGATAAGTTATTTTTATATATTGTATTATGCTACAATTGAAAGCAAGAGGAACACGTTATATATCTAGATTTATTCTTCTCGAATTTCACATTATATAGTAGAAACGCACCTAGTAATCTTCATCAAAGCGAACCCACCCCTATATGGCTATTATAAACCGTCGTTCCTATACTTTTCTTAACTACTACGGTAATTTTTTTCCAACTAAATGCGAGAAGAGCAATCGATGTTTTCGCACTCAAATATAATCTTTGCAATCTATATAAATATATTATTATAGAGAACTCTCTACAAGTATCCTTATTAAGTACCATTTAGACTTCAGATTTCGATCATTTCCAATGTAAGGGGAGCTTTTCTTATTCTCCCCTCCCCTAGGCGCTCGCCTCATTCAATACCATTGGTTTAAATGAGCCTTGATGTTGCAAATTATCGATGTAAATCTTCTTGCTTCGTCAATTTTAATCCCGTAACAAAATATCTTTCACCGAATGTTAGTCTCAACTTTTATTTGATAGGGAGAAAGGTTTTGTGTTGATTCCGGATAGAGGATATCAAATGCAATGCAAAGATTGAATTTCCAATTTCAAATAGTATTGCACAACCCAGATGATTAATCTACTAACTCCAAACCCCACGTGACATCCGGATTTTCACTCAATGGAATAGCGAGTCTCGAATGCTTAATGGTCCAAACTACGTCACGAAGCTCGTCATCGGACCGTACCATCCGTGTCGCCACCTTGTCATCTAGCCACCGTACCCGCCCGCACTGCCCTCAACGTCACCTGACCGTGTCATCAAGTCGCCCGAGCCAAGCTACCCTCCGCACACGAAACCGCCACCTCGGCCCCCAAGCGCGCGAACCGCACCACTCCGCCACGCCGTGCCCGTCATGCCACTGCCTCAGCCGGACAACATCACGTCCTCATCCAGCTGTTGCAAGCTCGGGCATGCGGAGTCAACGATCAACGGCACGAAGACCAGCTGGCTTGAGGTCCTGTTGCCGAGTCAACTAGTCACCGCATCAACAGCAAGCGGTGGATGGAAACGAGGAAGTATAAAAGCGGCAACATGCAGTCTTCTTCATCTCTTTCACCTCAACCCCATCCATCAGCTCTCTCTCTCTCTCTCTTCGTAGCTTCTTTTCTTTTAGCGTGTACAATACCGCAGCTCACTGGCGACGCCTTGGCCCAGCCAACGCTTGTGCCGTCGTTCCGCCGCCCACATCGTCTTTCTCGACCGCCGCAACTCAACTAAGGACCAGCAAGCTCAGGACTCTTTGGCCACCATCCAAGCCGTGAAAAACAGCTCGCTTAGGGCTCAAGGCAAGTGAATTACTGCCCATTTATGCTACATAGGTCGATTTTGGTATTTCAAGGTCGATTTCCTCGAATTGTAGTCGCCTCGGTTGTTTTTGTGCTTAATTGTGTTCATTGATGGTTTCAGAATATATGTGTTGCGAGTAGTGTTAATATTTTAGTACATCGAGTATATTAAGATGTTGTTGGAACGCTGGATACTGAAGTGTGCATCGGTTTGCACTTAATTGACACAAATCGTGGATGAATCCGTGGTTACAACGATTTTTGGGTCTATTTACTATAGGCAGAATTTTGCTAATTTTGTGTAGATTTTTGTGGTAAATTTGATGGGACTTTCTCACGAAGTTGTCCGTTTTGACTTGTTCTATGACATACTTGAATTTTAGATTTTTTGAATTTTGTATGTGCAAAATATATTTCAAAAACTATTCAGGTCCGAAATTGATTTTGTAAGCTGTTTCCAAACCTTTGTTCAGTTTCCATTTTCTACCGAATTTTTGACAAACAATTTGGACTAGTGTCCTTCATAAAAGTTTTAGAACACATCCTATAACATGGAATTTTTCCATGATTTTTGAACTCATTCAGACATCCAAAATGCAACTTCCTGACCCGGTTGCAATCTGGAATCGTGTTATGCTTTGATCTGAACTTTAGAAAATTATTGGGACTCATACAAGCTAAACCAAACCTTGAGTCCTTCACAAAAAAAAAAAAAAATGTTCCTCAGAGTCTTGTCCACATCGTGTTAAAGTGTAGCAATTTTCAAAATTGATTTACATGGTAAATGCCACTGATCTTTTTTTTTTTTTTTTTTTTGGTCGAAATAGCCCTCTTTTCATTTCAAGTAGTAATAGTAGAAGGACAACCCAAATGCGCTTCAAAACAAAGAACATCCAAAAGGGATTGAGGGGGGCGGGATATCCAATTCCGAGGTAGAGATTGACGGAGCTGAGTTTTTGCAACCCAATCTGCGGTTTTATTTAACTCTCTCGGCTCATGGGTCAATCTTAAACCTGGATTAGAAACGAGTGCAGCCCGACCCATCTGGACTACGTAGTTGACTTCCCAAGGGGGAGGATTTATCCCCAAAATCGTCTGAACTGCTATGGAGCAATCAGACGCAACAGCTACCCCACGTGACCCTTCTTTCTTCCTCCACTTCGCTGCCATTTCCAGACCTTCATAAACAGCTAGGGTTTCGACATGCAAGGGGGATTGTGCTTTAATCGAGCTGGCAAAACTGTCGAGCAGCACGTCATTCTCGTCCCCGCACACCCCGTTACTGATTTGTTGTTAGTCCCTAGTGTGAAGGCTCGTCGACATTGATTTTCACCCATCTCGAGTCCAGTGGTCTCCATCTTGCGGTGTTCTGCGTTATTTCTCCCGGTATTTTGCTGCTGTGATGGAGTTTGATTGGTGTTTTTCTGCTGAGATGGAGTTTGATTCATTAATTTTTGCTATGATGTGAGCAGATCAACCACTACACCTTGCGGATCTGGTTTCCTTGCTCGGAAAACTAGCTGCGTTCCTCTGTTTCCAGATGAGCCAGAGGGCTTTGGCAACTATTTCGAGTTGGGGAGCTTGAGACAGTGGCTTTTATACTCCATAAACCAGCGATCTATGCTCCTTAATTCTGTACTTTGTTTTTTAACTGGAGGAGGTGATTTGACCATATTTCATCGGTCTAGGGGCCGAGTAAGAACAAATGTTCTGCTAATTCGGGGGACGCTTTGCATAAGGGACACCATGGCTCAGGTAAGACTCTTCTTTTGGCTAGATTCTCTTTAGTAGGAAGGGCATTTTGACATAAATTCCACATAAACACTTCAACTTTGGGGAGGGTGCGTAGACTCCATATTTTGCTCCACAGTTCTTCGGGTTTTTGATATGAAGATGAGGGTGATGTGTGGGCCGAGTGGTCTTCTAAACTTTTGAGTTGATTATACCCACTTCTTACTGAATAATTGCCTAATTTAGTCGCCATCCAAATGCATTTATCTGCCCTTCTGTCTGATGGTAAGGGGATGGCCAAAATTTCACTTACAATTTTGTCTTCGAACTAGTTTTGAAGGCTTTTTTCCTTCCATGTTGAACTGTTCGTGTCTATGAGCTTGGCTACCATCAAGGGGTCATCTTGATTAGCTGGGCTAGGGATTGTGCCTCGCTTTAACCATCTATCTTCACGTATTTTAATTGATGCACCATTACCTACCGTCCATAGTGCCGAGCCCGAAATAACATCTCTACCACTTAGTAGACTTTTCCATCCCCATGATGATCGATGGCCTGTCTTGGCATGATAGAAATCTGTAGAAGGGAAATAGAGACCCTTGAATAGTTTACTCCATAAAGACGAAGGGTTTTCTATCAATCGCCAAGCCTGTCTTCCTAGCATTGCTTTGTTGAATGTGGTTAGATCTCTAAAACACATTCCTCACTCGGTCCTTCCTCATCTTCAGCATATTCCAACTTTTCCAATGAATTCCAGCCTTGGATTCAGTGTTCTTCCACCAAAAGGAAGCAATTTTTTTCTTTATAGCTTTGAGATGGAGACTGGGACCTTGAAGATGGACATTGCATATTGGGGCAATGCTTGAATAACTGCTTTCAATAGAATTTCTTTCCCAGCTTTGGACATCTACTTTTCCTTCCATCCTTCTACCTTCATATTCACTCTAGCCAATATCCAAGCAAACATTTGTTTTTTAGATGTTCCCCAATCCAACGGAATACCTAGATATTTCCCCATTTTATCAATTTCCGGTACTCTCAATTCCCATGCCATGTTTCTCCTTAAAGTCCGAGGACAACCCGAACTAAAAATATTCCCGACTTGTTCAAATTGATTGCTTGACCAAGAGCCATGCGGTATTGGTTAAGAACATCAGCCAAATTTTGGCATTCCTTCACCTTTCCATCCAAAAAGAATATCGAGTCATCCACAAATAAGAGATGATATAGTGTTGGGCAATTGCTATTTAGTTTTATGCCTTTCACTCTCCCTTCCCCAACTGCTTTTTTCATAAGAAGGGATAAGACATTTGCTACTAGTGTGAAGAGATAAGGGGAGAGGAGATCACCTTGACGAAGTCCCCTTGATGGCTGAAAATAAAGTAACAATTCTCTGTTAAACTTGACACTAAAAGAGACTGAAGTCACACAATGCATGATCCATGAGACCCACTTCGACAAAACCCCATCTTCAACATACAAGCCTTCAAAAAGTCTCATTCTATTCTGTCATATGCCTTCTTCATATCAAGCTTCAACACAGCTTGAAATTTCTTCTTTCTTTTCCTTATTCTTAGGTGGTGAAGCACCTCCTGAACAATAAGAATGTTGTCCTGGATTTGTCGCCCTTTAACAAACGCACTCTGTTCCATTTCGATCAATTCTGGAAAAAGGAGCTTTAAACGATTTGCTAAAACTTTAGAGATGATTTTATAAGTAAAATTGTATAGGCTAATTGGTCTATACTGATCCATCGTTTCCGGGTTTGGGACCTTTGGAATGAGGACAATTTGGGTTCTATTAAAGTTTGGGTTGAACTGATTTGTCTCCATAAAACCCCCTACTAACCTCAATAGATCCTCTTGGATGTCTATCCAATGATGGCGGAAAAAATGACCACTTAAACCATCCAGTCCTGGAGCCTTGATGGCTCCTAATTGAAAGACAACATCCTTTATCTTATGTAGAGTAACTTTTTTAATCAATGCTTCATTCATCTCCTCCCCGGACTAGAGTTGGGCATTGGTCTATCACGGATAGAAATTACGGGGACCAACTGGGTTGTATAAATCAAAGAAAAATTGAACTGTCGCCTCTTTTAAATTCATGATGTCTCTACACCACTCACCATTTGGCAGCTGGAGCATGGAGATTTTATTTCTTTGTTGACGTTGTATTGTTGTGGCATGAAAGTATTTTGTGTTCTATCGCCCCACTTCAACCACATGATTCTCGAACGCATTCCCCAATACATCTCTTCTTGTTTCCACAGCTTGTTCAATTTTCGTTTGATGCTTTGGGCTCTTCCCCGCCGTGATTAGCCTCTTGATTGTTTGTGATGGATACTAACTCAGCTTTGAGAATTTTGATTTGTTTATGGGCATTTGAGAATTTTTTACTCCATTCCGTAAGGGTTCTTTTAACCTTTGTTGTTTCTGTTCCCAACTCAGGTTTTCTGCATTGGATGCTACCAAAGCTGATCTAATGATGTCCTCATATTCTATGTCTTCTACCCAGAAAGCTTCGTATTTAAATTCCTTTCTTCGTCTCACCTTTTCAGCTGATAATGACACCAATAAGGGACTACGATCGATCCTACCGCAAGAAAAGCAAAAGCTTCAGCCTCGGGGTAAGAAAGCCTCCATTCCATGTTGCATAAAGCCCAGTCTAGTCATTCTTTGATGTAATCCTCTCATTCTCGATTGTTTGACCATGTAAATGCATAACATTTTCCCTCCAAATCCATCAATGAACAATCATTTAGAACTTCTCGGAATGCCAGCATCCGGTAATGTTTTTTTTTTGGTAAAGAACATCCAGTAATGTTCCGCCATTCTTTTTCCAACTTTCTCCCAATGGTAGAGTACTTCATTAAAATCACCTACACACACCCAAGGAAGAGAGTTACAAGACTTGATATGTCTTAGTTCATCCCATAACCTCATTCTCATCTGAAAAGTATATGGGGCATGGATTAGTGTAAGTCTCATAATTGTTTTGTTTGCCTCCCATCTGCAGGTAGCATTAATAAAATCAGTAGCAAAAGAATCGACTGTTAAGGTTATGTCTCCATTCCACATTAGCGCAAGCCCCCCAGCAATACCTTCTGGATTCACAACAAAAATAAATTGGTAATTTAACATTTTCTTTATCTTTTGCACCATTGGTTCCCTGTTTTTTGTCTCCATTTAGAAGACTACATTGGGTCTTTCTCGAGCCACTAGGACTCTAAGTTCTTGAATTGTCAGGGGATTGCCTAACCCCTGACAATTCCAACTTACGATTTTCGTTGGTACCCCGGTGGCTTATTAGGGCTAGCTATTAAAGCCCATTGACCCTCTCCTTTCACCGCTTGAATAAGGGTTTCTAACAACTGAGTTTCATCAATTAATAACTGCATATCCTTTTCTAGAGCATAAAGGCTGAATTTTTTTTTTTTCTTTTTGGCACTTAGTTTAACTCTTTTTCTTTCTCCTTTCTGGTTTGTTTCTGCAGATTTTCTTCCTATGTTGGAAATAGGAGCTTTCCCCTTATCTGGCCATTTTAGTAGCAAGAAAGGGAGGTTACCACTTGCCTCATTGCCACCCGAACTCTTGCTGTCCATCTCCTTTCTCTTCTCCTTTGTCTGAATGACTAGGTCGGGGGTATGCTGGTTGGATAATCTCCATTTGGTTCGAGAGGTTTTGAGTTTCAGGTATGAATTCCTCTGCTGCCCTATCCTCCCATTTATCTTCATAAAATAGCTTCCAAATTGGGCTAAACTCCCTAGCTTCTGCTTTCAGCTAGAATCCAAACCTTAGATTCTCCATTTTGTCTTCATCAACCGGATTTTCAGTGTAGTGGGTGGTATAATGACCTAGATTACCACATGCATAGCAATAGTGGGGTAATCTCTCATATTTGTACTCGACCCAAAAGTTCTTTCCAACACGTTGGATTACACTCCCCTGTTTTAAAGGCGCATACAAGTCGAGCTCCACTTTCACTCTCTCCGATGCAAATGCCGCAGAGCCTTTTGTTTCCTTTTGATTTCTATAACATTTCCTAACTCCATGGCTATCTTTCTTATAGCTTTTTCATTACGCCATTCAACAGGTAAGCCATAGATATGCACCCAGAAAGCTCCTCTCGTGAAATCATAGCAATGAGGAGGTGTATTAGGTTCCCATGGTTTCAACAAGAGAATGTGGTTGGCAAAAGACCAAGGACCCCCGTCCAACACTCATTTAATATCCATAGTAGATTTGAAAGCAAACAGTAAAGTGACCTTGTTCCAACAGAGTGATATCGACATTATCTATTTTCCAAGCCATTTTCATTGTACTTTGGAAAGCTTGGAAATTAATAGAGGAGCTTGTGAACAACTTATCGATCAACATCGGTTTCTGATTATTTTCTTGTTCAGAGGCATCCATTTCTTCTAGATCAACAATGTCATTTTCTGACCACATATCTCCTAATTTCTTGCATAGTAGCTCCAGTCGGGGATCGGCATTTCTATTCTCCATTTCTAAAACTCAGTATTCAATTAGGCAAAACAACAAACAGGTGAAAGATTCAACTGCAAGAAGCCACTAGAACCAGCCCAGAACAATACTTGAGATTAAAGATCCTAACGCGTTGCTTCTATACCCAAGGACTCAGCGACAAGACCAGGATACAAAAGGCTTTAGAGCTTCGAGAGCTACTTGGTACTCAGCGACAACATGATAGAAGATAAGATGAAAGGAGACTATGGGGATTCCAACTGGGTAGGGTAGGGCAGGTTGAAGATGTGGGAGCTTTGCAATGGAATAGTAGTTGTGTGGAAACCTTCCATTGCAGAGATAGTTATATATTTCTAGAAGTGAAAAGGGGTTTCGTTGAGGAGTGTGGTTTTAGGGTTTAATGAGTGAGCGTGCAAAGAGGTATATGTAAGGCGTGGGATATGGGGATGGTGAGGAGATTAGGTAGGGTTTTGGAGAGGAAGATGATAGGTTCGAAGAGATGGAAGACATAGCTACACCAAAGGTAGATAAACTCTCCATGTGAGAGAGAGAGAAAACTGTTGGAGAAATCTTCATGGAATGTTTTGAAGGCGACAAAACGTTTCCATCGGCCTAGTCGAAGATTTGCAAACTCTACCATTTAAAGTCCGAAGACCTCCGGATCGCTAGACTCAAGACTTAAAGTCTATCCTCATTGACAGTTTCTAGTTTGTCGAAGAAGGTCTATCCAGGACTGGATGTTTCGTTAAGGATTTGATCTTATCGACTGACGAAGATCTCTTGGCTGGATATGACATAACGGAATCCTTTATTCGAATCAAGATTGATTAAGGATCCGATGATTGGCGAAATATACTTGGAATGTTCTACTTATGAAAACCGAGATCCTGATTGTATGGGCGAACATGATTGATGGGCTAACATGATTGATGGGCTATCGACATGTTCCTTAAATAGCTCGAATGATCTTCCTAATTGATTCCGTCCAATGGGTAGATTGGAGGAATTCCTTTGGTAAGTGCCAACAGGTATGATGGCATAAAGGAGTATAAAAGGGAAGACGTTCCAGTTGTTCAAGTGTGTGCACGATAGAAGAATTCCAAAGTCTGAAGCTCCTTGTTCTTAGTCAATTCATTTGCTGAGCGAAATCTTGTACACAAAAGAGAGTCTATATTCGTGAGAAACCTTGAGGAAGTGTGGTAGAATATCTATACTGTGGAATCAAGGGAGAACATTGCTGTAACATCTCTTTTGTTCATAGTGAAATCCAGCCGGTGGACTGTCAATGCGGAAGAGTGGACGTAGGCTTGGAATAAGCCGAACCACTATAAATCGTGTGTTCATTTTCTCTTCCATACTCTCTTTTACTTTGATCATAATTATTTGTGATAGGCGAGCTTCATTTTCATTATCTAATATTGCTCACATATCACGAGAAATTACTTTTGCACCTATTCACCCCCCTCTAGGTGCTTGTACTAGCTATCTCAAAAACGTCTTCTGATTTAGATGTATACGAGTTGTTTTACTACTTGATTGAAATTTAATGTGAGATGGATGAAGAGACCTTGGCTTTTTGGGCCAACCACGCCATCGGAGCCGTGGCTGCGTTGCCGGCATTGTTTAAATGCCACCGATCCGAGGATGGGCGAACTACCCTTTTATTGAAATTGAGACTTGGAATTTCCCTTTTTGCACTTATCTTTTGGCGGATACTAAATAACCTATCGTCCTACATCATTTTTCTGGCTTTCAAATGGACAATGGGTGGATGATTGTGAATTGAATGGATCTCTATGCTTTAACTCATTGGAAGACATGTTTCATTTATATAATAGAATGGCTGCACCATGGGCTGAGTGTGTGATTTGAGAATACTGCCGGTCCTTGGGACGACAATGCCCTCGGTGATAGTAAGGATGCTTGGAGGGGTAACTGAGTTCCTCCTCCAAATGTCTTGGGGTATAACACAATTCCCCCAAATGTCCTCACGATGCGGAATGGATACGAGATGCCCGGGGGTAACGGGGTTTCTCGGAAAATGGTGGAAGTCAATTCATAGTAAAGATGATCAATTGCATTTCCACATTTCATTGAAGCTTTATTGGATTACTATTTTTAGAGAAAATATTTTCTATTGGCTATCCTGATTTTGAGAAAGGTCTCAGGTAAGTCGATATCATAATGATCTTCTATCTTTTATATTTAAATTTCCCCGAATGTGCTATTATAGACTTACGTGATGTAGACAAATTAATAATTTTGACGTACTATGGGTGGGAGACAGATGACATAGTACATACATAGTATCCAGGTTGGGATGATACAATTACTAGAGCTTTTGGATGTAGTACGGAGTAGTGGTACCTTTTGCTTGTCCCCAAGTATATCTTGACCCCTGTCACCTAAAATATATGTATAAATAAGAAATGAAAGTGCCTGGTTTGCATTTCGACATGTGTCCCTTTGAAATTTTATGTCCTGGGTGTTCTTTATCCATACACGTTTCTGCATGCTTAAATAATGAAAAGACTTTAATAATTGTGTTAGCCGCGGCGTGCTGGGGCCTCACAACCCAACTCAAACTATGCCGGAATTTAATTGATGGCACAACTTTAAGATAATATGACACATCGCAAGAATTTAATTAACGACAATGTGACTAGATATAAGACATAACGTTGGAACCAAATCAATAATGTTGCACTAGAGATACAACGTCGAAATTTAATCAATAACGATGCGCCAATATATAGACACTTGCCAAAATTTAATCGATGACGGGAATTCAAAAGCTATTGCTAGAGAAAACTAAGATAATGCAGAAATAAAAAGATAACATTTGATGTGTTGTTTGGCCCCGGGGGGTTTCCTGTTGGATGATTGGGATATTTATACAGAAATTTGGTAAATGATGAGCAGTTGTCCTTCTTATAGTAAATGCTTCCAACTTTAGACTCGTCCATTTTTCTTTCTAACAAACTCGCCCATTTCCTTGGTGACCAGCACATGATAGTGCAGCCGATTTTGAGTGTCAACACTTTCTATCAAATATTTCCTCTGATAATCTTCACTATGTTCTTGTAATAGTAAAGTAATGTAGTTGATTACATATAAAATCTCCTTATGTCATATAACAAGAACGATTAGGAATTTTTAACTTTTATCGCGTCCCTATGGCACTAATATATCATACGAACTAAGAATTTCAATTTCTTTTTTTTTTTTTTTTTTTTTTTTTTTTTTAATGTTAGGAAGGTTCGTATAAAATGAGATGAATTGAGTTCACACTTTCCTTGGTCTTAAAACCAGTCATGGGCGGGCCCGTCCGCATGCATTTGGTTCTTTAGGGCTGTCTCTTAGGCTGAGATCTTTGTCCTTGAGCCTAGCCTTTTCTTCTAGGGTTAGACTTTTCTTGGCCATTAAGTTTTCGATTTTGTCTTTAACAAGGCAAAATCAAAGAGAGAAACAAAGGTTAACCTTGGATGGCTGGACATGCAACAGAGAAATGGCAAGGTCAACAAGGCAGGGTGACATCCAACGGAAGACAAGCTAGGAGAATTTCTGAACGCCAATGGGGTGGACTGAAGAAACATCGCGTTTGGCTATGATTGCCTTGCCAATAGTCGGACAAGATAATAGAAAAAGTCATAGATGGAACGCATACAAAGAAGAGGACATAACCAGAGCACTAGTGGAATTCTTTTTCATAAATAGAGATGGAGCTCCCTTAGGCGAAACACTGGATTTGATGAAACCCTTATCCAAAAGCTCTTGCAATAGTGTTTTCAATTCTTTCAATTCAGCAAGTGTCATTTGACATGATGCCCTAAAGATCAGTGCTATGCCAGGCATCAATTCAATACAAAACTCAACTTCTCTATCATGAGGTAAATCTAGTAAATCCTCATAAAGCACACTTAGAAACTCTCTAACAACAGAAACATTCTCCAACTTCACTATGACCTTACTTGTGTCTTTTATACAAGTTAGATAACCATAACAATCTTTTCTCAAAAGTTTCCTCCCTTGCAAAGTTGAGATTAACCTTGAAAAGATATCTTTATAACTTCCCAAAAAAGAGAATTCCAATTGATTCGAAGTCTAAAAATCGTTTTCTTCGAAAAATAATCAACAATAGCATGATATGTAGATACCCAATCCATTCCCATAATAATATCGAAATCTCGAATATTTAACTTCACTAGATCCACGAGCATTTCAACATTATTAATCCAAAGCACACATCTGTTGAATACATGATTAGCAACCAAGAAATCACCAATAGGAATATCAACACACAATTCATATCTAAGAGGCTCAAGCAACACATTAAACTTCTTTGTAAATTTAGTTGAAATGAATGAATGTATAGCACCGGGATCAAACGACGCATAAGCACGTTGCGAGGTAAAAGAAATATTAGCTGCAACAACTACGTTAGATGCCATCATGTCCTCCTTCGTCATTGCAAAAACTTTCCCACTTATCCTCTATCTTTATTGGTTCTCTTGAGGCCTGCCAACTGAAGGGGCATTCTTTCACATGGAGCATCTGCATGCTACGTGTCCTTGTTCTCCACACAAAAACATATTTTACTATATGTAGGGACATCCTTCTTTGTGGGACAATTGCACACTATATGTTCCATTTTTCAGCAAAGAAAACATGCTCCTAATTGATACCAACGACCACCGTGAAGTTTCCCAAAAGTAGCATAAGGGCTTTGATTACTTTGATTTCAAGACCTTCTCGGCTGATTGAAATCTCTTCACTTTTCGTTACCGCTAGTACGACTATCCTGGTAATTAATGGGCCTAAACCTCTTGTATTAAGGCACTCCTTGTATGCCATGCTCCAATGTGTCTTGCTCGATTGTAATCGCTCGATTCAAAGCATCTTTGTACATTGTTAGTTCAAAAGGTATGAGCATAGTACAGATATCCAATCGGAGTAGCATTGAAAGTGTTAACCCTTACGTCTTTCACTAGTTGCAAAACCATCCTCAAATCTACTTCATTGATTAAAATGGGTCACGTATTACATAATTGTTGAGATACCTTGAGATATATTGACAAAGTCGCTTCTTATCTTTACTTGGAAGGACTCTGAAAAGAACTATGCATTAAAACCTTCACTAAAATCCTTCCATGAAATGACTACATCATTACCTTCGAAGGCCGATCTAGTTCCTTCCCACCAACAAATAGCTTTGCCTTCAAAACATCGAGTGGCAAAGTTGACTTTTTGTTCATCACGAACATTCTTGGCTCTGAAAATCTCCTCCATGTTTCTAATCCAACAGTTAGCCTTGAAAGGATCCAATTTTGCTTAACTTATATGGGTCCGCCATTCTCAATTGGATGAATGTGCATAAGCCAATAACTCCATCTTCACTTAATTCTTTCACTTGACTATATTAGTGAAGCATTGCCTGCATGAACTTAGTTGGAGGAACCAACTCTTGGGACTTTTCCTTGGCTTCATGCAAGTTGAGACTCCCATCAAATTGGTCCTCTAATCTCCTCCTTGAAGCTATACCTCAAGAAGCTTGAGGCATATCTCTAGTATGGGGGGTAGCGACTCCCTTACCTTTGCAACTCCTATGAAGTAAGGCAAGCGTCTCGAGTTGGAACACATGGTCACCCGAAACTAAGAATGAAACTATATCTTAGTATCTAAAAGCCTAAGCACTAAATTCTATCATATGATCTCACATTGTTTGAAATATGTACTCGTAAAAGTTAAAACTTAAACTCTAATACCAAAAGATGTCACGCCCCAAAATTACAAAAATATGGGGATGACATGGCTGTCCTTCCCCGCGAAAGATGCAGCTTCAAATATAACTAACAACCCGATATCAAAATATATATCTCCAACCATATTTACGTATCAAATAAACCAACCGGTTGGTTACAATATCAGAGTTTCCTTAATCCACCACAAAGAATATGTACAACCAAAACTCTCTCAACAAACTTAAAAGAATAATATACAATGATTCCTTAAGCTATACCCAAAAGTATGACTCCCAAAAGTTTCCCATAATAGTACTCTCGTCCTACTTGCTGTTAACCGAGAGACCTGAAAAACATGAAGAATGAATAGAATGAATAACCACAGCTCAATGAGTAATATATAACTTCTAAGAAGCAACATTTCCCTTTCATATTTATAAAATCAAAACATGTATCATCGGTTCAATTCAATAATTGAACTCGTCATATCTTATGTCAATGGTTCATTCCATGCTCAATATCTAACTCAATGCTCCAAAAATGACTCACGAATTTTTACGTTATCGTGTAGTACTTAGTCCTTACCTAATGTATATCAAAGGTACATGGCCCTAGATGGCTCCCACAAATACATTATCATGCAATACTTAGCTCTTTATTACGCATGTTAAAAGTGCAAAACCCTACAGGTGGCTCCCACATGACTTAAGTTGCCATGTAGTACTTAATTCTTGACTACAAGGCTCTAAAAGTGATTCATACGAAGTTTCGTTATCATGTAACACTTAATCATTTACCAATTCACATTACAATTAGTTTTTTGAACCCAAAACATATCATCTTACAAGAGTTATCTCATAAATCAAATGTACAAAATAGCACGCATGACCCTTCAAGAATAGTTTATCGAACCATCCCCAATAACTCAAAAGTATCAAACATTTTATTCAGCTTTATACAACAAATATGTCATCACTTCTATATATATATCCTTACCTCAATACATGGGTTTTACAAAATCAAAAAAGGTGTTAGTACTATGATCTTGTCGTCTACGACCCAACAATAAAAGATACTCATATTGTCAAACTTGCGGTTTAAGCGCTACGTTGCGTAGTTAAATTGGCTTGTTTGGCATGCGCATATGAAGGGTGCGTTTGGGAACCACTTCCCAAAGCTCCTTGGGAGTCCAAAGCCCTTTGGGCAAAAAAAATGGTGTTTGGCAAAAAACTTTGGAAGGGACTTGGGTAAAATGCTAGCATTTTTAAGGCTGAAAGCCCAAGGCAGGTGGGGGGCTGCCTTGGGCTTTTCAGCATTTTTGGCATGCTGAGGCGACACTGTTTACTTTTTTTTTTCCAAAATTGTCCTCATGAATTTTTTGTTTTTCCGGTTCGTGTCCTTGGATGAAACATTGTTCATCTTCTCCGGCCGACGACCGCGCACTGTGGGACGCCGCGACCTAGGCGATCGTTGTCGGAGAGAGTCGGGCGACCTCCGTGAGTCTCGGTGTTGCCGGCGACCGTCGCCGCCGCACCGCGACCTCCGCACGGAGCTCGCCGGGCCGCGCGACCCATCGGTCGCCGTGCCCGGTGGTTGCGACCGGATCCGGTGCCGAGGCTCGAGCGGCGACCGGATCCGGGTCGCGCGACCTCGTCGCCCGGATCTAGGTCGTCGGAGGTCGAGGCGGCGTCGCGCGACCTCGCCGCCCCAGATCCGGGTCGTCGGAGGTCGAGGCGGCGTCGCGCGACCGCCGCCCCCAGATCCGGGTCGCCGGAGGTCGCCGGAGGTCGCATCGCGTCGCGCGACCTCTCGCCCAAGAACCGGGGTCGCCGGAGGTCGCCGACGACCGCCGCCCTTGCCGGTCATTTTTTTTAAAATTTTTCTTTTGATATTTTTTTACCACAAAACTCCTTTGTAAATGTAATTCCCAAACACCATTTTTGCTCAAAGATTTCACAAAGAGCTTTTTCAAAGATAATTTACCAAACACACAGTTTTGGAAAACACCTTTAACTCAGGTGCTGCAGATTTTCCTAAAGACTTTCCCCAAAAGTGGTTCCCAAACGCACCCGAAATCCCCTTTGTCTCTTCCCTATTTTTCTCTCTCTCTCTGTTCTATCTCTCCCCGGCAGCTCTCGGCCCCTTTTAAAACCCAGCGTGACCTGTTTCTGCTTTCCTTCTCCTTTTTTTTTTTTTTTTTTAAATTTTGTTTTCCTTTTTTTTTTCGGGTCCCACCACCCTTACGAGGTCAACCCCGGACGGCCGGACGTGATAAAGAGCGTGCCCTGATTTTGCTTTCCTTCTCCGTTTTCTTCTTTTTTTTTTTTTTTGGTTTGGAATATGCTTAGTAAACCGTACCCTCATATAAATTATAATTAATCCCCCACATATTTTCGAAGAGAGAGAGAGAGAGAGGGAGAATTTTGTCTTGTTTGGATGCTTGTGTTCTTTCATAGAGTCCACAAAATGTGTGGCTGGGGATTCACCGTCCATTTTCCAAGCTAATGGTACGGTTAACCAAGTATATTTCTTTTTTGGTGGCTCGCACCGCTTTGAAAAGTCAAATATTACGAAGCAACCTTGAATTGCCGGACATGAGATAAAGAAATGTCAGAGTCAAAGAAGGCAGGGTGACTTCCAACTGAAGACAAACAAGGAGAACCTCTGAAGGCCAATGGGGCGGACTGAAGAAACGTCACGTTTGGCTATGATAGCTGTGCCAACAGTCGGAGAATATATAATGGTGAAGGCTTTAGATGAAACGCACACAAAGAAGAGGACTTAACCAGAGCACTAGCTCATAAAACTTAACTAGCCGAGAGAGAGAGAGAGAGAGAGAGAGAGATGAGCAGCAGCGGCACGGAGGAGGTGGCGGTTATGGAATCGTACCCGATGAACGGTGGGGATGGCACATTCAGCTACAACAAGAACTCTAATATGCAGGTTCTTCATTTGATGTTAAGTAGATGCATTTCCAAGCAACCATTTCTTAAATTTCATGGAATAAGAGCTAAATGATAGAATTAATTGTTCTGTCTTTCGCTAAGCTTTGCCTGAATTCAGCTTTTGAAACTACTCTCTGGTTGTTCATCTCTTGTGACCCCTTATGGTTTCAACGAGACAAGTATCAAATCATCAAATATCGAACTTGCTACTCTGACATGCATCGCAGAGAGTGGCAACAAACGTCGCCCGGGAGACAATCAACGAGGTGATCGCAGAGAAGCTCGACATAAAGCAATTTCCTCCTGCTCTGACCACTTTCCAGATCGCGGATTTAGGCTGTTCGGTCGGGCCAAACACCTTCCTTGCAGTCCAAAACATCATAGAGGCAGTCCGACGCAAGTACGAATCACAAGGCCTCTCCTCCCAACTGCCTGATTTCCAAGTCCTGTTCAACGACCACGCGTCCAATGATTTCAACACCCTCTTCGCTTCCCTGCCATCTGACCGACCGTACTACGCAGCTGGTGTGCCAGGATCCTTCCATGGGCGACTGTTCCCCAAGGCGTCCCTCCATTTCGTGCATTCGTCTTATGCGCTTCAATGGCTTTGCAAGGTGCCTAAAGAATTGGTTGATCCAAATTCCCCAGCATTTAACAGGGGGAGAGTTCACTACACAAGTGCTCCACGCGAAGTGAGCGATGCTTATACATCTCAGTTTGCAAAGGACATGGTGACATTTCTGCACGCTAGAGGTGAGGAAATTGCGAGTGGAGGCATCATGGTTCTAGTCATGCCCGGGATTGCTAATGGCATTCCTTGTTCACGTGTACCATCGGGCGTGATGTTCGACCTTTTGGGGTTCAGCTTGATGGATATGGCAAAGGAGGTAAAAACTGGAAACATTGTCAGCTAAATTTTCTTTCTTACCAAAAATAGTTAAATATGTGTGCAAGTGTATATCAGCATAGTTCACTTACAGGTCTCACAAATTTAAATTTAGCGAAAATATAGATAATCCATAGTTCATGTCTCATTTGTGCATGTCTTAATGTGTTTATCATATGCATGTGGACCCTTTAACGGATTTCTTAAGGCTTTCATTCCATCGTTAGTTCACTTATATTCAAAGCAATCCCATTGAGTTGCACAGATGACTTGATGAAAGTAACTCTCTACAGGGTATAATAAGTGAGGCTCAGGTGGATTCATTCAATTTGCCAGTGTACGCTCCCTCTCCTGACGAGATGACGGCACTAGTAGAGAGCAATGGGTGCTTTAGCATAGAGAGGATGGATTTAGCAGCTCCTGGATCCAAGATCGATGTCTCGTTCGGAGGGCATGCTTGCATGCTGCACTTAAGAGCTGGAATGGAAGGCATCATCAGCAAACATTTTGGAAGCGAGATAATTGACGACCTGTTTGATCGTTTTCTCGGGAAAACCAATGAATTTTCCGACCGTTTAAACTCTACATATCGTCAAGGAAGCCAACTGGTAGCAATACTGAAGCGCAAATAATGCGCACTTGGGAGTGGAGTCCGCACTTTTTTTCAAATAAAGTTCCAGATATCTACTTTCCTCTTCGAATTCATATGTCCCATATAAGGCACTCGAAATCTGAATACGGTGTGGATATTTAGCATTTGTCCTGGTATGATCTTTACAGTACTTGTATTGCAATTTTTGACGAAGTATCAACGTATTGAACTTTTTGATACTCTGGGGCTTCATCAAGCAAGAAGTCATCACCTCCGCAATGACGTGCACCAAGAAGGTGCTTCATCAAGAAATAAAGTCAAGCAGCATTACGATGCTTGTCCTCATACATGGAGTAGCTTTGGCACATAATTCTAATTTTTTGATTCTATAAGTAATTTAAATATTTGAAATTTGATGTGTTGGGCTTTCTTTTCTACTGAGACTGCATAACTTCTTTCAATTCATCCCATGAGAAAAGAAGAAAGAAACTAGGTAGATTGTATTATGAGACCTAGAATCGAGCGTGTAAATAATTGCTTCACTGGAAGCTGATTTCCAAACTGCAGGTTTTGGAGCAGTGAGATAATGAGTCGCAAATTTTTCTGCTCCTACTTTTTAGATAATATTGTACTTTTGGCATCAATATGATCTTTAAATTCCTCGTAAGAAAATCCTGTTAATCTCCTTTATGCTGAGGAATGTTCCATCCCCATGATAACAGCCGCCGCAAATTTTTCCCCATCAGCCATGGCAAGAGCATGATCTATTCTCAAATTCCATGACAAACTGAATCTGATGCAGCATCATCTGGCCTAGAGCCATTATCTGAGATTACAGAAATGTTATTATGTTCAAACCCACCAGCATTAGGAATCCGAGGAACCTGTGGCATGGAAGAATAACTATCGTACACAGAAATTTATGGGGTATGCAAAGTTTATCGCGATACGGAAATTCCAATTCAGAAAGACTAGACAGTGAACAGCCGTTTGACATTACCATTATGTACAAAAAGATGTAATGCACACACAAATAGCAGTCAGAATGTTATTTAAGCTTCGCTACACAAACAGCAGGAATTTAGGAGTACCGTTGCCTACACATTTGCAGAAGACCCAAATACAACAACTTCGGTTTCTTCAACTGAGAAAATATCCAAGTTGGATTTCTCAATTCAGACGCAATCGGGGGAAGGAGTCTTCAAGAGTGGACCAACGAGCAGTTATCCTACCTCGTTTTTCCTTCTTAATTTGGATTAGTTTATCATATACACACCAAGGAAAGCTAAGATAATGATCTCGTTTTAAACCCTCGTTGTAGCAACCCCAATACTCCGGATGATACGTGACATGATACCACGCAGATGCTTTTGCATATTCATCAACAGGCTCAGAATACGAATCACTTCCCTTATCATTAAACCAGGTCCGAGCTTCCTTTCTCAGGGATTTTACCGCCATAGTGATGGATTCAGCGTCCCTCCTCTTGGTGAAAGATTTGGACATTTTTATTATGCAGCCACTAAGTATTTCAGCCTCTGTGTCAATCCCATAGTACTCCATCAGATTCCCCAGCTTGTAATCATAATTACCCTTGTGATAGAAAGCGTCATCGACATAATCCTCAAATCCGTCCACTTCCATCTCTGGGTCATAAGATTGCCTCGCCATTTCCAGCGTGAACTTCCGAATAGAGCTTGATGCATATGCTTCCTCTTTGACTTCCCGGAAAAGCTTTCCGATCACGTTATTGGATGGGTAGCTGGACTTGTCAAGCTTCTCCATGAAGTCTGGGTATTCCTTGACATACAGCTTAGGAGGTATCACAGCAGGTACCCCAGTTTTTGGGAAGTCAACCGCAATAGAGAAAAGTCTGGCAAGGTCTAAACATTCAGGGCACATGGCCTTTTCAGGCTGACTATCTGCAAAGACGGTGTGGGCATTGGCAATAATTCCAAGGCTGTCATTAAGTATGTAATTTACGAAGTACTCCTCCACTTCCTGTTTAAGCAACAAAACCACAAAAGGGTTTTAATTACCCACATATCCATAGAGCATTACATAAATCAAGCGGCGAATTTCCAAATGCAACTCATTGATTTCGGCAAATTGATCATCAATAACCCTTCAAAAATAAAGTGTGCTCAGATATACATCTTCTCTTAAGAGTTCAAGGTATATATGTGCTGGCCACTTCCAATTTCAATGTTCCCAATGATTCAAAATAATCCATTCATTTCATTATCAAGAAAAGGAAATGTTCTGTAACGCAAAAGAACAATGCATAAACCAATCTTAGTAGATGTATATGCATGGGCAAGTATAGGCTTGCAGGTAGATGCTTATTGCCATGGTATTTCCAGCAGAATCAATCTTAATAAAAACAATAATACCAATTCAGAGAATGGAAGCCTCGTAACGACCGCCACCTAAAAGAACAAGAAATTCTCAACAGCAGTGAAGAGTGGGAAATCCAAGGTCAAGAACATATGCAAAGTTCTACTTATAGAGTCACGCTGGAACAAAACTTATTATAAAGACCAAAAGATTCTTTCCATAAACCCATGCATCATCATCGTAATGATAACTTCCAAACCCCAATTTAAGAAACGCCACAGTTAAAACAAGTATACAGCTAACCCCAAAGCATGAGCCCAATCCTATTCCCCCCAATAGCAAGGATGAGTTATCATGTATGAATCTTTATTCTCTAGAAGAGTTTCTTCACAAGGAGGAAATTGAATGGACCGACCCATGGTGGTATATCTAATTTCAGATCATTAATATTTCCTATGATGGCCAGCCTTCTAGATAGGGAAAAATACCACAGTAGTAAGGTAGTTTCACTTGGTGATGAAAATGATGCTTTCCATGATCACACGCTTTAATCCATCACTCCCTATTGCGTTGATATTTCCTAGATAATAATCAAATTTAACATAACAGATTCACATATTATTTAGATTCACAACAGCCGGAATATAAAAGCCGTGCATCATTTCAGTAAGCCTACTTTTTCATTCCCTCATCTTTACTTAAAAAATTAGCTATGTCCCTCCACAACAGTCACTTGAACTGCATCCAAGCACAATGCCTGACCAAATACACCTCTAAGTTTGGCAAAATATATGAAATGTTGAAATAGGGTTTCAGAACCAGTGAAATGGCTCTGCTAGCCTTTATAGATACATTTGATGAGCGGCTCTTAATCATAGCTAAACCCACATCCGAGTCGAGACAACACTACAGCCTCAAGTGCTTCATTTTTTACCATAATCGCTTTTTGTTTCCCTACAAAGATTCATATCACTTTGTGTGCAGTTGTGCCTGAAGTTGAGTGAGCAAATTTTGGCAGTTAGCTTTTAGGGCAGAAGATGAATAGAGGCATTGAAAAACTAGGGAAGCCTCCAAACAAGCAAAAATTAATGAACTACATGTGGAGAATTCTGAGTGCAAGTTCTTTCCAGGGACTTCTCATAGAATAGTCCTGGTCAAACAGCCAATTCCATGTTATGTAAGGCATAAACAGATCTTTGACTATAAGAATCCTATTGACCTAATGGTTGAATTAATGAGCCCACTCATACTTAACTGTTTGCTTCGTGACCAATTTTTAAGCTATCATCTGCTTGCAGAGGGTGCAAATTTTAGCTTCTCAGGGGTTCTTCCAGCCCAGGGAAGGAAGGAAGAGAAGCACACAAATTTATAAGTAGAAGGAACCAATAAGAAACCAAAAGAATACAGCAGGCTTGACAGGACATTTTGCTCACATGCCAAATTCCTCAGCAAAGATAAAATTATCCAAGTATCATGTCAGACAAGCCAAGTCAAGTGAAAAGATAGAGAATGCCAAATGATGGATGCTAGATGGATTTCCTACTATAACTGTAAGCTGTTCAAAACGTTTCACAGCATCATAAAAAGTCATTACAATATATATATAATTCCGTGGAAATCCTGAGAAAAAGCATTACCTCAATTGTGACATCATGATCTAACCTCTCACTTGGGGCAGGCGTGTAATCCATAGGTTGTCTCTGGTGATGCGGAATTAATTCTGAGTCCCAGGAGACAAAGTAGATATCTCCGTCCAAATCACTCCCTGAACACTCATTTGGATGAGGCCTATTTCATTCAAGAATCGCATTATGCATTAACAAGAGAAATTGTCTGAGATGAGAATCATTAAAAGGACAGATCAATATCATATTTTGCTTTCTACTTTTATCTATTAAAAGTGTGTTTGGGACAATTTAAAGTAGAAGAAAGTCAACCCGAATTACTCAAATTATGGGGAAGGAATTTTTTGCCTCTACTTTTAGCTAGTAGAATTAAAGGGTAAACCTATCAGTGTTTATCCAGAACTAGGACTATCAGAAGCATAGAACAAAAGCATAGTAGAGGATGCTTCTTAGCAAAGTCGCATCACATGTAGACACAATCTACATACAAGCCTCGGATCGGTGAACTCAAACCTCATACAAGAAAGAGACAAACCAGAAGCAGGATCAACAAAATTTCAAATCTAGCCACCAAATCCCACTGGATAAATATTCTAGCATTTATTCTCAAAGCTTAAAGGTGATAGAAAAGCAGGCCCAAAACTATTTCGAAAGAAAAAATGTCAAAATTATCCTTGGCTATGTAAAATGTGGAAAAAATTAAATTGGGTTGCACATCAGTTCATTTATTTTAGACCTAGTACAAACATAATATTAGAAATTTTAGACCTTATTACTATAACTGAACCAAATCAAAACAATAGCCAAAGATCCACAACCAAAAGCAAAAACAAGTCCAAAATGGATCCATGACAAGTGCCAGTGCAACTGAGGTAATTGCAAGCCAATAACAAGGCATCTTAGAGTCATACCTTTTTCCCTTCTGTGGAAAAACAACACAATCCACCATATGATGTAAAGCTGGCACATCTATAGCAGTTAGAACACGCACATCACCTGGATGTAAGCAAGGATTCTTCGCAACAACTACTTTTCCCTGTACAACAAAGCTTTGATCTGAATCAGTACCAATGAACACAATTGACTCATCCCACATCTGTTCTTTTCTTCTACCGGAATACTGCACAAACACCTCGCCATATTCCAAAGTTTGGGTTTCGTCAAGGCATCCCATCATTGATCTTCCTTCAGGAAGAAATATCCTCGTTTTTGTCCGCAATTCAGACAATTTTGTTGCTCTGAATGTTCGCAGCATCATCGATAGAAAAGGCTCAGCATCAGGCTTATAACCACACTTTAGCATTTCTTTGAGAATGTTACCATTCTCCCCTGGGGACATTAAATCTAGAGCCTCTTGTGCTCGCAGGGGATCAACTAAAATGGCATTTAGCTGATCTACAGCATTTTTTTGTTTTTTCTCGAACACGTGATCTCGAACGCCAAGTGTTGATAGAAGAGTGATCAACTGGCGATTCAGAAAGCAAGGCTGATATTTGCTCCATCCCAAGACATTTAACTTTGTCTCATTTGATTCATACTTTAACATGCTCTTTCTGAGTGATAGTTTAACACATGACGTTGGATCAACCGCTACAACACCTTTATATCCAGCATAGCGAATTTGAAACGCAGAAGGAGTATAGCCCTTGAAGCCACATTTTCTTGCAACTTTCCGAGCAAACTCTCCAGATATTTTCCCAATTCCATCAGAAAAGATATAATTCATATCCTCAACAAGTGACTTGACTTCAATATCCGGAATGAGTTCAACTTCATGTCCATCTACATTGAGAGTTTCGGTAGATGAACTCAGGGATTGGCCAAGTCTCGCGGCATATTTTGCCACATTTCTTATTGCACTGAATTCACCCATCTTTGCCCTAATAGTTGCAGCAGTTGTACCATTTGTTGGAGCAAACATCCAAGCAGAATTTTCACGTAACTGACTGGATGAGAAGGCAAGAAATTCAAAATGCTTATCACCTATTTTTATGCCATTCTTGAGAATAGAAAGGATCCTTTCATATATATCCGTTCTCCCATGTCCCGAAGCAGTGCGAGGAGATAAATCAGTTGAATACATTTTATCCAGGTCCTCATCCACAAAAGAAATACGGATAAAATTGTCAATATACTTAGAATAACTCCGCAGTACATGATTTGAGACATTAATTTCTGGACCAAAAAAATACACCCTACATGGTGTTATTTGCACCCTATGTACATAAACCAAGCCAGCATCTAACGATATTGAAGACAGTTTTGTAGAATGCCGGGAGGTGAGATATTTCTTGTGTTGCTCAATCAACCACTGTGAAGGCTCATAACAACATTCTTTCAAATGGAACAGCTTTTCCAAGGCATCTAGGATTATGTCCATGTCCATCCTCCGTGGATCAACCATTCGATAAAAGGACAAATCAAGAGAAGGTCCAGCTAGACAGCCATTCTGAACTAACAAATTTATCTTAAAGATGATCTCATAAGGCAAGTCAACTCCTCTGGGAGGACCTACGATTGGAACTAGATCCGCACTGCAGGAGAAAGGAGAACCATTTTCCATAGAAAGTGTTCCATCGGTTTCCTTATAATTGACAAAGTTCTCTTGAAAATTTGGAAGTTGATATTCACAAGGAATTTCTAAACATACAGCAGAAGACTGTCCAATGCAAGCTGAGGGAGTAAAATCAATCGCTCTCACCCACTGGTCATCAGAGCCATCTTTGAAAAAGTTGTAGAAATGACTGACCAAAACATCCTCTGAATACTGAACAACTTTTTTACGAATATAGGGAGCCCCATACAGCTAACATCCACAAGAACAAAATTTATAGAAATATATTAGGTCCTCTATCATAAGCAGCATATTATGCAGAAAAGCATGCATGGTTGAATGGGAAGTGCAAGCATAAGAAAATAGATAAAGGACTGGGTTTCTTTCATGTCAGTGAAAGTGAAGGTTTGGGGGGTGAAGCCGAAGCACCAGAAGCTGGCTCCTTATAAAGGAAAATTCATGATGGCCATCAATATATTTGCCTCCATGGAAGATTTGCCACTATGCCAAAAGTGTAAAATTCTAAACCTTTTAGGCTCTAAAACATTCAAAAGTTCCAAATTAGCCAGAACCAAGAATATGATCAGCAGATATGAACTCTTATCTCTATCACTAAAGGGAACTTGTGTACCCTGCTTAGCCTCCTACTTAACCAACCTTGCCATGACCCAGAAGTTCATTAAGATCAATTAACAATACACGAATCAGACAAGAGTCTTCATCTAACATTAACACGTAGTCTAAGAAGATTGGAATTATTTAACTTAACAAATCCCATGATTCCTAAAATCAAGAAACAACAACCTCATGAAAAATTATAATCATAAACCTCCAAGCCTTATCCTTTAAGACTGTTTACAAAATTCTATCATGTCTTGATGTGATACTGTGCCTTAGTGAGTTTTCAAATACTGAGTTTCAGTTAGGAAATTATCAACCACGGAAAATGGCATTGAATGTCGTAAATCCTGAAGTCATAACCTTTCAATTGTTGCAATCAAGTCTTCCTAGCCATAACTCAATTTGAGTTCTCTTGTCTAGCAGTTCTCTTGTCTGGCAGCCTGTCTCAAGCTACCACGTCTGCATTTCAGGAAGAACGTAATTGGAAAATTTTTCAAAATGTCCAAAATTTCATTGCACATATTTACAAGTGCAGAACTTGCTTCATTGTATACTCAAGTTTTACGACTTCTAACACACCTTTCCCTATCAATCAAATAGCATGCAACCTAAGTACAAGGTAGCCCCTAACGTGATCTCCAATAGGTGCATCACCAGTGGTCCCTGCAGAACTTGCTTCATCCCTCTACTTTCTTTCTCCCAATTCATATGCATCCCTTTATCTAAAAAGTTCCACATTACTCCCTCTGTTATGTGTTTTCTCTTGTTTGCATATATAATCGAATTACTAAGTTGGACGTCAAAGCACGCATGCTGTCTTATGATTCACGGAATTTTTTTATGTGGCGCCAAAAAGGAACCGCATCAGACAACATAAATATTGAAAAAAAAAAAAGAGAGAGAGACAGAGGCACGGACTCGTGGCCATGGCCACTTGATCCGGAGCATGCAACCATGGCGCTCGAGCTCGTGGCCTCCATGGCCACTAGATTTGGAGTTCCCCAAACCTTGAGCTCGCGGCCATGGCCACCAGTTCTGGAGCTTGCCTTGGCCGCTTGGGCTGGAGCTTGAGCTCGAGCGTGGGGCTGCTATGGCTACCAGATCTGGAGCTTACCAAAACTTGAGCTCGCAGCCACCATGGCTGTTCGTGCACAAGGTTTATTTTTTCCATATCTGGGATTTGAGGGGGGTAGTAGATGGTGACCACTTAGTAATCGGTGTGTCAGCAGAACATGTCCTTGATTTCCAACTAAATCCGTGTGCTTCCTACAATGAAAGTTTCAACCATATCTTTTCTAAAGAGCCCTCTTCCACAATCTCTCTCTTAATTTACAAAGTTGTTTTTGTCTAAGTCTCCCTTCAACATCCAATTTTTACGAAATTCCTTGCAGATTGTAGATACTGGAGAACTCATCCTTCACTCCCACAAACTCACTACCTTGACCCATTGTCGCAACCTAGCTCAATGACCCTTGGGTCCCAAGACGAGTGGCTGTACCAGAATTTTCCTCATCCAGCCAGAGCCAATCAATAATGTTTGGAGTTCTGCCAGCCATTTCTCTGTTAAGATAAGGTCTTGGCAAGCTATCTATGTTTATGAGACATTTGATCCAGACAGAAATACCATGAAGGTTAAACAGGGACAAAAAAAAGAAAGAAAACAAAACATCTTCTAAATGAGTTACATCAAGTCATCAACTGGGAGCTTGAATAACCCCATTTAGTGAGCTAAAAATCAAATCCCAACACTATGGGGAAGAATGTAGTACGAAGAATTTTAACGTTCATTGGAATTAGAAGATCACACCCAAAATGATGTCCAGTCAAATATAAAAACTAAATATGCATTGTAGGATAAATCACAATATTAGCACAAAATAGTAAATCAGTCTCTTGTAATCTGAATGAAGTCCACTCACCTGAATCACAAGATACATTGTTTTATGGCCTTTTACACGATGTAGCTCGATCTGCCAAATATTTTCATAGGATAACTCGAGCTTATACTCCGTATTGTGATAAGATAAAAGGAAGCAGAATTTTCTCATCCCAAGCCCAAAATTTAGGGAGACATTCACCCCTTTCCACAGAGCAGAGAACCTTTTACTTGATACCTGACAGCCAAAATGCAAAGTGATACCTTCCATTGAATGCGAAAGGGTTCTTGGCCTTTGTACAATATCATGCTCAACCCTGCGAGCAGTTAGATAAGATCGCCCATACCACAAATCTTTTCGACTAGCAAGTAAAATAATCGACTCTGCATGTTCAGCGTTCATAAATTGGACAATCGCATATGATCGAACCCCACGTTTATCTTGTCTAACTTTGATGGCATAAATAGTACCTCTGCCAGTCCTTTGCTCCAGGCATCCCCTGACTGTATCTACAGTCACTAATGAAGGGAACCCGTGTACATTTATAGTCTTACCCATTTAACTGATACAAACTTTATAGCACTCTGTTACACCATATCAAGGGCATCACCAGGAATGACAGAAGAATGCCAGCCTAGGGCCTTTGAAAAGCACATGGACCATTCAACTCCAAGCATGAAGTTTGCCGTACTGAAAGGGGAAAAAATTAGACAGGAAACATGAAAATTTATATAAACTGATTGTTGCCTCAAACTACCACAAATCATCATAGTGATTGATCATCAAATGAACACTTGATTTCTCCATCTCGAGAAAACTATTTACAAGCATAAGGGCTTCAAACAGCTTTGTTCACAGTAAGCACAAGAGTGACCACCATCAGAAAATCATCAAAACGGCCTGCAATTTTAGGCAACCATATCAACATATTACAGTGATGGACTTTATTTCCAATTAACAAAAATGCCTTCCCGAAAAGATCTACATGTTGATAATCATGAATTCTTCAATGAAGCAAAATAAGGAATTCAAAATAAGAATATCATTAGGACATTCACAGCACTTCGAGTCCTTCTTAACCCGCAAGAGAATATTGTGAAACTGCAACCAGCTCACTATTGTGAAATCATGTGCACTTTTATCATTCAGGCGAACCTCATTCGGAGAGAATGAGTATTGGAGGAGAATTATTGTTGAAGGGTACTTAGCACTCTACATCAGCTGCCAGCAACTGTAGCAGAACAACTCACTATTGTGAAATCATGTGCACTTTTATCATTCAGGCGAACCTCATTCGGAGAGAATGAGTATTGGAGGAGAATTATTGTTGAAGGGTACTTAGCACTCTACATCAGCTGCCAGCAACTGTAGCAGAACAACTCACTATTGTGAAATCATGTGCACTTTTATCATTCAGGCGAACCTCATTCGGAGAGAATGAGTATTGGAGAAGAATTGTTGTTGAAGGGTACTTAGCACTCTACATCAGCTGCCAGCAACTGTAGCAGAACAACTCACTATTGTGAAATCATGTGCACTTTTATCATTCAGGCAAACCTCATTCAGAGAGAATGAGTATTGGAGAAGAATTATTGTCGAAGGGTACTTAGCACTCTACATCAGCTGCCAGCAACTGTAGCAGAACAACTCACTATTGTGAAATCATGTGCACTTTTATCATTCAGGCGAACCTCATTCGGAGAGAATGAATATTGGAGGAGAATTATTGTTGAAGGGTAGTTAGCACTTTATGTCAGCTGCCAGCAATTGCAGCAGAACCAAATCTGTATCTTGGCACAAATCAAAATGACAGAAAGAAATCACTTGTTCGCAACTATTGTTTCTTCAATCTCGGATCCATGCTGATAAAAGTATCCACGAAAACCCAAGATGTGTTGATCCCAACTAAACTTAAGTCAAATTTCAAGCAGCAGAAGTTCTCAGGATGCTGTCCAAACACGTTCGTGAATGGAACAACAGGATGTAACTGAGCTTTCCAACAAACAAATTGCTACAGAGGTGAAACAGAAGGAATTCCTAAACCTTTCCCCACGGTATTATGACAGGCATACAAAAGAAATAGATAATTCCGCCAGGAATGTAAAGTACCAAGATGAAAACCTCCCACAAGTCCATAATACTATGTCAAATTGCAATTAGATTCTCCACGATGCTTCTTGAAAAATTCCTCCCAAGTCAATGTTTATATTTTATAGTTGAGAAAAGGTTGCAATTCTAACATTCACACTCTAGAACATAAAACGAACAAGGAAGCAGAAATTGCCCTTTGTAGCCACATCTAAATATCATCGGAGAAAATGTTGTAATTCTTCTCAAATGTCCGGAGCTTTTCTTTTCCAATCACTTGACTTCTCTAATGATATTTAGACGGGGCTACAAAAATTCTTGCGAAGAAGTTGCACACAAAAAACACACATCAATCAGCAAAAAAGGGTGAAAGTCCCATCTTGGCAACGACAGGGTCACAATTCAGCATTTCAGCGCAAGCAGCAAAACAGGACACATGTCGACACAAAGAGCGCGAATGTAGCGCGCCACACGCCACTTGAGCGGCAGAACCAATCAACACAATAGGAAGTAAACCATCAGCAAGCACACGCTTGCATTTTTTCGTCTTTTCTTTTCCCCTATACCCAAGCACCATCTCACTCCTGAAGCAAATTCGCACACAATGTAGCTTCTCCGAACCAAACCCACTCCCCCACCCCCCACCAAAAAAAAAAAACCGTGAGATCCACACGTGATCGCAAACGTTCTTCACAGGCCGGAGTTCCCACTCTTGAATATAATGTCCCAGTACAGCCAAAATAAAAAATAAAAAACACGGCGATCATCAAAAATCCAAACTTTACCGACAAGAAGGAGAAGAAGAAGAAACCCAGTTACCTCTGAGAGCTCGCCGAGCAGGGAAGCAAGAAGGGTCTGTCTCTGCGGCGACACAGAGAGTAGTAGAAAAGGAGAGTGCCCAGGAGAGAAGACGGAGCAGCGTCTCCTCCGCCGACGTCCACCCCGAGTCAACCCCTCAGTCAACAACACCACACTGCACTAAAAAGTCAATCAATCACTCTCTCTCTCACTCACGCTCAGTCGCTCCTGCTCTTCTGCATTTGATATAGGGGTGGGGGAAGAGAGAGAGAGAGAAGGGGGAGGAAGTGGAAAAGGCGACAATTCCGTCCTGGCTGACGAATGAGAACGTGAGGATTCCTCTGCATGAAGCGGAGCGAGTTCCTTGTCAAGGAAGGTGTTTCCTCGGACGGGACCCACGCGCGCACGAAGAGAAGAATACTGCCGTACTGCCACGTTTCGACAGGTGACTGCTTCTCCTCCCTTTTTCAATTTTTCTCTTTCCCTTTTCCACTCTGGAGACTTATTGAAGAAATTCTAGCCCCCCCCCCCCCGGGAATCAATTGGCAAATAAAATAATCCTGATTCCATATCTTTCACAAAAAAAAAAATATATATATATATATATATATATATATATATATATGATTTGAAGAATATTTTATGAAGCTGCCAAAAAAAAAAGAATATTTTATGAAGAAATATTACTTGTATGACTTATAAAAATAAATGGACGAGTCGGTCATATTTTTATTGTGATCACGACGATATTTTCAATAAAAATTATTATTGATAATGAAAAAAATTTCATTAATTAATTTTTCCGATCGAAACAAGCAATTAGTTTTAGAAAGCTATTTTTTCAAATCATGTCATCCACAAAATAAAATGAGGCTAAGCATTATTTTGGTAATCCATAAGATTAATTAGATACTGGAAAATGATATTAAAAGTGTCATGACTTTTGTGCGGCACTCGTTCTAGTGCCAAAACTTTTTGACCGACTACTTAAAGTAATGTCAGGGTAAAATCGTTCACTTCACTATCTATTCTAGCTAATTGTCCCTCGTGACTTCTCAAGTTAATTTTTTGGAACGATCGTGGCTTTTCAAAAGAAAAATCTAAGTCTAAGGTGGACAATCTTCAATCAAAATGACAAAGAATGATTCGTTTCGTTTTGGCCCTTTTGTTACGCAAATTCATTCGAAACCGAAACCCTTAATTCCACAAAAGGATTCCTCTCCCGAGAAGCTTAAGCAATGGAGAGATTCAAGATGAGATGAGCATTGAGCAGTGGAGAGGATCGAGCTTACGAGATGACAAAGTGAGGATCGGTCGAATCAGCTTCGTTGAGGTCGAGATGATGACGAGACAACGTGACACAAGGAATTGCGCTTGATTTGAATGAATCACAAAGAACTTGCTGGTTTTGGGACATGAATCGCGGTGTGCCTTGCTGAATCCTGCAAATCGCAGACAAATCGAAGGTTATGGAGATGGCACGTTGGGTGCATTAGTGGAAAATCGCCTGCCTCTTCCTAAACATTTCTGCATCTAAGTATGGCTTGAACATCTTCTACCAAATTATTTTGCCAAGTTCACACTGTTATCTTGCAAAAAATCCCTCCACCGAATCCGCTCAGTCCTTTTCTTTTCGATTCCAGATTGTAGTGTGTATTTTCTTCGTCAATTGTACACAAACTTTAAATGACTGAGCTCCATTGAAGAGCCATCATCGCTCAACCATTGGAGAGGAAGAGGGACAAACGGAGCAACAAATCTCTTCCCCTTTTTTCTTATTTTTGGTTTTTTTTTTACCGATAAGGCCAAAACCACTTCGTTTATTTCTTCATGATCCTTGCTGATTGGATTTTCTTTGGCAAGGCACGTCAATTGATTTATGGTAAATTAACGTGATGTCGGATTTTCGAATCATACAAATCGCCGATGACAATGAAGTGATTCTTTTTTCCCAAAGTGGCACTCAAGTGATCTCTTCAAAAATTTTGATAGTAAGAGTCATATGAAAATTATGATACTTCTACTTTGAACACTAGTTAATAGAAGTGTATATCGGTCCAATGCAACTCGAGAATTAGATCAAATCAGCAGGTTTCAGGTGGTTTCCACGAGAACTGGTCGAATTCCTAGTTCTAAAAATGTGGAATTGGGAATAACCGATTCGGTTCTATGTGTGAAATTAGATTGAACCAAAATGTCAAAACCAGCTAGAGGTAACCCTAAATTAAAATTAGAGCTCTTTCTCTCTCTTTTAGACCAAAGCTTCTCACCGCTCTGAGCTGCTCACCTCTCTTTCGTGCAACCACCACCATGGTCTCGAGCAACCACCATCACAGCGAAGCTCCTCGTGTGGAAGCCAAGGGTGAAAAAGATGAAACCCTTGGATGCTTGATGCGACGAGAGAGAGTAGAGGGAAAGTATAAAGAGAGGGATGCGGCTGTTTTAATAATAAAAGGAAAAGGGACATCCATAATAGCTTGTCAATTCCCTCTGTGCACACTTTCTTAGGTAAATGTTGCTTTGGTCCCACGAGGACTCAAAAAAAAAGTAGTAAGGTACCTGTCTTTTCAATTTTTTTGGCTAAATTAATGATTTATTTAAAAAGAGTAAAGTAAATATAGTTGCGAACAGCTGTATTTTACTCAATTAATTTCTTGAGTAAAATCAAGAATTAAACCAAATCGAAACCGAAAACCTTTTCTCAATTCCAGAACCACTTGGTCCGGTTCCTAATTCCAACCTTCGGAATTGGTAGGCACAAGATTGATTCTCGGTTCTAGGCCATGGATTGATCAATTGCGAACCAATGACCCATATTGATTAAAAACTCATAATAATAAAATATTTGCACGTTGTGTTTTCATAACGAGTTGGAAGCTACTTATCCTCCGTGGAAAGTGGTCAAAAACTAATGAATTTTGCAATTCAAATGTCATGTGAGAATAAGAAATTTTAAGAGAAATTAACATTGAATGATACCTAATTTGCTTCGGGCTTCAAAACCTAAGCCAGCCACTAGGAGATTTACTATGAATCCACATGGTACAGATTTATCAATCTTTCGATTGGTCAAGTGTTTCCCAAGCACTAACCTCTTACAAAGAATTCACTTAAAAAAACTCTTAAAACTTTTTTCGTTTGCTCTAGAGTGTTGACCAATTTGAATTCCATCTACTGTATATACATGATGCTTGTATCCAAAATTAAAAAAAAAAAAAAAAAAAAAAACCTTTAGGAAACTTGTTGAAACTACTCAAATTAGGAAACCTACATAAACTAAGAAACCTATTTAGATTGGGCTCAAATTTAAGTCATATTCTTAACATAAGCTTACTAATCACGTGACAAGTTAATCAGCAACATATTGATATTTGACGAGGACATGGCGCTACTCACAAGGAAATTCAAGAGCATCATGAGAAAAAGGGAAAGAGCTTCAAAGGCGAGAGACTAATGGGATCCTCTGAAGATAATGAAGTTCTCCAAATATAAAATGAGAATAAATGTCAGGATGCAGTTGGCTATGAATGCAGGAAACCTGATCATGTCAAACCAGAAGTTCACTAGACCAAAAGGAAGAATAGCAAGTTTGAAAAGAAGAAAAGAGTGCTGAAAGCAAAAGCGTGGAGATAAGGTCGAGAATCGTATAGCTCATCCCATAAGGAAGAGAGTTTTCAATTTTGAGGAACATCTAGGCCTTTGCGTTAAAAATTTAGAGGCCCAAGTAGGAAATATTACCATGACCCTCCGACGGGATTGCATCAAACGAGCATATCTCGACTCTTGAGACGTCTTTTCACTTTTGCTATTGTGTTTTTTTTTTTTTTCAGTCCATTAGTATAAGTTACTTGTGCAATAAATACGTTGTAGTCACTTATGGAATATTATTGGATATCAATCACATGTGTAGTGATGGTGAAAGCGTTGCTAATTAAAGGTAAATATACTTTTGGTATCTCTTAAAACTTAGTTGGATATATCATCCATGCCAATGCTGCCATGTTGCTTAGGATAACTAGTGTTGACTATCACATTAGCAATCTCTAACTAAAGTTAGCTTATATGACTAAATTAATAAATCGTCAAAATATTTATGATTAATTTGGCAAATGACAGAAATGTTTATGACTAAATTGGTGCAACTGTAATGGAATTCGGACTAAATTGATCAAATTGAAATGTTTAAAACTGAATTGGCATGGGTATAATAAGTTTAGGACTTAATTTCCCCTAGGAATTGGTGACTTTATGTACTTGAAGAGTTAATATACATAAGTTCCCAGTAATTTTTCGTAGTTGTTAAGTACCTTTAACACTGCTTTTCATTTGAGGTTCCTTCAAATGTAATTAGGAGTTGATCTTAGATTTCTTTTGTTGTAGTACAAGAAGAAATTCTATTAAATATAGATGGAGACAATACATAATATAAGAGATGAATAGTTTTAGCATTTAGTGCAAGTTTAATTTCGTCACGATTAGCAGCAAGTGGAGCTAGTGGATGTTCTTCTCTAGCTGGTGGAATAGGAGGTCCTGCTGGTGGAGGAATTACCAATCCATTCTCAATTACGTCCCACACAGGAATCTCTGTAGCTTGAAGAAACACTTTCATCTTTTGTTTCCAGTAGTTGTCGTCGGTATCATCAAAGTAAGCTAGCTTACTAGGAGCTTGTCCATGAGGAGCACCAAAACCAATAATGTTAAACATAGATAAGATTTTACTTCAAATAACAAACAAAAAAGATCTGATACCGATTGTTGAGGTTAACAATACAACTTAAAGGGAGTGAATAGGTCTATTAAAAACTTAAACAATTTTTCTCGTGGAAGATAACATGATGTACTTTGACAGTAGCAAGAATATATTAACAACAATAAGTAAGCTGATACTTCTATCAGGCGGTTATAAGCAATAATGAATAGATAGAAAGTAGCACACAACGATATATAGTGTTTCGGCTTATCCTCAAGTCTACGTTCAAGGAAGCCAATTAGTAATGATACTAAAGTGTAAATAATGCGCCCCTGAGAGTGAGCTCCACATTTTTTCCCCTAATTTAATTCATATGTCACGTAAAATGTACTCAAAATTTGAATACAATGAGGAGATCAGCACTTTCCTGGTCTGATCTTTACAGTACTCGTATTGCTTTTGTTCATGAAGTTTAAACGTATTGACCTTTCGGTACTCTTGGGGCTTCGATAAGCAAGAAGTCATCACCTTCACAATGACCAGTAGCAATATGGTGCTTCTTCAAGAAATTAAAGTCAAAAAGCATTAAGTTGCTCGTCCTCATGCAGGGAGTAGCTTCGGTACATGATCCCAGCTCTTTAAGTAGATATTAAGGCCCGACTGTGTATCTTCCTTCGATTTGTGAAACTAGGTACATTGTATTGTGAAACCGACACTTGCATGCCTAAATGATTGTAGTATTTGGCTGGCGGCCCAAAAGAAGAAAACAAAAGAAGGGTTGAAATGTCAAAAAGAAAGAAAAGAGAGAGAGAGAGAGAGAGAAAGGGGTGGGCAGCGGTCGCTCACTTTACAGAGCTGACCCACTTCGAGAGAAAGAGAAAAGAAAGGAAAAAAAGACAAATGGAAATAAAGGGAAAGAAAGGAAAGAGATTTTGACACGTGCCACAGATGCTTCACCAAGCCGACTTGACTCCATAATGCAGTGCCCAGTAAGAGATTAGGCCCATTGTTCGTCCAATCGAAGTAATTTACGGGTTTAGGGATCAAATTTGGAATTTTTGGAAAATCGAGCGGCGAAGTCCGATTTTAGAGTCGTTGAGCCACGTATTTTTATAGAAATCATAGTTTAGGATGTTGTGGAGCCATAGGCGGATCGTGATTTGAGGTTATGGTTTATTCAAAACAAAATTTCGAAGTTTCCCGCACACAGTGAACAGTACACATTGAACAGCTTTGGGCCTGTATTTTGTCATATTTCGGCTTGATTTTGGGACAATCAAGTTGGGATTCCTATAGTATGTTTGAAGGGCTTTCTTTTGACTATAAATATGTTCGGAACGGGATTCGAATGAGGAAATTATAGTGTAACTAAGTTTTGTGCTTAAACTCCGCGTTGTGAATGACTTGAACAATCACTTTCATTATGCGATTTGTTAACGCGTATGAATCCTTTTGTTAGAGTTAAGGCGTAATTTAGTTGTTTCGTAATTGAGATAGAGTTTTATTTGATTTTAACATTATTCCTCAGTTATTTGATAGAGCCGTGAGTTTGACAATACAAGTATCGTTTGTCGTTTGATTGTAGACGATGAGTTGAGTGGTACTATAGCTTCTTTGGTTTTGTAAAACCATATCTTGAAGTATATATATTGAATTGAAGAGCATTTTTATTGCATAAAAGTCGAATCGAGCATTTGCTACTCTTTAGTTGATTATGAATGTTTGAAAAGCATGTTATACAAAGTTTTTTTTTGGTAGAAAGGGTAATTAATATAAAGAGGATAGTCAAATGTACCGAAGATTCAAGCACCAAAAAACTAAAGAGAAATCAACCTGAGTGGAAGAGTGCCTGAATGTAAAAGACGCAGACTAAACCAGAGTTGTCCTAAACAAAAGGAGGCACGGCACCAAAACAACCGGCAAGACAACAACAAAGGCAGAAAGCACGCCAAAAGCAACCAAAACAACCTAGCAATGCAAGAAAGCAAAGGGACCCAGCATCCATCCTGGGACAAGGCAAAGACCCGCAAAGATCGCACCCGAGAATCAACCAGCCAAATTGGGGTCCCCCGAAGAGAAGATAATGGGATCAAGATCCCAAGAGCGTTGTAGCCTCCTATTTCTAAGTGAATCCTCCACACTCCTGAAGGACAAGGCCTTATCTTTCACAACTTTAAGAAGATGCTTCTTCATGGCCAAAACAGAAATCGGCTCTCCCCTAAAGAGTATGTTGTTCCTTTTCTTCCAGATGATGTGGCAGATTGCACTAAAGGAAAACCGGGCCATACACTTGTAAAACTCCTTCCCCAAGAGTAAAGAAATGGCCCAACTCAAGTTGTCCTCCCAAGGTCCGTTGTGCCAAGGCAATTTACATCTAGTCGCCCAAAAGAAGGCAAGAGTAGATGTAATACGACAACCGAAAGAGAGATGGTCAATGAAGTCTAGCATATCATTACAAAAAAGGACAAGAAGCAGCCTCAATTCTTCCATAAGATAGAATGAGAGATTGGGTTGGAAGCCTACGCCTGGTTATGAGCCAAAGAATAAATTGATACCGAGGCAAAATGGCCGTGTTCCAAACGAAGGAATGCCACCTGACATGACCTTTCTTCCTACAGATAGCCTCCCACACTAAGGCAACCGAGAAAAGGCCCGACAACTCCCCTCTCCACCAAAAACGGTCTTGGCACCAGGACAGGGAGGGAAGAGGCGACCCCCAAGCTTCAATCTCCTCCTTGAGTGTTTGGCCATCGTTAGAAAAAAGGTCAACCACTGTAGCCTGCCTGGATAGCCCAGAACTGTAGATGAGCACATCCGAGAAAAACAAGTGTAAAGGCCCCCATGGGTGCCAATTGTCAAACCATAGTGACACAGATGAACCATCTCCTATCTTTCAGGAAAAGCTCAGTCTAACTTCCACACTGAATTGTAAAATCTTTTTCCAAGCCCAAGAGCAGTAGGTCGGTTGCTTTACAACCCAAAAGTTTCTGTTCTTCAAGAACGTCGAATGGATCCACTTACACCAAAGTGACTCCTTGTCTAAGAACAAAATCTAGATGTGTTTAAGTATAGCCGCCTTATTGTATTTGCGGAGTCTACGTATACCAAGGCCTCCCTCAGATTTTGGAAGGCATACATCCTCCCAGGAGACCTTGGCTCCTCCTCTTCCCAATTCAGGGTCTCTCCAAAGAAATTGTCTCAGAATACATTCAATTTGATCAAATACCGAGACAGGCAATATAAAAACACTGGCCTAATAGGCCTGAATGACATGAAGAACTGACCTGATTAATTGAAGGCGCCCAGCAAAGGAGAGAAACCGGTGAGCCCAGGATTACACCCTCGATGTAATGCGTCTAACTAGGTCAGCACAATCGGCTTTTCCCAGCCTGCTCATGATAATCGAGACACCGAGGTAACGGACTGGCAAAGACCCTTCTTGAAAGCCAAGCTCCAAGAGGATTTGGTTTTTAAGGGAAGGCGAGCCTCCCGAGAAGAAAACCTCGCTTTTCCTAGAATTCAGCTGCAAGCCACTCTAGGAGGAAAAAGTTTGAAGGCCTTCCTTAAGAAGCAAAGCAGAATGCATATGATCTTCACAAAAGAGGAAGACATCATCTGCAAAAAAGAGGTGTGACAAAGAGATAGGTTTGCACCTCCAAAAGAACCTGAACCCCAGTTGTTGTGAGCTTCTATCAAGAATACCAGAAAGCACCTCTATAACCAAGATGAATAAATAAGGAGACATGGGATCACCCTGCCATAGGCCATGGCCACTAGGAAAAAACCCATGAAGCTCCCCATTCAAAGCAATCGAGAATCGAGGCGTGCGAACACACTCATGATGAGCTGCACCAATCGGTCAAGGAAGCGAAACGCGAGAAGAACAAGCTCAAGGAACCGCCAATCAATTGTATCATAAGCCTTCCTAAAGTCCACTTTAATAGCACACTTAGGAGTATACGGCTGAAGATGGAAGCTGGAAAAGAGCTCTTAGGTCAAAAGGATATTATCCCTAATACGACGTCATTTAACAAACGCACTTTGAGACGGGCTTATAAGATCCTTCAACACTGCAATCCTATTCGCCATCACCTTAGTAATAAGCTTGTAAATAGTATTGCAACAAGCAATAGGCCTGTAATCATCAACGGAAGATGCATTTGGAACCTTGGGCACCAAAACCAAAATGGTATTGTTGACCTCCTTCAAGAGTCTCCTAGAGGCAAAGAAGTCCCCTACGGTTGTTGTAACTAGATGCCCTACCAAATCCCAGTTCTCCTTGAAGAATTCTGCCGTGAACCCATCCGAGCTTGAGGCTTTACCCCAAGCTAGAGAGAAGAGGGTATTTCGAATCTCACAAAGTTCGTGAAGTAATATATATGAAATTGCTTTACAACTGATTTATGGAAATGTTTATGATGATTTGAGAAATGGATAGGAAATGGATGATGGGCTATATTGCAAAATGTTATTTGCTTGGTTTAAGATATTGATTTCTAGATTGGATTTCTGATATTGGAGGATAGTTGTTTATGCTCAATATAACTATGAACCCAGTAGGGGGTTTTTGGAACCTTGGGCACCAAAACCAAAATGGTATTGTTGACCTCCTTCAAGAGTCTCCTAGAGGCAAAGAAGTCCCCTACGGTTGTTGTAACTAGATGCCCTACCAAATCCCAGTTCTCCTTGAAGAATTCTGCCGTGAACCCATCCGAGCTTGAGGCTTTACCCCAAGCTAAAGAGAAGAGGGTATTTCGAATCTCACAAAGTTCGTGAAGTAATATATATGAAATTGCTTTACAACTGATTTATGGAAATGTTTATGATGATTTGAGAAATGGATAGGAAATGGATGATGGGCTATGTTGCAAAATGTTATTTGCTTGATTTAAGATATTGATTTCTAGATTGGATTTCTGATATTGGAGGATAGTTGTTTATGCTCAATATAACTATGAACCCAGTAGGGGGTTTTTGGGGTATGCATACCAAGTTGATGATATCTTTCTAGGCTAAGCCACCGGCTTTGTAGGTAGAGACCTTGCCAAGGGGGGAATCTCGGTCGCCTTATCACCACCATAGTAAAGTATTGAGCAATAGATTAGTTAATATGTGATATTTGACGAAGATTATTCAATAGACTTGATCATTGATACTTGAATTGTGATGGTGATTTAAATGAGTTTTTCATATTAATATAAAGTTTTGATGATAAGAAATAACTCTTATATGATTCGATATGTATTTTATATATTGGGTTCGAGTTATGAAGTTTGGCATTACTTTGTATACATGCATAGTGGTTGCTCGATCTACTTAGAAGATATGTACTACTCACTAAGCTATTGTTGCTCATTCCACTCGTCCTTTAATTTTTTCAAGTTCCTCGGTTAGCGGTGAGTAGAGCAAGAGCACCGACGATATTGAGGATAGTGACAATATTGATCGTGACCTTAATACGGGAAAACTTTTGGGAGTTCTATTTTGGGTATGGTTTAAAGAAGTGGTGCATATAGTTGTTGCTAGTTGTTGAGTTGACTGAGTTTTAGTCGTAAATGTTCTTTTTAGGTGGATTTATAGAAATTCTAACGTTGTGACTAGCCTGATGATTTGTATATATATATATATTGATATCAGGTTGTTGGTTATATTTGAGGCTGCGTTCTTCATGTGGAAGGGCAGCCGTGTTATCCCCATTATTTTTGTGGTTTTGGGGTGCGGCAATGATTACTTGACCAGAAGCTATTTTTCAAACTACAGATTTCAATGTAGTGCTAATCTCCTATGTGTGTTTCGACTAAAAAAATCTCCTATGTGCTACTACAGAGTGTACCGTTCCCATGATCACAAACCGCTGCAAAATTTTCCAACATCACATTGCAAGAGCATAATATTATTCTCAAATTCCACGACAAACTAAATATGATGCAAAGATCATCCTGGACTAGGGCTGTCATCCGAAATTACGTAAATGTTATAACGTTCAAATCCCCCCGCATTAGGAATCGGGGGAACCTATGTCATGGAAGAATAACCGTCATTCACGGAAATTTACGGGTACGCAACGTTTATTGTGAGACCATGGAAAGTCCCGTTCGAGAGATCAGAACCGTGAATACTGCCGTCGGGCATTACCATCATGTAGTAAAAGATGTAATGCGCACACAAATAGCAGCCAAAATGTTATTCAAGCTTTGCTAAATAAAAGCAGGAGTCTAGGAGTAACGTTGCCAAAACATTGCAGAAGGCACAAAAACACAATAACTCCGCTCCCTCCAACTAAGAAAATATCTGAGTGGAATTTGTCAGGTACAATCCACGGGTTAAGTGGTCTTCAAGAGTGGACATATTATCAGTTATCCTACCTCGTTCTTTCTTCTTAATTTGGATCAGTTTATCATATACTGTTGACACCTAAATTTTTGCATAATTTTTAGGGTTAATTTTTACTAAAAAAAAAAAAAAAAAAACACACACATGGCATGTAGTTTAGAAACATTTTATTTTTATTTTGTTTTATATTAGGCCGCCGGTGAAACGATGATTTTTCACATATTCCGTTCAGATTTTTCACATTTTCAAGTAATATACACTAGGGGGTGTATTTTGCCTGAAAATAGAATTATTTTTGGATGAAATATGCGGAAAAAGCAAAAGAGAATATTGCATGAGCAAAATTGGAAACGAAATATGCAATAAAGATTCAATTTTTTACCCTATAAAAGGTGTGATGGGGTACAAAAAAAGGAGGCCGCACATCGAATACACGGCCGCACAAGAGGGGGTTTTACTTTTGTTTTTTTGGGTTTTCTTTTGGTCAAAGAAAACACAAAAGTTTTGCTTCTGCAGAGAGTACAGAGCAGCAGAGAGGAAGAGACAGGAGAGAGGGAGATGTGAGGGAGACGTGCGGCCAGCAGAGGAGAGAAGAAAGGAAAAAACAGAAGGAAGAAAACACTGTTCTTCTTCCTCGCTGGTCCCTCCGCCGGTGCAGGTCCTCGCGCTCGCACCACGACGCCAGAAGCCGCCGCTCCCGCGCCTACTCCTCCGCACCGCCACCGCGTTGCTCCGACGCCCCCCGAAGCTCGCGCCGCCTCTACCTCCTCATTCGCCGCTCACAACCCCCGACGGTAGCCGATCCCGATCCGATTCCCTCGCCGTGTCGTCCCGGCGCCGTTGCTCCAGATTTACCCACCTCTGCCCAGATCTGCCACGCCGGAACGTGACGAAGCCTCCGCAGCCGCCCGAGTCCTCTGCCTGTGACCTGCAGTGCCCGACGGCCCCTCCGTCTCTGCCGTTGCCGACGACCCACCGTCTCCGCCCGTTGTCCGAGCACCGGCCCCCCTGCGAGTGACCGCACCACAGCAACCCTAGCTGCCCCTACGACGCCTGACCCGCGACGGACGACCTACCTGCTCCCACAGTTCCGCCAGCCACCGCCGCGTCCGCATCTAGCCGCCGCTGTACCCCCCGCTCACCGCTCGCTTGTTCGCCGCCAGTGCCTGCTATACTCTCGCCGGAGATCCTCGTCGACGATCCCCCTCACCAGACCCCTGAACCAGCGGCCCAGATTTCATTTTTCTTTCTTTTTTAATAAAAAAGGAAAAAAAGAGTTAAATTAGGTATTTTTGCTTTACTTTATTAGGCAAGCTTAGGTTTTTCTTTATTTTTTTTATTATTATTATCTCTTTATATGGTGTTTTTTGGTTGAAATACCTATCTATTCATAATCGAAATCTCAATATATCACCCGATTCGCAACACAGCGTCGGGGTTTTTTATTTCATCTATAGGTTTTAGATGAAATAATTAATCAAACGGAGTAAAATTGATAATTTGATCTTTGGGCGCTAAGATCAATTTATCGATTTTAATAAATAAATATTATCTCGATCCGAATGATGTGCGATTTTGATGAAATATTATCTCGATCCGAATGATGTGCGATTTTTGATGATTTTGAATGAATTGTCTCTTTTTAATCGCCTTGTTTATCTCGGAGATATATTTGAGTTAGAATATCGTACGCCTTAGGGTTTGTTTAGAATAGGAATTTTATTTCAAATTTAAGAAAAAAATAAAAAAATCCAAATTCAAATAAATCAATTTAGGTTGCTAGATTTTAATTGCATGTTTAATTATTTGGTAATTATTAATTTAAAAAAAAGGAAAAACACAAAAAAAAGTCATTATGCATATATCATGTAGAATTAGGGCATTCTTTGCACGTCATTGCATGTTAAGATTGCATATTATAGGTTTAGATAATTTCTCCTAAATAGATTGCATGCTTATTAGGAAAATAAAAATCATGTGCACGTCATATAGAATTAGTTTCATACAATGCACGTCATTTAGTGATTTTTGTTAGATGCATTTAATTAGAAATTGCCCGTCATTAGAATTAGGTCATTAGATTAATTTAGATTGCATATTTAAGTGTTGCATTTCTTTAATTTCGAATCTCATGGAAAATACAAAAATTATTTTTTAGAATAAATCCATCTCATGCTTCAGGATAGACTACATGCTTATTTATGTCATATCGCTTAGGTCATATAGCTAAGTCATGTTGCCATGTCATATCATTTCATGTTAAATTAGTGACATGCATTGCATAAAGCATGATTCTCATTAATTAAGTGAAAATAAAAAAACAAAAAAAAAAGAAATTGCATGTTAATTAGAAATCATATCTAGGGTTGTTGATGTGAATTCTGATCTAACAACGCAGATGCTTTCGTTGCTTTGAGGTAAGTTTTTGCAATTTATTTATTGCTTTATCTGGGTGTTAAATTGATGGTTTGCGCACCCGTATGATAACCTCACATGTTAGTGAAATAGTTTAAAATCAATTCAATTCGCCCGCAAAACCTTTTTGTCAAAATAAAAAGAAATGGATCGAAAGGCGCTAGAGAAATCTACAGAACCAAGTCCCCGTACCCAAATCTCTGGTTCGTAGGAGTAAAATAATTCTCCCGTTATTTTACTTGGGTTTCTAATCGACCCACCAAAAATAGATTAGTGGCGACTCCTAATTAAATCAATTGCATGTTAAGAACTTGAACCGAAAGTCGCGAATTAGTGTGGGCTTGGGAGAGCCCGATTTAAGTTTAGGCTTAACAATCCATTAGCCAAACCCTAGGTGGTTCACCGAAAAATTGGTTGCGACATATACACACCAAGGAAAGCTAAGATAATGATCTTGATTCAGACCCTCGTTATAGCAACCCCAATAACTCGGGTGATATGTGACATGATACCAAGCAGATGCTTTTGCATATTCATCGACAGCCTCAGAATCTGAACCACTTCCCTTATCATTAAACCAGTTCGGAGCTTCCTTTCTCAGGGACTTTACAGCCCTAGTAATGCTGTCTGCGTCCCTCCTCTTGGTGAAAGATTTGGACATTTTCATTATGCAGCCACTAAGTATTTCGGCCTCTGTGTTAATCCCATAGTACTCCATCATATTACCCAGCTTGTAATCATAATTACCCTTGTGATAGAAAGCGTCATCGACATATTCCTCAAATCCATCCACTTCCATCTCTGGGTCATAAGATTGCCTCGCCATTTCCAGCGTGAACTTCCGAATAGAGCTTGATGCATATGCTAACTCTTTGACTTCCCGGAAAAGCTTTCCGATCACGTTATTGGATGGGTAGCTGGACTTGTCAGGCTTCTCCATGAAGTCTGGGCATTCTTTGGCATACAGATTAGGAGGTATCACAGCAGGCACACCAGTTTTTGGAAAGTCGACAGCAATAGAGAAAAGTCTGGCAAGCTCTAAACATTCAGGGCTCATGGCCTTTCCAGGCTTACTATCTGCAAACGCGGTGTGGGAGTCGGCAATAATTCCAAGGCTGTCATTAAGCATGAATTTTACAAAATACTCTTCCACTTCCTGTTTAAGCAACAACACCACCACAAAAAGAGTTGAATTAACCCCTACATCCACGAAGCATTACTAGAGAAATCAAGGAGTGAATTTCAAACTGGATGCAACTCATTCATCTCCCGCATAATCGATTATCGGTTACCTTACAAAATAAAGGTAGACAGGCAAACTTATCGATCTCCCACATATTTGATCATCGACTACCTTATGAAAACAAAGGTACGCTGGGATATACTCTTCTCGTAAGTAATTCAAGGTACATGTTGACCATTTCCTGTTCCAGCATTCCCAATGTTTCCCAATAATCCGTTCATTTCATCATCATGAAAAGGAAATGTTCCGCATAGCAAAAGAACAATGTATACACCCATCTTAGTAAAAGCGAATATGCATGGGAGAGTATAGCCTAATAATGACTACATTTAAACAAAAAAAGAAAAAAGAAAAAAAAAAGGAAATTCTCACAGCAGTGAAGAGCAGGTCCCAAATCCAACGTCAAGAAGGTACAATCAAGTATCGAGGCCAAGTTCTAGGAATAATTACCAATTAAATCCTAAACCTAATGTATGGATTTCGATTCAATTTTAAATTTTCCAACTTTGTCGATGTAATTCTAAACATTCGTGCAAAATCACACTTTTATTCCTTATGGCCAATTGCCGCCCGAAATAGCTGATGTCGCAATTCACAGATTGTCCACATTAGAATGTTATGTAGGAAAACCAGTGATGATTGGACTCCACCTTAGCAATTTCCAGCGGCAATTGGCCGGAGTAACTATATTGAAATTTTGCGCAAAGGTTTGGGACTACATTGGCAAAATATAATAGATTTAGAACTAATGGGTAATTATCCTGAAATTTTACTTGTACATTTGCGTTGGAACAAAATCTTATTATAAAGATCTAAAGATTCTTTTCCATACAAACCCATACATCACCATCGTAAATGATAACCTCCATACAAACCCAAATTTACAAACCCAAATTAAGTGAAGCCACAGTTAAAACAAGCAAATAGCCAACACCAAAGTATGAGCCCCGGCCCTTTTCCCCCAAAAGCAAGGATGAGTTATCATGATGAATCTCTGTTCTCTGGAAGAGTTTCTTCGCAATAAGGAAATTGAATGGACCGATGTACGGTACCTCCAATTTTAGATGATCGATATTTCCGTTGTTGCCTAGCCATCTAGATAACACCACAGCATCTAAAGCTTCATTATTTACCATAATCGCTTTTTGTTTCCCTACAAATGTTGATCACTTTGTTTAAAGTGGCGTCTGAAGTTGTGACAGAAAATTTGGCGTTTAGCTTTTAGGACAGAAGATGTATGGTTTGGCTTTGTGAATCCTATCAACGTAATGGTTGAATCAATGAGCCCAGTTATACTCAACTGTATGATTAGTAAGTAATCTTTTAAGCTATCATCTGCTTGCCAAAGGTGCAAACTTAGGGGTTCTTCCAACCCAGGGTAGGAACAAAGAGAAGCACACAAATTTAGAAGCAGAAGGAACCAGCGAGAAAACAAAAGAACATAGCAGGGTTGACATGACATGATGATCACACGCCTAATTCCTCCGCGAGGATGAAATGCAATCCAAGCATCATGTTGGACAAGCCAAGTCGAATGAAAAGAAAGACAATGTGAAGATAATGGATGCTAGATGTATTTCCTACTATAACTGTAATCTGTTATATAAGTTTCATGGTACCAGAAAAAAGTTATTACAGGGTATAGAATTCCCTGAAAATGCTCAGGAAAAGCATTACCTCAATAGTGACATCGTGATCCAACTGTTCAATCGGGGCAGGTGTGTAATCCATAGGTTCGCTCTGGAGAGGTGGAATTCTGAGTCCCAGGAGACGAAGTAACCATCTCCATCCAAATCACCCCCTGAACACTCACTGGGATGCGGCCTATTTTTTGCAAAAAGTGTGAGATGCATTAACAGAGTATGCATTAAGAAAGAGAAATTGTCTGAGATGAGAATCAAAATAAGTGCAGATCAATATCATGTTTTGCTTTCTACTTTTATCAACTAACAGTGTGTTAGGGAGGGTTAAAAGTAGAAAAGTTAACCCAAATTATGGGGAAGGAATTTCTTGCCTCTACTTTTATAGCTAGTAGAATTAAGGGGAAAAACTAACGGGATTTATCCAGAACCAGAACTATCAGAAGCATAGACAACATAGAGGATGCTTCTTAGCAAGGTTGGACACAAAATTTACTCATCAGCCTCAGATCAGTGAACTCAAACCACATTCAAGAAAGAGACACCAGGAGAAAGATTAACAAGAGTTCAAATCTAGCCATCAAGTCCCACTGGATAAACATTTGAGTATTTATTCTCAAAACTCAGAGGTGATAGAAAAGAAGGCCCAAAACTATGTCTAAAGAACTGTCAAAATCATCCTTGGCTATGGAAAATGAGGAAAAGATTAAATTGGGTTACACATCCGACCATTTATTTCAGACCTAATACAAACATAATATCAGAAATTTTAGACCTTATTACTATGATCGAACCCAAATCAAAACAATAGTCAAAGATCCACAACCAAAAGCAAAAACAAGCCCAGGATAGATCCTTGACAAGTGCCAGTGCAACTACGTCATTGTATCATTGTAAGCCAATAACAAGGCACGTTCGAGTCATACCTTTTTCCTTTTTGTGGAAAAACAACACAATCCACCATATGACGTAAAGCTGGCACATCTACGGCAGTTAGAACTCGAAAATCACCGGGATGTAAGCAAGGATTCCTCGCAACAACTACATTTCCCTGTACAACAGTTTGATCTGAGTCAGAACTTCTGAACATGATTGACTCATCCCACATCTGTTTTTTCCTTCTACCAGAATACTGCACAAACACTTGACCATATTGTAAAGTTCGGGTCTCATCAAGGCATCCCATCATGTATCTTCCTTCAGGAAGAAATATCTTTGTTTTTGTCCGTAAAAGAAACAATTTTGCAGCTCTGAATGTTCGCAGCATCATCGATAGAAATGGCTCAGCATCAGGCTCATAACCACACTTTAGCATTTCTTTGAGAATGTTACCATTCTCGCCAGGGGACATTAAATCTAGAGCCTCTTGTGCTCGTAAGGGATCAACTAAAATAGCATTTAGCTGATCTACAGCATTTCTTTGTTTTTTCTCAAACACGTGATCTGGAACGCCAAGCGTTGAGAGAAGAGTGATTAACTGGCGATTCAGAAAGAGAGGCTGATATTTGCTCCACGCCAAGACATTTAGATTTGTCTCATTCGATTCATACTTGGACATGCTCTCTCTGAGTGACAGTTTAACAGAGGATGTCGGATCAACAGCTACAACACCTTTGTATCCGCCATAGCGAATTTGAAATGCCGAAGGACTATAGCCGTTGAAGCCACATTTTCTTGCAACTTTCCGAGCGAACTTTTCAGATATTTTCCTGATTCCGTCAGAGAAGTTATAATATTTATCCTCAACATGTGATTTGACTTTAACATCCGGAATGACTTCAACTTCATGTCTACCTACATTGAGAGTTTCAGTAGATGAACTAAAGGATTGGCCGAGTCTTGCGGCATATCTTGCGACATTTCTTATTTGACTGAATTTACCCATCTTTGCCCTAATAGTTGCAGCAGTTGTACCATTCGTTGGAGCAAACATCCAAGCAGAATTTTCGCGTAACTGACTGGATGAGAAGGCAAGAAATTCAAACTCCTTATCACCTATTCTTATGCCATTCTTGAGTGTAGAAAGGATCCCTTCATATATATCCGTCCTTCCATGTCTCGAATCAGTGCGAGGAGATAAATCAGTTGAATGCATTTTTTCCAAGTCCTCATCCACAAAAGAAATGCGGATAAAATTGTCAATGTACTCAGAATTTCTCCGCAATACATGATTTGAGACATTAATTTCTGGACCAAAAAAATACACCCTGCATGGTGTTATTTGCACCCTATGTACATAAACCAAGCCAGCATCTAACGTTATTGAAGACAGTTTCGTAGAATGCCGGGAGGTGAGATATTTCTTGTACTGCTTAATTAGCCACTCTGAGGGTTCATAACAACATTCTTTCCTATGGAACAGTTTGTCTAAGGCATCTAGGATCATGTCCATGTCTATCCTCCGTGTATCAACCATTCGATAAAATAAAGAATCAAGACAAGGTCCTGCTAGACAGCCATTCTGAACTAACAAATTGATCTTAAAGACAATCTCATACGGCAAGTCAAGTCCCCTGGGAGGGCCTACGATTGGAACCAGATCCGCACTGGAGGAGAAAGGAGAACCAACTTCCATATACAATGTTCCATCGGTTTCCTTATAATTGACAAAGTTTTCATGAAAATCTGGAACCGTGCATTCCCGAGGAATCTCTAAACAGACAGCACATGACTGTCCAATGCAAGCCAATGAAGTAAAATCAGTCGCTCTAACCCACTGGTCATCAGAACCATCTTTGAAAAAGTTGTAGAGAGGACTGCCCCAGATATTCTCCGATTCCGAATGCTGAACAACTTTTTTATGAATACAAGGAGCCCCATACAGCTAACATCCACGAGAACAAAAGTTACAGAAATTTATCAGGTCCTCCTCTATCATAAGAAGCATACCATGTAGAAAAGCATGCATGGTTGTGCAAGCATAAGAAAAAAGATGAGGACCGGGCCTCTTTATCTCAGTGAAAGTGAAAGTTTTCTTATAGAGAATCTGTTGTTACTGATCAAAACAGTAAACAAGAAAATAGAAAACCAGAAGCTATATTTTTCAGATGAGGAAGAGAAGCACAGAGAAACAGAACACAAACTTGCATACGTCTGTTCTAAAGGAAACTGTCAAGTACAGGACAACTTAAACAAAGCAAAAAACTGCTCACGTACGTGCAACACATAACTGCACAGAAACGTGCTATTAACTTCCTAGAAAATAGCAAAAACACTAAATAAATAACTAAATTGAACTTGGCTGTTTTTTAATAAAAAAAAACAGAGTAAAACAGAGCATAAAACAGAGCAGAAAACAGAATAAAAAAAAAAAAAACAGAAAACAGCAACTTGAGACATTATAATCCAACAAACTCCTCCTTGGATCAGTTGCTGCTGCATACTCCAATTTTCTTTCTTAATACTTCAAATCTTCCAGCTTGAAGTGGTTTTGTGAACATGTCTGCAAGTTGATCTTCAGATCTGCAATAGACCAACTTAACTTCGCCACTTTGTTGCACTTCACGCAGAAAGAAAAATTTGACTTTGAAATGCTTGGTTTTGCCATGGAAAACTGGATTTTGAGATATTGCTAAAGCAGCCTGATTATCCACATTAACTTCAATGCAATTACTAGAATTCAACCACAGATCCTTCATTATCTTCTTCAGCCATAAAGCTTGCAGCTGCAGTAGCTGCTATAAACTCAGCCTCTGCTGTGGACTGAGCTACAATCTCTTGCTTTTTGGAACACCGGGAGAAACAAGCGTAACCAAGATGAAACAATACCCACGTACTTTTCATGTCATCCACCGAACCAGCCCACTCACTATCGAAAATCCTTGCAAATTAAACTTCGACCTTTTTCAAACTTCACACCAAATAACAATGTTCCTTTGAGATATCTCAAGACCCTTTTTGCTGCAATCAAATGTAACCGACTAGGACTACTCATAAACCCGGATAAAACACTCACAAAGAAATAGAATATCTCGGTCCGGTTGCCGTAAGATACATGAGACACCCAATCGACTTCTATACATAGAAGCATCTACCGCATCTGTTCCATCATTCTTCGCAGCTTCTCTTTAGCAGCCATAGGAGTGCTTACACTTCGACAATCTTCCATCCGAAACTTCTTTAGAATTTCCTTCATGTATTTTTTCCGATGATGAAGATCTCATATGAAGCCCGTTTGACTTCCAAACCCAAAAAATAAGCCATCTTTCCCAAGTCGACATCTCAAAAACCGCAAATAGATCTTGCTTCACCTTCTCTATCAATTCCATATCATTCCCGTCACTAATAGATTATCTACATAAAGTGACAGAATTACAACACTGTGATTCACCTTCTTAACATAAAGAGTGAACTCACTTAAGCTTTTTACAAAGTCAAAATCCTGCAAATATCGATCTATCTTCCCATACCAAGCTCTTGGAGCCTCGCTTCAGTCCATATAGAGCTTTCTTCAACCCGTATACACTCTCTTCTTGCCCTTTGATACTGAAGCCTTCAGGTTGTTCAACAAAAATCTCCTCCTCAAGCTCTCCATTCAGAAATGCAAACTTGACATCTAACTGAAATATAGGCCACCCATTCTCTGTTGCAATAGCTAACAGTAGCCTTATTGTATCAAGTCGTGCACGAGGAGCAAATGTTTCGTAATAGTCTACTCCCCATATTTGTGCATAGCCTTTCACCACCAGTCTAGCTTTGTGTTTATTGACAGAACCATCAGGATTAAGTTTTGTTCTAAACACCCACTTAACCCCAATCACATTCTTATCAGATGGTCTATCAACAAGCTCCCATGTGTGGTTTTTTCGGATCATTGCAATCTCCTCCCGCATTGCCGCAATCCACCTCTCGATCCTCCTTAGCTTCCACAAAGTTAGATGGTTCGAGCATTGCCACATTGCTTCTTTCATAGATTTCAGCAAGTAACCTTGTGCCTCTCACCGGTAAATCATCCACACTTTGTCTTCCAATCCATCTATAACTTCATCAACCTCTACATCATTGCAGGTTGTTTTTCAAACGCCGCTTTTTCGCACTCTTTCCTTCCATCCAATTCCACTCATCTTCTTCTAGAAAAACAACATCTCGCTTACAATCACCTTCCCCGTCATAGGGTGAAAAATTCTGTAAGCCTTTGATTGGAGATCGTACCCAATGAAGATTCCAAGCTCGCCTTCTTATCCAAAGCTTGTCCCTCTTAACCTCAGGAACATGAGTGTAACACAAACACCCAAAAACCTTCAAATTTTTCACAGAAGGTTTAACACCATACCAAACTTCAAAAGGCGTTGACCTCTCTAAGGCCTTTGTGGGCAATCTATTCAACAAGAACACTGCAAAGATTAGCCGCTTCAGCCCGTAACTTCTTAGGCAACATCTTCTCCCGCATCATACATCCGGCCATCTCCATAATACTTCGTTTTTCCTCTCACCGACCCCATTCTGTTGAGGTGAATAGGGAGCAAAGTGAACTGCGCGCACAATTCCGCTTGCTCACAATTCAACTTAAACTTGTGAGCGGTATACTGAGTAACCATTATCAGATCTGAGCATTTTAATTTTCTTCCCACTCTGATTCTCAACTAAGGCTTTAAACTTCACAAACACATCAGTAACTTCAGACTTGGCTCGCAGAAAATAAATCCAACTCATCCTAGTCATATCATCAGTGAAGGTAATGAAATACCGCTACCATTGAGAGAAGACTCGAGACATAGGTCCACATAGATCCGTGTGGACTAATTGCAGCTTTTCACATGCTCTCCAGCCTCCTCCTTTGAAAGGAAATCTGGCTTGCTTGCCAAGAAGACAAGTTCGACCGTGGAAATTCCTCCTCCAAACTTGGCAAGTCATCCGCAAGCTATTTCTCCGCATAAACGACATGCTCTTCCCGTGAACATGCCCAAGTCTTTTATGCCATATCTCTGCATTTGCTTCTTTGCACTTTAAAGCCATTTGTTGCATCTCTTGTGGCTTGAACATGAAACTCTTGTCCTTCATTGGGATTCTTAGCACTTCTTTGCTATCTGCATTATTAATAAGACATTCCTTCCCTTCGAACTTCACTTTATAGCCCTTCTCAACTAATTGACCAACACTTAACAGATTATGGTCAATATTTGGCACAAAAAGAACATCACCGATCGCTTCACCTCCCGATTTCCTTCGATAGCCACTGCACCCTTCCCTTGCACTTCGATATACCGTCCGTTGCCAATTCGACTGGACCGACCGACTGTCTAGACTTCTAAACAGTTTCGAATTGCTACGGTCATATGATTGGTACAACCACTATCCACCAGCCATGCATCATTCCCAACAAAAGATTCAGAAAAAGAAGCTACAAACAAGTGCTCTTCCTCAGTTTCATTCACTGCTACCTGGGCTTTTCCTGCTTGCTGGTAATTTTTTTCTTTGCGAGATGGCTTCCATGTGACCCAACTTGTGACATCTTCTCGCATCTAGCATTAGGCTTTCTCCAACATTTAAAAACCGATGATTAGTTCCACCACAAGTATTGACAAGGCTTTTTGTTCATATTCCATTTGCTAGATCCTCCGAATTTCCTTCTTTTGCTACAAACTTGGAGTCACCGGCATTTTCTCGGATGAATCCATTTCTTCCCTTTGCCTCCATCATTTGACTTCACTTTAGCTTGCAGCGCACCCTCTACAAACTCTTCTCTTCTCATCAGTCTTCTGTGCTCCTACGCCTGCAGAGCATTTAATAATTCTGCAAGCTTTATATCAGGTAAGTCTCTTGTATTTTCCAGAGACGCTATGGTAGCTTCGAACTTCTCTGGAAGAGACACCAGGATCTTCTGAACAAGCCTTTCATCCTTCAAGTCAGTCCCCAAAACTCTGATTTTTTCAGCTATCCCAACCAACCTATCGAGTACTCCTTCACCGACTCGAATCTTTCATCCGCTGCCTCTCAAACTCCCTCAAGAGATTCAGCACCTTCATGCCTCTTATCTTCTCATCTCCCTCGTATTCATCCTTCAAGAAATCCCATATTGCCTTTGCAGAATCACATCTCATGATCCTTGTGAAGATAGTGGGTGAAACAGCAGCGTACATGCATGACTTTGCCTTGGCCTTCCTTGTGATTCTCTCTTTATGGTACTTTATCTGATTCAAAGTCGGATTGTCTGGAAGTGGAGCAACCTCATAATCATCCTCCCATGCTTCCCACAAATCATGACCCTCCAAAAATGCTGTCATCTTTACAGCCCATGCTTGATAATTCTCTCCAGTAAATACTGGAGAAGCCATCGCAGAGAAACCACTCGACCCTGTCTCCATCACCCTTTAACTTCTTTACACTTCGATACTTGCTTCACTTCACAGTCCCTCAAGATCATTCACGCTCTGATACCATTGTTGTTACTGATCAAAACAGTAAACAAGAAAATAGAAAACCAGAAGCTATATTTTTCAGATGAGGAAGAGAAGCACAGAGAAACAGAACACAAACTTGCATACGTCTGTTCTAAAGGAAACTGTCAAGTACGGGACAACTTAAACAAAGCAAAAAACTGCTCACGTACGTGCAACACATAACTGCACAGAAACGTGCTATTAACTTCCTAGAAAATAGCAAAAACACTAAATAAATAACTAAATTGAACTTGGCTGTTTTTTAATAAAAAAAAAAAAACAGAGTAAAACAGAGCATAAAACAGAGCAGAAAACAGAATAAAAAAAAAAACAGAAAACAGCAACTTGAGACATTATAATCCAACAGAATCCAAAAAGGGCCGAAGCCCCGAAAGCTGGCTCTACATAAAGGAAAATTCATGATGTCTATCAGTATGTGAACGTCCATGGAAAATTTTCCACTACGCCAAAAGGATAAAGTTATAAACTCTAACTTTGCAGAGGCTCTAAAACATTTGTAAGTTCCGAATTAGCCAGATGCCAGAATATGATCAGCATAGATGAAATTTAATCTCTTTTACCGGAGGGAACTTCTGTACCCTGCTTAGCCTCCTGCTTAACCAACCTTGCCATGACCCCGAAGTTTGTTAAGATCAACTAATAATACACGGATCAGACAAGAGTCTTCATCTAGCAGTAACACGTAGCCTTAGAAGATCGGAACTTTTTAATATAACAAGATGCAGGATTCCCAAAATCAAGAAACAACAGCCTCATGAAAGATTTTGATCATAAACCTCCAAGCTTTATTCTTTAAGAAGTTTACAAAAACACTATCGTGTCTTCTTGTGATTTTAACCGTGCGTTAGTAAGTCCTTAAAATGCTGAGAGTTTTAATTAGGAAATTATTTATTGAAAATATGTCTTGAGTTTGAAACTAAAAAGGAAACTTTCCTAATTCAAGAGTTTATATCATGAGAAATTGTATGACTAAACATTGTATGAATTATTAGGTGTAATTGAAAACTAAAAATATTGAATGTGTTTGAACAACTCGAATATGGTTGTTTTCTCTACTATGTCACTTAATCTATAATGTAATTTTTGCTACTCGCCCCGTAAATGTAGATTACCTAACCAAACCATATAAATCTAGCTTCCTATTTTTTTTTTTTTTTTTCAGTTCTGTCTATTTTACTATTTGATTGCTTGCTTCCACAACACTATCATTTACGGAAAATGGTATTGAAAGTCATATATCTTGTGTACAAAATGCAATCAAGTGACAAACTTTTCAATTGGAGCAGTCAAGTCCTCCTAGCTATAATGTTCTTTATTTCTCTTATTTGGCAGCCTATCTCAATCTATCAGGTATGCATTTTAGAGGGAACGTGACTGGATATTTTTCAAAATGGCTAAAATTTGGTTGCACAAATTTAAATGTTCAGAACTCGATTCATTGAATACACAAATTTTACGATTTTTAGTAAACTTTTCCCTATTAATCAAATTGCATGCGACATAAATAAAAGGTAGCCCTTAACATAATCTCCAATAGGTCTAATGTCACAATGATCCTTGGACTTTTACCCAAAAATCAAAATCCCTCTACCCTTTTCAATTCAAAAGCATCCCTTAATTTTTTTTTTAAATGTTAAACATTAATCCCTTTGTTATATATCTTCCCTTGACTCATGCACAGTCGAATTGTTGAGTTGGATGTCTAAGTACACAGGTCACCATATTATTCATGGAATTTTTTTTTTTTATGTGGTGCCAAATAGGCACAGCATCACACAATATAAAAATTTTAAGAAAAAACATGAGAGAGAGAAAGAGGGAGGAGCATGGACTCACGGCCATGGCCACTTGAGCTTGAGCTCACAGCGGCCATGGCCACCAGTGAGCTCGAGCTCACAAATGCCATAACCACCCACTCTGGAGCTCACAAAACCTCGAGCCCATCGCCATCATGGCTGCTTGGGCATGTGGTTTAGTTTTCCCGTATCTGGAATTTGAGGGGAGGAGGAGATGGCGGCCTTTTAGAATGCGCATGATAAGTTGTTAATTTCTATGTTCTTTTGTTCTTCAGAATATAAATTCGTTTGGTAACGTCAACTAATTTTTCTATCCCCTGTAATAGAAAAGTAGCCGGGGAATAAATTTAGAAGAGAAACAAAAAGTAGAAAAAAATAACTTCTTATCCTCGAGAATAATTTTTAGAAATAAGTCATTTTTTTACTTTTCTTTTTATTCTTTTCTTCTTCATCCTCGCTAGTCGCCGCCCCCCACCATCCATTGCCCCCCACCGGCCGCCACCTGCCGCCACCGTCTAGAGGAGGAGCAAGAAGAAGAAGAGAGGGAAAAAAGAAAAATCTAAAAAAAATTTAAAAATTTAAAAAACAAATTCTACGTTACAGAAAAAATTGTGAGCGTATCAAACGCATTCATATTATTTTTCTATTGCGAAAATAGAAATTTCGTATAATTATCAAACGCGTTCTTTTACTCATAAATTGTTTCGAGAAATAGAAATAGAAAAAGACTTTCTGAAAAGAAATGATTCCCCATAGAAATATTACCAAACGCATATTTAGTCATTGGTGCGCAATACAACATATTCTTTGATTTCCAAACTAAGTCCATGTGCATCCTAAGAAAAAAAAATTCAACCATATCTTTTCTAAGGAGCCCTCTTCCACCACTCTCTCTCTCTCTCTCTCTCGCTTTACAATGCTATTTTTGCCCAGGTCTCTTTGGAACGTACACTATACTGGTCCAATCTTTAAGTAATTCCTTGCAGAATGTAAATACTTGAGAAGTCATCATTTACTCCCACAAACTTACTACCTTGACCCTTCATAGCAACCTATCCCAATGACCCCCTGAATCCCAATTGATAAGACGAGGCCAAACCGGAACCCCTTTTCCTAGTCCCAACCAGAGCCCACCAAAAATGTTTGAGAGTTTGCCTGCCATTTCTCTGTTAAGGTCTGGAAAATACAATAAAATTTAAACAGAAAGCAACTACTGGGAGCCTGAAACAACCCCATTCAGAGAGCCGAAAATCAGAATTTTAACGTTCATTAGAATTAGGAGGTTGCACACAAGGCGATGTCTGATAAAATGTAAAAACCAATTATGCATCGGAGGATAAATCACGATACTAGTGTAAATTAGTCCCGTGATCTGAATGAAGTTCACTCACCTGAATCACGAGATGCATTGCCCCACGGTCTCTCGGACGGTGTAGCTCCATCTGCCAGATGTTTTCGTAGGATAACTCGAGCTTATACTCCGCATCGAAATGAGACACAAAAAAGCAGAATTTTCTCCGCTTCGTTCCGAAATTCACAGTGACATTCGCCCCTGTCCACAGTCTAGAGAACCTTTTAGCTGATACCTGGCAGCCAAAATGCAGAGCTATACCTTCCATCGAATGCCAAAGGGTTCTTGGCTTCTGCACAATATCGTAATTAGCCTTGCATACAGTCAAACAAGAACACTGATACCACAAACCTTGACTAGCCGATGAAATAATCGACTCAGCATATTCAGGGTCGATAAACTGGACATAAGCATGGGATCCATCCTCACGTTTGTTTGGTCTAACCTTGATGGCGTCAACAGTATCTTTCCCGGTCTTTTGCTCCAGGAATTTCCTGACTGTATCATTCGTCACTAATGAAGAGAATCCGCGTACGAGTATAGTCTTACCCATTCTACTGACGAGAACTTTATAGCGCTCTGTTACACCGTATCGAGGAGGTCACCAGCAGTGACAGAGCAGCGTCTGCAGCCTAGGGTCCTTCAAAAACAAGTTGGGCCATTAGACAGGAAACATGAGAACTTACATAAACTAATGGTTGCCTCAAACTACCACGGATCATCTTAGTGATCGATTATCAAAATGAATGCTTGATCACTGCTATTTGAAAAGCACTCAGAAAAACTATATACAGGCTCAACGGGATCAATCAGCATTGTACACCTTAAGGGAAAGAGCGACTGGCACCCGGAAAAAAAAAACATCAGAACAGCCTACAAGTTCAGGCAACCATACCGGACGTACGACAGCGATGGATTCTAATTCCAGATAATGAAGTTGCCTTCCTAAAGAGACTCACGTCACGTGCTAATAATCACGAATCCTTCACGGTACTTAAGACCCCTTCTCAACGTGCACCATCTCACTCCGTGAAGCAGTCACGGAAAACCGCGAGATCCACGCACGATCGTAAGAGACAGCCGCACGGAGTTCGCACTCTCGAACATGATGTCAAGTTACAGCGAGAGGGAACGGCGATCATCGAAAACCCAAGTTTGACTGACAAGAATAAGTAGAAGTAGTAGAAGAAGAAGCGCGGTTACCCGGAAGAGCTGGCACAGCGGGGAAGGAATGGTCTGTCTCAGCGGTGCTCGAGAGAGAGAGAGAAAGGGAGAGGGAGTAGAAAAGGAGAGTGGCGGAGAGAAGGGAGAGCGTCTCCTTCGTCGTCAACTCCGTGTCAACCTCTCTCAGTCAACAACCCCCCACTGCAAGATGCCACTGCATTGCACTAGTCTCAGTCATTCTCTCCGTCACTGCTCCGTAACGATTGGAGGGAGAGAGAGAGAGAGAGAGAGAGAGTAGAAAAGCCAGGATTCCCATCGCTTCGCGGGGAAGGTGGCGACGGCTCTGCATGAGCCAACGTGCTCGTCAAGTTAAGGAAGCAATTGGCCTCGGGACCCAGGACGATAGAGTATACCGTACCGGCCGCGTGTCGGTAGGCCACTGGTTCTCCTACCCTCTTTTTCTCATTTTTTTTGTTGCCCTTTCCATTGGTGACATTCCGACGTGGACTCGATGCTTCCCTTCCTGCATCAACTTCCTACGCCACAACGCATACCTACCCAAAAACTGCAACCGTAGGATTTAATACCATTTGTTGAGTAGGCACGGCACAAACCCAATACCTTCACTTAGAGAAATTACCATAAAAGAGCTCAAGTGCAAGCTCATCAATATATTCAATTGGATCGATATTCACTCAAAAGTTTAAATTAATGAATTATGAGTCAATTAAGATATATTAACTATTCTATACCATATCAGTTTTCTGAGATGGAATTTCTCTAATATAACTCACGTATGTATCCTAATGAGGTCCTCCTAAATTAAATTTGCAATAGAACTTATTAACAATACCAAAACCCCGTTGCCTTGTTTGATGAACCAGTGAGGTTAATTAGACTCTAATCAAGACCAATTGACTAGTTTCTCTAAATTTCGACACTTCAAATCAAGCTCAAGATCTTTCATCCCGTTCTGTCATTGAAGAATTTTAACTTATATAATTTGTTAGATAACACTTTTACAACTTACTCTTAACATCTTGAGATAATGTGAGATCAATTTAAGAGGATCGAAAGAAGATTTCAGGAGGATGGCATGTGTAGGGACCATGTCACCCTTCCACCATTGACACAACTTCCGCTCGCCCATGTGCGGGCAAGGGTCGACCCTCCTATCCTTCTCATTGAGCGGTAGCAATTCGAATCTCATATTATACCATACAAGAGTTTTTGTTTTCGGATTTTTATTGGTAGATAAGTTTTTAAGTTATCGAACTACATATTTATGAAAAATTTCAAACTATAATAAATAAATATAAATAATAATACTACACAGTGTGCAATTCATAATGGGTTAAAAGTGTTCTATATGAAAAGTTAGTTACTAATTATTGATGAGTCGAAAGTTACTTATTCTTAAGAAAAATGTTGTGAAACTAACGGATCTTGCACTTGGAGGAACAAAAAATTACCATAGAAATTAACAGTGAACAATTAGGGCCTATTTGTTAATGTTCTTTGTTTATGTTTATAAACAAAATTTTTGTTTTTTTGTTCTAGGGAACAAAAAAAAGAACAGAAACGTTTGTTTGCGTTTTTGTTCCAAATCTATTTTTTTGTTCCCAAGAGCACATTTGGAACAGAAACAAGAAACAAGAATTCTGGAACAATTTTTAAGAACAAATTTTCTCTCTCCTCTCTTTTTCTTCTCTTTTTTTTTTTTTTCTTTTTTCTTTGGCTGATCGCCAGCCTCGGCCATGGCCAGCGACCGGCCGTCAAGGGCCGGCAACCTCACCGAACCGGCCCCCGGCCAGGCCGAGCCTCGTCGGCGCAGGGCAAGGTTGGGCCAGCTCGGGCTCGCCCAGATCCAGCAAGCCCGAGCTTGCCCAGCCACTAGCGAGGCTGGATCTGGGCGAGCCCGAGCTCGCCCAGCCAAGGCGAGGCTGAGCCTCGCCGAGGGCCAGCGAGACTCGCCGTGGCTGGGCAAGGTCGCCGGCCCTCGTCGCCAGTCGCTGGCCATGGCCGAGGCCGGCGACCAGCCAAAAGAAGAAAAAAAGAAAAAAGAAAATACATAAAGAAAATAAAAATTAAAAAATTAAAAAATTAAAAAATTAAAAGAAACAAAAAAATAACATAAATAGACCAAACGTGTTTCTATTCATTTTTTATTCCCGGAACAAGTTTACCAAACGCGTTTTTTTATTCAAAAATTGTTTCCCGGAACAGAAACACTTTTTTCTATTTCTGTTCCCTAGAACAATTTTTAAACAGAAATGTTACCAAACGTGCCCTTAGTCACCAAAGATTTACATGGTTCATTTCAAGTGTCAATACCTACCCATGAGAAAATTAACTACCATAAAATCTACTATGAATCTAGGGAGTATAGATTTTACTGTCTTTCAATTACTTAAGTGTTTCCCAAGCATTAATTGTGAACAAAGTGAAGCCTCAAGTATCATATCGTAATCTCGTATGGAAAATTCACTCAAAAAATGTACATAATATATATATATATATATATATATATATATATATATATATATATATCTATCTCTCTCTCTCTCTCTCTCTCTCTCTCTTAACACTTCATCTAGTGCGTATATAAAGGTAGAATTTCCATCTCCTATATATACATGATATTTCTTTCCAAAATACGAGACACTACTAAAGCTAGAAAACCTAACCAAATTAAGGTTCCGATCGTTTCGCGGAAAATAATTTATGGAAAAATGTTTTCCGAATTTTCTGGCGTTCATTTCACGGAAAATGAATTCCTTGGGGAAAATGTTTTCCATGAAAAAAAAAAAAAGTCTTCTAAATTATGAGAAAATATTTTCCATTTTTGAAAAATGGAAAATATTTTCCTCACTTGATCTCTCTTATCTCACAACTCTACAAATCCTCACTTTCTCCTCCCTTTTCTTCTTCTTCTTTTCTTTTTTTATTCGAATTATTTTTTAATTTTCTTTTTCTTTTTTAATTCGAGTTATTTATTTTCCTTTTTCTTTTCTATTTCTTTTTTTTTTTCTTTGTTTCCCATCTTCATATTTCTTAGCTAGTCGTTGGCCATCGCCAGACAAACCTCGAGCTCATCAATCTCAAGCTCGCACTCGTCGATCTGGTGAGCCTTGAACTCGACGCTCGCGCTTGCCAATCTGATGAGCGGCAAGCCTTGTGCTTGTCGGCGAGCTTGAGACTCGCCGGTGACCGGTCTCGGGCCATTGCCATGGTCGGCAACCGGCCAAGAAAGAAGGAGATGGAAAACAAAGAAAAATGAAAAAAATTAATAATAGATTTTAAAAATTAAAAATCAATTTTTAAAAATATGAAAAATCCATTTTAAAAAATAAAATAAATAAAAAAAGAGTATATGTAGGAAAAGATTTTCCTTACTGAACAACGAAAAATATTTTCCACTTCATTTTTAGGTTTCATCCAAACACCGAAAAATAATTACATTTTCTTGGAAAATGACTTTTTGGAAAATATTTTCCAGAAACGTGACATTTTCCACGAAATGAACGGAGCCTTAGAAAATCAACATTCTTTGCGTACTCAAACTTGACATATATTCTCAACAAAAACTAATCAATTTATGGAAAAGTTACTAATCATGTAACAAGTTAATCGGCAACCTACTTGACATATTGGTACTTTTTTCGTATGAAAAATGGTGTCAAAGATACTCGTCTGATTGAAAATCTACCGACCATGAAAATATCAGTAGCGACTGATGCATACTAACTCTTCAAGCACATAAAGTCACCAATTCCTATGAATAAGTTGTCAACTATTTAGAGAATGAAAGTTATTTGTCCCCATGATAAATCACTAATCTCGCGAAAATAATTATGAGTTTTTGACATATGCATACCCTTCTCCTTACTAATCACGCACAAAAATAAGAATGGCGTACTCAATTATCGATGCTTTATTTTTCCTAATGAAAAGTTGCGGAACTACTACCTAATCACATCCTAGTAAAGTTCTGGCAGAAATATTGAAAGTCTATTTATCTTTAATAAGCAACGCTTACGTAATTTAGAGAAAAGCAACTTCACATATATAGATTGCCAGTAACTTCTCCATAAGTGCTACAACGATTTCACTACACAAGTATAAGATTCGATAGAAAAAAGAGAAAAAAAAAACTACAAAAAACCCTAACTATATCCACTATGACACATTTACCCTAAATTTAAATTTGTACCTATCTAACACATTTACCATCCTTTAAAGTTCCATCAAACGATATTTCCGTCAAAATTTTTAAATCATCCGAAGTCCATGTAGACAGATTTTTAAAATTTAGATTGGGGCCTAATTAGGCCCCACAGATATAAATTTGGAATTTTTGGTATCACCAAAAAAATTCAAGAATAAATGTGTCACACTGGCATAGTATCATTTTTTTTCTTTTTTGGCTTTTCCCCCAGAAAATAATAACCATTAAAGTATTTATATAGCAAGTAATTCGGTCATGTAATTAGTTATTCTATATGAGGGAAGTAACTGAACGAGTGAGAAATCAATAAATAAATATCAACATCCTACTCCAAATGACTACACATCAGAGTGTCGCAGCGGCAAAAGCAGCCTAGGCACCAAAAGGTTACAAACAGTTTTCTGCATCTTGCGGAAAGACAGCAGCAGCTTCGGAATCACAGCTTAAGAAGGTGGTGATAATGAATAAATGGATATCAACATCCTAGTCCAAATGACTACACATCAGTCAAATGTGAGTCCGAGAAGTGAAACCAAGCCCCTAAATATTACATACAGCTTATTTTCACCTCGGAACTGTGCATAAGTTTAATGAAATGCATTTATACACGCGGTTCAGCAACAATTAGTAAGTCTCTAGAAGAAAACATTACAGTTTCGAACCAGAATCTGTCCCACCCCGAGAAGTGGATAAATCTGTGCTTCTCGATCAAATGGAACAGAGCCTCCAAACCAATCAAACAGCATAGGCATCCTGTGAAAAGGGCAATTTGTTAGGCAATTGCATGTTGTTGTAATTATGGTTATAATTATGGTTAATGGATCAACGAATGCCAATAAATTAAGATACGTCTTTTCTATTCACGTATCTCTTTTGGATTCATGAATTTCTTAAACTTTTCTGTTCACGTATCTATTGAATTCATGAATTTCTTAGATCCATGTATCTTTTAATTCATGTATTTATTGAGTTCACGAATCTCTTGAATTCACGTATCTCTGGATTCGTGAATCTCTTGAATTCATGTATCTCTTGATTCATGAATTTCGTGGATACATGCGTCTATTTAATTCATGTATCTCTTCTGTACATGAACTAAAAATCTCTATAAATAGATGGGAGCATAGAGCGGTTTTTGGTTTTTCCGACTCGATTCCAAAAAGGCTCTGATACACTTTTCTACTCTTCTGATTTTCCTGAGTGTGCCGGTTCAATTAAACGGTTCGACTGAGTCCTGTTTGCATAGTGCTAATCCAAACAGGTTCAAGGTGTTGTATCTTGGGAGGCATAGTTCGTGAATCTGCGGAGCACCATTGGCAGGAACTAATTGCCTTAAGGAGATTCGGATATCCGTACCTCACCTCCAATTTCAAGTTCTGATTGCAACAAACAGTTTGTGTTTTCTTTGGAGTATATTCCAACACATGTAACTATGGTTATCGTAAAAGAGGGTCAAGGCTTAGGTCATCAGATAATTATGCATGACCATCATGTGCATTAAGTTTCAACTAATACTGACTGCAAATTCATACAATTGAATTAAATGACAGGTAGAGACTTTCAAGTCCCAGCTTGCATATAGTAGACATAATGCCAATTGTACTAAAGTAGGAGCACAATGAAGAAACTACTGCTGTGTGAAATTCCTTGGACATGCCGCGATTCAGCAGTCATAGTTTAACAAGTGCCTGCAGAGATGCAGAGAACAACCCTCACAGTTTCTCATACATACCGTGCTGGAAAAACATTGTTTTAAGAAAATTGTTGAAAATGTCAATCATTTTGCACACTCATTCAATTTTACCACCACCTCATAACCAGTTCACCGCTAACCATATTTGACAAAGTTATCAACCGCAATTTGTTAACAAAAATCCATCAAGGTGACATGGTACTATGTCCAGGGAGACAGTGGATATTAGTACAAAGGGATGCAGGAACACCCACAGAGACAGCTTACATTCTTGGAAGGCTGTCTATAACATAGCAACAAAATTGATCAAGGTCCTACGTCGAAGGGGAAGGTGGAGATTCCAGAACAATAGTAAAGACACGACTACATAACATTATATAGAAGTAAACCCGTTAAATGGGTGGGTCGGGTCAGGTTCAGGTCGGGTCGGGTCATAAATGGTTTGACCCAAATCGACCCATTTAACCCGTTTATAACCCATTTATTGCAATACAAAAAATTTGACCCATACCCGACCTATTTAACTAAACTTAAGAAAGCTTATTTCTTATATATATAAAAATGGTATTGCTAAAATAGTTTTATACAACACAAATTTAATGGACAATTTTTATAATTTTTGAAATAATTATTTTTAAAAAATCGAATTTTAATTATTTTATATTTTTAAATTAAATTTTTAATTCTTTTTCTTTTTCTTTTTTAAATATATTTTTCTTTTTTCTTTTTTCTTTTTTCTTTCTTGTTCTTCTTCTTCTTTGGCCGGCCACGACGATGGCCGACGGCCGGCCACGGGCGAGCCTCGAGCTCGCCCGGGCCGCCAACGCCGGCGAACTCAAGGCTCGCCGGATCGGCGAGGCCTCCGCCTTGCCGAGATCCGGCGAGCTCGAGCTCGCCCCTCACCGGACGTCGGTGAGGCCTTCGCCTCACCGGATCAAGTGAGCTCAAGGCTCGCCTGGCCAGTGAAAAAAAAAAAAAGAAAGAAAGAAAAAAAGGAAAGAAAAAAGAAGAAAATTAAAATTAAAAAAATAATTATAATTTCGATTTTTTTATATAATATATATATATTTTGTAAAGTTAAAAAGAGAGATTGTGAGGTTTTGGGTGAAAATAAGTTCTAATTCCAACCCATTTAAGACCCACCTATTAAATTCTTTAATTATTAAACCCATTTAACTACTTTTTGTCAAAAAAACAAGTGACCCATATATGACCCATTTATGATTTAAATGGGTCATATATGGGTCTAAGACCCATTTTGCACCTTTATATAGAAGTCATGATTTCTTACAATATTATGCGCATAGGAAAATGGACAGAAGAATAACAAAATAGAAAAAAACTTTACCTATTCAGTGAAAACGCTCATAAGATCATTCGACGAAAGTTGCTCCAATACTGGGATAGACACTTTTGCATCCACAAAGTCAAAGCTCAGTTCTTGTTTGACTCAACCTACACTACTCTCCAGATGGACTTTTCCACTGTATATTTGTTTCAACGGTGGTCCAAATTCATCAACTGTGAAAAGGCTTGGGGTGCCTGATCCCTTACTAACAAATCCTAGATTCTTTAGCAATCCTTGATCAATGGCTTCACCTGACTTAGCATCATAAGAACCCCGGATATTGGAAAAATCAGAAACAACACCGGTGCTTGTCCAACGATGTTATATTTTGCGAGATGGATTCCGAAGTGGACAGCTATTGCTACCGTCGCATTCGCCGAACTAGACGACAAAGTCGGTGAAATGGAACCTTGTACGAGTAGCCACCAAGTACGCGGAGGTTTTGAGATCTTTATCTCGAGGCCGGACCAGTATTTAAAAAGATTGCCTTGATATGATGGAAGAGCGCGTAGTCAATGACGGCACTTCTATTGTAGGTGGAACTCGGTTCACGAAGCGGGACTACCCGCCGCTTGAAAACCAGCCGATGAGTGGGGAACAACTAGGCAAGATGGTTGCACATTAATTAAACGGCTAGGCTCTAGGAGAGGTTGTTGTGGCGCTTGTTTCTTTATTCGTTTATTCTTCTTCGCTGCTCGCTCGTAATTGCTTGCTTTTTGCCGATACCGCCGTTGTCTTTGAAATATATCCATCAAAGTGTTATTACTCGAATATTCGACCCCGCAACAATGTTATTGTTTCCAACTGTACTAAGGCTAGTAGCTTGCCACGGTCCAAATCCCGAAGGTGCATCCCGACTCGATAGAATGGACCGTTGATACCGCTTGGAGACATTAGATGGGCATTTAATCGAGGCCGACCAAAGGCCACACCATGTTCAACGGGAAGACACTTGGATCCCCGCAGGGAAGCTTGCAAGAGAGTTGGCGATCAAATGACGGTAACACTAGGTTGCTTGTTGGTCGACCCAAAAGCTCATATTGCGGTCTTTGCTAATGCCCGTGGAGAAATCGACTAGAGGCTGCCAAAGCTTGGATATCATGTCTTCCCTGGGGATCCAACTTGATATTTGATTCTACGGTTCCACAAATGAACTAGATATCCCACCTTGCCGCCGAGCTACTCCACTTAATCTCTTCAAATACAACCTAAATTTCTGAAATTGTTTGACACCAGCAAAAAACTCGGTACCTGACAAGATGATTATATGCAAACTAGATCAACTAGACATTCTATGCAAGTGACAAAAGATGATATCATATTCGGTTCAACAAGCTACAACAAGAAGCGTTTCGCAAAACCATTGAATTTTACAAATAATTACTTATTCATGCTACATCAGCATCAAAAGAAGTTTAAAAGAAAAGGGTAAATGGCACAAATGGTCTCTGAATTTTGGTCCAATAAACAATGTGGTTCCTAAACTTTAAATTCGTTCAATGTGGTCCCGACTCCAAGGACTAAGGGCTCGTTTGGTTCGGCTTTTGGGGAATGCATTTGCAAAAATGCAAATACCTTTGGGTGAAGGGGGTTTTCCGAAATGCAAATAACGTTTGATAAAATTTACATTGAAAAATAACTTTGGCCAAAATACTGTTTGGCAAAATTTGCATTTGTAAATGACTTTTATTAAATTTAAAAAAAAAAAAAAAAAAAAATTGTATTTTTTTTTTAAGTCCGGCCATCGGACCGCCGGATCTAGCGGCCAAACCACCGGATCTGGCAGTCAGATGGCCAAATCTAGCCCCCGAATGGTCGCCAGGGTCGAGCAACCCCAGGCTACCCAATCTCAGGCGACCGTCGCCTACAGTTGCGTGACCTCAGACGACCGCCTGGGTCGTGCGATTCAGGCCATCAGTCGGCTGGGTCGCGCAACCTAGGCGTCGCCTAAGGTCCAGCGATGGTCGCCAGGGTTGGGCGGTCGCCGGCGAGCGCGACCCCCTGGCTGGCGGTCATCAACCTCCGATTGGCTTCTCCACCGAAGAAGATGAACAATTATCGTCTTTATTCAATTAAGGCACTCCTTGTATGCCATGCTCCAATGTGTCTTGCTCGATTGTACTTGATCGATTCAAAACATCTTTGTACATTGTTAGTTCAAAAGGTATGAGCATAGTATAGATATCCAATCGGAGTAGCATTGAAAGTGTTAACCCTTACGTCTTTCACTAGTCGCAAAACCATCCTCAAATCTACTTCATTGATTAAAATGGGTCACGTATTACATAATTGTTGAGATACCTTGAGATATATTGACAAAGTCGCTTCTTATCTTTACTTGGAAGGACTCGAAAAGAACTATGCATTAAAACCTTCACTAAAATCCTTCCATGAAATGACTACATCATTACCTTCGAAGGCCGGTCTAGTTCCTTCCCACCAACAAATAGCTTTGCCTTCAAAACATCGAGTGGCAAAGTTCACTTTTTGTTCATCACGAACATTCTTGGCTCTGAAAATCTCCTCCATGTTTCTAATCCAACAGTTGGCCTTGAAAGGATCCAATTTTGCTTAACTTATATGGGTCCGCCATTCTCAATTGGATGAATGTGCATAAGCCAATTACTCCATCTTCACTTAATTCTTTCACTTGACTATATTAGTGAAGCATTGCCTGCATGAACTTAGTCGGAGGAACCAACTCTTGGGACTTTTCCTTGGCTTCATGCAAGTTTAGACTCCCATCAAATTGGTCCTCTAATCTCCTCCTTGAAGCTATACCTTGAGAAGCTTGAGGCATATCTCTAGTATGGGGGGTAGCGACTCCCTTACCTTTGCAACTCCTATGAAGTAAGGCAAGCGTCTCTGAGTTGGAACACATGGTCACCCGAAACCAAGAATGAAACTATATCTTAGTATCTAAAAGCCTAAGCACTAAATTCTATCATATGATCTCAAATTGTTTGAAATATGTACTCGTAAAAGTTAAAACTTAAACTTTAATACCAAAAGATGTCACGCCCCAAAATTACAAAATATGGGGATGACGTGGCTGTCCTTCCCCATGAAAGATGCAGCTTCAAATATAACTAACAACCCGATATCAAAATATATATCTTCAACCATATTTACGTATCAAATAAACCAACTGGTTGGTTACAATATCAGAGTTTCATTAATCCACCACAAAGAATATGTACAACCAAAACTCTCCCAACAAACTTAAAAGAATAATATACACTAATTCCTTAAGCTATACCCAAAAGTATGACTCCCAAAAGTTTCCCATAATAGTACTCTCGTCCTACTTGCTGTTAACTGAGGGACCTGAAAAACATGAAGAATGAGTAGAATGAACAACCACAGCTCAATGAGTAATATATAACTTCTAAGAAGCAACATTTCCCTTTCATATCTATAAAATCAAAACATGTATTATTGGTTCAATTCAATAATTGAACTCGTCATATCTCATATCAATGGTTCATTCCATGCTCAATATTTAACTCAATGCTCCAAAAATGACTCATGAATTTTTACGTTATCATGTAGTACTTAGTTCTTACCCAATGTATATCAAAGGTACATGGCCCTAGATGGCTCCCACAAATACATTATCATGCAATACTTAGCTCTTTATTACGCATGTTAAAAGTGCAAAACCCTAGAGGTGGCTCCCACATGACTTAAGTTGCCATGTAGTACTTAATTCTTGACTACAAGGCTCTAAAGGTGATTCATACGAAATTTCGTTATCATGTAACACTTAATCATTTACCAATTCACATTACAATTAGTCTTTTGAACCCAAAACATATCATCTTACAAGAGTTATCTCATAAATCAAATGTACAAAATAGCACGCATGACCCTTCGAGAATAGTTTATCGAACCATCCCCAATAACTCAAAAGTATCAAACATTTTATTCAGCTTTATACAACAAATATGTCATCACTTCCATATATATATATATCCTTATCTCAATACATGGGTTTCACAAAATCAAAAAAGGTGTTAGTACTATGATCTTGTCGTCTACGACCCAACAATAAAAGGTACTCATATTGTCAAACTTGCGGATTAAGCGCTACGTTGTGTAGTTAAATTGGCTTGTTTGGCATGCGCATATGAAATCCCCTTTGTCTCTTCCCTATTTTTCTTTCTCTCTCTCTGTTCTATCTCTCCCCCGGCAGCTCTCGGCCCCTTTTAAAACCGAGCGTGACCTGTTTCTGCTTTCCTTCTCCTTTTTTCTTTTTTTATTTTGTTTTCCTTTTGTTTTTTCGGGTCCCACCACCCTTACGAGGTCAACCCCGGACGGCCGGACGTGATAAAGAACGTGCCCTGATTTTGCTTTCCTTCTCCGTTTTCTTCTTCTTCTTTTTTTTTGGTTTGGAATATGCTTAGTAAACCGTACCCTCATATAAATTATAATTAATCCCCCACATATTTTCGAAGAGAGAGAGAGGGAGAATTTTGTCTTGTTTGGATGCTTGTGTTCTTTCATAGAGTCCACAAAATGTGTGGCTGGAGCTAAGGGTACGGTTAACCAAGTATATTTCTTTTTTGGTGGCTCGCACCGCTTAGAAAAGTCAAATATTACGAAGCAACCTTAACCTTGAATAGCCGGACATGAGATAAAGAAATGTCAGAGTCAAAGAAGGCAGGGTGACTTCCTACTGAAGACAAACAAGGAGAACCTCTGAAGGCCAATGGGGCGGACTGAAGAAACGTCAGGTTTGGCTATGATAGCTGTGCCGACTGTCGGAGAATATATAATGGTAAAGGCTTTAGATGAAACGCACACAAAGAAGAGGACTTAACCAGAGCACTAGCTCATAAAACTTAACTAGCCGAGAGAGAGAGAGAGAGAGAGAGAGAGAGAGATGAGCAGCAGCGGCAAGGAGGAGGTGGCGGTTATGGAATCGTACCCGATGAACGGTGGGGATGGCACATTCAGCTACAACAAGAACTCTAATTTGCAGGTTCTTCATTTGATGTTAAGTAGATGCATTTCCAAGCAACCATTTCTTAAATTTCATGGATTAGAGCTAAATGATAGAATTAATTGTTCTGTCTTTCGCTAAGCTTTGCCTGAATTCAGCTTTTGAAACTACTCTCTGGTTGTTCATCTCTTGTGACCCCTTATGGTTTCAACGAGACAAGTATCAAATCATCAAATATCGAACTTGCTACTCTGACATGCATCGCAGAGAGTGGCGACAAACGTCGCCCGGGAGACAATCAACGAGGTGATCGCAGAGAAGCTCGACATAAAGCAATTTCCTCCTGCTCTGACCACATTCCAGATCGCGGATTTAGGCTGTTCGGTCGGGCCAAACACCTTCCTTGCAGTCCAAAACATCATAGAGGCAGTCCGACGCAAGTACGAATCACAAGGCCTCTCCTCCCAACTGCCTGATTTCCAAGTCCTGTTCAACGACCACGCGTCCAATGATTTCAACACCCTCTTCGCTTCCCTGCCATCTGACCGACCGTACTACGCAGCTGGTGTGCCAGGATCCTTCCATGGGCGACTGTTCCCCAAGGCGTCCCTCCATTTCGTGCATTCGTCTTATGCGCTTCAATGGCTTTGCAAGGTGCCTAAAGAATTGGTTGATCCAAATTCCCCAGCATTTAACAGGGGGAGAGTTCACTACACAAGTGCTCCACGCGAAGTGAGCGATGCTTATACATCTCAGTTTGCAAAGGACATGGTGACATTTCTGCACGCTAGAGGTGAGGAAATTGCGAGTGGAGGCATCATGGTTCTAGTCATGCCCGGGATTGCTAATGGCATTCCTTGTTCACGTGTACCATCGGGCGTGATGTTCGACCTTTTGGGGTTCAGCTTGATGGATATGGCAAAGGAGGTAAAAACTGGAAACATTGTCAGCAAAATTTTCTTTCTTACCAAAAATAGTTAAATATGTGTGCAAGTGTATATCAGCATAGTTCACTTACAGGTCTCACAAATTTAAATTTAGCGAAAATATAGATAATCCATAGTTCATGTCTCATTTGTGCATGTCTTAATGTGTTTATCATATGCATGTGGACCCTTTAACGGATTTCTTAAGGCTTTCATTCCATCGTTAGTTCACTTATATTCAAAGCAATCCCATTGAGTTGCACAGATGACTTGATGAAAGTAACTCTCTACAGGGTATAATAAGTGAGGCTCAGGTGGATTCATTCAATTTGCCAGTGTACGCTCCCTCTCCTGACGAGATGACGGCACTAGTAGAGAGCAATGGGTGCTTTAGCATAGAGAGGATGGATTTAGCAGCTCCTGGATCGAAGATCGATGTCTCGTTCGGAGGGCATGCTTGCATGCTGCACTTAAGAGCTGGAATGGAAGGCATCATCAGCAAACATTTTGGAAGCGAGATAATTGACGACCTGTTTGATCGTTTTCTCGGGAAAACCAATGAATTTTCCGACCGTTTAAACTCTGCATATCGTCAAGGAAGCCAACTGGTAGCGATACTGAAGCGCAAATAATGCGCACCTGGGAGTGGGCTCTGCACTTTTTTCAAATAAGGCACTCGAAATCTGAATACGGTGAGGATATTTAGCATTTGTCCTGGTATGATCTTTACAGTACTTGTACTGCAACTTTTGATGAAGTATCAATGTATTGAACTTTTTGGTACTCTTGAGGCTTCGTTAAGCAAGAAATCATCACCTCCGCAATGACGTGCACCAAGAAGGTGCTTCATCAAGAAATAAAGTCAAGCAGCATTACGATGCTTGTCCTCATACATGGAGTAGCTTTGGCACATAATTCTAATTTTTTGATTCTATAAGTAATTTAAATATTTGAAATTTGATGTGTTGGGCTTTCTTTTCTACTGAGCTGGACTGCATAACTTCTTTCAATTTGTCCCACGAGAAAAGAAGAAAGAAACTAGGTAGATTTGTCTCGTGAGACCTAGAATCGAGTTAGTAAATAATTGCTTCACTGGAAGCTGTTTTCCAAACTGCAGATTTTGGTGCAGTGAGATAATGAGTCGCAAATTTTTCTGCTCCTACTTTTTAAGATAATATTGTACTTTTGGCATCAATATGATCTTTAAATTCCTCGTAAGAAAATCTTGTTAATCTCCTTTGTGCTGAGGAATGTTCCATCCCCATGATAACAGCTGCCGCAAATTTTTCCCCATCAGCCATGGCAAGAGCATGATCTATTCTGAAATTCCATGACAAACCAAATCTGATGCAGCGTCATCTGGCCTAGAGCCATTATCTGAGATTACAGAAATGTTATTATGTTCAAACCCACCAGCATTAGGAATCCGAGGAACCTGTGGCATGGAAGAATAACTATCATACACAGAAATTTATGGGGTATGCAAAGTTTATCGCGATACGGAAATTCCAATTCAGAAAGACTATAGACAGTGAACAGCCGTTTGACATTTCCATTATGTACAAAAAGATGTAATGCACACACAAATAGCAGTCAGAATGTTATTTAAGCTTCGCTACACAAACAGCAGGAATTTAGGAGTACCGTTGCCTACACATTTGCAGAAGACCCAAATACAACAACTTCGGCTTCTTCAACTGAGAAAATATCCAAGTTGGATTTCTCAATTCAGACGCAATCGGGTGAAGTAGTCTTCAAGAGTGGACCTACGAGCAGTCATCCTACCTCGTTTTTCCTTCTTAATTTGGATTAGTTTATCATATACACACCAAGGAAAGCTAAGATAATGATCTCGTTTTAAACCCTCGTTGTAGCAACCCCAATACTCCGGATGATACGTGACATGATACCACGCAGATGCTTTTGCATATTCATCAACGGGCTCAGAATACGAACCACTTCCCTTATCATTAAACCAGGTCCGAGCTTCCTTTCTCAGGGATTTTACTGCCATAGTGATGGATTCAGCGTCCCTCCTCTTGGTGAAAGATTTGGACATTTTTATTATGCAGCCACTAAGTATTTCAGCCTCTGTGTCAATCCCATAATACTCCATCAGATTCCCCAGCTTGTAATCATAATTACCCTTGTGATAGAAAGCGTCATCGACATAATCCTCAAATCCGTCCACTTCCATCTCTGGGTCATAAGATTGCCTTGCCATTTCCAGCGTGAACTTCCGAATAGAGCTTGATGCATATGCTTCCTCTTTGACTTCCCGGAAAAGCTTTCCGATCACGTTATTGGATGGGTAGCTGGACTTGTCAAGCTTCTCCATGAAGTCTGGGTATTCCTTGACATACAGATTAGGAGGTATCACAGCAGGTACACCAGTTTTTGGGAAGTCAACCGCAATAGAGAAAAGTCTGGCAAGGTCTAAACATTCAGGGCACATGGCCTTTTCAGGCTGACTATCTGCAAAGACGGTGTGGGCATTGGCAATAATTCCAAGGCTGTCATTAAGTATGTAATTTACGAAGTACTCCTCCACTTCCTGTTTAAGCAACAAAACCACAAAAGGGTTTTAATTACCCACATATCCATAGAGCATTACAAGAGAAATCAAGCGGCGAATTTCCAAATGCAACTCATTGATTTCGGCAAATTGATCATCAATAACCCTTCAAAAATAAAGTGTGCTCAGATATACATCTTCTCTTAAGAGTTCAAGGTATATATGTGCTGGTCACTTCCAATTTCAATGTTCCCAATGATTCAAAATAATCCATTCATTTCATTATCAAGAAAAGGAAATGTTCTGTAACGCAAAAGAACAATGCATAAACCAATCTTAGTAGATGTATATACATGGGCAAGTATAGGCTTGCAGGTAGATGCTTATCGCCATGGTATTTCCAGCAGAATCAATCTTAATAAAAACCATAATACCAATTCAGAGAATGGAAGCCTCATAACGACTGCTGCCTAAAAGAACAAGGAATTCTCAACAGCAGTGAAGAGTGGGTACCAAATCCAAGGTCAAGAACATAGGCAAAGTTTTACTTATAGAGTCACGCTGGAACAAAACTTATTATAAAGACCAACAGATTCTTTCCATAAACCCATGCATCATTATCATAATGATAACTTCCAAACCCCAATTTAAGAAACGCCACAGTTAAAACAAGTATACAGCTAACCCCAAAGCATGAGCCCAATCCTATTCCCCCCAATAGCAAGGATGAGTTATCATGCATGAATCTTTATTCTCTATAAGAATTTCTTCACAAGGAGGAAATTGAATGGACCGACCCATGGTATATCTAATTTCAGATCATTAATATTTCCTATGATGGCCAGCCTTCTAGATAGGGAAAAATACCACAGTAGTAAGGTAGTTTCACTTGGTGATGAAAATGATGCTTTCCATGATCACACACTTTTTAATCCATCACTTCCTATTGCATTGATATTTCCTAGATAATAATCAAATTTAACATAACAGATTCACATATTATTTAGATTCACAACAGCCGGAATATAAACAAAACCCGTGCATCATTTCAGTAAGCCTACTTTTTCATTCCCTCATCTTTACTTAAAAAATTAGCTATGTCCCTCCACAACAGTCACTTGAACTGCATCCAAGCACAATGCCTGACCAAATACACCTCTAAGTTTGGCAAAATATATGAAATGTTGAAATAGGGTTTCAGAACCAGTGAAATGGCTCTGCTAGCCTTTATAGATACATTTGATGAGCGGCTCTTAATCATAGCTAAACCCACATCCAAGTCGAGACAACACTACAGCCTCAAGTGCTTCATTTTTTACCATAATCGCTTTTTGTTTCCCTACAAAGATTCATATCACTTTGTGTGCAGTTGTGCCTGAAGTTGAGTGAGCAAAATTTGGCAGTTAGCTTTTAGGGCAGAAGATGAATAGAGGCATTGACAAACTAGGGAAGCCTCCAAACAAGCAAAAATTAATGAACTACATGTGGAGAATTCTGAGTGCAAGTTCTTTCCAGGGACTTCTCATAGAATAGTCCTGGTCAAACAGCCAATTCCATGTTATGTAAGGCATAAACAGATCTTTGACTATAAGAATCCTATTGACCTAATGGTTGAATTAATGAGCCCACTCATACTCAACTGTTTGCTTCGTGACTAATTTTTAAGCTATCATCTGCTTGCAGAGGGTGCAAATTTTAGCTTCTCAGGGGTTCTTCCAGCCCAGGGAAGGAAGGAAGAGAAGCACACAAATTTATAAGTAAAAGGAACCAATAAGAAACCAAAAGAATACAGCAGGTTTGACAAGACATTTTGCTCACATGCCAAATTCCTCAGCAAAGATAAAATTATCCAAGTATCATGTCAGACAAGCCAAGTCAAGTGAAAAGATAGAGAATGCCAAATGATGGATGCTAGATGGATTTCCTACTATAACTGTAAGCTGTTCAAAACGTTTCACAGCATCATAAAAAGTCATTACAATATATATAATTCCGTGGAAATCCTGAGAAAAAGCATTACCTCAATTGTGACATCATGATCTAACCTCTCACTTGGGGCAGGCGTGTAATCCATAGGTTGTCTCTGGTGATGCGGAATTAATTCTGAGTCCCAGGAGACAAAGTAGATATCTCCGTCCAAATCACTCCCTGAACACTCATTTGGATGAGGCCTATTTCATTCAAGAATCGCATTATGCATTAACAAGAGAAATTGTCTGAGATGAGAATCATTAAAAGGACAGATCAATATCATATTTTGCTTTCTACTTTTATCTATTAAAAGTGTGTTTGGGACAATTTAAAGTAGAAGAAAGTCAACCCGAATTACTCAAATTATGGGGAAGGAATTTTTTGCCTCTACTTTTAGCTAGTAGAATTAAAGGATAAACCTATCAGTGTTTATCCAGAACTAGAACTATCAGAAGCATAGAACAACAGCATAGTAGAGGATGCTTCTTAGCAAAGTCGCATCACATGTAGACAGAATCTACATACAACCCTCGGATCGGTGAACTCAAACCTCATACAAGAAAGAGACAAACCAGAAGCAGGATCAACAAAATTTCAAATCTAGCCACCAAATCCCACTGGATAAATATTCTAGCATTTATTCTCAAAGCTTAAAGGTGATAGAAAAGCAGGCCCAAAACTATTTCTAAAGAAAAAATGTCAAAATTATCCTTGGCTATGTAAAATGCGGAAAAAAATAAATTGGGTTGCACATCAGTTCATTTATTTTAGACCTAGTACAAACATAATATTAGAAATTTTGGACCTTATTATTATAACTGAACCAAACCAAAACCATAGCCAAAGATCCACAACCAAAAGCAAAAACAAGTCCAAAATGGATCCATGACAAGTGCCAGTGCAACTGAGGTAATTGCAAGCCAATAACAAGGCATGTTAGAGTCATACCTTTTTCCCTTCTGAGGAAAAACAACACAATCCACCATATGATGTAAAGCTGGCACATCTATAGCAGTTAGAACACGCACATCACCTGGATGTAAGCAAGGATTCTTGGCAACAACTACTTTTCCCTGGACAACAAAGCTTTGATCTGAGTCAGTACCAATGAACACAATTGACTCATCCCACATCTGTTCTTTTCTTCTACCAGAATACTGCACAAACACCTGGCCATATTCCAAAGTTTGGGTTTCGTCAAGGCATCCCATCATTGATCTTCCTTCAGGAAGAAATATCCTCGTTTTTGTCCGCAATTCAGACAATTTTGTTGCTCTGAATGTTCGCAGCATCATCAATAGAAAAGGCTCAGCATCAGGCTTATAACCACACTTTAGCATTTCTTTGAGAATGTTACCATTCTCCCCCGGGGACATTAAATCTAGAGCCTCTTGTGCTCGTAGGGGATCAACTAAAATGGCATTTAGCTGATCTACAGCATTTTTTTGTTTTTTCTCGAACACATGATCTCGAACACCAAGTGTTGATAGAAGAGTGATCAACTGGCGATTCAGAAAGCAAGGCTGATATTTGCTCCATCCCAAGACATTTAACTTTGTCTCCTTTGATTCATACTTTAACATGCTCTTTCTGAGTGATAGTTTAACACATGACGTTGGATCAACCGCTACAACACCTTTATATCCAGCATAGCGAATTTGAAACGCAGAAGGAGTATAGCCCTTGAAGCCACATTTTCTTGCAACTTTCCGAGCAAACTCTCCAGATATCTTCCCAATTCCATCAGAAAAGATATAATTCATATCCTCAACAAGCGACTTGACTTCAATATCCGGAATGAGTTCAACTTCACGTCTACCTACATTGAGAGTTTCGGTAGATGAACTCAAGGATTGGCCAAGTCTCGCGGCATATTTTGCCACATTTCTTATTGCACTGAATTCACCCATCTCTGCCCTAATAGTTGCAGCAGTTGTACCATTTGTTGGAGCAAACATCCAAGCAGAATTTTCGCGTAACTGACTGGACGAGAAGGCAAGAAATTCAAAATGCTTATCACCTATTTTTATGCCATTCTTGAGAATAGAAAGGATCCTTTCATATATATCCGTTCTCCCATGTCCCGAAGCAGTGCGAGGAGATAAATCAGTTGAATGCATTTTATCTCCGTCCTCATCCACAAAAGAAATGCGGATAAAATTGTCAATGTACTCAGAATATCTCCGCAATACATGATTTGAGACATTAATTTCTGGACCAAAAAAATACACCCTGCATGGTGTTATTTGCACCCTATGTACATAAACCAAGCCAGCATCTAACGTTATTGAAGACAGTTCAGTAGAATGCCGGGAGGTGAGATATTTCTTGTACTGCTCAATCAGCCACACTGAGGATTCATAACAACATTCTTTCAAATGGAACAGCTTGTCCAAGGCATCTAGGATTATGTCCAAGGGATCTAGGATTATGTCCAAGGGATCTAGGATTATGTCCAAGGCATCTAGGATTATGTCCATGTCCATCCTCTGTGGATCAACCATTTGATAAAAGGACAAATCAAGAGAAGGTCCAGCTAGACAGCCATTCTGAACTAACAAATTTATCTTAAAGATGATCTCATAAGGCAAGTCAACTCCTCTGGGAGGACCTACGATTGGAACTAGATCCGCACTGCAGGAGAAAGGAGAACCATTTTCCATAGAAAGTGTTCCATCGGTTTCCTTATAATTGACAAAGTTCTCTTGAAAATTTGGAAGTTGATATTCACAAGGAATTTCTAAACATACAGCAGAAGACTGTCCAATGCAAGCTGAGGGAGTAAAATCAATCGCTCTCACCCACTGGTCATCAGAGCCATCTTTGAAAAAGTTGTAGAAATGACTGACCAAAACATCCTCTGAATACTGAACAACTTTTTTACGAATATAGGGAGCCCCATACAGCTAACATCCACAAGAACAAAATTTATAGAAATATATTAGGTCCTCTTCATAAGCAGCATATTATGCAGAAAAGCATGCATGGTTGAATGGGAAGTGCAAGCATAAGAAAATAGATAAAGGACTGGGTTTCTTTCATGTCAGTGAAAGTGAAGGTTTGGGGGGCTGAAGCCGAAGCCCCAGAAGCTGGCTCCTTATAAAGGAAAATTCATGATGGCCATCAATATATTTGCACCATGGAAGATTTGCCACTATGCCAAAAGTGTAAAATTCTAAACCTTTTAGGCTCTAAAACATTCAAAAGTTCCAAATTAGCCAGAAGCAAGAATATGATCAGCAGATATGAACTCTTATCTCTATCACTGAAGGGAACTTGTGTACCCTGCTTAGCCTCCTACTTAACCAACCTTGCCGTGACCCAGAAGTTCATTAAGATCAATTAACAATACACGAATCAGACAAGAGTCTTCATCTAACATTAACACGTAGTCTAAGAAGATTGGAATTATTTAACTTAACAAATCCCATGATTCCTAAAATCAAGAAACAACAACCTCATGAAAAATTATAATCAGAAACCTCCAAGCCTTAACCTTTAAGACTGTTTACAAAAGTTCTATCATGTCTTGTTGTGATACTGTGCCTTAATGAGTTTTCAAATACTGAGTTTCAGTTAGGAAATTATCAACCACGGAAAATGGCATTGAATGTCGTAAATCCTGAAGTCATAACCTTTCAATTGTTGCAATCAAGTCTTCCTAGCCATAACTCAATTTGAGTTCTCTTGTCTAGCAGTTCTCTTGTCCGGCAGCCTGTCTCAAGCTACCGCATCTGCATTTCAGGAAGAACGTAATTGGATAATTTTTCAAAAAGTCCAAAATTTCATCGCACATATTTACAAGTGCAGAACTTGCTTCATTGTATACTCAAGTTTTACGACTTCTAATACACCTTTCCCTATCAATCAAATAGCATGCAACCTAAGTACAAGGTAGCCCCTAATGTGATCTCCAATAGGTGTATCACCAGTGGTCCCTGCAGAACTTGCTTCATCCCTCTACTTTCTTTCTCCCAATTCATATGCATCCCTTTATCTAAAAAGTTCCACATTACTCCCTCTGTTATGTGTTTTCTCTTGTTTGCATAAAAAAAAAAAGAGAGAGAGACAGAGAGACAGAGAGACAGAGAGACAGAGGCACGGACTCGTGGCCATGGCCACTTGATCCGGAGCATGCAACCATGGCGCTCGAGCTCGTGACCTCCATGGCCACTAGATTTGGAGTTCCCCAAACCTTGAGCTCGCGGCCATGGCCACCAGATTTGGAGTTCCCCAAACCTGGAGCTTGCCTTGGCCGCTTGAGCTCCAGCTCCAGCTTGCGGCTGCTATGGCTACCAGATCTGGAGCTCACCAAACCTTGAGCTCGCAGCCACCATGGCTGCTCGTGCACAAGGTTTATTTTTTCCATATCTGGGATTTGAGGGGGGTAGTAGATGGTGACCACTTAGTAATTGGTGTGTCAGCAGAACACGTCCTTGATTTTAAACTAAATCTGTGTGCTTCCTACAGTGAAAGTTTCAACCATATCTTTCCTAAAGAGCCCTCTTCCACAATCTCTCTCTTAATTTACAAAGTTGTTTTTGTCTAAGTCTCCCTTCAACATCCATTATACTGGTCCAATTTTTAAGAAATTCCTTGCAGATTGTAGATACTGGAGAACTCATCCTTCACTCCCACAAACTCACTACCTTGACCCATTGTCAAACCTAGCTCAATGACCCTTGGGTCCCAAGACGAGTGGCTGTACCAGAATTTTCCTCGTCCAGCCAGAGCCGACCAATAATGTTTGGAGTTCTGCCAGCCATTTCTCTGTTAAGATAAGGTCTTGGTAAGCTATCTATGTTCATGAGACATTTGATCCAGGCAGAAATACCATGAAGGTTAAACAGGGACAAAAAAAAAAAAAAACAAAACATCTTCTAAATGAGTTACATCAAGTCATCAACTGGGAGCTTGAATAACCCCATTTAGTGAGCTAAACATCAAATCCCAACCCTATGGGGAAGAATGTAGTACGAAGAATTTTAACGTTCATTGGAATTAGAAGATCACACCCAAAACAATGTCCAGTCAAATATAAAAACCAAATATGCATTGTAGGATAAATCACAATATTAGCACAAAATAGTAAATCAGTCTCTTGTAATCTGAATGAAGTCCACTCACCTGAATCACAAGATACATTGTTTTATGGCCTCTTGCACGATGTAGCTCGATCTGCCAAATATTTTCATAGGATAACTCGAGCTTATACTCCGTATTGTGATAAGATAAAAGGAAGCAGAATTTTCTCATCCCAAGCCCAAAATTTAGGGAGACGTTCACCCCTTTCCACAGAGTAGAGAACCTTTTACTTGATACCTGACAGCCAAAATGCAAAGCGATACCTTCCATTGAATGCGAAAGGGTTCTTGGCCTTTGTACAATATCATGCTCAACCCTGCGAGCAGTTAGATAAGATCGCCCATGCCACAAATCTTTTCGACTAGCAAGTAAAATAATCAACTCTGCATGTTCAGCGTTCATAAATTGGACAATCGCATATGATCGAACCCCACGTTTATCCTGTCTAACTTTGATGGCATAAATAGTACCTCTGCCAGTCCTTTGCTCCAGGCATCCCCTGACTGTATCTACAGTCACTAATGAAGGGAATCCGTGTACATTTATAGTCTTACCCATTTAACTGATGCAAACTTTATAGCACTCTGTTACACCATATCAAGGGCATCACCAGGAATGACAGAAGATTGCCAGCCTAGGGCCTTTGAAAAGCACATGGACCATTCAACTCCAAGCATGAAGTTTGCCGTACTGAGAGGGGAAAAAATTAGACAGGAAACATGAAAATTTATATAAACTGATTGTTGCCTCAAACTACCACAAATCATCATAGCGATTGATCATCAAATGAACACTTGATTTCTCCATCTCGAGAAAACTATTTACAAGCATAATGGGCTTCAAACAGCTTTGTTCACAGTAAGCACAAGAGTGACCAGCATCGGAAAAACATCAAAACGGCCTGCAATTTTAGGCAACCATATCAACATATGACAGTGATGGACTCTATTTCCTATTAACAAAAATGCCTTCCCGAAAAGATCTACATGTTGATAATCATGAATTCTTCAACGAAGCAAAATAAGGAATTCAAAATAAGAATATCATTGGGACATTCACAGCACTTCGAGTCCTTCTTAACCCGCAAGAGTGTGAAACTGCAACCAACTCACTATTGTGAAATCATGTGCAATTTTATCATTCAGGCAAACCTCATTCGGAGAGAATGAGTATTGGAGGAGAATTATTGTTGAAGGGTACCTAGCACTTTATATCAGCTGCCAACAGTTGTAGCAGAACAACTCACTATTGTGAAATCAAGTGCACTTTTATCATTCAGGCGAACCTCATTCAGAGAGAATGAGTATTGGAGGAGAATTATCGTTGAAGGGTAGTTAGCACTTTATGTCAGCTGCCAGCAATTGCAGCAGAACCAAATCTGTATCTTGGCACAAATCAAAATGACAGAGAGAAATCACTTGTTTGCAACTATTGTTTCTTCAATCTCGGATCCATGCTGATAAAAGTATCCACGAAAACCCAAGATGTGTTGATCCCAACTAAACTTAAGTCAAATTTCAAGCAGCAGAAGTTCTCAGGATGCTGTCCAAACACATTCGTGAATGGAACAACAGGACGTAACTGAGCTTTCCAACGAACAAATTGCTACAGAGGTGAAACAGAAGGAATTCCTAAACCTTTCCCCATGGTATTTTGACAGGCATACAAAAGAAATAGATAATTCCGCTAGGAATGTAAAGTACCAAGATGAATACCTCCCACAAGTCCATAACACTATGTCAAATTGCAGTTAGATTCTCCACGATGCTTCTTGAAAAATTCCTCCCGAGTCAATGTTTATATTTTATAGTTGAGAAAAGGTTGCAATTCTAACATTCACACTCTAGAACATAAAACGAACAAGGAAGCAGAAATTCCCTTTTGCAGCCACATCTAAATATCATCGGAGAAAATGTCGTAATTCTTCTCAAATGTCCGGAGCTTTTCTTTTCCAATCACTTGACTTCTCTAATGATAATTAGACGGGGCTACAAAAATTCTTTCGAAGAAGTTGCACACAAAACACACATCAAACAGCAAAAAACGGTAAAAGTCCCATCTTGGCAACGACAGGGTCACAATTCAGCATTTCAGCGCAAGCAGCAAAACAGGACACATGTCGACACAAAGAGCGCGAATGTAGCGCGCCACACGCCACTTGAGCGGCAGAACCAATCAACACAATAGGAAGTAAACCATCAGCAAGCACACGCTTGCGTTTTTTCATCTTTTCTTTTCCCCTATACCCAAGCACCATCTCACTCCCGAAGCAAATTCCCACACAATGTAGCTTCTCCGAACCAAACCCCCCCCAAAAAAAAAAAAAAAAAAAAAAAAAACCGTGAGATCCACACGTGATCGCAAACGTTCTTCACACGCCGGAGTTCCCACTCTTGAATATAATGTCCCAGTACAGCCAAAAAAAAAAAAAAAAAAACACGGCGATCATCAAAAAATCCAAACTTCACTGACAAGAAGGAGAAGAAGAAGAAACCCAGTTACCTCTGAGAGCTCGCCGAGCAGGGAAGCAAGAAGGGTCTGTCTCTGCGGCGACACAGAGAGTAGTAGAAAAGGAAAGTGCCCAGGAAAGAAGACGGAGCAGCGTCTCCTCCGCCGACGTCCACCCCGAGTCAACCCCTCAGTCAACAACACCACACTGCACTAAAAAGCCAATCAATCACTCTCTCTCTCTCTCTCACTCACTCACGCTCAGTCGCTCCTGCTCTTCTGCATTTGATATAGGGGTGGGGGAAGAGAGAGAGTGTGGAAAAGGCGACAATTCCGTCCTTCGCGGGCCATGCTGGCTGACGAATGAGAACGTGACGATCCCTCTGCATGAAGCGGAGCGAGTTCCTTGTTAAGGAAGGTGTTTCCCTCGGGACGGGACCCACGCGCGCACGAAGAGAAGAATACTGCCGTACTGCCACGTTTCGAGAGGTGACTGCTTGTCCTCCCTTTTTCAATTTTTGTCTTTCCCTTTTCCACTCCGTAGACTTGAAGTAGAGGTTGGTCAGGCCCGGGGTTGGGTGGTTCAAACCCTAGAGGAAGTCGTTCCAAATTAATTTCTTTTAATTTTTAAATCCTTATTTTCTTTTTAAGCCAAGCGAGGCTCGCTGGCCACCGGCTGGCCGGGCTTGCCCGAATGGACGGTGGCGGCGGTGGTGGACGAAATCGCGGGATTGGCAAATAAAATAATCCTGATTCCATATCTTTCACAAAAAAATATATGATTTGAAGAATATTTTATGAAAAAGTATTGCTTGTATGACTTATAAAAATAAATGGACGAGTCGGTCATATTTTTATTGTGATCACGAAGATATTATCAATAAAAATTATTATTGATAATGAAAAAAAAAAATTCATTGATTAATTATTCCGATCGAAACAAGCGATTAATTTTAAAAATGTATTTTTTAAATCATTTGTCATCCATGAAATAAAATGAGGCTAAGCATTATTTTGATAATCCATGAGAGTAATTGGATACTAGAAAATGATATTAAAAGTGTCGTGACTTTTATGCGGCGCTTTCCTTAGTGCCAAAACTTTTTGACCGACTACTTAAATGTAATGTCAATGCGAAATCGTTCACTTCGCTATCTATTCTTGCTAATCGTCCCTCATGACTTTTCAAGTTAATTTTTCATAACGATCGTGGCTTTTCAAAAGAAAAATCTAAGTCTAAGGTGGACAATCTTCGATCAACATGACAAAGAATGATTCGTTTTGGCCCTTTTGTTACCCAAATTCATTCGAAACCGAAACCCTTAATTCTACAAAAGGATTCCTCTCCCGAGAAGCTTGAGCAGTGGAGAGATTCAAGATGAGATGAGCAGTGGAGAGGATCGAGCTTACGAGATGACAAAGTGGGGATCGGTCGAATCAGCTTCGGTGAGGTCGAGATGATGACGAGACAACGTGACACAAGGAATTGCGCTTGATTTGAATGAATCACAAAGAACTTGCTGGTTTTGGGACATGAATCGCGGCGTGCCTTGCCGGAATCCTGCAAATCGCAGACAAATCGAAGGTTACGGAGATGGCACGTTGGGTGCATTAGTGGAAAATCGCCTGCCTCTTCCTAAACATTTCTGCATCTAAGTATGGCTTGAACATCTTCTACCAAATTCTTTTGCCAAGTTCACACTGTTATCTTGCAAAAAATCCCTCCACCGAATCCGCTCAGTCCTTTTCTTTTCGATTCCAGGTTGTAGTGTGTGTTTTCCTCGTCAATTGTACACAAACTTTAAATGACTAAGCTCCATTGAAGAACCATCATCGCTCAACCATTGGAGAGGAAGAGGGACAAACGGAGCAACAAATCTCTTCCCCTTTTTTTTCTTTTTTTTTTTGGTTTTTATTTATAGTTTTACCGATAAGGCCAAAACAACTTCGTTTTTTCTTCATGATTTTTGCTGATTGGATTTTCTTTGGCAAGCCACGTCAATTGATTTATGGTAAATTAACGTAATGTCGGATTTTCGAATTATAGAAATCGTCGATGTGATTTTTTTTTTTTCTGAAAGTAGCACTCAAGTGATCTCTTGAAAAATTTTATTATTAAGAGTCGTATGAAAGTTATAATACTTTTACTATTCTTTTCCCTTGAATACTAGTTAATAGAAGTGTATATCGGTCCAATCCAATCTAATCCAATCCAAGAATGGATTGGATTGGATCGAATGGGTTAATTTTGGGTGGTTTCCACGAGAATCGGTCTAATTCCTAGTTCTAAAAATGTGGAATTGGGAATAACCAATCCAATTTTGGAATCGGGAACTAAACTGGTGTTCGGTTCCTTGTGTGAAACTAGACCAAACCAAAACGTCAAAACCAGCTAGAGGTAACCCTAAATTAAAATTAGAGCTCTTTCTCTCTCTTTTAGACAAAGCTTCTCACCGCTCTGAGCTGCTCACCTCTCTTTCGTGCAACCACCACCATGGTCTCGAGCAACCACCATCACAGCGAAGCTCCTCGTGTGGAAACCAAGGGTGAGAAAGATGAAAGAGGTTCGTCAACGGAGAAACCCTTGGATGCTTGATGCGACGAGAGAGAGTAGAGGGAAAGTATAAAGAGAGAGATGCGGCTGTTTTAATAATAAAAGGAAAAGGGACATCCATAAAAATATTTCCCTAGTAGCTTGTCCATTCCCTCTGTGCACACTTTCTTAGGTAAATGTTGCTTTGGTCCTATGAGGACTCAAAAAAAAGTAGTAAGGTACCTGTCTTTTCAATTTTTTGTCTAAATTAATAATTTATTTAAAAGAGTAAAGCAAATATAGTTGCGAATAGCGGTATTTTACTCAGTTCCTTCCTGAGTAAAATCAAGAATTAAATTAAACTGAAACCTAAAACCTTTTCTCGATTCCAAAACCACTTGGTCCAGCTTCGGAATTGGGAGGCACAAGGTTGATTCTTAGTTCTACGCCAAGGATTGATCAATTGAGAACCAATCACCCATATTGATTAAAAACTTATAATAATAAAAAATTTGCACGACGTTGTGTTTTCATAATGAGTTGGAAGCTACTTATCCTCCGTGGAAAGTGGTCAAAAACTAATGAATTTTGCAATTCAAATGTCATGTGAGAAGAAGAAATTTTAAGAGAAATTAACAATGAATGATACCTAATTTGCTTCGGGCTTCAGAACCTAAGCCAGCCACTAGGAGATTTACTATGAATCCACATGGTACAGATTTATCAATCTTTCGATTGGTCAAGTGTTTCCCAAGCACTAACCTCTTACAGAGAATTCACTTAAAAAAATTTCAGAAAAACTCTTAAAACTTTTTTTGTTTGCTCTAGTATGTTCACCAATTGGAATTCCATGTACTGTATATACATGATGCTTGTATCCAAAATAAAAAAAAATAAAATAAAAAAACTTTAGGAAACTTGTTGAAACTACTCAAATTAGGAAACCTACATAAATTAAGAAACCTATTTAGATTGGGCTCAAATTTAAGTCATATTCTTAACATAAGCTTACTAATGTATGGAAAACTTATTAATCACGTGACAAGTTAATCAGCAACATATTGATATTTTTCGAATGAAAAGCAGTGTTAAAGGTACTTAACAACTATGAAAAATTACTAGGAACTTATGCATATTAACTCTTCAAGTACATAAAGTCACCAATTCCTAGGGAAATTATCAAAAAAGTCCCAAACTTATTACACATGTGTCAATTCAATCTTAAACATTTCAATTTGATCAATTTAGTCCAAAATCCGTTGTAGTTGCACCAATATAGTCGTAAACATTTTAGTCATTTTGCCAAATGAATCATAAATATTTTGATGATTTATTAATTTAGTCATATAAGCTAACTTTAGCTAGAGATTGTTAACGTGATAGTGTAATCAACGCTAGCTATCCTAAGCAACATGGTAGCACTGGCATGGATAATATATCCAACTAAGTTTTAACAGATACCAAAAGTATATTTACCTTTAATTAGCAACGCTTTCACCATCACTACACATGTGATTGATATCCAATAACTATTCCATAAGTGACTACAACGTATTTATTGCACAAGTAACTTATACTATTGGACCCAAAAAAAAAAAAAAAAACACACACACACACACACACAAGCAAAAGTGAAAAGACGTCTCAAGAGTCGAGATATGCTCGTTTGATGCAATTCCGTCGGAGGGTCATGGTAATATTTCCTACTTGGGCCTCTAAATTTTTAACGCAAAGGCTTAGATGTTTCTCAAAATTGAAAACTCTCTTCCTTATGGGATGAGCTATATGATTCTCGACCTTATCTCCACGCTTTTGCTTTCAGCACTCTTTTCTTCTTTTCAAACTTGCTATTCTTCCTTTTGGTCTAGTGAACTTCTGGTTTGACATGATCAGGTTTCCTGCATTCATAGCCAACTGCATCCTGACATTTATTCTCATTTTATATTTGGAGAACTTCATTATCTTCAGAGAATCCCATTAGTCTCTTGCCTTTGAAGTTCCTTCCCTTTTTCTCATGAAGCTCTTGAATTTCCTTGTGAGTAGCGCCATGTCCTCGTCATCTTCATCTTCTGACGATATTTGATCTCCTGCGTCATCATAATCAGCTTTGAAGGTAATAACTTTCTTACCTTTACTATTGTTTTCTTCATTCATATGCTCAGTTTCGTAAGACATCAGCGTCCCTATCGTCTCCTCCATATGGGTTGGATTCTCATGGTTTCACAAACAAATGTTTTTAGGTGACTGCACTCCTTTGGAAGCGCTCTCAAGAGTAAGTTCACCTTTTTAGCATCGAAAATGACCTTCCCTTAATTGGCAAGGGCATTCATGATTTCAGTGAATTCTGTGAATATTTGAGTCATGGTTTCATTGGATTTCATTTGGAAAATTTCATAATTTTAGAGAAGAATATTTATCTTTATCTCTCTCACTTTGTCGGTTCCTTCAAATGTAATTAGGAGTTTATCTTAGATTTCTTTTGTCGTAGTACAAGAAGAAATTATATTAAATATAGATGGAGACAATACATAATATAAGAGATGAATAGTTTTAGCATTTAGTGCAAGTTTAATTTTGTCACGACTAGCAGCAAGTGGAGCTAGTGGATGTTCTTCTCTAGCTGGTGGAATAGGAGGTCTTGCTGGTGGAGGAATTACCAATCCATTCTCAATTACGTCCCACTTAGGAATCTCTGTAGCTTGAAGAAACACTTTCATTTTTTGTTTCCAGTAGTTGTCGTTGGCACCATCAAAGTAAGCTAGCTTACTGGGAGCATGTCCATGAGGAGCACCAAAATTAATAATGTTAAACATAGATAAGATTTTACTTCAAATAACAAGCAAAAAAAGATCTGATATTAATTGTTGAGGCTAACAATACAACTTAGAGGGAGTGAATAGGTGTATTAAAAACTTAAACAATTTTTCTCGCAGAAGATAACATGATGTACTTTGACAGTAGCAAGAATAGATTAACAACAATAAGTAAGCTGATACTTCTATCAGGCGGTTATAAGCAATAATGAATAGATAGAAAGTAGCACACAATGATATATAGTGTTTCGGCTTATCCTCAAGTCTACGTTCAAGGAAGCCAATTAGTAATGATACTAAAGTGTAAATAATGCGCCCCTGAGAGTGAGCTTCACATTTTTTTTCCCTAATTTAATTCATATGTCACGTAAAATGTACTCAAAATTTGAATACAATGAGGAGATCAGCACTTTCCTGGTCTGATCTTTACAGTACTCGTATTGCTTTTGTTCATGAAGTTTAAACGTATTGACCTTTCGGTACTCTTGGGGCTTCGATAAGCAAGAAGTCATCACCTTCACAATGACCAGTAGCAATATGGTGCTTCTTCAAGAAATTAAAGTCAAAAAGCATTAAGTTGTTTGTCCTCATGCAGGGAGTAGCTTCGGTACATGATCCCAGTTCTTTAAGTAGATATTAAGGCCCGACTGTGTATCTTCCTTCGATTTGTGAAACTAGGCACATTGTATTGTGAAACCGACACTTGCATGCCTAAATGATTGTAGTATTTGGCTGGCGGCCCAAAAGAAGAAAACAAAAGAAGGGTTGAAATGTCAAAAAGAAGGAAAAGAGAGAGAGAGAGAGAGAGAGAGAGAGAGAGGGGTGGGCAGTGGTCGCTCACTTTACAGAGCCAAACCACTTCGAGAGAAAGAGAAAAGAAAGGAAAAAAAGAGAAAAGAAGAAGAAAAAAAGAAAGGAAAAGAAAGGGAAAGAAAGGAAAGGGATTTTGACACGTGCCGCAGATGCTTCGCCAAGCCGACTCGACTCCATAATGCAGCGCCCAGTAAGAGATTAGGCCCATCGTTCGTCCAATCGAAGTAATTTACGGGTTTAGGGATCAAATTTGGAATTTTTGGAAAATCGAGCGGCGAAGTCCGATTTTGGAGTCGTTGAGCCACATATTTTTATAGAAATCATAGTTTAGGATGTTGTGGAGCCATAGGTGGATCGTGATTTGAGGTTATGGTTTATTCGAAACAAAATTTCGAAGTTTCCCACACACAGTGAACAGTATACATTCAACAGCTTTGGGCCTGTATTTTGTCATATTTCGGCTTGATTTTGGGACAATCAAGTTGGGATTCCTATAGTATGTTTGAAGGGCTTTCTTTTGACTATAAATATGTTCGGAACGAGGTTCGAATGAGGAAATTATAGTGTAACTAAGTTTTGTACTTAAACTCCGCGTTGTGAATGACTTGAACAATCACTTTCATTATGTGATTTGTTAACGCGTATGAATCCTTTTGTTAGATTTAAGACGTAATTTAGTTGTTTCGTAATTGAGATAGAGTTTTATTTGATTTTAACATTATTCCTCAGTTATTTGATAGAGCCGTGAGTTTGACAATACAAGTATCGTTTGTCGTTTGGTTGTAGACGACGAGTTGAGTGGTACTATATCTTCTTTGGTTTTGTAAAATCATATTTTTATTGCATAAAAGTCGAATCGAGCATTTGCTACTCTTTAGTTGATTATGAATATTTGAAAAGCGTGTTATACAAAGTTTTTTTTTTTTTTTATCGTAGAAAGGGTAATTAATATAAAGAGGACAGTCAAATGTACAGAAGATTCAAGCACCAAAAAACTGAAGAGAAATCAACCTGAGTGGAAGAGTGCCTGAATGTAAAAGAGGCAGACTAAACCAAAGTTGTCCTAAACAAAAGGAGGCACGGCACCAAAACAGCCAGCAAGACAACAACAAAGGCAGAAAGCACGCCAAAAGCAACCAAAACAACCTAGCAATGCAAGAAAGCGAAGGGACCCAGCATCTATCTGGGACAAGGCAGCACCCGCAGCATCGCACCCGAGAATCAACCAGCCAAATTGGGGTCCCCCGAAGAGAAGATAATGGGATCAAGATCCCAAGAGCATTGTAGCCTCCTATTTCTAAGTTAATCCTCCACACTCCTGAAGGACAAGGCCTTATCTTTCACAACTTTAAGAAGATGCTTCTTCATGGCCAAAATAGAAATCGGCCCTCCCCTAAAGAGTATGTTGTTCCTTTTCTTCCAAATGATGTGGCAGATCACACCAAAGGAAAATCGGGCCATACACTTGTAAAACTCCTTCCCCAAGAGTAAAGAAATGGCCCAACTCAAGTTGTCCTCCCAAGGTCCGTTGCGCCAAGGCAATTTACATCTAGTCGCCCAAAAGAAGGCAAGAGTAGATGTAATACGACAACCGAAAAAGAGATGGTCAATGAAGTCCGGCATATCATTACAAAAAGGACAAGAAGTAGCCTCAATTCTTCCATAAGATAGAATGAGAGATTGGGTTGGAAGCCTATGCCCGGTTATGAGCCAAAGAATAAATTGATACCGAGGCAAAATGTCCGTGTTCCAAATGAAGGAATGCCACCTGACACGACCTTTCTTCCTACGGATAGCCTCCCACGCTGAGGCAACCGAGAAAAGGCCCAACAACTCCCCTCTCCACCAAAAACGGTCTTGGCACCGGGACAGGGAGGGAAGAGGCGACCCCCAAGCTTCAATCTCCTCCTTGAGTGTTTGGCCATCGTCAAAAAAAAGGTCAACTATTGTAGCCTGCCTAGATAGCCGAGAACTGTAGATGAGCACATCCGAGAAAAACAAGTGTAAAGGCCCCCATGGGTGCCAATTGTCAAACCATAGTGACACAAATGAACCATCTCCTATCTTCCAGGAAAAGCTCAGTCTAACTTCCGTCCTGAATTGTAAAATCTTTTTCCAAGCCCAAGAGCAACAGGTCGGCTGCTTTACAACCCAAAAGTTTCTATTCTTCAAGAACGTCGCATGGATCCACTTACACCAGAGTGACTCCTTGTCTGAGAACAAAATCCATATGTGTTTAAGCATAGCCGCCTTATTGTATTTGCGGAGTCTATGTATACCAAGGCCTCCCTCAAATTTTGGAAGGCATACATCCTCCTAGGAGACCTTGGCTCCTCCTCTTCCCAATTCAGGGTCTCTCCAAAGAAATTGTCTCAAAATACATTCAATCTGATCAAATACCGAGATAGGCAATATAAAAACACTGGCCCAATAGGCCTGAATGGCATGAAGAACTGACCTGATTAATTGAAGGTGCCCAGCAAAGGAGAGAAATCGGTGAGCCCAGGATTGCACCCTCGATGTAATGCGTCTAACCAGGTCGGCACAATCGGCTTTTCCCAGCCTGCTCATGATAATCGGGACACCGTGGTAAGGACTAGCAAAGACCCTTCTTGAAAGCCAAGCTCCAGGAGGATTTGGTTTTTAAGGGAAGGCGAGCCTCTCGAGAAGAAAACCTCGCTTTTCCAAGAATTCGGCTGCAAGCCACTCCAGGAGGAAAAAGTTTGAAGGCCTTCCTTAAGAAGCAAAGCAGAATGCATATGACCTTCACAAAAGAGGAAGACATCATCTGCAAAAAAGAGGTGTGACAGAGAGGTAGGTTTGCACCTCCAAAAGAACCTGAACCCCGGTTGTTGTGAGCTTCTATCAAGAATACCACAAAGCACCTCTATAACCAAGATGAATAAATAAGGAGACATGGGATCACCCTGCCGTAGGCCACGGCCACTAGGAAAAAACCCATGAAGTTCCCCATTCAAAGCAATCGAGAATTGAGGCGTGCGAACACACGTCATGATGAGCTGCACCAATCGGTCAAGGAAGCGAAACGCGAGAAGAACACGCTCAAGGAACCCCCAATCAACTGTATCATAAGCCTTCCTAAAGTCCACTTTAATAGCACACTTAGGAGTATACGGCTGAAGATGGAAGCTGGAAAAGAGCTCTTAGGTCAAAAGGATATTATCCCTAATAAGACGTCATTTAACAAACGCACTTTGAGACGAGCTAATAAGATCCTTCAACACTGCAGCAATCCTATTCGCCATCACCTTAGTAATAAGCTTGTAAATAGTATTGCAACAAGCAATAGGCCTATAAGCATCAATGGAAGATGCATTCGGAACCTTGGGTACCAAAACCAAAATGGTATTGTTGACCACCTTCAAAAGTCTCCTAGAGGCAAAAAAGTCCCCTACAGTTTTTGTAACCAGATGCCCTACCAAATCCCAATTCTCCTTGAAGAACTCTGCCGTGAACTCATTGAGCTTGAGGCTTTACCCCGAGCTAGAGAGAAGAGGGTATTTCGAATCTCACAAAGTTCGTGAAGTAATATATATGAAATTGCTTTACAACTGATTTATGGAAAGGTTTATGATGATTTGAGAAATGGATAGGAAATGGATGATGGGCTATGTTGCAAAATGTTATTTGCTTGGTTTAAGATATTGATTTCTAGATTGGATTTCTGATATTGGAGGATAGTTGTTTATGCTCAATATAACTATGAACCCAGTGGGGGGTTTTTGGGGTATGCATATCAAGTTTAGGATATCTTTCTAGGCTAAGCCACCGGCTTTGTAGGTAGAGACCTTGCCAAGGGGGGAATCTTGGTCACCTTATCACCACCATAGTAAAGTATTGAGCAATAGATTAGTTAATATGTGATATTTGACGAAGATTATTCAATAGACTTGATCATTGATACTTGAATTGTGATGGTGATTTAAATGAGTTTTTCATATTAGTATAAAGTTTTGATGATAAGAAATAACTCTTATATGATTCAATATGTATTTTATATATTGGGTTCGAGTTATGAAGTTTGGCATTACTTTGTATACATGCATAGTGGTTAGTCGATCTACTTAGAAGATATGTACTACTCACTGAGCTATTGTTGCTCATTCCACTCGTCCTTTAATTTTTTTCAAGTTCCTCGGTTAGCGGTGAGTAGAGCAAGAGCACCGACGATATTGAGGATAGTGACGATATTGCTCGTGACCTTGATACGAGAAAACTTTTGGGAGTTCTATTTTTGGGTATGGTTTAAAGAAGTGGTGCATATAGTTGTTGCTAGTTGTTGAGTTGACTGAGTTTTAGTCGTAAATGTTCTTTTTAGGTGGATTTATAGAAATTCTGATGTTGTGACCAGCCTGTTGATTTGTATATATTGATATCAGGTTGTTGGTTATATTTGAGGCTGCGTTCTTCGTGTGGAAGGGCAGCCGTGTTATCCCCATTATTTTTGTGGTTTTGGGGTGCGGCAATGATTACTTGACCGGAAGCTATTTTTCAAACTACAGATTTCAATGTAGTGCTAATCTCCTATGTGCTGTTTCGACTAAAAAAAAATCTCCTATGTGCTACTATAGAGTGTACCGTTCCCGTGATCACAAACTGCTGCAAAATTTTCCAACATCACATTGCAAGAGCATAATATTATTCTCAAATTCCACGACAAACTAAATATGATGCAGCATCATCTGGACTAGGGCTGTCATCTGAAATTACAGAAATGTTATAACGTTCAAATCCCCCTGCATTAGGAATCGGAGGAACCTATGTCATGGAAGAATAACTGTCATTCACGGAAATTTACGGGGTACGCAACGTTTATTGTGAGACCATGGAAAGTCCCGTTCAGAGAGACTGTAAACTGTGAACAGCCGTCAGGCATTACCATCATGTAGTAAAAGATGTAATGCGCGCACAAATAGCAGCCAGAATGTTATTCAAGCTTTGCTAAATAAAAGCAGGAGTCTAGGAGTAACGTTGCCAAAACATTGCAGAAGGCACAAAAACACAATTAACTCCGCTCCCTCCAACTAAGAAAATATCTGAGTGGAATTTGTCAGGTACAATCCACGGGCTAAGTGGTCTTCAAGAGTGGACATATTATCAGTTATCCTTCCTCGTTTTTTCTTCTTAATTTGGATCAGTTTATCATATACACACCAAGGAAAGCTAAGATAATGATCTCGATTCAGACCCTCGTTATAGCAACCCCAGTAACTCGGGTGATATGTGACATGATACCAAGCAGACGCTTTTGCATATTCATCGACAGCCTCAGAATCTGAACCACTTCCCTTATCATTAAACCAGTTCCGAGCTTCCTTTCTCAGGGATTTTACAGCCCTAGTAATGCTGTCAGCGTCCCTCCTCTTGGTGAAAGATTTGGACATTTTCATTATGCAGCCACTAAGTATTTCGGCCTCTGTGTTAATCCCATAGTACTCCATCATATTACCCAGCTTGTAATCATAATTACCCTTGTGATAGAAAGCGTCATCGACATATTCCTCAAATCCATCCACTTCCATCTCTGGGTCATAAGATTGCCTCGCCATTTCCAGCGTGAACTTCGAATAGAGCTTGATGCATATGCTAACTCTTTGACTTCCCGGAAAAGCTTTCCGATCACGTTATTGGATGGGTAGCTGGACTTGTCAGGCTTCTCCATGAAGTCTGGGCATTCTTTGGCATACAGATTAGGAGGTATCACAGCAGGTACACCAGTTTTTGGAAAGTCGACAGCAATAGAGAAAAGTCTGGCAAGCTCTAAACATTCAGGGCTCATGGCCTTTCCAGGCTTACTATCTGCAAACGCGGTGTGGGAGTCGGCAATAATTCCAAGGCTGTCATTAAGCATGAATTTTACAAAATACTCTTCCACTTCCTGTTTAAGCAACAACACCACCACAAAAAGAGTTGAATTAACCCCTACATCCACGAAGCATTACTAGAGAAATCAAGGGGTGAATTTCAAACTGGATGCAACTCATTCATCTCCCGCATAATCGATTATCGATTACCTTACAAAATAAAGGTAGACAGGCAAACTTATCGATCTCCCACATATTTGATCATCGATTACCTTATGAAAACAAAGGTACGCTCGGATACACTCTTCTCGTAAGTAATTCAAGGTACATGTTGACCATTTCCTGTTCCAGCATTCCCAATGTTTCCCAATAATCTGTTCATTTCATCATCATGAAAAGGAAATGTTCCGCATAGCAAAAGAACAATGTATACACCCATCTTAGTAAAAGCGAATATGCATGGGAGAGTATAGCCTAATAATGACTACACTTAAACAAAAAAAAAAAAAAAAAAAAAAAAAGGAAATTCTCAACAGCAGTGAAGAGCAGGTCCCAAATCCAACGTCAAGAAGGTACAATCAAGTATCGAGGCCAAGTTCTAGGAACAATTACCAATTAAATCCTAAACCTAATGTATGGATTTCGATTCAGTTTTAAATTTTCCAGCTTTGTCGATGTAGTTCTAAACGTTTGTGCAAAATCACACTTTCATTCCTTATGGCCAATTGCCGCCCAAAATAGCTGATGTCGCGATTCACAAATTGTCCACGTTAGCATGTTATATAAGAAAACCAGTGATGATTGGACTCCACCTTAGCAATTTCTAGCGGCAATTGGCCGGAGGAACTATATTGAAATTTTGCGCAAAGGTTTGGGACTACATTGACAAAATATAATAGATTTAGAACTAATGGGTAATTATCCTGAAATTTTACTTGTAGATTTGCGTTGGAACAAAATCTTATTATAAAGATCTAAAGATTCTTTTCCATACAAACCCATACATCACCATCGTAAATGATAACCTCCATACAAACCCAAATTAAGTGAAGCCACAGTTAAAACAAGCAAATAGCCAACACCAAAGTATGAGCCCCAGCCCTTTTCCCCCAAAAGCAAGGATGAGTTATCATGATGAATCTCTGTTCTCTGGAAGAGTTTCTTCGCAATAAGGAAATTGAATGGACCGATGTACGGTACCTCCAATTTTAGATGATCGATATTTCCGTTGTTGCCTAGCCATCTAGATAACACCACAGCATCTAAAGCTTCATTATTTACCATAATCGCTTTTTGTTTCCCTACAAATGTTTATCACTTTGTTTAAAGTGGCGTCTGAAGTTGTGACAGAAAATTTGGCGTTTAGCTTTTAGGACAGAAGATGTATGGTTCGGCTTTATGAATCCTATCAACGTAATGGTTGAATCAATGAGCCCAGTTATACTCAACTGTATGATTAGTAAGTAATCTTTTAAGCTATCATCTGCTTGCCAAAGGTGCAAACTTAGGGGTTCTTCCAACCCAGGGTAGGAAGAAAGAGAAGCACACAAATTTAGAAGCAGAAGGAACCAGCGAGAAAACAACAGAACATAGCAGGGTTGACATGACATCATGCACAATGCCTAATTCCTCTGCGAGGATGAAATGCAGTCCAAGCATCATGTTGGACAAACCAAGTCGAATGAAAAGAAAGACAATGTGAAGATAATGGATATGTATTTCCTACTATAACTGTAATCTGTTATACAAGTTTCATGGTACCAGAAAAAAGTTATTACAGGGTATAGAATTCCCTGAAAATGCTCAGGAAAAGCATTAAGCATGACATCGTGATCCAACTGTTCAATCGGGGCAGGTGTGTAATCCATAGGTTCGCTCTGGAGAGGTGGAACTAATTCTGAGTCCCAGGAGACGAAGAAACCATCTCCATCCAAATCACCCCCTGAACACTCACTGGGATGCGGCCTATTTTGTGCAAAAAGTGTAAGATGCATTAACAGAGTATGCATTAAGAAAGAGAAATTGTCTGAGATGAGAATCAAAATAAGTGCAGATCAATATCATGTTTTGCTTTCTTTTTTCAACTAACATCATGTTTTTTTTTTTTTTTTTTTTTTTTTTGGTGACCGGGAAACAAGCCGGCGGGCAAAAGAGTAGCGGAACCCACCACCCCGAGTCAAAAAGAAAACTGAAAACAGTAGCAAAGGGTCATGAGGAGCAGTTCAATATCATGTTTTGCTTTCTACTTTTATCAAAGTGTGTTAGGGAGGATTAAAAGTAGAAAAGTTAACCCAAATTATGGGGAAGGAATTTCTTGCCTCTACTTTTATAGCTAGTAGAATTAAGGGAAAAAACTAACGAGATTTATCCAGAACCAGAACTATCAGAAGCATAGACAACATAGAGGATGCTTCTTAGCAAGGTTGGACACAAAATTTACTCATCAGCCTCGGATCAGTGAACTCAAACCACATTCAAGAAAGAGACACCAGGAGAAAGATTAACAAGAGTTCAAATCTAGCCATCAAGTCCCACTGGATAAACATTTGAGCATTTATTCTCAAAACTCAGAGGTGATAGAAAAGTAGGCCCAAAACTATTTCTAAAGAACTGTCAAAATCATCCTTGGCTATGGAAAATGAGGAAAAGATTAAATTGGGTTACACATCCGACCATTTATTTCAGACCTAATACAAACATAATATCAGGAATTTTAGACCTTATTACTATGATCGAACCCAAATCAAAACAATAGTCAAAGATCCACAACCAAAAGCAAAAACAAGCCCAGGATAGATCCTTGACAAGTGCCAGTGCAACTACGGTCATTGTAAGCCAATAACAAGGCATGTTCGAGTCATACCTTTTTCCTTTTTGTGGAAAAACAACACAATCCACCATATGACGTAAAGCTGGCACATCTACGGCAGTTAGAACACGAACATCACCGGGATGTAAGCAAGGATTCCTCGCAACAACTACATTTCCCTGTACAACAGTTTGATCTGAGTCGGAACTTATGAACATGATTGACTCATCCCACATCTGTTTTTTCCTTCTACCAGAATACTGCACAAACACCTGACCATATTGTAAAGTTCGGGTCTCATCAAGGCATCCCATCATGTATCTTCCTTCAGGAAGAAATATCTTTGTTTTTGTCCGTAAAAGAAACAATTTTGCAGCTCTGAATGTTCGCAGCATCATCGATAGAAATGGCTCAGCATCAGGCTCATAACCACACTTTAGCATTTCTTTGAGAATGTTACCATTCTCGCCAGGGGACATTAAATCTAGAGCCTCTTGTGCTCGTAAGGGATCAACTAAAATAGCATTTAGCTGATCTACAGCATTTCTTTGTTTTTTCTCAAACACGTGATCTGGAACGCCAAGCGTTGAGAGAAGAGTGATTAACTGGCGATTCAGAAAGAGAGGCTGATATTTGCTCCACGCCAAGACATTTAGCTTTGTCTCATTCGATTCATACTTGGACATGCTCTCTCTGAGTGACAGTTTAACAGAGGATGTCGGATCAACAGCTACAACACCTTTGTATCCGCCATAGCGAATTTGAAATGCTGAAGGACTATAGCCGTTGAAGCCACATTTTCTTGCAACTTTCCGAGCGAACTTTTCAGATATTTTCCCGATTCCGTCAGAGAAGTTATAATATTTATCCTCAACATGTGATTTGACTTTAACATCCGGAATGACTTCAACTTCATGTCTACCTACATTGAGAGTTTCAGTAGATGAACTAAAGGATTGGCCGAGTCTTGCGGCATATCTTGCGACATTTCTTATTTGACTGAATTTACCCATCTTTGCCCTAATAGTTGCAGCAGTTGTACCATTCGTTGGAGCAAACATCCAAGCAGAATTTTCGCGTAACTGACTGGATGAGAAGGCAAGAAATTCAAACTCCTTATCACCTATTCTTATGCCATTCTTGAGTGTAGAAAGGATCCTTTCATATATATCCGTCCTTCCATGTCTCGAATCAGTGCGAGGAGATAAATCAGTTGAATGCATTTTATCTCCGTCCTCATCCACAAAAGAAATGCGGATAAAATTGTCAATGTACTGAGAATAACTCCGCAATACATGATTTGAGACATTAATTTCTGGACCAAAAAAATACACCCTGCATGGTGTTATTTGCACCCTATGTACATAAACCAAGCCAGCATCTAACGTTATTGAAGACAGTTTAGTAGAATGCCGGGAGGTGAGATATTTCTTGTACTGCTTAATTAGCCACACTGAGGGTTCATAACAACATTCTTTCAAATGGAACAGCTTGTCCAAGGCATCTAGGATTATGTCCATGTCCATCCTCCGTGGATCAACCATTCGATAAAAGATCAAATCAAGAGAAGGTCCTGCTAGACAGCCATTCTGAACTAACAAATTGATCTTAAAGACAATCTCATACGGCAAGTCAAGTCCCCTGGGAGGGCCTACGATTGGAACCAGATCCGCACTGGAGGAGAAAGGAGAACCAACTTCCATATACAATGTTCCATCGGTTTCCTTATAATTGACAAAGTTTTCATGAAAATCTGGAACCGTGCATTCCCGAGGAATCTCTAAACAGACAGCACATGACTGTCCAATGCAAGCCAATGAAGTAAAATCAGTCGCTCTAACCCACTGGTCATCAGAACCATCTTTGAAAAAGTTGTAGAGAGGACTGCCCCAGATATTCTCCGATTCCGAATGCTGAACAACTTTTTTATGAATACAAGGAGCCCCATACAGCTAACATCCACGAGAACAAAAGTTACAGAAATTTATCAGGTCCTCCTCTATCATAAGAAGCATACCATGTAGAAAAGCATGCATGGTTGTGCAAGCATAAGAAAAAAGATGAGGACCGGGCCTCTCTTATCTCAGTGAAAGTGAAAGTTTTCTTATAGAGAATCCAAAAAGGGCTGAAGCCCTGAAAGCTGGCTCTACATAAAGGAAAATTCATGATGTCTATCATTATGTGAACGTCCATGGAAAATTTTCCACTACGCCAAAAGTATAAAGTTATAAACTCTAACTTTGCAGAGGCTCTAAAACGTTTGTAAGTTCCAAATTAGCCAGATGCCAGAATATGATCAGCATAGATGAAATTTAATCTCTATTACCGGAGGGAACTTCTGTACCCTGCTTAGCCTCCTGCTTAACCAACCTTGCCATGACCCCGAAGTTTGTTAAGATCAACTAATAATACACGGATCAGACAAGAGTCTTCATCTAGCAGTAACACGTAGCCTTAGAAGATTGGAACTTTTTAATATAACAAGATGCAGGATTCCCAAAATCAAGAAACAACAGCCTCATGAAAGATTATGATCATAAACCTCCAAGCTTTATTCTTTAAGAAGTTTACAAAAACACTATCGTGTCTTCTTGTGATTTTAACCGTGCGTTAGTAAGTCCTTAAAATGCTGAGAGTTTTAATTAGGAAATTATTTATTGAAAATATGTCTCGAGTTTGAAGCTAAAAAGGAAACTTTCCTAATTCAAGAGTTTATATCATGAGAAATTGTATGACTAAACATTGTATGAGTTATTAGGTGTAATTGACAACTAAAAATATTGAATGTGTTTGAACAACTCGAGTATGGTTGTTTTCTTTGCTATATCACTTAATCTATAATGTAATTTTTTGCTACTCTCATCATGGACGTAGATTACCTAACCGAACCACATAAATCTAGCGTCCTATTTATTTTTCAATTCTGTCTATTTTACTATTCAATTGCTTACTTCCACAACACTATCATTTACGGAAAATGGTATTGAAAGTCATAAACCTTGTGTACAAAATGTAATCAGGTGATAAACTTTTCAATTGGCGCAATCAAGCCCTCCTAACTATAACGTTCTTTATTTCTCTTATTTGGCAGCCTATCCCAAGCTATCAGGTATGCATTTTAGAGGAAACGTGACTGGATATTTTTCAAAATGGCTAAAATTTGATTGCACAAATTTACATGTTCAGAACTTGATTCATTGAATACACAAATTTTACGATTTCTGATGAACTTTTTCCCCATTAATCAAATTGCATGCGACATAAATACAAGGTAGCCCTTAACATAATCTCCAATGGGTGTAATGTCACAGTGGTCCTTGGACTTTTGCCCAAAAATCAAAATACCTCTACCTTTTTCAATTCAAAAGCATCCCTTATTTTTTTTAAATGTTAAACATTAATCCCTTTGTTATATATCTTCCCTTGTCTGCATGCACAGTCAAATTGTTGAGTTGGACATCTAGGTACACAGGTCACCTTATTATTCATGGAATTCTTTTTTTCTTTTATGTGGTGCCAAATAGGCACAGCATCACACAATATAAGAATTAAAAAAAAAAAAATACGAGAGAGAGAGAGAGGGAGGAGCATGGACTCACGGCCATGACCACTTGAGCTTGAGCTCACAGCAGCCATGGCCACCAGCGAGCTCGAGCTTGCAAATGCCATAACCACCTAATCTGGAGCTCACAAAACCTCGAGCCCATCGCCATCATGGCTGCTTGGGCGTGTGGTTTAGTTTTCCCGTATCTGGAATTTGAGGGGAGGAGGAGATGGCGGCCTCTTAGAATGAGCATGATAAGTTGTCAATTTCTCTATTCTTTTGTTTCTTGGAGCAAAAAAAAAAAAAAAAGAAAAAAAATTTGTTACGTAACGTCAACTAATTTTTCTATTCCCCAAAATATAAAAGTAGCCGGAGAATAAATTTAGAACAGAAACAAAAAATAGAAAAAAGTAACTTTTTACTCTCGAAAATAATTTTTAGAAATAAGTCATTTTTTATTTTCTTCTTCTTCCTCACTAGTCGCCAGCCCCCACCGTCCGTTCCCCCCCACCGGCTGCCACCGGCTAGAGGAGGAGCAAGAAGAAGAAGAGAGGGAAAAAAGAAAAATCTAAAAATATTAAAAAATTTAAAAAATTCTACGTTAAAAAAAATGTGGATCATATCAAATGCATTCATATTTTTTTTTCTATTGCAAAAATAGAAATTTTGTGCAGTTACCAAACGCGTTTTTTACTCATAAGTTATTCCAGAAAAAAATAAAAAAATTACTATTTTTGAAAAGAAATTATTCCCCGAAATAGAAATATTACCAAACGCACATTTAGTCATTGGTGTGTAGTATAACATGTTCTTTGATTTCCAAACTAGGTCCACGTGCATCCTAAGACAAAAAATTTCAACCATATCTTTTCTAAGGAGCCCTCTTCCACCACTCTCTCTCTCTCTCTCTCAATTTACAATGCTATTTTTGCCCAGGTCTCTTTGGAACATACACTATACTGGTCCAATCTTTAAGTAATTCCTTGCAGATTGTAAATACTTGAGAACTCGTCATTTACTCCCACAAACTTACTACCTTGACCCTCCATAGCAACCTATCCCAATGACCCCCTGAATCCCAATTGATAAGACGAGGCCAAACCAGAACCCCTTTTCCTAGTCCCAACTAGAGCCCACCAAAAATGTTTGGAGTTTGCCTACCATTTCTCTGTTAAGGACTGGAAAATACAATAAAAAGTAACTACTGGGAGCCTGAAACAACCCCATTTAGAGAGCCGAAAATCAGAATTTTAACGTTCATTAGAATTAGGAGGTTGCACACAAGGCGGTGTCTGATCAAATGTAAAAACCAATTATGCATCGGAGGATAAATCACGATATTGGTGCAAATTAGTCCCGTGATCTGAATGAAGTTCACTCACCTGAATCACGAGATGCATTGTCCTACGGCCTCTCGGACGGTGTAGCTTCATCTGCCAGATGTTTTCGTAGGATAACTCAAGCTTATACTCCGCATCGAGATGAGACACAAAAAAGCAGAATTTTCTCCGCTTCGTTCCGAAATTCACAGTGACATTCGCCCCTGTCCACAGTCTAGAGAACCTTTTAGCTGATACCTGGCAGCCAAAATGCAGAGCTACACCTTCCATCGAATGCCAAAGGGTTCTTGGCTTCTGCACGATATCGTAATCAGCCTTGCAAACAGTCAAACAAGAACACTGATACCACAAACCTAGACTGGCCGATGAAACAATCGACTCAGCATATTCAGGGTCGATAAACTGGACATAAGCATGGGATCCATCCCCACGTTTGTTTGGTCTAACCTTGATGGCGTCAACAGTATCTTTCCCGGTCTTTTGCTCCAGGAATTTCCTGACCATATCATTCGTCACTAATGAAGAGAATCCGCGTACGAGTATAGTCTTACCCATTCTACTGACGAGAACTTTATAGCGCTCTGTTTCACCGTATCGAGGAGGTCACCAGCAGTGACAGAGCAGCGTCTGCAGCCTAGGGTCCTTCAAAAACAAGTTGGGCCATTAGACAGGAAACATGAGAACTTACATAAAGTAATGGTTGCCTCAAACTACCACGGATCATCTTAGTGATTGATTATCAAAATGAATGCTTGATCACTACTATTTGAAAAACACTCAGAAAAACTATATACAGGCGCAACGGGATCAATCACCATTGTACACCTTACGGGAAAGAGCGACCGGCACCTGGAAAAAAAATCAGAACAGCCTACAAGTTCAGGCAACCATACCGGACGCACGACAGCGATGGATTCTAATTCCAGATAATGAAGTTGCCTTCCTAAAGAGACTCACGTCACGTGCTAATAATCACGAATCCTTCACGGTACTTCTTAAGACCCCTTCTCAACGTGCACCATCTCACTCTGTGAAGCAGTCACGGAAAACCGCGAGATCCACGCACGATCGTAAGAGACAGCCGCACGGAGGTCGCACTCTCGAACATGATGTCAAGTCACAGCGGGAGAGAACGGCGATCATCGAAAACCCAAGCTCGACTGACAAGAAGTAGAAGTAGTAGAAGTAGTAGAAGAAGAAGCGCAGTTACCCGGAAGAGCTGGCACAGCGGGGAAGGAATGGTCTGTCTCAGCGGTGCTCGAGAGAGAGAGAGAGAAAGGGAGAGGGAGTGGAAAAGGAGAGTGACGGAGAGAAGGGAGAGCGTCTCCTTCGTCGTCTAACTCCGAGTCAACCTCTCTCAGTCAACAACCCCCCGCTGCAAGGTACCGTACCATTGCATTGCACTACCCAGCGAGTCATTCTCTCCGTCACTGCTCCGTAACGATAGGAGAGAGAGAGATAGAGTAGAAAAGCCAGGATTCCCACCGCTTCGCGGGCCATTCCTGGTGACGAATGCGAAGGTGGCGACGGCTCTGCATGAGCCAACGTGCTCGTCAAGTTAAGGAAGCAACTGGCCTCGGGACCCACGACGATAGAGTATACCGTACGGGCCACGTGTCGGTAGGCCACTGTGTGGCATCCCAAAATAATAATCTATGCTTGGCTATGCACTTTATAGACTAAGTTCCTATAAATAAAATGTTACAAGATTTTTGGCCATGTGGAATTTAGTAATTAAATTCCTAAAGGAAGAATAAGAAAGGGGAAAATTTGATTTTTAATTAGGATTGGGCCTTAGGCCCAAAGGTGGATTTTAATGGGCCAAGTTGGCCGGCCCATTGAAGCCCACAAGTGGGCTGCCGTCGACCAAGGAGGGGAAGGAGTGGCCGGCCCACTTCTTCCAAGCCCAAGCCCATTGCATGGGCCTTGCCAAGTGGCAAGGAGGACTTGCATGCATTGGCCATTGGAAGTGGCAAGTAATCATTGCCAATGATGGAGATTTGGGGGAATAAAAGGAAGAGGAGAGAGAGAGGGTGGCCGGTTGGCTATTCGGCCAAGAGAGAGAGAGAGAGAGAGAGAGAGAGAGAATCGTGCGAGAGAGAGAGAGGAGTGAGGCCGAGAGGGAGAGGAAGGAGCTCGCCGCCCGTCGCCGCCCGTTTGCCGCCCGTTCGCCGCCGTGTGCTCGTCGCTAGCTCGGTTTAGAGGCAAGTTAGGATCCTCTTACTACTCTTGCATGTGTGTGTTGCATGTATGTTTGGAGTAGTGTCGAATTTTGGGTGATTAGGAGGGAGAAACCGAAGCTAGAATGACTTGTTCTTGAGTTTGCATGCTGTTTTCGTGAGATCCGCCTGACCCAGAATCTTGTGAGAGCTTGCATGCATGTTTCGAGTTCGATTTTGACTTTTATTCTTTCATGAAAGTTGTAGCCAACATCTTAAAATATAACATACTAAAATTTGGTACAAAATGGTGGAGATTTAAGGGGCTAAACTCTCACCCTACGAAGACACCAGATCTGGAACGATTTCACTGACCTTTCGGTGGATTTGTGGTTGCATGTTGATTTTTACTAAGAATCTCTCTTCGACTTCTTCATGAAACTTGTAGAGAACATCTTGAAGTTCAACATACTCAAATTTTAAGTAAAATGAACAAGTTTAGCCTAGTGAATCGACTTACTCTTGAAGATGGTAAATCTGGAGACGTGGTACTGGACACCCGAGACTTTATGGACCCATATGATGACTATAATCTGGAAATTTTACTTAGATCCCTTAATTAAAGTTGTATGGGACCTCTTGAAGTAAAACATATCCAAATTTCAGAGGAAACGAAGAAGAATAAAGGGGTGAAAACTCAGTATTTCGGAGAAACATACACTGGACGTTTCGGTGCTAGATCCAGAAGCTTCGTATGACTATAGAAAATAATCTAAAACAAATTTGGCCTAGATGTCTTTATGAAAAATCTACTTTAGTGTCTTGGCTATAACCTGGTAAAATTTCAAAATTTTCGGAGGTCGTTTGGATATTTTAATCAAATTATTTCGGAAACTGTGCATTCTGTTTCTATCCGAAAATTGCATGCTGTTTTGTGTGAATTGTACCTTCTTGTGTGGAACTCTATTGGGCATGTGCTTTTCATGAAATTGCTATCTTATTGTCTTGTCTAGTACATGTCTTAATTTCATGATTTTTGAGAAGCATATGGATATTTAATTTAAATATTTTCTAAAAATGGTACTTGCTGGAATTTTGTATGGATTGGATGATGATGTCTTGATGCATGTATGATAATGAATTGAGATGCATGTATAGATCGAAGGATGAAAGTGATTTTGTTTGCCATTACATCATGTGCCACGCTGAGTTGAGACCTAAATTGGTGAACATGAATAATGATAAATGAGGAAACTGTTTGTGGCGGATGATAATGCCCTGGGAGTATCAGGATGCCCGGGATGGGGGGTACCGGATGCCCGGAATGTATAGAGATACATGGCCGGATGGCCTCGGGAGTTTCGAGATGCCCGGAATGGTTGGGTGCCGAAAGCCTCGGAGGTCTTTGCCCGAGGGGATGCCTCGTGATGCCAGTTGGGATGCGAGATGTCCGGAATGTGGGGGTGCCGGATGCCCGGTGGCCTTAAATGGCTGAATGCCGGAGATTTTTCTCCCGATGCCAGGATGGGGTGCGAGTATAAAGTATGAGATGAAATTGATGATCCCGAAAAAGAAAGATGTGGTGATCGAATTGAAAGTTAAAAGTGGAAATTGAATCATGCATATATGATATGATGTGATGATGATCACTTATGGCATGATGATATATGATATGATGTGATGATGATCACCTATGGCATGATGACATGTGTATGATGTGATGATGATCACTTATGGCATGATGATATATGATATGATGTGATGATGATCACCTGTGGCATGATGACATGTGTATGATGTGATGATGATCACCTATGGCATGATGATACATGTGTGTGACATACTAATGATTGCCTATTGCATGATGACATGCATGTGATATGATTGTGATGAGAATGTATGATGGTATATGCATGACTTCAAGGTAAGTATGCTTGGATGCATGAATGGCATGTATGATGTTGTGATTGTATTGTATGATGCATTGAGTGGTTATTAGATTCCTTTACCTGCTGAGTGGCTGTACTCACCCCTTTTGGGGACCAACATTTCAGATTAGTAGAATGCCGCTCCCTGCTGTCACGCAGGGCGTGTTTTATGGCCTACCTTCCGATGTAGAGGTCGAGTGCGAGGAGTTTGGCTGTCCCTCTGTTCCTGGACTGACGTATATCCGAGTGCGCTGTTTAGTTATGTACGACGTAGGCCTGGCTGGGGGCTCTGTTGTCCAGGAGTTCATATCCGTCCATGTTTGCCGCGACGGAATGATGCGTGGGATGTTGCCACCGCCACCACCTGATGCACCGGGATGGGTGTGAGGGCCCGTACGTGACAAGTAGGAGTTGAAACTTTTTGGGATGTTTAGCCGACGCTAGTGATGGGGGATCTTGCACGTTAGTCATAGTGGGTCGAGTGTTTCTTTTTGAGGCTATGGCCGAGTGTGGCTATAAGTCCTGGTATTACCTTTTGATGTATCGACCCAAGGAAACCCATCTTGAAAATATGTAAATAAAGTGTCATGGCTTTGTCTTTATTATGAGGTTTAGTGGTGTGCAATTGTATCATGGTTGATGGAGGGAGAGATGGCGATGTTATATTTTGCTTCCGCTAAATGAGTCGCACTGGGACCGTTTTCAAAAAAAAAAAATATGTGTCTATGATTTACGACGCTTCTTCTAAGAGTTGAAATCAGGTGCAATGTTTGGTGCCTGTGGTGACCTACGAGGGGTTCGGGGTGCCACACACTAGTTCTCCTACCCTCTTTTTCTCATTTTTTTGTTGCCCATTCCATTGGTGACATTCCGACGTGGACTCGATGCTTCCCTTCACCTTAGAGTTCAAGCATCTTCCTGCGTCAACTTCATACGCCACAACGCGTACCTACCCAAAAACCGCAACCATAGCATCTAATATCATTTGTTGGGAGTGCGCAGCATAAGCCCAATACCTTCACTTGGAGAAATCACCAAGAAAGAGCTCAAATGCAAGCCCGTCAATATATCTAGTTGGACCCACATTTACTCAAAAGCTTAAACCAATGAGTTATGAGCCAATTAAAATATATTAACTATTCTATACTACATCAGTTCTCTCATATGAAATTTCTTTAATACAACTCACATGTGCATCCTAACAAGGTCTACCTAAATTAAATTTGGAATAGAACTTATTAACAATCCCAAAACCTTGTTGCCTTGTTTGATGACCCAGTGAGGATAATTAGACTCTAATCAAGACCAATTGACTAGTTTCTCTAAATTTCAACACTTTAGATCAAGCTCAAGATCTTTCGTCCCATTCGGTCATTGAAGAATTTTAACTTATTTAATCTGTTAGATAACACTTTTACAACTTACTCTTAAAATCTTGAGATAATGTGGGATCAATTTAAGAGGATCGAAAGAAGATTTCAGGAGGATGGCATGTGTAGGGACCATGTCACCCCTCCACCATTGACACAACTTCCGCTCACCCGTGTGCGAGCAAGGGTCGACCCCACTATCCTTCTCATCGAGCAGTAGCAATTCGAACCTCATATTATACCATACGAGAGTTTTGTTTTCAGATTTTTATTGGTAGATAAGTTTTTAAGTTATCGAAGTACGTATTTATGAAAATTTTCAAACTATAATAAATAAGTAAAAATAATAATACTACACAGTGTGCAATTCATAATGGGTTAAAAGTGTTCTATATGAAAAGTTAGTTACTAATTATTGATAAGTCGAAAGTTACTTACTCTTAAGAAAAATGTTGTGAAACTAACGGATCTTGCACTTGGAGGAACAAAAAATTACCATGGAAATTAATAGTGAACAATTAGTCACCAGAGATTTACACGGTTCATTTCAAGTGTCAATACCTACCCCGGGAGAAAATTAACTACCACAAAATCTACTATGAATCTAGGGAGTATAGATTTTACTATCTTTCAATTACTTAAGTGTTTCCCAAGCATTAATTATAAACAAAGTGAAGCCTCAAGTATCATATCATAATCTCATATGGAAAATTCACTCAAAAAATGTACAAAAAAAAAAAAATCTTAACACTTCATCTAGTGTGTATATAAAGGTAGAATTTCCATCTCCTATATATACATGATATTTCTTTCCAAAATAAGAGACACTACTAAAGCTAGAAAACCTAACCAAATTAAGGCTTCGTTCGTTTCGCGGAAAATAATTTCCAAAAAAATATTTTCCAAATTTTCTGGCGTTCGTTTCACGGATATGAATTTATTGAGGAAAATGTTTTCCATGAAAAGAAAAAAAGTTTTCTAAATTAGGAGAAAATGTTTTCCATTTTTGAAAAGTGGAAAATATTTTTCTCACTTGATCTCTCTTATCTCACAACTCTACAAATCCTCACTTTCTCCTCCCTTTTCTTTTTTATTCGAATTATTTTATTTTCCTTTTTTCTTTTCTTTTCTTTTCTTTTCTTTTTTATTTTTCTTTTTCTTTCTTTTTTCTTTTCTTTGTTTCCCATCTTCATCTTTCTTGGCTAGTCGTCAGCCGTTGCCAAGCAAACCTCGAGCTCATCTATCTCAAGCTCGCACTCATCGATCTGGTGAGCCTTGAGCTCGACGCTCGTGCTCGCCAATCTGGTGAGCGGCAAGCCTTGTGCTTGTCAGCAAGCTCGAGACTCGCCGGTGGCCGGCGACCAACCAAGAAAGAAGGAAATAGAAAACAAAGAAAATGAAAAAAATTAATAATAGATTTTAAAATTAAAAATCAATTTTTAAAAAATATGAAAAATACATTTTAAAAAATAAAATAAATGAAAAAGAGTATATGTAGAAAAACATTTTTCTTACCGAACAACGAAAAATATTTTCTACTTCATTTTCGGGTTTCATCCGAACACCGGAAAATAATTACATTTTCCTTAAAAATGACTTCCTGAAAAATATTTTCCAAAAACGCCATATTTTCCGCGAAACGAATGGAGCCTTAGAAAATCAACATTCTTTGCGTACTCAAACTTGACATATATTCTCAACAAAAACTAATCAATTTATGGAAAAGTTACTAATCATGTAACAAGTTAATCGGCAACATACTTGACATATTGGTACTTTTCGTATGAAAAATGGTGTCAAAGATACTCGTCTGATTGAAAATCTACCGACCATGAAAATATCAGTAGCAACTGATGCATACTAACTCTTCAAGCACATAAAGTGACCAATTCCTATGAATAAGTTGTCAACTATTTAGAGAATGAAAGTTATTTGTCCTTATGATAAATCACTAATCTCGTGAAAATAATTATGAGTTTTTGACATATACATACCCTTCTCCTTACTAATCACGCACAAAAATAAGAATGGCGTGCTCAATTATCGATGCTTTATTTTTCCTAATGAAAAGTTGCGGAACTACTACCTAATCACATCCTAGTAAAGTTTTGACAGAAATATTGAAAGTCTATTTATCTTTAATAAGCAACGCTTACGTAATTTAGAGAAAAGCAACTTCACATATATAGATTGCCAGTAACTTCTCCATAAGTGCTACAACGATTTCACTACACAAGTATAAGATTCAATAGAAAAAAGAGAAAAATAAAATCCCACAAAAAACCCTAACTATATCCACTATAACACATTTACCCTAAATTTAAATTTGTACCTAACACATTTACTATCCTTTAAACTTCCATCAAACGATATTTCCATCAAAATTTTTGAATCATCCAACGTCCATGTAGACAGATTTTTAAAATTTAGATGGAGGGCAAATTAGGCCCCACAGATATAAATTTGGAATTTTTGGTATCACCAAAAAAAGTCAAGAATAAATGTGTCACACTGGCATAGTATGATTTTTTTTTTTTTTGGGCTTTTTCCCTAGAAAATAATAACCATTAAAGTATTTATATAGCTAGTAATTCGGTCATGTAATTAGTTATTCTATATGAGGGAAGTAACTAAACATGCTGAATATAAGTTCCTATTCCACTTTTATTTTCCCACACATACCAAATATGTCCTCAGTTCAGAGTAGGAAGAAAATCGCCATTCGGGGGGGTTGGGGGGTGGGGGTGGTGGGGTGAGAAATCAATAAATAAATATCAACATCCTATTCCAAATGACTACACATCAGAGTGTCGCAGCGGCAAAAGCAGCCTAAGCACCAAAAGGTTACAAACAGTTTTCTGCATCTCGAGGAAAGACAGCAGCAGCTTCGGTATCACAGCTTAAGAAGGTGGTGATAATGAATAAATGGATATCAACATCCTAGTCCAAATGACTACACATCAGTCAAATGTGAGTCCGAGAAGTGAAACCAAGCCCCTAAATATTACATACAGCTTATTTTCGCCTCGGAACTGTGCATAAGTTTAATGAAATGCATTTATACACGCGGTTCAGCAACAATTAGTAAGTCTCTAGAAGAAAACATTACAGTTTCGAACCAGAATCCGTCCCACCCCGAGAAGTGGATAAATCTGTGCTTCTCGATCAAATGGAACAGAGCCTCCAAACCAATCAAACAACATAGGCATCCTGTGAAAAGAGCAATTTGTTAGGCAATTGCATGTAACTACGGTTATCGTAAAAGAGGGTCAAGGCTTAGGTCATCAGATAATTATGAATGACCATCAGGTGCATTAAGTTTCAACTAATACTGACTGCAAATTCATACAATTGAATTAAATGAAAGGTAGAGACTTTCAAGTCCCAGCTTGCATATAGTAGACATAATGCCAATTGTACTAAAGTAGGAGCACAATGAAGAAACTACAGCTGTGTGAAATTCCTTGGACATGCCGCGATTCAGCAGTCATAGTTTAACAAGTGCCTGCAGAGATGCAGAGAACAGCCCTCACAGTTTCTCATACATATGGTGCTGGAAAAACATTGTTTTAAGAAAATTGTTGAAAAGGTCAATCATTTTGCACACTCATTCAATTTTACCGCCATTTCATAACCAGTTCACCGCTGACCATATTTGACAAAATTATCAACCACAATTTGTTAACAAAAATCCATCAAGGTGACATGGTCCTATGTCCAGGGAGACAGTGGATATTAGTACAAAGGGATGCAGGAACACCCACAGAGACAGCTTACATTCTTGGAAGGCTGTCTATAACATAGCAACAAAATTGATCAAGGTCCTACGTCAAAGGGGAAGTTGGAGATTCCAGAACAATAGTAAAGACACGACTACAAAACATTATATAGAAGTAGACCCGTTAAACGGGTGGGTCAGGTCGGGTCGGTCATAAATGGTCCGACCCATTTAACCTGTTTATGACCCATTTATTGCAGTGCAAAATTTTTTACTCATACCCGACCTGACTCATACCCGATCCATTTAACTAAACTTAAGAAAGCTTATTTCTTATATATATATATTTTTTAAAATGGTTTTGCTAAAATAATTTTATACAACACAAATTTAATAGACATTTTTTATAATTTTTAAAATAATTATTTTAAATAATTACTATTTTAAAAATCGAATTTTAATTATTTTTTATTCTTTTAAATTAAAATTTAAATTTTTTTTTTTTTTTAAATATAATTTTCTTTTTCTTTTTCTTTTTTTGTTCTTCTTCTTCTTTGGCCGGCCACAACGACGGCCGGCGGCCGGCCATAGGCGAGCCTCAAGCTCGCCCGGCTCGCCAACGCCGACAAGCTCAAGGCTCGCCAGATCCGGCCTCGCTTGATCTGGCGAGGCTCGAGCCTCGCCCGATGCCGGCGAGTTCGAGTCTCGCCAGATCGGCGAGGCTCAAGCCTCGCCGAGCGTTAGCGAGGCCTCCGCCTCGTCAGATCCAACAAGCTCGAGACTCGCTTGGCCGGTCGCCGACCATCGCTGTGCCAACGACCGGAGGAAGACGAAAGAAAAAAAAAAGGAAAGAAAAAAAAAATAATTAAATTATAATTTCGGTTTTTATAAAAAAATATTTTTGTAAAGTTAAAGAGAGAAGAGAGAGATTGTGAGGTTTTGGGTGAAAATGAGTTCCAAATCCAACCCATTTAAGACCCACCTATCAAAGTCTTTAATTGTTAAACCCATTTAACTACTTTTTGTCAAAAAAAACAAGTGACTCATTTATGATTTAAATGGGTCATATATGAGTCTAAGACCTATTTTGCCACCTCTATATAGAAGTCATGATTTCTTACGATACTATGCACATAGGAAAATGGACAGAAGAATAACAAAATAGAAAAAAACTTTACCTATTCAGTGAAAACGCTCATAAGATCATTCGACGAAAGTTGCTCCAATACTGGGATAGACACTTTTGCATCCACAAAGTCAAAGCTCGGTTCTTGTTTGACTCTACCTGCACTACTCTCCAGATGGACTTTTCCACTGTATATTTGTTTCAACGGTGGTCCAAATTCATCAACTGTGAAAAGGCTTGGGGTGCCCGATCCCTTACTAACAAATCCTAGATTCTTTAGCAGTCCTTGATCAATGGCTTCACCTGACTTAGCATCATAAGAACCCTGGATATTGGAAAAATCAGAAACAACACCTGGTGCTTGTCCAATGATGTTATATTTTGCAGATGGATTCCGAAGTGGACAGCTATTGCTACTGTCAGCATTCGCTGAACTAGACGACAAAGTCGGTGAAATGGAACCTTGTACAGAGTAGCCACCAAGTACGCCAGAGGTTTTGAGATCTTTATCCGAGGCCAGACCAGTATTTAAAGCAGCATTGCCTTGATATGATGGAAGACTGTAGTCAATGACGGCACTTCTATTGTAGGTGGAACTCTGGTTCACAGAAGCAGGACTACCCGCTGCTTGAAAACCAGCTGATGAGTGGGGAACAACAAGGCAAGATGGTTGCACATTAATTAAACGGCTAGGCTCTAGGAGAGGCGGTTGTGGCAGTTGTTGCTGTTGCTGCTGCTGCTGCTGCTGCTGCTGTAATGGCTGCTTTTGCTGATACTGCTGTTGTCTTTGAAATATATCCATCAAAGTGTTATTACTCTGAATATTCGACCCTGCAACAATGTTATTGTTTCCAACTGTACTAAGGCTAGTAGCTTGCCACGGTCCAAATCCCGAAGGTGCATCCTGACTCGATAGAATGGACTGTTGATACTGCTTGGAGACATTAGATGGGCATTTAATCAGAGGCTGACCAAAGGCCACACCATGTTCAACAGGAAGACACTTGGATCCCTGCAGGGAAGCTTGCAAGAGAGTTGGCTGATCAAATGACGGTAACACTAGGTTGCTTGTTGGTCGACCCAAAAGCTCAGATTGCAGTGCTGCTAATGCCTGCGGAGAAATCTGACCAGAGGCTGCCAAAGCTTGGATATCATATCTTCCCAGGGGACCCAACTTGATATTTGATTCTACAGTTCCACAGAATGAACTAGATATCCCACCTTGCTGCTGAGCTACTCCACTTAATCTCTTCAAATACAGCCTAAATTTCTGAAATTGTTTGACACAGCCAGCAAAACTCAGTACCCAGACAAGATGATCATATGCAAACTAGATCAACTAGACATTCTGTGCAAGTGACAAAAGATGATATCATATTCAGTTCAACAACAGCTACAACAGTAAGCAGTTTCTGCAAAACCATTGAATTTTACAAATAATTACTTATTCATGCTACATCAGCATCAAAAGAAGTTTAAAAGAAAAGGGTAAATGAAACAAATGGTCTCTGAATTTTGGTCCAGCGATGGTCACCAGGGTCGGGCGACCCTCAGGCGGTGGTCGCCGATCTAGTGGCCAAACCACCGGTGCGGTCAGATCTAGCCCCCGAATGGTCGCCGGGTCGGGCGACCCCAGCGACGGCCGCCCGAGGTCACGTGACCCTAGGCGACCCCTTGGCTGGCGGTCGTCAACCTCCGATTGGCTTCTCCACCGGAGAAGATGAACAATAATCGAAACTTGCATTCTGAAAATGCAAGTTCCTAAAGGAACTCTATACCTGCTTTGGACTAAGGACCCTTAGAGTTCTTTGGAGATGCAATTGCATCTTACCAAAGTCGCCCAAAAAATCAAACTAAATGCGTTTACATTTGGCCAAGGGACTTTAGAGTCCCAAAGCCCATTCCCAAAGCCGAACCAAACGAGGCCTAAATTGAACATTGTAACAAAAGTCCATAAATTGTATTGACCAAATTAATAGTTTAGGAAGGGCATTGCACATTGAGCTAAAGTTCAAAAATACATTGAACAAATTTAAAGTTTAGGGACAACATTGTACATTGAGAGGGACGATTTGTATCATTTATCCCTTAAAAGAAATAATCGCGAGCATAATAACAAGTTAATTAATTCAAAGTTTTTTTAGTGATTGACCAATAATGTAAGTTGCACATCATTGCAACGACACCAACCCCTTTCACAAGTTCACAACCATTCTTGCTTGCCTCCATGCCACCTTTTTTCCTTCTTAACTGAATAGTCACTAAATGAAAGCTCATCTGATGGTAACTTCTCATCAAGAACCAACCACTAATACTCAACCAAGGACCAATGGCTTGAATGGCTTGATAACAATTCTTATAAAACCGGGGAACAGCTAAGAGATAACATGTGATTTAATGGTCCCTTTTCAGAAAATAAAAATAACTGAGCTATTAAAAAGCCTCTGCACTGAAAACATTCTGAACTGTATAGAATCCTCACATCAAGTCTGTCCGGCTACTGTATTTAGAAAAAAGGAACTTCCCCAGATATCTCCATCCAATTTAGACTTCAGCAAGCAAATGAAAGCTAACCTAAGATTATGATCTAATGCAGCAACACAACATTCAGCAATAGGTTCCTTTCACTTATCAAAAATATCCAAAGAAATTAAAGACTCATCCAAGCAAAACCTACACTGACCTAAAATCCATAAAATCAAGTTCTTCAGCATCAAAATTTTCAAAAGCTGCCTCTCTTCAATTTACAAGCATTTTAGCAACAAATTCAAAAGGGAACTACAAGCAGCCAGAAATACTCAAGTGGTATGTCAAAAAAGGCTCTAAAATTTCATTGAAGCTACAAGGAACATCAGCAAAATAGCTCTGCCATCAAGGATTTTCAGCTACAACGGTCAAAAATTCTACTGATTAGACAAAGTTCAACTTTATCCCTATGCAACGGTTATCTGGAAGCCTGCCTTATTTCTAGCAGTTTCACCTAGAGTCTGTTTAAAAGTGCCAAAGGATAAGAATTTATTTTGACATGAAAGAAGAAAAATAACTTGGTGTTACACATCGACTACTTGGGCCCCTAAATTTTTCACAGGAAGACCTTGATGTTTCTCATAAGAGTATATCGGTCACCATTCCCTGATAGAGCTATCAACATAGAAGAAACAATATATGGCCAATGGAAACCAACCAGCATGTGAGGAAGGAGAAGTAAACAAACCTGCAGATGACTTGCAACATTCTCCCTAGTTAAGCCAGGAACATTCATCAATTCTAGGATTCGTTTAGGCACAGCCTCTGAAAAAGAAACCAAAGGAACCATTTCAGAGGTAGCAAACAGTGGCTACAACTTTGATGATGCTTATGTCCTGAAAACTATAATGAGGATACCTCCTTTACTATTTCTACTTTAAGTACCTTCATATCACGATAAAACCAGCACACAAAGAAAACAAAGCACAAAATTACGGTCTAGGACCATACTGTCAATTCCAAGTTGGTTTACAGCACTGACAAATTGTTGATGGAGCTCCACTGACCACACTACACGTGGTTTCTTTGATGTAGTAGGATCATCACTATCTAATTCAGGTTCGTCTTCTTCTTTAGAAATGCTGCGCTTTTTCTGGTTTTTCAGCAAGCCTTCCGCCCCTTCATTAACAGCAGAACCATCAGCATCATCACTTCCTCGCTTATGCCGATCATTATCTTCTAGGCTTCCTGAATGTTCAATCTCCTTATTTCCATTCCATTTTTTCCTAATGAGATGTTGCCATATATTCTGAAGCTCTTCGGGGCGAATAGGTTTAATAAGATAATCACATGCTCCATGTCTAATTCCTCTCATAACAGCATTCGTGCTTCCATCACCAGACATCACTGCAATAGGATCCTGTCAAATTTGGCTTTCATAACAAGAGGGAAATCCATATCTCGAGCAAACAAAATATACTTACTAATAACAGGAAGGTCCATCTCAAGCCCAACATGTTCAAGGAGTTTATAACCATCCATATCAGGCATGTGAACATCACTTAAAACAATGTCAAAACAGCCTTTCTTCTCTCGGAGCAGATTCAATGCCACAGTTGCCTGGGCGCAAGTTGTAACTGCAGCCAAAAAAAGGTCATCAAAAGAGTTCGCCGGAGTTTAAGCACCAAGATCTCAGCTACCTCTAAATTATGAACTAGTTGCATATTTATCATATAAATTGTCAGCCAGAAGATTTTGGCTATGCCAAGCCAAAATCAAGGAGAAAAAAGGAATGTACTGCGGATTGTGGCACCAAGCACCACTTCTTTGACAATAGTTTTTTTTCCAAGCAATGTCTGTTAAAAAGGCATCTAACTAAAGTATTAGGAAAAAGAAAACAAGTAAGATGCCCCAGTGAGTACTTCCATGATGTGATATAGGTGGTGTAGATACAGCAATTCTCCCATTCTTTACATGATATTTAGGATACAAATTGGTTTCCACAAAAAGGAGGTTTAAATTTAATTCATTCGAAATTTAATGACCGCATAGTACTGTAGATGTACAAACTCTCAAAAAGACTGTAACGAGGGAAGCACCTCAAAATCATAACCTCAACTTTGAAAAGCTTTGTATACTTCGATACCTTGTATATCCACCATCAAAACATCATTGCTTCTAGACCAGGTATTCTTCCATTATTTATTTTGCTCTTTCTCATTTCACTACCAAGCAGAAGAACAAGAGATGAATATATCCATGCTTATTCTACTTTCCTTCAATTGCTTGTCCGGAACCAATTACCTTCATCTTTTTAAAAAAAATTAAATTAAATTAACATTCAAGGTGTGAATTACCACAAATAAGTTTTCCAGTCTCCAATTTCAAATGCTTCCTTAAAAGAAATATTTGTAACAAAACGCCAACCAATGCAATGCAGCTTTCAGGAAGTGACTTTTTTTTTTTTGGCACTTCACCTTACCGTGAACCAAATTCAATGGATGATTAAATGCTACATGCCACCAGCCCAGACCATTACCAAACATGCTCCTCACATTTTCCTACATGACTTGTTTCCATTCTTGGATGCTTTCAACATTCTGCATCAACCACTTATGGATTCCTACAATATGTTTGGATGCCATGATTTGGAAACAAGAGAAAAAAACACTAGAGAAAAGATGAGAACACAAAAGAATTAATTTAAGTTTCTAGTAGTTTGGATGAGATCAAGAAATCGAAATGGCAACAAAGGAAATAAACATAGATCAAACAAATGTGACCTAAATGATAAGTAACAATCCAATCCATCCCAATCATCCCACTTTTGGACAGACTTGGAGGGATTCACGAGTTACTTAAAACTAACAAGAGAGCAAGGAAGAATCTCTCCATATACATTCAACTCCTTCAAGTTAAACCAACCAAACAATGGACTCTGCAAGTCCCTCCCCCAAATCTCTTCTCTTCCCACCAAATCTCCCCAACCAAAGATACTGTCGGTTATAATACTATTTCAATTATTCACTTGTCATCCATCTCGCCTTTCCCTCAATTTTCCACAATCTGCCAAATGAAAAAAGTGACACTAACTAGGCTGCAATTCATCTACAATGCTAATTGCATGTATGCAATTTCTGAAAGTTCTAGAAAACAAAAGGCCTTGACAAAATGCCTGCTTCCTATCTTGACAATAGCCCTTTCTTCTCAATCACAATTTCCAATCACAATTTCAAATCCATTTGTTTTATTGCACACTCTTTTATTATTCCACAGTTGTCATCGCAGTATGATTCCTCTTTGTACCTATGCAGAACATGAGGGACAATAACTGTACATTTCGGCTGTTTTAGTCATCAAATTTACTCTAATAGATGAATGCAGTGAACTTCACATATACATGGAACTACAGAAGTCTAGCAATAACAGTTACAGAATTTTAACTCTCACATTTGCTGAGATTGTTGGTATTCAACAGTTAGTGGTAAGAAAGTTGATCCCTGCGGCCCACAGAACAGCTTCAGATTGGTCCATTTCCTCAAATAGTTTCATTTTCTTTATCGTATGGTTCTTGCTCATACAGCAAAAATGCCCTAGCACTTCACAGCATATGAAAAAGGAGATGATATCATCCCTAAATCCCGACAATAAGTAGTAACAAATGAAGTTACCAACAAAATGCCATCACCAATCAAAATCTAAATATTCTTGGTCACACTTATTCAACACATAACTCTACCACCTCAGATTCCCTACACAGTTTCAACCTCGATCCATCAAGAGAAGCTGTCCACCTAAGATTAAGCAATCCTTCATCTGTTCTCACTCTGTAAATCTATTACAACTAGCAAACGTACTTAGAAATATTGCTTGACCTGCCCTAGAAGCAATTGCTTCGCGAAATTGAAAAGCATGCCAACTTTCCCAATCACCCACTCCCATGGAGATCAATTACCCTATCGATTCCTACTCAAGCACTTGGAAGTTGGACTCCACAGTCGAACACGAAATGTTTACTTGAGAACTAGGAGCCATCACCCTCTCAGAAAACGACTCGCCAAGACGACAGCAAAATTGAAAATTCACTAATTAGGGCAAGTAATCAAGCAATCTACCGTTATAAGCGCAGCGGCGAAGCATCTGCTCCAGCACTTTCAAGCAAATGAGGTCGTCGTCCACCACGAGAACCCTCAGACCCACCGGGAACTGATCGGGCACCGCCAAATCGCCGCCGCCGCCCCTGCCCGAGGCGTGCGGGCCGTATCCGCCCGCCCCCGGCGGCTGAACCGCCCTCTGCAACGCATCCATCGCCGTAAACCCCCCGCCCCCCAGCTCGAAAAACCCCAAAAGAACCGCCGAGCTCTAGTGCGTGCCGGTGTCCGCGAAGCTAGGGAGCGCCATTTCTTCTTTGCTCCCGCGATCGTCAGAGGAGGGGAAACCGGAGGCCGACGGCGAAGCCGAGCACCGCCGGATCTGAGGCGGGGAACCCTAGGACTCCGAGCGGCGAAGCGAGGCGAGCCGGAGAAGAGAGAGGGGGGGCGGACGCCGGCCGCCGCCGCCGCGGGAATCGGAGAGGTCGGTCGGTCGGTCGGCGGGGACTTCAGAAGCGGCGCGATGATTGAGGAGCGGAGGGAGGAGATGACGGTGATGATGAGGTAATTAAGAGGGACGACGACGACGGCGGCGACGATGACGATAAAATACTACTACTAATCACTGCTGACTGACTCTTCCGGTCTTCCGGTGGAGCGCTTTTTTCAATTCTATTCGATTAATTCTTCTCGAAGCGAAAACGAAGGCCGACGCGCCGCCGCGAGCTCCTTTTTCCTTGCACCTCACGCGCCGTCGTCGCGATTTGTGACGTCATCGGAACCGGCTATTTTCCAGCATGGAGAAGGTACTTTATTCTTTTTTGTTTTTTTTATTATTATTCTGCTGCCGCGATTCGAGCTTGTGATTTTTTTAATTAATTAAAGAATTAAGACGTGATAGGTGGCTGAGGAGAGTTGACGCGGCTGCGAGAGCGAGAGAGAGAGAAAGGCGCCAATAATTGGGGGGGCGCGGCAGTCGATGGGATATCGTGGCCCCGCCGTCCAGTCCCACGCGCGGCAAGCCCACTCGCGTGCGGTTTAATCTGTTCTGTCTTTGAGTTCGGCTCCACGGCGCCGTTTTCGGAGAAGCTAAGTAGCCCGGTACCGATGGCAAAGCACCCAATTTTTTGATACGACCTTAGGTCCTAGGATACATGTTGATGCATGGCTTTCTTCGGATATGTTCCTAGCCACGCCGGACTCCACGAGAGGCAGGTCGGTCCCGCTCATCACTTGAGGAGAACCTTCCGACACTTGAATTGATATAATACGTAGGTGATGAAATGAAAGAGAGCCAACATATATCGAGATTAAGGTAACATACCTACTTCACTGTGGAACTTATGCATTGATGGAGGGGGTGAAGCTTGCTCCGTGAAGGGGCAAGTCTCCGGTTGGGTCAAATCGCTCCGAGTAGAACCCATGGGCCGGTCTAATGCTTGGGCTTGGATCGACTTATGAAGTCGGGCCTTGCATGAGAAACGCGTTATCCACCTCCCAAGTCCTCCAATGGCCTAGGCTTGATTGGCCAACGGCAAATCCAAAGGGCGATTTTTTTTTTTTTATTACTATTACAACAACAACGCTCTTAGCCAAGTCTTAAAAAATTCATGACAATTTACTTTAGTCGCAAATCCTAGTTTGTCGTGGTCTCCATTCTTGTCTAAACTAAATATGGTTATAAGCAGGGCCTTAGCCATCGGGTTAAAGTGTGAAAAAATGAAAATCAAACTTATTGATTGTGGCAATGGGTGTCTGTGCTAGAAACTTGCGAACGTTACGTTATTGATTCAATGCTGATGCCACTTTCTAGATTTGGGCAATGGTTAATTTAAGTCGGTTGTAATGTTAAGATCTCACAAGAGGCATGAGATGTCAATCCCATCTTATGTAGATGCACCCCATCAATACTGAGAGCTTAAATGACGTACCATTCTCCCATTTCAAATCATATAAGCTCATCTCTCATTTCTCTAAAAGTCGTGAGATTTTTGTAAATAATAAATTTTAGGAGAAAAATAAAAAAAAACTAATACTAATGATGATGATGATGATGAAAAGTCAAATTAGAGTAGGTTGTGGTTCTTCCCCAACTTCAACTATTAGGTCACGAACGACATGACCTTATCCTCAGAGCCACAACGTTTGACCATAAACGCTCAACACACACGGAAATGCTTCCCAACTTGGGCAAATGGGCGGCCCTTCCTTCGCCGCCCAAGCTCCCTTGCCTCCCAACCACTCACGACCAACCTTGCGCATCCACGGCACTCCTAGCTCGAAAGCAACACAAGAGCCGTCCCCACAGCACGGCCATCCGGTGCGCCCGGAGGAGGAGGTCGGTGTGGTACGGCGGCAGCACCGAGGAGGAGGAGGAGGCTGAGGGCGACGGGGAAGAGTACGGCCCCACCGAGGAGATCGCGATACTGGAACTGTACAGCCAGTCCGCAAGAGGGGAAGCTCTTGTGGTGCATGCTGATGTGGGCGGAGAGGAAGTGGAAGTCCTCATCCATAAGGTCAGTCCATCACGGAAAGGAGAAGTCTTCTCAACTTTGGCTTCAGAAGAACCTTCCGAGACTTCAATTGATATAATGCATACGTGATGAAATGAAAGAGAGCCAACGTGTATCGAAATTAAGGTAACATACCTACTTCATCGTGGGATTTATGCATTTATGAGGGGGTGAAGCTTGGTCGGTGAGGGGGTGCAAGTCTCCGGTTGGGTCAAATCGCTCTGAGTAGGGCCCCATGGGCTGGTCTGATGCTTGGGTGTGGATCGACTTATGAAGTTGGGCCTTGCACGAGAAACGGGTTATCCACCTCCCAAGTCCTCCAATGGGCGATTTTTTTTTTTTTTTTTAATTACAGCAACCCTCTTAGCCAAGTCTAGAAAATTCATGACAATTTATATTAGTTGCAAATCCTAATTTGTCGCGGTCTCCATTCTCATCTAAACTAAATCTGCTTATAAGCAAGGCCTTAGCCATCGGGTTAAAGTGTGAAAAAATGAAGATCAAACTCATTCGATGAAAGTGGCAACAGGTGTCTGTGTCAAGAATTTACAAATGTTACGTTATTGATTCAATAATGCCACTTTCTAGATTTGGGCAATGGCTAATTCAAGTAAGTTATAATGTTAAGATCTCACACGAGGCATGAGATATCAATCATATCTTGTGTAGATGCACCCCATCAATTATGAAATCTCACCTAATTCATCGTGAATCATGATAAATGTCATATCATTCCGTGTTTTAAGAAAGTACGCCCTCAAGATATTATAAATGTCAATACATCAAATCATATAAGCTCGTCTCCCATTTCTCTAAAAGCCGTGAGATCTTTGAATTTTCGGAGGAAACATAAAAAAAAAAAAACTAATAATAATAATAATAATAATAATTTATTATTAATTAAATTATTATTATTATTATTATTATTATTAAAGTCAAATTAGAGTAGGTTGTGGTTCTTCCCCGACTTCAACTATTAGGTCACGAACCACTTGACCTTATCCTCAGAACCACAACGTTTGACCATAAACGCTTGACACACACGGAAATGCTTCACAACTTGGGCAAATGGGCGGCCCTTCCTTCGCCGCCCAAGCTCCCTCGCCTCCCAACCACTCACGAGCAACCTTGCGCATCCACGGCACTCCGAGCTCAAAAGCAACACAAGAGCCGTCCCCACGGCACGGCCATCCGGTGCGCCGCGAGGAGGAGGTCAGTGCGGTACGGTGGCAGCAGCGAGGAGGAGGAGGAGGCTGAAGGCGACGGGGAAGAGTACGGCCCCAACAAGGAGATCGCGATGCTGGAGCTGTACAGCCAGTCCGCAAGAGGCGAAGCTCTTGTGGTGCATGCCGATGTGGGCGGAGAGGAAGTGGAAGTCCTCATCTATAAGGTCAGTCCATCGAAAATTTCTGAGAAATTTTTAGCAAAAGGCATAATGCTAGGTATAAATTTCACTCTGAAAATTATAGGCGTAGAGCAGTGTTATTGCACCCTTTGGCTCAATTTCTAGGAGATATTTTTTTGGGTTTTTTTTTTTTTGGGGGGGGGGCATATGCTTAATCATTCTTGCTTGGTTGCTATATGTAAAATTTATATTGCACAACTAATTTTCAGGGATTTTCTTCAAGCTTGAGCTATGGAACAGCGCCGGACCCATCAAAAAGTGTTCTTCCGGCAAAGGCACAGATCAAGTGGATTGATAGAATCAAGGGACCTTTCGACCCTTCTAACATTGAGTATATCGAGAAAGGATTGACATGGGAAAATTTCAAGCAATTTCTCGCACCCAAATGAAAATACTCTTCCAATGTCAATTCTTTTTGTTTTCTTGTTTTATGGGCACCTTTTAGGATTTTCTCTCTCTTTTGTTTTGCTAATCAAAAAATTAACCATATATTACATAGCATTGATTTCCATATCCTACAAAGGAAAACGTGATATAAAAGTACGGAATTTCACTCGAGATACGGGATATGTTGGGATTCATTCTAATGTTAAAGACATTTGACAACAAGTCCTACTGGATTGTAAAAGAGGAAGAATTTGTATGTATGTATACCACGACAAGTACCACAATAGAGTGTAGGCTAACTGATAAATCTGAGAGCATTGAATCAACCTTATAATCATTCATCTTGGCTAGTCATTTGGCCATCTTTGAGCTAGTTTAATTCTTTTTGAAAGGGAAATTCTCAATGGATTCGATGTTTCACATAATCTAACAACATTTTCTTCTCCAAACTCACAAAGTGAAATCCTAAAAGAAAAGATGCTTTGATGTGCAGTATATGTTAAACCCTCGAAACATAAGCTTCAAAACGAGACTATGAGTTTACGGCATCTCTTGAGCTCCTGGCAAGGCTCCTGCTTTTCTGCCCCGCCTAGCGTTCATGACTAGCGCACTCACAAGGTTGGCCATGCGCCTGTAAGGCTGGCCAGCAACTTGACCCAAAAATGATTGGTAATACGGAGTGACAATTCAAGACCGAGACTTGGCCGCAAACTCGAGCCAAGGAGAAGATTTGTTGAGTTCGTCTCGAGCTTTGGCCAATGATTCGAGGGATGATTGAAGCTCGAATATATGGATATGCCCAAAGACGTTTGGCTAGGATTCTAAAGGAGACAAGGACGGCCAGGCACCTGAGCACAAGGGCCTGGGCAGTTGGCCAGGTGCTTGGATAAGCCCAAGCGCAATGACCATAGAGCACAAGTCCGGCCAAACTCGGCCAGGTGCTCGAGAGACGACGTAAACTCGACAAGGACCGATTCAAAAGCCTGTTTTTCGAGGGTTTTGCATACGTTACACAAGAGCCTCTTGAGAGTGTTTCTAGGATTGCTCTTTGTGAGATTTGAGAGGATAACACTGTGGGCGATGGTGTGAAACAATGAGTCGGGATTCATTTTCGGTAATCAAGGCTCGAGATTGAGAGTGACATAGTTCCAAGCTCGTAATCTTCTTGTTCATAGTGACTTTATTGCTACTGCACTTCCGTGCATGTAGGTATCCACTCGAGAGCAATCCGTGCAAATTTTAATGTAATGTTGTCTTTCTTTCTTCGTTAATTAGGCAATTATGGTCAATTGGACGATCCTATTCTGCAAGACTTTTTTATGTGATAAGAATATTTGATATAGGGATAGCTATTAAACATTTTATGTTAGAACTGACGAGGTGAGTATTTCCTTATTATTCTTTTCCTAACTTATTTAAAGATTGTGGGAATAGAGTTTTGTGATGATATGACTCATGTATTCCACAAATACGAAAGATGCCTAATTCAAAAGACTATGAATATCACCTTGTACTTCAACCCTTGTGAAAATCTTTTATGATCAAAACGAATACAATTATTAAAAAAATAATATATAATATATATGTGTGTGTGTGTGTGTGTGTGTGTGTGTGTGTGTGGCTTAAAAGTTATAATCAAGCAAGAAAAAAGGATTAGCCTAATTGAAGCAAGTCTTTTTGTAAATATAAATTTTTTCAGGGATAACTTTACTAGAAGTCCTAAAACTTATTATAAAAATACTAAACTTATCATAAAAAAGCAATGGAGTCCTAAAAATTTCAAATAGTATAATTAAGCCCTAAAACTTGTCGTAAAAGTGCATTTGGGTCCTACAACTTTCAAAGATCAATGAAATCCTAAAACTTGTTATGAAAGTGCAATTGAATCTTAAACTTCAAAAAATGTACTCAACAAAAGGACTTGATTGGATCAATTTGACAATTTTTAGGAATTAATTATTTTATTTTTTTAATTTTAAGACTCAATTGCATTTTCGTAAAAAGTTTTAAGACTTAATTGTATTTTTTAACAAGTTTAAAGACTTTTAATACACTTGTCACATTCTTTTACAATAGATTATGACCATCAACTTTACTCTAAACTTTGTGAAGTTGTTTTAGAATAAAGTGAATAGAAGTATAAATAAGTTATGTGATTCGGAGCTCTAAACCTCACAAAAACAAACATTTGACTCCCACTGGAACTAACTTGAAAGTTCTTTATTTTACGGTGAACTTTAGAGTCATTACACGAATCAGGCAGGTACGTGGCCAATCCAAATATTCAATGTGTTGTTCGAAAGAAGAGCTGTTATTTGGCAAATCATGCTAAACATGAGATCCATCAAACTAAAAGATACAATAATTCATTGTATATACATTAAGTGTATATAGAAATTTGTACTCTTACTTGTTCCTACCCCGACACAATTCTATTGCTAAGTTTATGATTTAGTTACATTGATTCTCAAAGTTTTTATGACTAGTTAAGCTATTGAAAAAGATAGGATAAATGTACTGAAAGTCCTAAAATTGGTCATGAAGGTGTAATTGAATCTTAAAAATTTCAAAAAGTACAATCAAATGATAAAACTTGTCAAATTAGTGCAACCAAGTCATTCCATTAACTCCATCCAACTTAACAAATGGAAAATACCAACAAGTTTTAGGGATATGTTTAGCAGAAGTCCTAAAACTTGTCTAGAAAGTGCAATTGAGTCCTAAAACTTACAAAAAATTCAATCAAGTCCTAAAACTTGTCAAGTTAGTTCAATTGAGTCCTAAAGTTAACACCGTTCTTTTTTTCCGTTAAAAATGCCGACGTGTCATTTTAAAATATTTTTTTATTTTCCACGTGAATTTTTTAATGATTTTTTATTCATTTAAAAAGATTTAAAAACAAAAAAATTAGATTTATTTATTTTATCTTATTTTCACCAAAAATTAAAAAGAAAAGTTATAAAAGTTATAAAAGTTATTTTTTAAAATTGTTTTAAAAAAAATCAGCGCTCTTCTCTCCCACCGCCGCCGCCGCCGCCCATCGCCGGAGGGGCCGAGCGACGGTCGTCGGCCCCGGGGGGGGTGGTGGCCCCCGCCCCAAGCGAGGGCCGGCGACCGTCGCCCACCCTAGGCGAGGCCTCGCCTAGGGGGCGAGCGTGATCGCTCAACCCCGGCAAGGGACGGCGACCGTCGCCCGCCCCGGGCGAGGCCTCGTCGGCCCTCACTCGGGGCTGGTGAGCCTCGCCGGCCCGAGTGAGGGCCGACGATGTCACGCCCCGATCCTCGAGCGCATGCCCATCCCTCTCTGGTCGATAAAAGCTATGCGACTTCCCAGGACGAGTCGCTGACCCTTTTCTTTTATTGCACATGCGGAAGCAAATAACAAATCCCCTGACAGTAACTATCTCGGGATAGAAAATCAGGACATCACATTAAGAAACAAACCACACTTTATAAGCATACCGAGTCTTTTACACAAGTCTATAACCAAAAAACTAGTTCTCAAAAAGAGGCTGTTCTATTTGACCTACTCTTCAGGTCACCTCAGCTTAGCTCCAAGTCCTCCCTCTACGGTCCTGAAAATTTTAAGCCCACGACGGGGTGAGATATGAATCTCAGCGAGTTTACGGTCTAAGCCCCGATTAGGAGGAAATACACCCAGAAGTGTCCTAACCACACAACCACTCAATTGGCACAGAGGACTTACCTCGCCTCAGTTTCCTTTCCTGCATGTCAGTATAGTTCATATCGTAATGCATATAATCAATGCACATAACAACTGGAACACCTCATCAATTCAATTAATCACCGGGGTCCTAATTATAAGGCCAAACCGTTATGACACGTCCCATTCAATGTCACACAATTTTAGTCTCATAATCAGGTGCATCACACTCAACAATCATGCGTTCCAATTGTTAATTACACCCCTCAAGGGTACGGCCAACTCTATTGGCGGTCTTCTGGCATTGCCAGGCGTCGTCTCACCTCCTTTGAGCACGGCTACGTCTCTCAATTAGACGGCTTCCCGAAGGGGCGTAGGTCCGAGAATCTCTTGACCCGAGTCCCAATGAATGGGTAACATCCGGCTTAACAGCCTAGGACGGTTTTTCTTAACCAACACACGACCAATCAATCTCGGCTCAGGACACTGTGCATTACACTCAAATGCCTCAATTAAAATAGTGAACCTGGCCTATTTTCTTCATATTAGAAATACACGATAAAATAGTCGTGTGTGGGTACAGGTCAATTCACACTAGAAAAACTGATATCCTCCAATTTAAAATCCCACTGGTTTATATAGTACATAAAACCATTTTCGGTGTTAAAACCCGACACCCGGGATTTTCTGAATAAATAACGAATTTCACAAATTTTGGAATTAAATACTCAAAATTCCAATCAGCACTCAATTTACACAAATTAACATTCGATTGCATAAATTGAACACACCATCGCAATCGCACGAAATTAGGTCACCGGTTATCCCTAGCCTAATTTCCGGAAAATAATTAATAATTAAATAAATTATCGAAAATTAAATAAATTACAAAATAAATAAATTTAAAGCATTTAATTGAATTAACATAGATTAACTAAACTAAATAATCTATCTAACAATTAAATCTAACCATCCTATTTAATTTAATCTAAGTACACTAACTAAATAAACTAACTAATTCCTAACTAATCCACCTAACTAAACTAATTACCCTAACTAAATACTAACTATGTACTTAATCTAACTAAGCCATCCTAAACCTAATCAACATAATTAATCCACAAATTAGCTAACTAACACACCTCTAAGTGTCATTAGCCCACTAATAAAGGATTAGAACGCAACTCACCGGTTAAGCCCGAAAATCGGCTCACGGCGACGGCGGCACAACGGCGGCCGAGACTTGAACTCACGGCAAAACCGAGGGACGCTCGGATTGGCTGAAAACGGCCAACGAACTTGCTGTTCGGGCTACTGCACTTAGCGAAATTGGGTCGAAGACAGGGCTGTATTCGATTTGTTGCTGGACGAAGATGGAATCAACGCTGAGTCTGGGCTTGCGGAGATGGGCCAATAAAGGAGCGGCTCGATTCTTGGCCGCGTGGAGGAGAGAGCAGCAAGCTCAGCGTTTGCTGGGCGTGGATCGAAGGAGGTGAAGACTCGGACGAAGGAAAGAAAGACACGGCTGCTTCGGCCTTCGATGGGTTGCTTGAAGCTCACGGACGTGAAGAGCGTGGGCTTGCAAGCACTGGATTCGGCTTCGCAGGTGAGGCGGCGTCCAAACGGTGGGGCTTTGGGGTCAAATAAGCTTTGTTGGTTGACCGAAGAAGATGGGGGTTCGGACGTTGCGCTGCAGTTGGCGTGAGGCCTCGGTGGGGGAAAGAAGACAGAAGATGGTGCTTCGGTTCGCTCGAAGGAAGAGGGAACAAAAAGGAAATAGAAACAGAAGAGAAAAGATTGGGAGAGAAGCCGAAAGAGAGTAGTCGCAGAGCTGTTCGGCTGAGGCGGTGGCGCAAGAGAGAAGGGGTCAAGGGAGAAATCAAAGTCAATATTGGCCAGCTAAAGGATAAGAACAGAAGAGAAAGCGACGGCACAAGGAAAAGAAAAGAAATGAACGTGCGAGAGGAGAGAGGGAGAGAAGATAAAGCTTTGAAAGTCAAAGATAATTATCTCACTCAATCAATGCTTTGTCCCCTGGTCTTTTTCTAACAATTTAGACCCAAAATTAACCATTTTGATGTCAAGATTATAACCAACAAACCGGCCTCCGAATTTCCTTAAAATAATCTTCAATTTCTTTCCCGATTTCTCCAATCAACGTCAAATTTCAAAGTCCCATTTCGTTGAAGAAAATCCCACACATGTCCATAAATTCCCATCACCCGATAGCTCTGCTTGCACATCAAAATTTCCTTCAAACGAGTCCGTTAGAATTTCCGTTAAATTTCCGAATCGATTTTCCGTAAAAATCTCGGAATCTCCGAAAAAATTTCGGAAAGTGAGTCGACGTTCCTAAAATGAATCGTGATACGGCGTTAAAACGATTTCGAAATCGATTTCGATTTCGCGGTTAATTTCAATTCGACGTGATTTTAGCGCGTCCCAATCTACTAGGTAGCTTTTAGGAATTTTTAATACAATTGACTCGTGGTCGATTTCGAGCCACAATGTACATCTTCGACATTGGCGACTCTCGATTGTCGTGAAAATCTCGAGGTTTCAAATACGGACACAAGTACAAAAATGACAGAAAAATCTCTAGTACCGTTCGACAGAAATTTTATAATTAGGTGGAATCACCCACGCACTAATCACATATCTCTATCGAATCGACCTATCTCGGTCTCGATTCATTTTGACGGTGCCGTAATGACCTTTGCAAATTAGCACGGTCGACAGTCGATTTACGGTCGAATTCTCATACTATTGTATTTAGATTCCTTAACGGCTTTACCTAATAGGCTAGCTAACTCGTGAGTGGCCAACTCGAGAGAAAAGGCTATAGACACGTCGATGAAAAGCCCAACTCGTCTCATCGAAATTAGACTCGAAAATCAGGATGTCACAGACGAGGCCTCGCCCAAGGCAGTCGCCGACCCCCCGTGAGGGCCGGCGAGGCCTCGCCGGCGAGGGCCGGCCACCCGCCTGGGGGCTGGTGACCGTCGCCGCCCCTTCGGTGATGGCCGACGGCGGAAGTACACCGGTGCCATTTTTTTTTTTTTTTTTTGAACAATTTTGTTTTTTTAAATAAATTTAGATTTTCCTTTTTATTTTTTAATCTAATTTTTAAATATTTTGAATAAAAAAATTTAAAAAGCCATTTGAAAAATAAAAAAATCATTTAAAATATGACGTCGGCGCCACGTCGGCAATTTCCGTTAACTTTTTTGACGGTGTTAATTTTAGGACTCAATTGCACTTTCGGACAAATTTTAGGACTTCGCCGAACATATCCCCAAGTTTTAAAACTTAATTACACTAGTTTAACAAGTGTTAGCTTGATGAATTTTAAGATTTAATTGCACTTTTGGAAAATTTTAAATCTCAATTGCACTTCCATAATAACTTTTAAGATTTAATTACATGCTTTGAAAGTTTTAAAACTTAATTAAACTTGATTTAATACCACGAGAAACCCTAAACTAGTATACTATGACAAATTTACTCAAAAATAATTTTTTGACCACCAAAAACTCCAAATTGGTATGACTGTGATAAATTTATTCCAAATGACCACAAAATAAACCCTAAATTAGTATAGTTGTGACAAATTTACATCAAAATTATTTTTTTGACTATTAAAAATCACAAACTAGTTCATTTATGACAAATATATTCTCCGTTAAATTGGATTAGTATTACAAAAAATACAAAACTAGTACAACTATGACAAGTGGAGAGTAATATCTCAAACTGATACACCATTTAATTGTTATGTATTATCAAACTTAACAATTTGACAGTAAAATTTAACGAAAACTTATAAAAGATAAATTTGTCACAAGTGTACCAATTTGGAGTAAATTTGTCAAGGTATAGTAGTTTGGAGCTTTTAGTAAAAAATTAATTTTTGGTAAATTTATCATAGGTGCAGTAGTTTGGAATTTTTCAAGTATTAACCCATTAAATTTTTGTGACAAGTTTAAGACTTCTAGTATACTTATCCTAAAAAAACAAACATAATACCCAAAACTAGACCTGTCAAACAAGTGGGCCGGGTCGGGTTGAGTCGAAAATGGTCCGACCCATGTTGACCCATTTAATTCATTTTGACCAATTTTTATACAATACAAATCTAGTTACTCATATCCAACATGACTCATATTGTTAAAAGACTTCAATATTAAATACAATTTAGAAAAACTTGTTTCTTATAAATTTTTAAAAATATATATTGCTAAAACACTATGACATTTTTATAATTTTATAAAAGACAATATTTTTTATTTTTTTATTTTTTTATTTTTTTTCGTTTTTTTTTTTTTCATTGTGTGTCCGATGACCGATGATCCGCAACGGGTGGCAATGAGTGACCAATGATCAACCATCGATAATCAAATATTGACACCCAATAGTGATTGGTGATCAGTAGTAGCCATTGATGGCGTTAGGCAGTGACTGACAATCGGCGACTGGCTAGCAACCTTTGCCGAATTTGCTAAAAAAGGAAAACAAAAAAAAATAAAAATTATGAAAATTTAGAATATTAAAAGAATTATTAAAAAAATGACTTATTTATCCATGACCCACTTAAACTTATTAGATAACTAACCCATTTGAAGCTCAATAAACTGTTAACTAATCCATAAAACCCACTTCACTCTTCAAAACTTAAAGTAACCCATTTATGACCCACACTATTAAATATAGGTTAGAATATGCAACCCATTTATGACCCGCACCATTAAATATAGATTGTAATATGAATTTTAAATCCATTTTGTCACCTCTACCTAAAACCTAGGATAGTCACAACTGGCTCTGTCGGAATAGCTAGAGTATTTTACATGCCTAAGCAAAAAAAAAAAAAATGATGTATTACGCCTACACAAGGAGCAATTTGTTTGGTTGACTTCCACGTTATTCTCCCCCTAGTATGGTATGCAAGCATTATTAGATTAATAAAAACCCTATTGTGTACAATTTGTTTCCTTTGAGGCGGAAAAATGAAGCTTTGTCCTTATTTTTCTCAATGCACAAAAGTCATGCATCCGCACGAAAAACCAGGTACATGTTATACCGAGAAAAAACGACTAGCTTGAGTTTCATCTTGTAATGTTTAGAGTTCTCTGATAATTTGATTTGAGAAAGTTGTCTAAAAAATCCTAAACTTATTATACTTTTGTTAATTGAGTCCTAAATTTGTCAATTGAGTATATACATTTTTATATTTTGCTAATAAAATCCATCCAATCAATTTTGATTGGAAATCGCTAATATGGACATCGATCGTCCTATATAATATGATTAGTACTAATGTGAATAATTTTTAATTATATTTTTCATTAATTTTTTCCTTCTTTTTCTCTTCTCTTTTCTTTCTTTCTTCCTTCTCTACCCAATTGCTGGGCCTAGGCAAGGGCTTGCAAGGGCCACGCTGTGTAGGACGGCCTCACGTCCACATCAGCGATTTATGACCCAAATTTGGTCATACGAACTCGATTAATAAAATGAATGCGAAAAATGTTTATAACTCAATCGATAAAAATAAAAAGGTTCACGACCAAATTGACGGAAACCGCAATAAGCCTCTCCAGACGACTTTTCCAATTTAAACAAATCGTCATCCGACTTTCTCCTCATCACCTGAAGCACAAATCGAAGGGTCAAAAGAAAAAGTTCCCGATGGAATCGAAAGATATTTTCCCCAATATCTCCGCGGTGGCATGGCCCCATGGGCAAAGAACAGCATATTCCTCTCCGCGTGTGCATGCGCGGGTGGCCTCGTCCCCTGGCCTCGCCTCGCGTTTCTTTTTTCTGGTGGGAGGACGAGTAATCCCGCCGCACCGAAGCAAAGCAGCGACCGCCGGGCCCCACCACCCGTTGCGATTGGACGGTCGTTGGGCTTCGACGAGGGGCGATCGGATTGGACGGCGGGAGCCGAAAGTGGAGCGAGGAGCCGGGAAGAGGGGCGCGAGAGAAAATATCTTCCTGGCTCGGACAAAGACGGTGACGTGGAGGCCAGATAGTGGACGGTTCCCCCCCTCTCCCCTCTCTCCCCCAAGATATTTTCCTCCCGAAATATCAACCTGCCACGTGCTCTCCTCGCTCGCAACCGACGTGGACTCCTCTCCAGCATCCTCGCCCTCGCACTTGGGTAGAAACTACCGAATTGCCACTCCCGTTGTGCTAGGGAACCGCCAGCGCCCGCACATGGGAACTGAATTAATCTTAAAATTAAACGTACGATGGACGGTCGACTACTACCTTTCTTTTCTTTTTCTTAACAATTGCAGGGGCGGCAATAAATCTCAACGGCCATCATCCTTTTTTTTTTTTGTTTTTTTTAACAAATCGGTAATCCTATCTCATAAAATAACTTTTTGATTATGTGGCCACCAGAAAATCTTAATTTTACAAGTAAAAAGAAAAAAGTTAATATCACGAAAAATTCTAAGCTGATATATTTATGATAAATTTATTTTAAATTAACTTTTTGACTACTTAATGCAAATTAGTATATTTGTAATAAATTTATCAAAATAACCATAAAAATTCAAACTAATACACATGTGACGAATTTACCACAAATTAATTTTTTTATGACTAAAAACCCTAAATTAATATATTTATAATAAATATATTCACTATTAGATTAAATTAATATCACAAAAAATCATAAAACTAGTATAACTGTTAGAAAAAAGAGTATAACCTTAAACTGGTATATAATTCTATTATTAGTAAAATTTAACGGAAATTAATAAAAGATAAATTTGTCATAAGTATATCAATTTAGGATTTTTTATTGTAAAAAAGAAATTTTTTTTTTTTGTAAATTTATTGCGAATGTATTAATTTATAGTTTTTCGTGGTATCAACCAAAAAAGAAAATGATGTTTGGTGAATTTTAATGAATCATCACTAAAAATTGCACTAAACGTCTAATTACTCTTTCGGCCCCCTTAAGTTCACGGTTGAGGACTCCAAGCACTTGTCAAGTAAGCAATATGCTAAAAATGTGAACATTAAAATAACATGAAATTCCATTTTAAACTTTGGTTCGAGACAAAATTTTTCATAGTAAAAAAAGAAAAGAAAAAGAAAATCATTTCATTTCTCATGAAAATGATTCTCGATCGGATTAGGAAGACGACAAAGGGAGGGAAAACTAAAACAGTCGCTATAGCTCAAAAACGTCGTGGTAAAGCTTGTCAATGAGAAGTTGACCGTGGCCCTTCACGAGAATGGCAAGACTCGTAATTAAGACGTACGAGCAGGGCCATTTCCGCCAAACGCCGCCGACTTGCCCATGACTCCCACCTCATTTCAACCCAGCACGCCCGCAACTCCCCATCTCTCTCTCTCTCTCTCTCTCTCTTTCGCTCCCGCTAGAGCGAGAAACCTGCAGAAGAATCTTCCCCACCATGGCGGCAAGCAAGGAGGAGGAGGAGCTGAAGGGGTCCGGCAAGAGGCTCAAGTGCTCCGTGACCGGCCGCTACAGAGCGGTCGTCGCGGAGGAGGACGTCAGGCCACGCGAAGAGGCGGAGGAAGGAGTAGCAGCAGGAGGAGATGGGGAGGATGATGATGATGGTGGCGGCGATGAGCAACTGGGGGAGGAGGAGGAGGAAGAGGAGGAGGACAGCGAGCTCCCGATGAAGCCCGGGCTCTTCTTCTACCCGCTGACGCCCACGTCCTTCGTCGTGTCCGACGCCCTCGAGCCCGATTTCCCCATCATTTACGTGAACACCGTCTTCGAGAGCTTCACCGGGTACAGGGCCGACGAGGTCCTGGGTCGGAACTGGTGAGTTCGTCCCTCTCGTGTCGATTTGATTCGTGGGGTGGGTAGTGGAAATGGAGAGGATTTCTGGGCTCTGCTCTTCTTTTGTTTTGCTGTATGGGGGTAGTCCTGGGATCTATCTGGAGAATGGAGGAGAACTTGTTGTTTTGATGTTTGAGATTTGTTGTAAAGGAGCGTTTTTTTTCTGGCTGCCTCTGTTCTGGTCGTTCTAGTGGGTAGTGGAAATGGAGAGGATTTCTGGGCTCTGATCTTCTTTGTTTTACTGTTTGGGGGTAGTCCTGGGATCTATCTGAAGAATGAAGGAGAGCTTGTTGCTTTGATGTTTGAGATTTGTTGTAAAGGAGCGACTTTTCGCGGAGGGTTCGTGTTAACTCGTTTGGTATGTGAGAGAATTTGAAGGATAGAAGGAATACGGGGGAAGAGATGTCGATTGGTGCACCAGAGAGCGTGAAAATAGGGAGGTTTTATTGGTACATCATCAGTGATAATTTCAATTTGGGGTGTGGTCTTGTAATATAGACATAGCGTACTTAATAGGCAGACCAATCAGAATCCACGACAGGCATAGATATGATCTTCGTAGCTTTCACTTAAGCTCTGTTTTTTTTTTTTTTTTTTTTTGGGGGGTCGAATCACTTAAGCTTTTCAAGAGTTTCAATTTGAGAACTGTTTAGGGACATGATCACCCAAGATTGTCATTGATGGCTTGTTGTTGAAGAGATAAATGATGGAGCTTCTACTGTGTGCCAATCTGTTTTAGAATGGGCTACATGATGGACATCTGAGTCTTATGCACTGTCTTCTCTTTCATGTTCATCATGATAATGCTATGTTTGGAGTATTGCATCTGTGTTGCTTTTGGGAGCTTGTTTTGGGAGCTTGTTAGCTTCTCATTTGACTCTTCTGATACTCCTTTGTTTCAGCCGATTCTTGCAATATAGAGATCCTCGTGCACAGAGACGGCATCCTTTGGTCGATCCAGTGGTTGTTTCTGAAATCAGACGATGTCTCGAGCAAGGTCTTGAATTTCAAGGCGAGCTCCTCAATTTTAGGAAGGATGGCACTCCTTTGGTGAATAGGCTAAAGCTAGCTCCAATACATGATGATGATGGAATAGTCACGCATGTAATAGGCATTCAAATATTTTCTGAAGCAAAAATTGATATGAACTGCATATCTTATCCTGTTTTCAAGGAGACCTACAACAATGAGTGTGAGCAGATGAGTGTATACACTCCGAAAGATGGGCCATTGCCTTTTGTCCAAGATCAAGAAATGTGCGGGATACTTCAACTATCTGATGAAGTTTTAGCACACAATATTTTGTCACGGCTAACACCAAGGGACGTGGCATCGATTGGATCTGTCTGTAGAAGGATTCGTCACCTAACGAAGAATGAGCATCTAAGGAAGATGGTTTGTCAAAATGCTTGGGGAAGAGACGTCACAGGCGCTTTGGAAAGGATGACTGAGAATTTAGGCTGGGGGCGTTTGGCTAGGGAATTAACGACTTTGGAGGCTGTTTGCTGGAGGAAATTGACAGTTGGAGGAGCAGTGGAACCTTCTAGGTGCAACTTCAGTGCTTGTGCTGCAGGGAATCGGCTTGTGCTGTTTGGAGGTGAAGGGGTTAACATGCAGCCGATGGATGATACATTTGTGCTCAACCTCGATGCTGCGAATCCAGAGTGGAGACGTGTGAGTGTGGAGTCGTCTCCCCCAGGCCGGTGGGGCCACACACTTTCGTGCATCAATGGATCGTGGTTGGTGGTGTTTGGAGGTTGTGGGAGGCAAGGATTGCTCAATGATGTGTTTGTGCTGGATTTGGATGCTAAACAGCCGACATGGACAGAAGTCTTCGGTGGGACCCCACCTCTTCCTAGATCTTGGCACAGCTCTTGCACAGTAGAGGGTTCTAAACTGGTTGTCTCTGGTGGTTGCACTGATGCTGGAGTACTCCTCAGTGACACTTACTTGTTGGATCTCACCACAGACAAGCCTGCATGGAAGGAGATCCCAACTTCTTGGGCTCCACCGTCAAGATTGGGACATTCTCTCTCAGTTTACGGTAGGACAAAACTCCTCATGTTTGGTGGGTTGGCAAAAAGTGGGCACTTGAGGCTGCGATCAGGCGAGGCCTACACCATTGACTTGGATGATGAAGAGCCACAGTGGAGACTGCTGGAGTGCAGCGCATTGACTGGCATTGGCGGTCAAAGCGCTGCGGTCCCACCTCCTAGACTGGACCATGTGGCGGTCAGCATGCCTTGTGGTAGGATTTTGATCTTTGGTGGTTCTATTGCGGGCTTGCACTCACCATCTCAAGTCTTCCTATTGGATCCTTCCGAAGAGAAACCATCTTGGAGGATTCTTAATGCTCCAGGACAACCGCCGAAATACGCATGGGGACACAGTACCTGTGTTGTTGGAGGCACGCGAGTTCTGGTATTAGGTGGTCATACTGGGGAAGAATGGATCCTGAATGAATTGCATGAACTGTGCTTGGCGAGCTGGCAAGATATGGATGCTGCTTCAGATGAGTGATTTACGACTAGATGCTTGAGTTCTTGGTTTGCGCTTAGTCCTGCAAGAGAGTTTTTGAGCATGCTGCTTTCTTCTCTCCTTTTCATCCCTCACCAGTTACATTTCCTGGTAATGTAAATGGGTTTCTTGATCCAAAGTTTCTGTCATCTTTTTCCTCCACAAATTTCTGTAAAATTAGCCTTGTTCACTTGGTGACGCTTTGTACATTATGCTGATAGGTGGTGAACATGCTATTACTTATTTGACAGAGCTCATTTCTTGTTCATCTGCATATTACTTCTCCATTCTGTCTACTCTCCATTCTGTCTAGTCTAGTACAGAATTATCTACTACTGGTGATATTGTGATTGATGGACATATGAATCATGGAAAAGGTTACAATTGAAGAAATTTTGGTGGTTCTTGTGACTGTTTGAACGCACGTGCCTAATCAACAACAAAAATTTGGGACCATTTGCAGTTAGCCCCCCTGAAGACCCGGTCTGGGTCTATGTCCAAATGTCGGGAACTTTTCCTGTTAGACCTGTGTAAGCAGTGAATCTTTGCGGTCCATTTGCACATGTGAGGCGATCTTGAGGATTGCTCTAAGTTCTTCGCTCTACTGCACGGCAGATTGTCGCTTCTTGGGGTTAGCACTTAAACATGCTGTTGCTACTCTTAGCAGTTTATGAACCAAAGTCCTGCAAAAAGCTGTAGGATTGATCCGGCTTATGATGCTAAGAGACTGATGAGGATCATTAACATCTCTCGAACAAAACTAACTTGCATTGATAAAAATTGAGTACCGTCTTGGGGAATGACTTTGTCTAACTTTCCAGGTGATCGGAGAGAGGAACTTGACAACCTCTGAATGTACTGAGGTCAGGATTTCCAATGTTGGTTCCATGACTCAAATGAAGTCACATGATATGTTTGTCATCACATGTGATGTGTAAACTTTAGAATCATCCACTCTTAATTAACTTATTAAATTGTACGTTACTGTCATGGGACATGACAATCACATGAAATACCTTTTCCGTTCTGTAGATTCACGCAAATCAAGTCATAAACATCATACCGTCACTCTTTCCAATTAGTATAACACCTCAGTGAGTGCTTGAAGTGACTATATAATATGGGGATAATGTAAGGATCAGTGTTTATTTATGAATCATTTATCATGAATTCTCTCATTCAACGTGGAACTTTAGAAGAATATCATGAATGCGAATTATCTTGAACGAACATGCATAAGAGAGAAGTTTTATTAATAGTAATGTGCAAATACTACATGGAGAAGTACTGATATTTTACTGATTTAGGTGAGCAATCGGATGACAAGAAGAGAACTGGTTTCCTTAGGGGTGATCGGTTCCCGGTTTGGTCCGGTTCCACCTTGGAACCGGGAACTAGACTGGGAGCACCGGTTCCCAAAATTGTGAACTGTGGACCGGACCGTTTGGTCCTAGGACCAGGAACCGGACCGGGCCATTGGTTTCGGTCCGATCCGATCCGGTCCAACAAAATCGGCTCTACTTTTTTACACTAAAGAGTGACTGCGCTCCGAACCAATCAATCCAATTCAATTCTCGGGCGATTCAACAAAACTAATCACACATGTTTCCACGTGTAAAATATTCAAACTTCATTTGTATAATTTTCATTTCGTGTGTTTTACACTTAACTTTAACCATGAAGGCTATGAACAATTTGGCTAAAGGTTGTAGTGAGACTCTTGGAGGCTTTTACACTTAACTTTAACCATGAAGGCCATGAACAATTTGGCTAAAGGTTGTAGTGAGACTCTTGGAGGCTTGAAGTGCCTTGTGGGTCTCTTGAAGCCTTAGTCTAACAAGGAGATTTTTTCTATAAATAAAAGAGTAACAAAAAGGGTTTTAATGGTCTTTTGGCCACATAATAGGTTGCTACCTCAAATTGCAATTTTGATTGCAATAAGTTATCATGTTTATATATTTTATTAATTGTATGTATATAAATTATATATAAAAAAATTTAGTTTGGTCCGGTTGGTCCGGTTCCCACCTTGGAACCGGGAACCAGACTGACCGGCCACCGGTTCCAAGATTAGGAACCGGGAACCGGACCGCCGACCATGGAAACCACCCAAAACCGGCCGATTTGGTCCGGTCCGGCCAATTCCTGATTTGGGTGGTTCCCGTTGCACACCCCTAGTTTTCCTAAACCCATTTGCTTCCCCTACTAACAACGGCTTCCAAACATGGGGTTGAATGTTGATGGGTTGGGCAGTCCTTACGCGTGTGATTCGAGATGAGTCAACTATTCTTTGCCATTTGGGCCATTGGCATCAAAACGAAGATTCTCTAATTGACTCCCTTGACTCTACGCAAGCCCACGTTCACACCTCTCTCTTCCGCTAGGCACACGGTATTCCCTTTCTCTAGAAAAAAAAAGCCCAATCTTTTGCACTTGTACAAAAACAACATTCCCCAAAAAGGAAAGAATTAGTCAATGAGCCTGCAAAATTTTCTTTTGTCTTAACAATGATTGCTCTAGGAGCTTATAACACAGAGACAGCGAATTAAAAATTACAAGTTTTAATATTTAAGTGTTAGCAAATTCCTTCTTTTAAAAAAAAAAATCTTAATGATATCGAAAATCTATCTTTGGTTTATATGTTTGTATTGGGTTTCTTTATTTGAGCAACATTATTTAAAAAAATAAAATAATTTATAACACTATTTACTCTGTTTATACTAACATCCTCACCACGTTCATATGAGCCAATTACTTCACATGTTTTCCATAATTATCATTGGTTATGTTTGATGTCGAGACCAATTGATGGGTCTTGCATGGCACAACTGACTACCACTTACTTCACACGATATCTTCAACCTCCAATTCTCAACAATGTAATTGACATAACTCTCGTAATGGCAATAATTTTTGCAATAAAATTAGAGATTCATCTCAATAAGTATAAGAAACCCTATGTAGTATTGGTCGCATTTGATGTCTTGACCGATGGACAGGCCTTGCAAGGCACGACTTGGAATTCTGAGTCAATTTGGGTTAGCAGCCACCATTGAAAAGGACTTTGAAAAGATGTTAATGTCTTTTTCTTTTTTTTTTTTTTTTTTTTTTTTTTTGTGAATCGAGACCAAGATCCATGTAAGAAAGAAATATTTCGCAACATTTAAAACATCCGAAAATAAAACCCAGCCTTTCATCTGCGAGAGAAAAAAGCGGCTACACTATTGACTCCCTTGACTCTATGCAAGCCCATGTTCACACCTCTCACTTCCGCCAGGCTGACGGCATCCCTTTCTCTAGAAAAAAAAAAAAAAATCCAATCTTTTGCACTTCATACAAGAATAGCATTCCCCAAAAAGTTAAGAATTAGTCAATGAGCCTGCAAATTTTTTTTTTTTTTTTTTTTTGGTCTTAATAACGATTGCTCTGGGAGCTTATAACACAGTGGCAGTGAATTAAAAATCACAAGTTTTAATATTTGAGTGTTAACGAATTCCTTCACAAGTTTTACTACTTGAGTGTTAAAAGAATTCCTTCTTTTTCTTAATCTTAAAGATATCTAAAATCAATTTTTGGTTTATATGATTGTATTGGGTTTCTTTATTTGAGTAACATTATTTCAAAAAAAAAAATTACAACACTATTTAAGCTTTCAAACATGTGATTCTAGATTAGTCGACTATTCTTTACCATTTACGCGCTTGGCATCAAAAAGAAGATTCTCTAATTGACTGCCTTGACTCTATGCAAGCCCATGTTCACAGCTCTCGCTTCCACGAGGCTCACGGCATTCCCTTTCTCTAGAAAAGAAAAAATATCCAATCTTTTGCACTTATACAAAAATAACATTCCCCAAAAAGTTAAGAATTAGTCAATAAGCCTGCAATTTTATTTTTTTTGGTCTTAATAACGATTGCTCTGGGAGCTTATAACACAGCGACAGTGAATTAAAAATCACAAGTTTCAATATTTGAGTGTTAATGAATTCCTTCACAAGTTTTAATATTTGAGTGTTAACAAATTCCTTATTTTTCTTAATCTTAAAGATATCGAAAATCTATTTTTGATTTATATGATTGTATTGGATTTCTTTATTTGAGTAACATGTTTTCAAAAGAAAAAAATTACAACACTATTTACTTCGTTTATACTAACATCCTCGCCACGTTCATATGAACCAATTACTTCACATGCTTTTCCACAGTTATTAACTTGTTATTGGTTACATTTGATGTCTAGACCAATTGATAGGTCTTGCATGGGACGGCTGGGTACCAATTACTTCATACGATATCTTCAACATCCAATCCTTCGACAAATTAATTGACATAACTCTTGTAATGGCGATAATTTTTGCAATAAAATTAGAGATTCGTCTCATTAAGTATACGAAACCCTATGTAGTATTGGTCGCATTTGATGTCTTGACCGTTGGACAGGTCTTGCAAGGCAAGGCACGACTTGGAATTATAAGTCAATTTAGGTTGCCAGCGGCCAGAGAAAAGGACTTTGAAGAGATGTTGATCTCCTTCTTTCTTCCCTTTTTTTTTTTATCGAGGCCAAGATCCGTATAAGGAAGAAAATAATATCTTCCTTGAGGGAAGTGTTTGTTTGGCCTATATAAACGGAAATTCTTGGGTTAATTATAGACAACAATGGCATCCTACACATCCACTGGCTTCGTGCCTACACTCTTGTGTGCACTCCTTGTCATTCAAGCCTCGGAATTCAGTTACTCCAAAGCTTTAACAAATGTGAGCTGCATCAGAGTTGAGAGGGAAGCTCTTTTGAAGTTCAAGCATGATCTCACTGATCCTTCTGGACGTTTGTGGTCATGGACTGGCAAGGATTGTTGCAAGTGGGAAGGAGTTGAATGCAACGAGGAGACCGGTCATGTCTCAAAGCTTGATCTTCGTAATCCTTGCGATGGACCTTGGAAGTGCACCTTGGGAGGTAAGATAAATCCCGCTGTATACGAATTGAATCATTTGAAGTATCTAGATCTCAGCTTCAATAATTTCTCAACCCAAAAAATTCCAGCGTCCTTAGCTGCTCTTCAAAATTTGGAGTATCTCAACCTCTCACATGGAGGCTTCTATGGAGATCTTCCAGGTCAACTTAGTAACCTTTCCAAGTTACGGTATTTGGATCTTAGTATTGATCAATCGGAGCACCCTTTGCAAACAAAGAACCTTCAATGGTTATCAACATTTTCTAACTTGAAATACTTGGACTTGTCTTATGTCTCCCTTCTCAACCCCAAAGACTGGTTAAGTCCTATCAACATGCTTTCCTCTTTGGAAGTTTTAATATTGAGGGGATGCTATTTGAGAGACGCTTCAACCTCTCTGCATGTCAATTTCACTTCTCTTAGATTCCTTGATCTAAGTAACAACTTCATTAATCCATCCATTCCTCCTTGGATTCAAAACTTTAGTAAACTTGGCCATCTAAATTTAAGTTCTAATGATCTCCAAGGCATATTTCCCATTGTCATCCTTGAAAATAGCCAATGGCTGAAGTTCCTTGATGTCTCTTCAAATAGGTTGGAAGGTGAACCTTTGAAAAACTTGACCATTTTCTGCAAAATGCAAGTACTAAACTTGCGTTCTAACAAATTTAGTGGACAGATTTCTGATACCAAGAACGATGCTTTAATCTGTGGACAAAGTGACATGAAGATTATTGATGTTTGCAACAACAATTTTAGTGGTTACCTGCCCAATCAATTTTGGAATTTCAAAAATCTAGAATTCCTTGATCTTTCATCAAACTCAATTTCAGGTCCTATTCCCATTACTATGAGCCAGCTGTCGTCTTTAAGAAAATTGTACCTCTCTTCTAACAAATTGAGTGGGAGCATTCCACAAAGTATTGGGCTACTATCCAATCTAGAGGTGATGGGCATTGCGAATAATCAGTTACATGGAACTGTCAACGAACTTCACTTTGCAAATCTCACTAGCTTGATCGAGCTATACTTAGATTCGAATGAGCTTGTTATAAATGTCAGTACATCTTGGATTCCTCCTTTTCAAATTCATGCGATTGTCATGTCAAGTTGCAAAGTGGGACCACAATTCCCAAATTGGCTCCGAACGCAAAGGAAAATTCGGAAATTGGACATGCGAAATGCTAGCATCTCAGATGAAGTTCCCCATTGGTTACTTGACATTTTATCTAATGTCACGGATTTGGATCTCTCGAGCAATATGCTCAGAGGCAACATATCCCAAATTATTGGAGAAAAGATGCCACAAATATTTCAAGTATCACTTTCTATGAATAACCTCAGCGGTAACATTCCAAATTCATTATGCATGTCCAATGGATTGTCTTTTCTTGATCTCTCTAAGAACAAACTATCTGGGAGACTTCCGCAATGTTGGAGGAAGTCACAAACGAATTTGGGATGGATTTCATTAGGAGAGAACAAGTTAAATGGTCCGATTCCAAACTCTCTATGCCATTTGGAGCGATTAGTAGTTCTAGGCCTGCATGAAAATGGCTTGAGTGGAGTGCTTCCAGAATGTTTGCTAAAGCTAAATTTGGTAGTCCTCGATCTTAGTGACAATCAATTCACCGGCAGAATGCTTCCATTTGGACAACAGTCTCTATCATTTGCAATAATCAATCTTGAGAGAAATTACTTCACTGGGGACATTCCTTTGCAGCTATGCCATCTTGCTACTCTCCAATATTTAAGCCTAGCGCATAACAACATTTCCGGAGGCATTCCACTTTGCTTTGACAACTTCTCTCGCATGTGGGCCAATTCCACTTCTATTCCGTTTATCCAATTAGCAGATTTGTTTCCCGTTATGGTTAATATAAAAGGAACAAACCTAGAATTCACCAAGACACTCCCATATTTATTTTCTCTGACCTTTCAAGCAACTCATTAGATGGACAAATACCAGAAGGGCTAACTTGGCTCTCTCGACTTCAGAATTTGAACCTCTCTCACAATAAGCTAATTGGAAAAATCCCTTTGAGTATTGGCAACTTGAGATCTTTAGAATCACTAGATCTATCCAACAACAAGTTATCGGGTAAAATTCCTGCTAGCATATCCAAATTAGACTTTCTAAGTCATTTGGATCTTTCCTTCAACAATTTATCAGGTCCTATTCCATCAGGCAATCAATTAAGCACTTTGGAGGATGAATTTTTTTATCGTGGCAACGATGGACTTTGCGGAGGTCCTCTTCCGAAAGTTTGTCCTGGAGATGAGCATAATGATATGGACAAACAAGATGGTCAAAATTCTAGTGAAGATGAGTCTAATGAAGACTATTTTATAGTTGATTGGTTTTATTCGGGATTAGGGTCAGGTTTCTCGGTGGGATTCTTGGGATTCTGCGGCATATTACATTACAAGCAATCCTGGAGGATCTCTTATTTCCAGAAGGTGGATAGGATTATTGAAAAATTATCAATAGCGAGGTTAATTACCGTGCTTTGGTTTGAGAGAGCTTTTCAATTTCAACAACAAGAATAAGAGCTATTTAAGTAAGTAAAATCTCTCTCTCTCTCCATTCGTATTTTCTTTTCCCCACACTCATTTACTTTGTCGATAGATGTTGTTAAATGTTTCTAGCATTTTTTTCTTATATTTGTGAATTGCAGATAATACCTTGCATGAAAGTACTAATTTCCTTATCCACATTCCAAAGACATGCGCCACCACAACTGCTATGAAACTCATAATTCCTTTCTTCAAGACGAAAAATTGCTATTGAAGTTTCAAGTTATAAAGAAGTTGTACTCATTACTCTCCAATATTTCTCTCTTTCTTTCCATTTGGCTATAAAAAGACAAATCTCTTGTTTTTGTCTAATGAAATAAGATGTATACGTTTATTGTAAAATGAGCCGACAATGTGAGCTGAAATCGGACGAGTCTAATGTTCTAGTGGGTAAAAGCGTCGATAACCATCAGGACACATTAGTAACAAACTTCTAATTGGCTAATTGTTCAGTTGATAACACGCTAATAAGTTACCAACACTTTTATAAAATTACCACTGATTACTAAATACTGATTACTAAATATCTTAACGAGGTGAGGAGTTTTACGGGATCAACTATTTCAAAAAAAAAAAAAAAAACTATTTCAACAATTTGCCAACATTTATCTACATAATTTATCAATGTGTTAAAGCTACAAACTTTTATAGAAAATTATCAACTCTTATTTGAGTCCACTTATCAACATTGATGACACCGTTTCCAAATTACTGATTGCTCCAACGATTTAATAAAATTTATTTGTAAAAGTTACCAAGGCGTAAAAATTATTAAACTCTCACAAAAAATTATCAGTCTTGATTCGGGTGATTTATCAACTTTTTGCAGGTTTAGTTACCAACTAGTTTTAGCTTTGCTAACTTTTATTTGAGCGAGTTACTAGCATTTGTTTAATTCTTTTGAAATTAATGATGGTGTTAATAATTTACTAATAGTTATTTTTAAAGTATACAAATGTATTAAATCTACTAATTCTTATTGGAAATTACCAACTCTTATTCATAGCAATCAAATCCTTCCATTAAGTTTGTCTAATTTGGCTAACAGAAAATGCTAACGTAATTTTTTAGTATGTTCTCTTTCCTACATGGCGCTAAGTGGCTAAGACATGGAGAATGAGGCCAAAACAATACCGTCTTGTTCCAAATATGATTTTTATTCTGAATATTATTTAAATTAAACTAAAAAATAAACTAAATTTATTTATTTTTATAAAGAGAAGGAGGTAGGAAGGCAAACTGCGAGGGCTGCTGGGCAAGAAAGAAAATAGTCAAAGATTACCTCTTTACTCGATAGCCTGACAAAAGAATCGGTAGATGGCTCCATGACTAAAGTTTGACAGTCGATAGCAACAGGACTCCGATTTCCTTATATATGATGACGCCCTAACTAGTGATCAATATTCATAAATATATTTCAACACTTTCTCTCACCGGTGGGAACATCTGGCGTGCATATGACATAGGCAACTTTTTTCCAAAGCCTACGACTAAAGCATTGTGTAAGCCGAACCTTACACTAAATAATGGATGTGGACATACATCGAACCAAATTGAAGGCAAGGATAATCGGGTAAGCCAAACCTTATAGGACAAATTGAATGTGATCCATACCACCACCGATTTGATAGGGAAGCACTAAATAAACAAATCATGAGTTGCCACCTCTTTCGCACATAACCTGGTTCAAACATTCCAACTTCGTGAGCTTCGACATACTGAACTATATCATGTAAGCATGTTCTTATTTATTCTCTTTTGAAATTGGCTTCTTTATAGGTCCATAGAACATTGCGAACTGTTGGATGATATTGCCGATAAAAAGTTGTACTTCACCATCGAAAGAGAAGCTATCATCCCCAATCCAGAGCTGACTTATAGTTGCAGCAAATCTGCTTTTGGATCAAAGCATCGATAATCAATGCGAAATCTGTGACAACGTTTCTCCTACATGGCATGCAGTGAGTGCGGCAAAGGAACTAGAGCTGACTTCGAATGAGTTCTCACACGCATGATCTGCAAAAGAACATAAGTAACTGGCAAGCCAAGGCGTATCATTTTGTATCTGATCATGTTTTCAGGATAAAGAAATGAATAGCCATTTGTACCATCTCCTGAAAATTTCATTATCAGGTGCCGTGTTGAAGTACAACTTGAAGATTCAACGGGGACTTTGAGTGCAAATTTATTTGGCATCTTACGATTTGTCAATGTACAGCTAGAACGCTTATGAAAAATGTGAAAATCGATGGCTGAGGACTGCAAGAAGTTACTTTGTCTTTCATCGAACAGTATAAGATTAAAGCTCGACGGCATGCTGGACAAGGCTGAGTAACGGCTAGGGGTGTGCAAAAAAACCGGGACCCACCCGGACCGGAACCACCCGGAACCGGTGGTTCTTTAGGGAATCGGTCCGGTCCCGGTTCCAATTTATGGGAATCGATGGGTATCAGTTCGGTTTCCGGTTCCATGGGCGGATCCATCCACCCGTCCACCCGGATCGGACCGATTATATTAAAATAATATATTAATTTTTAATATTAAAAAAATGAAATTACAAATTAACAAACCCAAATCAAATAATTAAAAAAAATTAATTAAAGTGGGAAAAAAGTCCAAAGTGCACCAAATGGAGAGGTGCTGAAGCTAAAAAGTCCAAAGTGCACCTTGACAAAACATCGAGCAATTGGTGGGCAAAAAGCAAGCACGTGAAGAAGCAGGGCTGCAAGAGGAGGAGAAGAAGAATATAGGTCAGGCGGCAAAGAACCAGCAATTTTGGTCAAAAACCAAAGTTGTTTCCCATCAAGATCAAAGCTTTTGAGAAAATGATATTATTATTGTTGTGAGACCGGTTCCATGGATCCACCCAAGAATCGAATCGGACAGGTGGATCCATGCAACTAACGGGTGGATCCCGGTTTCAATTTTTTGGAACCGATCCTTAACGGGCAGTTCCCGGTTCTAAGTCGGGAAATGCCCGCCGGACCATGCATACCCCTAGTAACGGCCAAAGGCCAAAGGGAAAAAAAATGAAAAATCTTTTGAAAAAAAAATACAAAAATTATCCACATTAACATCAATTACATCACGTAGGATAGTCAGCATCCATATCAACAATTTCTAGTCAAATTTGGACGAAATGACTAAATCAATAAGTCGTCAAATGGTTTAAGACTAAATTGGCAAATCTTCAAAAATGTTTAAGACTAAATTAGCAAGTTGTCTAGATGTTTAGGATTAAATTTGTACAATTAAAAGATTTAAGACCGAATTAACCACCGTACAATAGATTTAAGACTTTTTGGACAATAATTCCCTCTTATTTGAATAACTTATCACTTTTATATAAGTTAATTGCTATGTTAGAATTACCTTTTATTAAATAAAAAAAAGCAAATCCACTTTTATTTGAGTAATTTACCAGCTTTTCTAACTGTAAGTTACCGACTAGTTTTAAATTATCCACTTTAATAATAGATGGTACTATTTTATCAAGAATATTAATTAAATACATTTCTAACCAAGGCTGTAAATCGAGGCTTTACTTTTACTATTACAAAGATCATAAGCTCAAATATTCTTCAATCGAACCATCGTAATATTCATGTGGGATAAGTGCATTGTAAGTTTTAAAACTTGTTGTGAAAGTGCAATTAAATTCTAATTTTTAAAAATATATTTATAATTAAGTCCTAAAACTTATCACGAAAGTACAATTGCGTCATAAAACTTTCAAAAAATGCAATTATGTCTTAAATCTTGTTAAATTGATCTAATCAAGTCCTTTCGTCAATTGCACATTTTGAAAATTTTAAGAATCGGTTGCACTTTTGTTATAAGTTTTATGACTTAATTACACTTTTTAAAATTTTAAAATTCGATTGCATTTTTGTGACAATTGTAGGACTTCTAATGCATTTATCCCTATTCATAAAGACCAAAAAGCTTTTAAAAAATGAAAAATAAACATTTTTTTTTTGGTTGATTTAGGAAACGAATTGAAATGGAAATATATTTAAAAATCTAGACAATGGTATGATTACAAAAATTTTCGACTTTTCTATTTAAAGTTGAGGGTTTAAATCAAATAACTAGAAATAATTTAAGAATATACAATGAATTAAAAGTTCGAGTATGAAATTGCTCATTAGGCCAAATGGATTGTTTTCATCATTTTTCCTTGAGAAAACAAGTTCACAATCGCAATCCGTGCGAAAGTGCAACGGTCAAGTCATAACAGCGAAATCGTGTCCAACTTTAGAAGTTGATCTCGGTCCAAAACGCGTACGATAGATTAATAAAATAGCACATGAGAAGAGGCTTAGCATGTGGATCCACATTTAAAATGCCTGACCTAGTCTCAATTTATTTTACTGTCAACGTCTCCCGCCGGACTAAACTCGTACGCAACTTCTTCCCAAGAATCAAATAGGCAAACCTCAACCTCGGTTAGGGCAAAGCTGGTGACGATCAGTAGTGCAGATTATGATTATTTAAATCAAATAAAAATAGCTTCGTGCTTGAATTAAGCATTACTTTTCAATAAACTATCGACCTTCGACGTTGGCTACTTGTCGTGGCCGCAACTACAACTCTATCTCAAGAGAAAATTCAAGACGCGAATTCATTCAAACGCGGATTAACGACATGGTCCTGCCGGCTTCTAGTGGCGACATTTATTAGAAAAATCTTTTACGCAACATATATCAACGCGTACATGCATAGAGATGGATATATATATCATGTGTAGATCACCTAGCATCTCATTGTTCAATCCTCTATATCCTTGCCCGATTCATTCCTTTGTCTGATCTTCTACCGTATCATCTTCTTGGATCTTTGGAATCGATATCTATAGTGCAGTTCAAGATTATGGACTCCTCAAACGCATTTGATGGTCACCCACAAAAGCCGGGTGCCTCCACTCCTCCGCCGCCACCGCCGCCGGCAGAGGGCGTCCCGGCGCAATTCATGAAACCAAATTATGGGAATAACGCAGGTTTCCATGCTCAACCCGTGGACAACGTGCCTTGGTCCTCTGGGCTTTTCAGTTGCTTCGGCGACATTCCAATTTGTAAGTACTCTGGAAAATTCTCAACAGTTATGCCCATGTGTAAGTTTACTAGGCGACGTCCATGATGAAAAGCCGGACAGTTAGGGCGTGTTTGGTAACGATTCTTTTTCCCGGAGCTGATTCTGACTAGAAGTGATTATTTTTGATTCTCGTTCGGGAACCGATTCGAGTAAAAAACGCGTTTGGAATCGTCCAAAATTTTTGATTCCTCGGAATAGAATTGTGTTTGGTACCGTCTTAATTGATTCTGTTCCAAATTAATTTCTTTTGATTTTTAAATAAATTTTAAATAATTTTTTTACTTTTTTTTTTTTTTTTTTTTCCTTTTTTTTTTTTTTTTTTCCCTTTTTTCCTATTCTTCTTCTTCTTCTTCATTTGGCCGGCGGCGACGCGACGCACGGAGCGTCGCCGGCCCTCGGCGAGGTCGGCCTTCGTCGGCCGAGCCCGCCGGGTGGCCGGGCGAGGCTCGCCCGCCCGCCTCGCCCGTGGCGGCGCGAGTCTCACCGGCGGCCGGGCGAGGCTCGCCTCGCCCCGATCCGGCGAGGCCGAGCCTCGCCCGGCTACGGCGAGGCTCGCCCGGCCACCGGCCGAGGCTCGCCCGGCCCCGCCGGTGGTGGCGGGCTCGCCCGCCCGCCCGGCCCCGGCAAGGCCGGGCCTCGCCGGCCGGGCTTGCCTCCGGCGAGCTCGCCGGACCTCGCCCGGGCCGCGAGCCTCCGGCGCCGGCGGCGGACGGCGGCGGTGGGCGGCGGGCGGCGGCGGCGGGCGGCGGCGGACGGCGGCGGGCGATGGCGAACGGCAACCGGGATGACGAAAGAGAAGAGCGAGGGTTTCACCGTTTTGATTCTTTTTCTGATTCTCGGACGTAGAATCAATTTTTTTTTTATTCTCAAATCTTGTCCAAAATTGTTCCCGGGAACAAAAATTTTACCAAACGCGATTTTCATCCCAAACTGATTCTGGGAACAAAAAATCAGAATCTGGTACTGTTTGGCACGTTGCCAAACAGGCCCTTAATGCACGCGACTTTTCTAACTACAGTAGCCTAATCGAGCGGGCTTCGACATGTTTTGAGAATTTAGCGATAGAATGATCTCATACGACTTTGGTAACATGTTGAGATTGAGTGAACCCAGCGATGCAACGGTGTTATTTATGGCTTACGTAGGTTGATATCTTGTTAATCTCACAGGCTGCTTGTCATGGTGGTGCCCTTGCATCACATTTGGGCGAATCGCGGAGATTGCCGATCACGGATCAGTTTGTAAGTAGAATATGATAGCGTTTGCGCAAATTGAAAAAAGGAGTGACATTAGACTTGCTCACTCGGATCGGTTTTTGTTGCAGCATGCCCTGTGCACGGAGCTATTTACACAGCGATCGCCTTGTTGACCGGGTGCGCCTGCTGCTACTCCTGCTGCTACCGCACCAAGATGAGACAGCAATACCAGCTAAAAGAGGATCCTTGCGCCGATTGCTTAGTCCATTTCTGCTGCGAATCCTGTGCTTTAACCCAGGAGTACCGCGAGCTCGAAAGGCGCGGATTCGACATGTCCCTCGGTACGTGTGGCTCCCCTCCTTTGAATCAAGATGCACGTAATGATGTTTCCTTAGGAATGTTGATTTTCCGGAATAATTCAAGACAATCAATTTTCGTACTGTAAATAGTCCTAAAGTACGTGATGCATCTAAAATGGGGCTCTTCTGATTATGGAGATTATTTGAAAGACTGGACTGACGATTTCGTTCCTGAACTTCATTTTCTGTGATTATGTTTAGGATGGGATGGGAATATGGACAGGCAGAACAGAGGAATCCCAATGGCTCCAGTTCCTCCTGGAGGCATGATGAAGTAGAGATTGAAAATCACCTCAACTCAGCTTAAATGCTCCAGAAATATAAACGCAAAAGCCCTTGTAGGGTCTCTTTTTTTCGCCTCGATTGTATCTTCATTTGGCTGTATCAATCTATATGGAGTGTCCATCTGTGTTTGTACAATGCATTCTACTAGTACATCAATAAACCAAAAGCTTGCTAGACAACAGAACTTGCCGTCTCAAGAAGCATAGAAACATCCATTTCGCAGCCAACGCCACCATGAAACTTTGTATGGATTATTGTTCCGACTGAGTTACCTCAAATACAGGGTAACAACGATCATAAATATATAAACTGAGAGCACATTCTAAGGCAAACACCAATCAATTACCAACATTACTGTAAAATGAAGGCAATTCCTTCCAGGAAGTTTCTCCGAGCAGTGCCGGTTCCTAGTTACTATCCGTCAGGGTAATGTTGCTTGCTTGAAATTCCAGAAAAGAGAGTTAATAGTTTAAATATGTTGATGAAAATGAGGCAACGAATCCTATTCTAATAATTACGAGAAGCATGGCCTGATTTGCATGACTTTCTGGTGCACTCTGAAGTGTCCATCTCAAAAGAATCGATTCAGAATCGAATTTAGGAACAAGATAGTTACACCAACAATTCCTTTTGTTGGCTTTTACTGAGCTTGGTCGGTGTTGTAAAGCCTAACATGTCATATGGTCCGAGCTCTTAGAAGCGCCACCACCCGGGTTGGGCTCAGCATGTCGGAAAGGTCAGTGCCTATGTTCCTGCCAACGAAGGGACCTGAAGGGATTTGAAAAATGCGTCTTAAGTATGCCAAGCCAAGAGTAAGAATGACGGTGGATGGGTAATCAGCTCGGGCAGTGAAAAGGGTAAACCATTCAGGTTGACCAAATGTACACATTCGTATGAACCATCCTCATGTCTTAGGTTGCAGGCGCCATTTTTGTCCTCCATATGTCCTCCATACATCGTGCCCGACTAGAGCGATAATCAGACAATGACCAGACTTCTGTTAGTCCAAGCCGAGTTGTTAGAACCCACAGGTTGTTTTATTTCTATGAGCATCATGGGCCCCCCATCGCCCATGGATTTGATTCCCGTCGCCCATGGATTTGATTCTTTCGATCGCCCTGCATGAACACCACTTTCAGGAAGAAAGTTCCTTGCATAAACTTGGTCTGCTTTGAGCATAGAACCAGTAATTTGAACCGTTGGTTTTGGTAGATCCCCACATGGAACTGCACATCTTATTGTTCAGATCACTCGTTCCATGATAGATCAAGGCTAGGAAAAAAACTTGCCATTTACCAAGGAAAAAAAAAAGAGAAGTTAACGAAATTATAACTATTTCCATTGCTCGAGTGATTTCTTCTGTTTCTAGAGAAATGTACTATGGACTCACTAATACACTCACTATGAATTAGAACAAGACACATCCCATATAAATGCTTGGACATAATTTAATTTCGTTATGAATATATTTAAGTGTTCAATACGTTATATCAACCTTTTTCCTTTCCCAAGATTATCCCGAATTATACTTAAACTACGTGTATCTTGTTGCTGCATCTTTTCAAGTTCATTATCATTTGGTATTCTTTCTTCTTTTTTTCTTTTGGGTCGAATTTACATGATTCTTTCATTAAGAGGAAAATGCAACATCTTTATTTTGAATCTTTTCATGTTCAAAGCACATGGAAGGCAAAAGCACATTCCAGTCTCGCTGCATTGCAAGTTGAGATATCATATTCGTAGTGTTCATTAAAAGCAGCTCATTCACAAAGCTAATTGTCCATGTCTCTGTAAAATAACCATCTATCCGGGAGACTACCCTTATTTCTGAAAAAGTTGCAAGCACTCGAACGGATTTGGCTGGGAGACCACTAACCCTTTCTGCCCGTTTTCAGCAATTAAAAGTTTTGATCCTGCCTAAAAATGGCTTCAATGAAGTGCTTCCCAAATGTTCGTTGAACCTAGCTGAACTGCTGCTCCTTGATTTCAATGATAATAACTTCACAGGCGGAATACCTCCATTTGGACAACATTCTCAATTATTCGCCAGATCGATCTCCAGCGCAATAGTTTCACTGGAGGCATTCCCTTGCAACTCTGCCAACTTAATCATTTCGAGTTCTCAAGCCTAGCACAGAACGATATTTCTGAATCATTTGGCTATATTTTGATGGATTCCTGTATGGTTCGACATATCAATTATCATTTATTGGCCAGTTATGTCATCGATTCACATCACGGTTCACGTAAAGAGAACCGGCCAAACATTTAGCAAGACGCTTCAATTCTTCTATTCCATTGAACTTGCCGCGAATTAGTTAAAATGGAGAAATACCAGGACAGTTGACCAAGCTCGTCGCACTTCAGAATTTAAACCTCTCTCAAGACAATATGAGTGGGAAAGTTCCTTCAAACATTGGCAGCCTCCAAAATTTAGAATCGCTTGACCTATCCCACAACAAGATTTCAGGTAGAATCCCTCAAAAGCATATCCAGTTTGGAATTTCTAAGTTGTCTCTAAGTTGTCTCAGTCTCTCATTTGATAATCTATTGGGCCCGATTCCTTCGAATACTCATCTGCATACCGTGAATGATGAATTTAGTATTGAGGCAATGACGCACTTTGTGGAGCTTCTCTTTTGAAAGCACGCCCCAGAGATAAGCAGCATCCTAATATCTTGCATTCAAGCAATAGATAGGATCATCCAAACGCTAAAGACATGAATCAGGGTGATTACCATGCTTCTGTTCAAACAAGCTTTTCAAGTACCCATTCGGAGGAACCGTTTAGTGAGCAAACCTCTCTCTCTCTCTCTATCCGTATTTCCTTTCTTATCAATTGAGGCAACCGACATTCAATACATGTTTTCAAGCTGACCTTAGGATGAAATGTAAACGGTGTCTTCGATCTTCTTGTGCTCGATATCTAAAATTTTAATTATTTAAATGATACATAACAGGAAAGGTGATCCTCAGATATGGGCATCAAGCACAACCCTAGCATGAAACATCCGACGTGAGAGTTGAAACTTATCAAATTTGGATGACGTGCATCTGAGTGATAAAACTAAAGTTCCTCTTCATGATCATGAACATCGTATCAGTAGCTTATGTCTGTAACAAAGACTTTGTATCATGTGATTCGTAGATCTCCATAGAATTAATCACATCATGCCAAACATGCAAAGGCTAGCAAAGTCCTCGAACATGATGGCAAGCCATTTGCTAAATCCTTCTGCAATGCTACAGCTATTGCAGATATGATGTCCCAACACAAAGGCTATCAGCTCTTTGTCAAATAGTTTTATAACGATATGAAAAGGTAACACTTTTCTCATAGGTGCACGGCATAAATTCGATACCAAAAGTTCATAAAACTTCATCAATAAGGATACAATCCAGTTAAGGTATCAATCACCACCAAATCTCAGAAAAATGCATCTTCTCTTCATAAGCAAACTCATCGTGAAATTGATGGACAGTGTGCATACACAAATCGGCAGGAACTATATTACACATAGGAAGCAAAACTAAACCAATGACGCATTCAGAAAGGAAACAAGAGAACTCATATAACGTGCTTTGTCAATATCAATAGATGAAGAATATCAATGATTTGTTGCGGATCTACACATCAGCTGCTGATTCAAGTGGAGAAAATGATTATCAAAACTGGACAATAATGCAATGTGACGCTTTCCTCACTTCCACGCCACTGCATCAATCTCATCCCTAGCTGATTTGTACAATTCTAGCCTTTTTGCGATGGCTGTTCTCTTCTCCATGAGAGCCGGGTCCTCATCTAACATTGCGCCTAGTTGTTCCTTCTGTATATTTGCCAAATCAGTGCTAATGTAGTTCATGAATAATAAAAACTCATCTGAATTGGTAGAAAGAATAACAGGAATAATCAAAGCAACTTAAAACAAATTTACACAGCCATTTCTTTCAGTCGCAGGTTGTAACGTCACTTTACGTAGTGCCACTAACTCAATAGATCCAGCATCACTACACAAAAGGAAAAACGAAGGCAAACTAGATCTTCCATCAAATTAAAAGTTAAGCGCCTGTAAAGACTACAGATATATCTTTACCATATTTCATTTGTCATCTGTGTAATGGCTTTAATAATTATGATAGTATTAGCTTTAATTGTTGATATAGCAGGGTCATTGATTGAATGTATGACTAAGCAACTACACAATAGTCAAGCCATGTGCTTACGACTTTATCTATCTTTATGTCTAATGGTGCTCTGTCTTCTCTACATCTCTCCTTATCACTCTACAAAGAGTATCGAGATTTAGACTCCACCCGAAATATGGCAACAAATCACCATTGTTACTGCTATCTTCAATTCATTTACTTAAATTTCAACCACATCAATTTTGATGACCCTATCAATGAAATCATTTCAAGTCACTTGTCAAACATTATTTATCCTACTACATAAGTTATTGAATTCCAAATAATTTTCTCATTTGCCAACATTTATCCCTTGCTCAGCTTGAATTTAACTCGATGTACTCTGCATGCTTAGTCTCATTTCTACATTGGCTTTGCATCTTTTCAATCACTCCAACTGTCCTTTTGCTGCCCATCAACCTTCGTGTTCTAAAACCTTGTCCACCTCTTCTTCTGTTGTTATTAAACTCCAACCATATAAAATGTAAGAGAAAAGCTCTAAGATTGGTCATTCACTTTCCTAAGGTCATCTCCTAACTTGGAATTAAGAGGAATAAACAAGAGTAAAAGGACCCAACTGAAAGGCAGATTTACAATGGCAGCTTGGGTTTGGTAACTTTTGTAAGGAGAAATATCTGATAAGGAAATTCTTTATATAATAGTTGTCAGCATCCATAAATAGTAACCAAAGAAAGGTAACATTCTTATTCCATTTTCCATGTAGATTCTTTACTTTGCATCCTATTTCAAATGTCTCATTCCTAAAGTGTATAAAAAGATAAAGAAATCTCAGCCAAATGTGCACGTAGGAATGATAGGGACCAGTTTCCTCGACTTTTAGGATTCAAAAATTATCATATCATTAACATCAAACATAGCTAAATTGAGATGAGTTTCTACCAGTTAGGCAAGTTAAAACTCATGCTCTTGAATCTGCACTGGATATAGAGGTCATACAACCTTAAAATGAAATATCCCAAATAATAGAATCAACATATGTTGGGAGCAACTGTGAATGTCCACACAGAGGGACATAGGTAAAAATCATGACAATCAAGTTCAAAAGTTTCAATGAACTAATGCTTCACCACATTTAATTTATCTTTAGGTTCATGCTCACAAGAATTTGTCGACTTGATGTTTGTTTTGAGTCATTTGACAAAAAGAAGTGCATTTACTGGAATGAGAATAAGCAAAATAATAGTAGAGTCCTGAAAATTACCTCTCTCCTCCCAACTTGAACATAGAAGTTGTTCAGCAGTGCTCTCTTAGCCTCTCGTACTTGACAATGCACAACAGCCTTGGGAATCGTATTTTTTAAGGTATCACAAACCATGCCGATATAAGCACTTACATTGGACCCTGAACAGCATACAGCATGAATATTTCTCAATCAATAGTGACTCCATTTATTTTCCAGTTAAAGCTCACAAGTTTAATCTGAGTATGGGCAGATAAATGATGCAATATTTAGCATTACATAAGGGGAAACCATAGAGCATTTATCCATTAATAGAGAACTTGAAAGGCTAAAAGGCGAACTCTGACGTAACTCTGAAGCAAGAATAGTGTGTTTGCTAAATCTTTCATGCGTAGATGCACAGCAATTTCCCTGTTCCGTGACAATACTATAAGACCACATACCTATCCTCCTAAAATTATTATCTGAGTAGCGGTCCGCAGCATTAGGGGCATTGGGGTTTGAATTTGGAGTCTTTTCTGGTTCAAGATGAAGCTTCCGGAAAAATTCCACTGTTAGGTAGCTAGATTCCATATCAACAAGACGCATAACTGTTCTACGGCTTTCTTCACGGAATCTTTCCAGTGATTCGTTTGCAGCATTAGCAATGTCTGCTTGAAGTGATGGAAACCGCTTCAACTCCTAGAATTACCGATGAACAAACAAGTTCAGGTCAAAAGGATCAGCGATCATCTTTTTATTGAGAGTCTCGTTAAAAAGGCAAAGTGATGATATCTACCAGCATCTCTCATTCGGCAAACAAGATACTAACAACAATATGAAAGACAATGGTCACCAATTGAGAACAACGGGTGCTTATGATTACTCATAATTACTTGTGTCTCTTGTGTCACTGCACTTAAATTTTGTACTTGCTAATATTCAGTCTCAAAAGCTCACGGCCATTCAAAGGCATTTCATTCTGAAATTTAAATCTGCACTCTGAAATGGCAGAGGCATATGTGAGCAGCCAGAATATTTGTTTGCCAAAAGATAGGGTTTTTTTCAATTATACAGTTCTAAGTTTTGAAGTGTGAATTGCCATTGCACATCATGGAGTCGTTCAAAGCAAGACCGCACCATTGCAACTAGAATTACAATTACGAGTTGCATATACGAAAAGCAGCAAGGAATGCCAGATAATTTACAACATGTCCTGAGAGACACCTGAACAGAATATTCTATGTCTTGAAAAATTTGACAATTCTTCCATTGGTCCTTTCTGGAAGAGAATGTAAAGCCTCCCAAAGTCGACATGGTTCAATAATTTCAAGAATTAGTTTATTTTGATCTTTTCTGCTCAATTATTTCCCTCTAACTCTAACCAATTGAAAAAATGTGAGTTGATATTTAGTCGTGTCTTTCTTATTTGGAGAGGTACAAAGTATAACCACCAGCAAATTTCAGAATTTTCATATTACCGCAATCAAGATAACAGTTTATGTTTTCCAAAACACAAGTCGCTTACCTCTGTCGCAACAATTGATTTGCGTACAAGCTCTTTCAAAACCAGGTGCACCTGAGGAGAGAGATAGTTTAATCATTCGAGAAACTAATAGAGAATCTTGCACTTTACCGGTTGTTAAAAAGAAAACAACAGTCATCAGGTCCACGTGAAAAAGAAAATGTAACAATTATGACCAGCATAAGCTACGGGATCATCCTCTTACAATTCTTATCTTCAACAAAGCTCTCATTCATGAATATGTGAGAACAAGGCAGTAAACAAATTCACTATTGTTGAAATTTAGTCTTACCATCTATTATGAGTATGTGTGTGCAGGGGCCTTTGTGTGTGTGTGTATGGCCACACATGCAAGCATGTGTCAAATATTGTGTGATTGTTTATATGTTACCACTACAAATCCATTTACACGCTGACCAGGAAGATCTTGTGGACACAAAACAAAAAGGTCTTCAACCATGTACTGTGCATGTACCAAAAGTTGGTCTTTCAAACCTACCACATCTAATCTGGTACAGAAACAAGAAGCAGCAACATAAGAGAATGCATTACTCCTAACAAAAAAGACAGCATTTTCCACCCACTAGAGCATTAGTGAAATGAAGGAATTACCGCATCTACTGAGGCTTCAGCTGGGCCTTTGAAGTAGTTAATAGATCCATCAATGAGTCTTCGGTACCCTTGTTCTGGAGCAATCAAGTGGGGCTGATAACCATCAGCCTCAGATACAACTTTTTGCACATTCCTCAAAGAAAGATGGCGATCAAAAGGGAGCTTCTTTAAAGCAGCTGGTAATTGATGGTCAAAAACCCCATATATCCGATCACCACCAGGTCGCCTGGACAGCAACTTGTCACTCAGCTATCTTTGGTTCTCACAGGGCATGATTGTAAATTTAGTCGCCTCTATGTCAAACAGCATCATATTCTCACTAGAGAAAAACTTATCCATCCAGAGTATTTCAAGGAGTTTTTGGCAAAAGTTTTGATGAACCTAAACTCAATTCCAAAATTGCAAGTACATCTAAAAGCTTATTCATTAAAAGCACTCCCCCCATCCATAAACTAGCATAATGGATCAAGCCAAGACTGTCGAACAGAAGTCATACAGATTCAACCATGGAGCCTCTTAATCTGATACATGTTAAACCCATGGTGTTTACGGACCCACTAGAAATCCATCTAAAAGTTGAGCTGTAGACCCACGGTGACATATTGAGATGCTAATGTTTTGGTTAATTGTCATATCTTATCTATCTGTACTTCTATCGATAATTTAGACAGTTTTACTGTGCATGCCTTCTCTCTGACCATAAACCAATTTAAATACATATAAAAATCATTGTCATTTTAAACATTCAGTTAATAGCATACTATCTTTAGCAGCAATTGCATCAGCAACAACAACAAAGATATATCAATCATTGTAAGTCCTCCCATTTACAAATTTGCACAATATTAGACAACCATATTTCATAATGAAGGCATTCCTCTGAAAAAGCTAAGGCAGTGGGCCCAATAGCTAAGCTGATAACCCCTTTTCTTTGACAACGAACCAACCACACTACTGTCACCAGTATCCATCAATGTCAATATTATTAATATTTTTTTACTAAGTCCATGAACAATTGAATCAGAAGAGCAAAATATTGACTTCAAATCCAAGAATAGAACTTAACTAATCCAATCAGCTCCCTGTTCACCTTTTTCTCAATGCAATATACCTAAAAGAAGAAATAATATTTTTACCAAAAAAAAAAAAGAAGAAATAATATTGCTTCCTAGTTTCACCACTTCTTTTATCCAACCCATCCCTATGTTCGATCTGCTAGAAGAAATGGCTAATTTTGACAACAACGAAGTGCCACCATTCCATTATCCGTTTCTCAAGCAATGTTGCATGGTTCTTAAATGTTGCATGGCTCCCTATTGTCCTTTTCTATGTGTACTCTTGTAGAAGAATGGATTGAGGATCTTATTCATCAGCCATCATAACTAGAACTTTGTATGGATTAGTTAACAGGGCTCCTACAACAACAATCAGTTTAATTGAAGATAAAAAATCAGTAAAGGATCCAGAGCTTAAAACTGCACCAACTGCCAAAAAAATATATATGAAGAAATTACCCTCCATCCAGGTGCTCCTTAAATACACGATCAAACGCACGGCAAAGTTCCAAAATAGTGTAGAGCTGGGCCTAAAGGAGGAATGAACATACTTCAGGTACATTTGTCAGGGAAGAAAGTTGATTTGAGTATGAAAAGAGTAAGCAGACTGCTACCCCTGAATCCACTGCAATGGGTCTGCCAATACGGTCCAACTCTGCATTAAGTTCATCTATTGTCTTGTTTATCAAGGCAATAATACTTGGAATGCGCTGTCGGATAACAAGCTCCAAATGCTGGCAAATAAATTTTCTACTAAGTTTCTTGTATAGATAAAAAAATATACAAAACTTAGACAGGTAGAAAGGATGATGTAGAGTCTTAGCTAATTTTTATGACAGAAGAATGGAAAAACCTGAGATAAGAGCTTGGCAAGATACTCTGAACCCATTTTGCTTGCCAAGTGTCCATACTCGGGGCTTGTTTCAAAGTATTCACGCTCTTTTCTACGGGCAGCAATCATGTCAACGTTCCTGTTGATATCAGCTTGTGAACGGTTAACTATTCCAACCCAAGGATGCTGTAATCTGTATGACCTTCCTTCAAGAACCTTGAATTTTCATGCATAGCTCATCAATTACATCAACTAAGAACCTGAGGAAACACAGTAAGTGAAAAACTGCCCTTACCTCAAGAGCATTAGTTCCTTTGTCCATCAGGTCAAGTTTCGTCACTACTCCAAATGTTCTATCCCCTAAATACACCCAAGATGGTCAAATGGTCAGTATATTCACTACCAGACAAATTTAAAATTTCAGCACTATAACTTTTAACCTGAAGGATCAACTTCTCTTGCAAGTTTGATGGCATCCGAAGTAGCAATATCTTGGTTAGCAGGTGATATTGCCAATATGATGCAGTTGGGCTGGATAATGGTAATTATCTTTCAGTTGTGTAACAATGTAGGCATCCAAATCTAAAAACAGTATCTATTTGAATAAACTTAATCAACAAAGGAGGAGGTGGAAGTAGAACTAATATAGATTTCTTCTACTATTCATCCTCAAAGGAAAATAAATGTTGGTCCATATGAGAAGTGATGCCTAGAGTAATTTCTTTTTTCCCCAGACATAAAGGAGAAATAGTAACTTAAATTTCATATGACAATCTATAAAGTAATGCTTTCCCTATAATGAAAATCAGGACTAGACTCTAGATCAAACTGCTGACTGAATGCAAGACATAATCTCAAAAAGAAGAGGATGAATAACAGCTTCTAGATTAGTTTAGAGGACGTGTCACCATCTAGCAGTTTCTCTTTGTAAAAATTGATGGAATTGTAAAAAGTCAACTTTCTTTTCCCCATGCAGAACTTCATTAAGTTCAGTTTGCACACATTTGTTATCAGCCATTAAGAACTCTATGACAAGATGTAAGTCAATTCAAATTAATAACTAAGTTCCCTTACCTTTTCAACATAGGAGCGCACCATATTTTCAATGTCTTCAACAATAGTCTCAGGCTGTCCTTCTGCATACCTCAGAAAAGCAAATCATTCATGCAAACAAAAACAAGAGGCAAAAAGTACAGCAAGAAATATGTGCTCTCAAAAGATTACCTACAGCAACCTTTGTCAACCCAGGAAGATCTATGAGTGTCAAGTTTACAACTGCCACGCAAAACAATGTTCATCAACATTTTCAATAGGTAAAGAAAAGATATCAACAATAATTTTAGACATCTCATATAATGTCATAAGAAAATTAAGGTGATAATTTCCAATAAATTGAACATCTATCGAAGAGAAATTTTTCTTGAATAAAGGAAAAACTCAAACCTCTCGCAGCTCAAAACATCAGCTAACCCAAAAATCTTGACTTGAAACAAAATGCATGCCTTTTTAAAGAATTAAGCATTCAATCTCTAGATACTAGCTGTTGGCAACTACTAAGCCAAGTTTCTATCAGCCCTTTTTTCATGTAACTTATTTTTCAGCCCTCGTAAATCATTTAAAATTTGGCCTCCCACCATAATGATAGCTCTGATTGCAACTGTCACAGTCTAACCAATGAGCACTAGTAAGCCGGTTCAGGCCATGGCTTTTCTTTCGGTTGCACACAACTTCACTAGTACTGGCCCATTCATATTTTATACCAACATTTAAACATTACAAGTGTTTTTATACGTCTATCTAAACCCTAATCAGCATTAGAGCGTTCTACCTTTTGTCAATTGGCAGAAAAGCCAGGTTAAGAAAGGATTGGACCAAGATGACATTCTGGTCTGGTCGTTAACATATAATTAATTTGAAAAACCTAGCAACATAGATGAAAGCGCCATTCATGTCTCAAACAACAACGGTGAGAAAAGTAAGCCTTATCCCACAGTGAACTATATTAATCTTTTTGTGCCATTGCACTCAATTCTGTATCAAGCGAAAGTTATTAATAAATGACTCAAAATCAAAGTTTTAATCATGTATGAAGACTCACAAATTAAGAAGAACAAATCATACTACAGCATGAAGAAAATTTTGTCCAATCATACAGAGGACATATATAATCACGAGATATGATTGTATATTAGATTCAAAAGTAACAAAATCTGCCCCTGATAATATAGCTCCATGTCTACAGAAAAAATAACATGGAAAATTCATCAGAAGTGTGCAACCAAACAGATAACAGAAAGGCACACGAACCCGTGCATGCTAACTTGCTTGTATGAGAGCAAGATGGTGAGAGAGAGACATGTGTAATGAATTTACTAGGCAAAGGCAAGAAAGATCAGACTAGCTTCATGCCCAAATGCACAAACTTCTCTATTTACATGATGTTTTGCTAGAGATCCACATAATCATAAGTACATATATATAGCTGCCAATATTAAATCAAATCTTTCTTTCAGTTACTAGGACCAAAAAATCTAGTCAGCATATCTCAAGAAAGAGAGCACATACCGTTTGGAGAATAAACGCTCAGATGAATTGGAATATTTGATATTTGCTTTGATTTCCCTGTTATACGATCTGTTTCATCTGCAATTTCCTTCCGAACAGCAGCTGCACAAAAGAAGAATTATCACTGCATCAGAGTCCAAGCAAGATAGCTTTAACTTACTCTGACAGGAACTTGTTGCACCAGACAGCTTTTGGATCATATAAAATGAATATTGAGTTCTTATATAAAGAAAATACAGAACAAGTGATGCTAATATTGAATGATTTTGCAACTTTCTGTCTATATTCCTAAGAAAGACTACAAGCAAAAGGTATGCAGAGAAAAAAATTTCAGAAGATTCTACAAGCATGACGGTATAGTACAACATGATGAAGGACAGAAACAGATCTCAGCCAGCCAGCTGGGAAGGTGCACTCAGAAGCAACCTTTCAGCTAGCCCATCTTCAGAAATGTCCAGGCACAATGACAATCATGCGCTTAAGCCAATAAATAGGTCTGACATCCAATTCAGAAAGCGCATAATATTCAAAATGCAATTACATACATTTCAGCTGGCAGTACTTGGTGCAACAAAGCAGGTAAAACATGACTTTTAATGTCATCAGCAAAAGTAATGCAAGATTTGCATAGTAAATGTTGATCATTAACTACTGTGATGCTTAAGAAAGTTCTAGGTTATGAGCTACATTTTAGTTAGTTGGTTTCACAATGTTGAGAAAGACAAAGCTACTAATGCTTCCGCTACCTAAATAGAACAGAAGCATTTTTTTTAACGGGAATTTGAGTCCTGAAGTGCTAGCAAAGATAATTTCCAGTAACTGCTAGTACAAAACTTTTACTGGCCTCCTTTCTTCCTCTTCTTAGCCCCCATTTCTTCCTTTTCTTGTTCAGGCAGGATCATAAGGTAAAAAATTTTCAAGCCGCTGTAGCAACGTTTATTTCTCAACACCATTGGCTAACTCAGATTGTGGGCCACTGTTTAAGGATTCTGACCATTTTAATGATACTGCACTAACCTCCGTTTTCTTCTGTCTCATATTTTTCCCACTAATAATTTTATCGGAAAAAGGTACTATGTCAATTTTTTCCCTTGTTTAACATAACTTCTGTCCATGTATATCAATATCTAGCCCATGATCCAAGAAGTAGGTTTGGACCATTTCATGAGAATTCTCAGCTCACCTAAAATCTTAGAAAAGCATGGTTCTCAATAAAAATGTGGGTCCTTCACTCCTCAAACAACTCTAGGTACATTTTGCTGCTGTCTGAATGTTATAGCTTCCAAAAATATGCAATTATGGCCAACAAACCTCTCTCACAAAATCTGTGAAATGAGACTACTACATATTCCTCCAGTTGCACCCTTCTTTTCCCACCATGAAAATTATCATTATTTTTATCGTCATCATCACCGTCATATATTTAGACATATTGCCCTTATCTTTTAGCTGGTGACCAGTTCGAGGTTTGCTTTTTGATTATGTCATACAATTAAACATACTTGTAACAACTCCTACATGGTCAGAAAGAAGGAAAAATCAGACACCATATTTTACCCTTGAGTTCATTGCGAGAGTAAACGCCATCATACGTTTGGTATCTTGGTATTCTGGAATGCCTTCCATTTGTTACAGAGGTAGGACCTCCACCCTGAGATTCCTTTCAGGATTGTCATAACAATGTTGTCTTGATACTTCAAGGGTATTCTCACATTTACAGCTATGACATTTAGACTTTACCCCACTAATCCAAATAAGGCTGAACTTCTTTTCCAAAAGTTTGACCATGAGATCAATGAAACTCGATCTCTTCATTGAGGACCTTCATTGCTTCTCTCTTTCCCTTTTCTACCAGTTCTATCTGGCATCGTGGGATTATGCTGCTCCGATGCCAGAGAGTGTATTTGCTTGTACGGGAAAGAGAGAGGACTAAAAGAGTCAATTCACTACAGGCTTTGATAACAACTCCAGTGAAGGCACGGCAGTTCATTGTAGTCTTAAGCTCACAGATAACCTCTTATTGTAAAATATATATATACACCATTGAAGTGCCCACTAATCCACTTCTACAGCTCCTTCCACAACCACACTGCCCAGAAAATTCTTTGGTATTTGTAAAGCGACTCAGAGGACAACATAGGGTGATAAAAAAAATTAAATCTAGTAGTTCGACCAGACTCATGCTGTTCTTTCAACCGGTGACAAAATTTGTGGCTTACCCACCAAAGTTATATCTATAATGATCGAGGTACGAAACATAAATTTCCACGCTTCACAACGTTGCCCAACTACAAAATGCAGTTCTTGTCAAGACGTGCATACCAAAATCAGTAAGCTTCCTCTTAGGGGCATGAAGAAACTCCGCGTATTCGGTTTGCCCTCGATCCGTCTTATGAAGCTGCAACACCAACGGCCTCCGCGTGACTATGCCTGAAAGCAACAGACCCGGATTTCAGAAACAGGACGCCCGGCTCGCAATACGCACTCGCCCGAAATGAAAGCGCGAAAGCAAGCACATTCAAGCGATTCCCGCGACAAGCACTAAAAGGAGCTGGCGATCTAGCATTGCCAACGGAAGTCAAACTCACCAGATCCACGAGGCAGGAAATCTCTCCCGACCACGCTCTCGAGCACCGAAGATTTTCCGGAACTCTATTAAAAAAAAATAATAATAAATAAATAAAAGAGGCTCAGCAATCCGATCCACCGAAGCGCGACGAGAGACGGGGAGATCGCCGGCTTACCTGGCCGCCGACCACCGCGACCGTCGGGAGCGCCTCCCAGAGGGACAGCCCCTCGCCGCCGTGGTCGCCCAAGACGGTGCAGGCCCGCTGGATCCGGTTCACGAGGCCGATCAAGCTCTCCATCGTCGCCATCTCCGAGGATCGCCGGGCGCAATGCTGGAGGGAGGCAGGAAATCGGCGCTACCGATCGTCGTCGATTACCGATGAATGCGGGACGAGACGAGATTCGAGGACGCGGATCGGGAAAAGAAAACGGAACGGAACGGACGGGACGGGAATGTCGGACGGAGGTTTGGGGGGTCAGATCCGGAGGATCGAGAAGGGATCGATCGATCGATGGGGAGACGAAAAGCGGGCGATTCACGATGCAGGTAGGAGCGAAGCGAACCAACTCGTGGCCGACGTATCGACGAGGTAATTAAAAAATGGAAGAGAGAGAGAGGAACAGAGAGGGGCAACGGAAAAACCGCCAATTCGGCACGACGCTAGATCTGCATGAATATTTATATCGCGCGGCGTCAGTCGTGACTATTACTACGAAAAAGTCCAAATTAATACATCTATAATCAATTTACTGCAAAACTTAATGTGACAAATTTATCTCAAGTAAATTTCATCAATTTTCTTTTTTTAAAAAAATACAGTGATTGTTTTCAATTGTTTCCCTTTTGAAAGTTTTGGAAAGATATCGGAATTGCTACTTAATATTTTCATTTGAAATTTTATTGTATGTTGGAGGCTTTTTTGTTAGTAAGCAAAGAATTCATTAAAAACAGTATTTTCACGTCACAAAGTCTAATTCTATTTATCCCAATCGATAGATTATTTCCCAACATCATCATCATGTACGTGTTGGGTGATGAAGAGAGATCCCATTCGGAGATTGACGAGAAAGTGGACCTTAGTTCCTTTTTAGCGAAATTCTTCCAAGAGAATTGCATATTTTCCCCTTTACGCAGTTACGGGTTATCGAGTAAATATTTTGTTGTCACGGCATAATCGTAGGAACAAATTTCAATATTAAAAGTGAGATACCAAATTCAAAAACTGTGTCAGTAACAGTCGACGTGATCACTAGATAATTGTTCATCGGATCCTCTTAATTTTAGCAAGAGGATGAAAATATTACTCGCGCTGCATCTTGTCCTTTTTCAAAACAAAAATCTGCTTCGGTTTTGACCAAAAAAAAAATATAATTCACTTTTAAACTTTCTACGGCCGATCAAGTTGAGTAATTGCACATATTTTCTCACAACGTGTTGCAAAAAGAAAGAACCATTCTCATTTACCGCACGTTATTTTAAGAGCTTCTATTTGTTTATTACAATAATAAATAAATTAAATAAAAATCTCAAAGGTAATCAACGAAACAATGTTTTCTACGGTAATTTATACTTAAATATATTGTAGATAATAAAGACATTTTTTATGTATTTATTTTATTTAAAAATTGAAAGCCATCATAAAAAAAAATTCATTTTTTGTAAAACGAGCTGAACACGTGGCATGCACTTGGAAGTTACCTAGAGGCTTTGCTTCGAAGAACGTGGCCATGTCGTGGTCTTTCTCCCGACAAAACAAAGCGACGCTTTCAAGCGTCACGACCGACTGTGGACAAGGAGTCGAGGACACACGCACCCCCTCCCTACGCTCCGCACGAGAGTTTTATCCCTTTCGCCTTTTCTCGTATTCTCGTTCCATCCAATTTCCTTGTAACTTGCGTTTGATGTACTTTCGATTTCGAGCATTTTAGCTTCTATGTAATTTCAATTTTACCGCGTTTAGATTAGTAGAATTCATACTTCGTTCGAAATCCATCTGCGCATGGAGCGGTCACGATCTCGCTCCCGAATCCTTCAAAGTCGGATCGCCTTGGCGCATGACGGTTGTCGTCGGCATCTCTTTCGGCATGCCTGCTTATCTGTTTTCCCCAACAAGACAACAATTTTAAATTGAATCGTTTAGGTATTACTTGCATCAGGTGATGTGACATTAACGGACTTGATACGATCAACAACACTTATAAGTTATAACTCAAACCCATATCCTGACCACGACTGTGAAAATTCTATGCCGAGGAGTTGGGGGAGCGCCACTACCAATTGTTAGACGCAAATTGCGCAAACCCCAAGATCTCCATAACTAGAACAAGAACATGCATAATTGAGTAGAAAGAATTGACGCACCTGTTTTGGGATCCATTGTTCTTGAAGCGTTTGAGGTAATTGTGTATTAGTTCATGGAGTGATACATGATAGTGTGGTGGAGGAGTGATCGATCCTAATGGTTCATATGCCCAAAGGTGATAAATTGAGTCTTTCACAATGCCCTAATTCAGTTTTTGAGAAAGCTCAAATGAAAGATGTACTTTATGCTAGTGTGCTTGGAAGCATTATGTATGCTCAAGTTTGCACTAGGCCAGATATTGCTTTTGCAACAGGGCTTCTAGGCAGATATCAGTCTAATCCAGGACGCGATCACTGGGTTGCTGCCAAGAAGGTTTTAAGGTACTTAAAGAGAACAAAAGATTATATGCTGATTTATAGACATGTTCCGGACACCGCAACTAGTAGGGTATTCAGATGCAGATTTTGCTGGTTGTCAAGATGATAAGAAATCAACGACTGGATACATATTTATGTTGGCAGGAGGTGCGGTATCATGGAAGAGCGAAAAACAGAAATCCATATCTTCTTCTACCATGCAAGCGGAGTTTGTAGCATGTTTTTCAACTGCTACTCAAGCTATTTGGCTCCGAAACCTCATTAGGGAGTTATCAGTTTTTGATTTTGTGGATAGATCCATACAGCTTTATTGAGACAATAACTCTGCAGTGTTGTTTATTAATAACAACAGAAGTCTCAAGGGGTCTAAACACATGGAGGTCAAGTTTTTGACTATAAAAGAATCAGTACAAAATGGTGACGTTGCAGTAGATTATATTCATACAGATGATATGGTTGCAGACCCACTAACCAAAGGCCTACGCCCGTGTGTTTTTGATCGACATGTCATTAGTATGGGCCTAGGAGCATCTTGGGATGCTGTTATTTAGTGGGAGCTGTGTTTTATTCTTCTTTGAATAAAGTTTACATATGTTTTGTTACAATTTAGTAACAGTTTGATACATATATGTCAACTTTTGCATTCAATAAAATGTTTTTGAATGGATTGTTATTATGTTGATATATATTGTTAAAAGTCTCAGGGTATTGTTTAAACCTTGAGTGAAGGCTAGGGGCATCCGGGCATCCGGTTATTAGCCTTGCGCATATGTCTTGTGATACATAAAGAAAGGTTAACCGTAAGGACAAGACATATGTGGGTTCATTGGAACCATAAAGCATTCTCTAGTGGCACAAGATTTTGTGACGCCTAAAGTTAAGAGAATGGTGACTGACAAATGGGATCTCTCTATGAGAGATGTTATCCATTTGCCACACTACCATATTGAATCCATATCAATAAGGTTGAGAGCACTCGTGACCATGGAAGGCTCGTGTGTATACATGCGATTACCGCCATGATTCGGTGTTTGAGACTTTATAGGATAGGATTGACTATTAAGAATTATCTACGGACCAATGTGCGCACATACGGTACGATTTCAATTAATATAGTCCAAGTGGGAGAATGTAAGAGTTTTTCTAATTGTGGACTACATTAATTGATATTGTAATTTACCGTTTAACGTTTACCGTTTTACGGGGTTTGGTCTAAGGTGAGATAGAAGGTTTCTTAATTAGTCTAATATGGGCAGTAGTAGTGTGGGCCGAGTTGAGCCGGCCCGTAATGGGGGACGGGCTGGAAACTCTATAAATAGTGCTTCAAGTCTCTCCTCTAACCCTAATTCTCACCGTATCCTCACCTAAGGGGCGTTTACCTAACGCCGCACGTGAGGGGGCCGCCTCATTGAGCCAGTGATACGGAGGGCAATAGAGGAGAAGGACTTGCGCGTGGAACATTGTGTTTCCGCTTCCGCTTCAAGAACAATTGACGGAGGGCAATAGAGGAGAAGGACTTGCGCGTGGAACATTGTGTTTCCGCTTCCGCTTCAAGAACAATGGATCCCAAAACAGGTGCGTCAATTCTTTCTACTCAATTATGCATGTTCTTGTTCTAGTTATGGAGATCTTGGGGTTTGCGCAATTTGCGTCTAACACCAATCACCCATTTTCACTCTAGGAAAAAAGATAAAAAGGCAAATTGAGTATTTCATAAAACTATTCCATCTAGACTTTTGGAGCATAAAATTTGGAGGTATTTTAAAGGTAAGTGAAGAAAAACTTTCTCTCTAATTGGGGAGGACAAGGCGTGCAGTTATCGACACGTAGACAAGTGCTTTGTACAGTATCTAAAACTAGCACATCTAACCAGTACCTCCTGATTCTAGATACTATGCCAAGCACATGTCTAACCAACACTCATTTTCACTCTTGAAAAAAAGATAAAAGTAAAGTAGTGGACGTATGGATAAAAATAAAGTTGTGTACTTTACTTGCATTACAAGGGATCGTATTCAACTTTTTTTGTTTTCTTGATTGCTAATGATAGATTACATGCACCTTAGCTGTTGATACTAAAAGAACAAAGAACAAAACTTAAAGAGAATAACTATGCTTTCAATTAATTAATCAATTAACAAATCGTATTAAGGGGTGTCCAAAAGATGCTTTTGAGTATACTTGATATAGAATTAGTGTTAAGCTTTACACGACACACGAGAAATCTTAATCTGTTTTGTCTGAACTTTGACAGGTAAAACCTGAGGGTATTCCCTCCTAGATGGGTAAGAAAAATATATGTCTGGGAGTTAGTGGGATTTCTTAGGCAGGAAGGGTGGGAAGTGTGCAGTCACATAGGCAACGCGAGAGATGAGAGGATACTTTCACGGAAGGTGGATACATAGATATTTATTGTAATCAAGGTGAGTGCATTGTCAGCTATCAAACTCTTTAGTGCTGAAATTGTTCGTTGACCTACTTGAAATAAACATTTTTGAGGTTATTCTTAAAGAACGGAATCGATCCTGATGTTGATAATTTTGAAGTACCTAGCAGTGATTTTCAAATGCGGGGTAGATTTAGGATTATAGTGAAAGAAATTTGGTGATTTTTCTTTTTTAAAGATAAAAAATGTAAGGCAAAATTGGGATTAAAAGGGAATTCGACCCCATTTCAATGTCGTTATTACAAAGGTTGATACATCGAGTCTTTTAAAATATTTATATATTAGACCAAATCTCCTTATAACAACTTAAACTATTACGGTAGTTTATGATTATTTCGTGCCCCAGGTTTAAATATTTTCCAAGCACCGATTTGCTCCCCTATTATGTATTTCCACATTTTTGTCTTATAAAAAAATTTAGCCAACGCTTGAAGAAGAGCATTAAAATACTTGATACTGAGGCTTCATTTGTTTTTTTTTTTTTAAAAATGAATGATTATAAAAAAAATTCCTTAAAAGCGATTGTTCGTATCGCTTGAAATAATTAGTTAATATAAAATATATTCATTATTGATAATAATTAATGTTTAAACATATCTGTGAATGATGAAAATATTTTTTTGTTCAATAATTTTTGTAAGTGATACAAGTTATCATTTTTAGGAAAATATTTATTAAATTATTCATTTTCCGCGAAACAACGAAACTTAAATCTTACATTCATCTAATAGCTAAGATTTTTGGAAAAATTAGAAGAGGTCCACAAAAATTATGATCGAACACAATGGCGAGGTTCAAATGACCTTAAATAGGGCCACGACCAAGGGAGTTTTGCTCAAAGTGTAATTAGCCCTAACGAAGACAAGCAGGGTGCTAGGGAAGATGCATTCAGATAATTAATCTTAACTAGTGTTGATGTTGATAATTTTGAAAAACTTGGTGATAAATTTTGGACGCGGGATGGATTTGGAACTATAGTGAAATTTTGTGGCTTTATTTTTTTGGAAAGAAAAGGTTGGGGGGTAGAATGAACGAACTTTTAACATGGTAGTTTGTTGACCCGTTGGATAGGTGGCTTTGATTGAAAATGGGCTAAGTCCAAATAGATCCATTAACCCGTTTTGCAATGCAAATTTAATGAGCCATATTCAACCCAACCCATACTTCATACAAACTAACCTGACTCGACCCATAATCTAGAAAAACTTATACTCAAATTAAAATGAGAGTGTGCAATGAGCGAGTGCGGGATTGAGTGAAGGTGAGAGAAAACGAAGAGAGAGTCTATTATGTTTAAATTCATTCGTAACCTATTTACTGAATAATAAATCCATGCAACAATTCAACCTATTATATATAAGTTAAGAAATGGGTGTGTGACCATTTTGACAGGTCTAATAACTTGTATGTTTTGCCACTTCGTAGGATAATGATTAAAGATTAGTGACCCCATTGCAAGTATATAAAGGTACAACGCTTATCCACAAAGCTGAATACGAGTACTTTTCAAGGTCAAACCTTTTTTAACTCTATTTTACTACCACGTACTCCTAGTAACTATGACATTCAAACCTTATTTCGACCAAAAAAAAAAAAAAAAAACAATTCAAACGTTACTATAACACTGGATTTCCACCAAATGGGCTTGTAGTGTCCAAAATGATATCATAAAACTTATGGAAAATGAATTATTAAAAAAATATTTTTCTAAAGATGATTTATAAAAACAAATTAATGGAATTTTTTCATCTTTCAAGAAAAATTTAAACATAAATTATTGTCAATAATAAAAATACTTTTCACTGATTAATTATTTCAAACGATATAAATTTGTTAAATTTGCAATCGGAAGTAAAATTTGGCGTCATGAACATAAATGTCGAAATCACTTCATGGATGATATCATTTCATACTATTGCTCAATTTCATACCTCTTGCCATCTCCATCATCTCTCACTAACTTTAATCACTATTAATTTCTCTCACTTTTTATTGTTTAATTCATTCGAATTTTTTAGTTAGTTACTGTGATTTTCCTTTTTTTTATTGCACTCAGTGAGATTTATTTACAGGGTATACTTACGTAGTAAAACATGCCATAATTCCGATTTCGAGGGAAGAAAGAACTTTTTCAAGCAAAAACCCCTTCGAAGGCGCGCCAAAACACCGCCCCGCCGGAGCTCCGCCGCTCGCTTCCGCAGAAGCGCGCCCTCCTCCCTCCCATGGCGATCGACTGCCTCGTCCTCGGTATCACCTTCCTTCCTTCCTTCTCTCTCTCTCTCTTCCTCTCTGTTCTGGAACTGCAAGAGTCACGCCGTTTTTCTCGCGACGGGGATTCCTTCAGGCGCGGGTCAGGAGGTCGGGAAGAGCTGCGCGGTGGTGACGATCGGCGGCAAGAGGATCATGTTCGACTGCGGCATGCACATGGGGTACCTCGACCGCCGCCGCTACCCGGACTTCTCGCGCGTCGCTCCGGGTGGCGACTTCACCGGCGCTCTCGATTGCATCGTCATCACTCACTTGTAAGTGAATAGCGATAGCCCAGCTCGACGCTTTCCGTTACGTGTGATTGAAATGTGGGTGTGCGCGTGCTCTTGCAGTCATCTGGATCACGTCGGGGCTCTTCCTTACTTCACTGAAGTCTGCGGCTATCGCGGACCCATCTACATGACGGTAGGTCCTATGTGTTCGATGAAATGCGGCGGTGTCTTTTGTGGTGGCTGGTTGTTGCTATGCTATGAGATCATGTTTAGTGAAAACATCAAGTTGCGTTTTTTCTTTTTTCTTTTTTGCCCATGATCGAATCACGCATCGTTTTTGTTGTTGTCCTAATCTATGGGTCGAAAGGTGTACAAGTAATTAAATTGAGTTTGTCTTCCTTAATAGCCGGTTGGTCATGAATTAGATGGTTGAAATTGTCTTAGCTTGAGTCCCACCTTCCCCTTTACATAACTGAAAGGAAAACCGCCATCGTGATGCCTCCAAAGTGATGTGGAAGCAATTAGCGCTCTTTGTATGCCCTTTGGCCATGGCTTCTGTTAGGGGAGTTGATAAGTTCTTGATTTGAGAATTGGCTGCAGTATCCTACTAAGGCATTGGCTCCCTTGATGCTGGAAGATTATCGCAAAGTGATGGTGGAAAGGAGAGGTGAAGAAGAACAATTTACTGCAGAGCATATTGCGGCCTGCATGAAGAAAGGTACTTGCTTCTTGTATTGTCCATTTTGTTTGCTTTGTGAGCCCTGCTTACTCTACTGGCCTCTCTGTAACATCAAGACAACATGCTGTGATTGTGGGATGATCGTCGTCAATTGTCATGAAGTTGACTGAGCATATCCACCAGCCACGTTTGTGTGCGGCATGTCTGATAATTGGCCACAGTCTGGTTGATTAACATCATGATTTGTATGGTTGGATTAGATAGAAATATTTCATTTCAACACATTCCTTGGCAGCAGGAGTTAAATAACTGAAATAATAAGTTTACTGGGATTTCTAGTGGTTTATTTATTTCTTACATCATCGGATGTGGTTAGGAACATAACTGATGAGAAGGAAGAAGTCATGTAGGTCATATGAGGATTGCGTCATCTAAATGGCATGCCATGAATTCATCTCATTCATTCAATGAATGGTGCTTCTTCATACTTGGAAATAGAAGCTTAAGTAAACTACTGCAAAAAGTCATCCGCTCTTTGTGCAAAAGTTTTGCCTGAGTATGGAATTTGAGGGCTTAAGCATGGTATTATGTCTCTATATGATGTTAGCTAGAAGCTGAGGTACCTTTCCAAAGGAAGTCAAGATTGATTCGAAAATGGGCTCATTTTCAGTATAGCATCAATATGGAGGACAATCTTGCGGTTATGCATAGTGTTTGTTGTTTGGATAAAACAGGTCATACAAGTTGATGCTTGAAACTATGTTTTTCCTTTTCATTTTCACGAGCACATATAGTCAATTATTAAATAATTTTGTTAAATCTTTGTTCCTGTAGTGATAGCTGTGGACCTCAAGCAAACTGTGCAGGTTGACAGTGAGCTCCAAATTCGTGCGTACTATGCTGGGCATGTAGGTTTTTAAGTTTCATTTCTTTGTCACATGCTGAGTTGCTTGACTTGTCCTCATCTTAGTAAGAGTATTTGAATAGAAACAGTAAAAAGCTCAAACAAGGTAAATTGTGGGAAGTTTATTGTAGATTAAGTTGTGTATGCAGAGTTTTCTTTGACTACAATGAAAATGAATTAACAAAATTTGGAAAGAGTTAACTTTAGCAAATGGTAAGTGAACGTGAGTTTATTCTGAACAAATAACCTGAGCTGTACACCCTCATGAGTAAATCATATGTTTGTCATATATGATATGATAAATTGCTTTATTCTGTATGACTGTTGTGAAAAGTTCAGAATTTAGGTTAGGATTTCACTAAGCAATGTACTTTCAAGCTAACATTCTAAGATCTGGATCTTTTTCTTGTTTCTGTTTTGTCTTCTGTTAATATGATTGTAAGGTCATAGGAGCTGCCATGTTCTATGCAAAGGTGGGAGACTCTGCTTTGGTTTACACAGGAGACTATAACATGACACCTGATAGACATCTTGGAGCTGCTCAAATCGACCGACTACATCTGGACCTTTTAATCACAGAGTACGGAATTTCATTTTGACATGAGTATATGACCAAGCATGAAAACCTTTCTCTTTTTCATGACAATGAAGTCCACCTTTGGTAGGTTAACTGTGGTCCATGTAATAAGCGACCTACCTCATGGAAATGAAGCAAGCTAAAGCTTGGATAGGTGGCCTAAACTTAGGATCATTTGCACTTGTGGTATGGGAAATCAAACCTGTTCTGTGTCTAGTCTACACAAACATGTTCTCTGCTTGACACCTGAATGTGTCTGTAACATTGAAAAGAGAGAAAAATCTTTGTGGATATTTACTTGTAGCTAAATGCCAAAGAAATGGAGCAGTAGTTTCATGGTTCTTCCTATTGGACTTCACCATAACAGCAAAAAGTTCCAATTTGCTGATGCAGTCCTAAATTTGTCCTCCTCAAATTAGTCCAAAGATACACTTGAAAGTGAAATCTTTTTGTCCCTGACATTGAATTATCTACCATTCGTTTTTTGTGACGAGTAGGTTTGCTAATTTCCTTTAGTTGCCGTGTAACTTGTAGACCTATTGAATTGTAGGTATCTTTATGAGCTAAATTCAGGGAAACAGTGAATCTATTACCACAAGTTAGTTCATGATGGTTACTCAGTTCACTTCATTTTCTTTCTGATATCACCTGAAATCTGAGATCAGACCACTTGAGAAGCTTCTCAGACCTAATTGCGATGAAGGACCACTGGTTGAAGTGGACTCTTCAGATTAATGTGTACACATGCTTCTGATAAAATAACTAGTGAAGTGAGATTTTTTTTTTTCCCTGTTTGACCACATGGAGAATGTATGCTCTGACCTGCAGTAGTGAATTTGGCTTTTAACCCATATTGTTACTTGAAACTGCTGCTTTTTCCTAATTTTTTTCCTGAATGTCTTGAGTCTTCTGCAAAGACTCTTTTTTTTAGCATCCATTGTTCCCATATCCTGGATCTCCCTAATGCAAAGTTCTTTTGTTTCTTTAGGCACTGATTTTTTTGTGGATCACCTGGAATTGCAGATTTAACTTATGTGTTGCTCATACCTCTTGACATATTTGAAGTTCATATCTGATACATTTCTTTCATAGGTCAACATATGCTACCACCGTGCGGGATTCCAAATATACTCGTGAAAGGGAGTTCCTCATGGCTGTATGTGAATTTCACAGTTTTGGAGTTTCAATGCTTTTGCCACTTCTGTTACTTTTTCTACAACTGTGCTTTAGACTTTGTGATCCAAAAGAGTATCTACTGGTGATATCTTATTTGTTAGAAACAGAAAGCAAATATCTAAACTTGATTTGTTGTAGTCCTTGGCCTTTAATTTGCCTGCTCTGATTGTTTGACAATCAGAAAACATTTGAGACCATTTATTCCAAATCTCTCATAAGAAAGAATAGTGGAGATTATTATGAGTTTCACAATGATTATTTGCTGCCCATTTACCAACAGCTTTTGGGAAAAATAGTTGTCTAATAATCAGTAATGTTTAACTCTTGACTTTACGATAAAGTTGGTCTTGAGCAACTGATGATTTGAAAAGGGAACTTCTATCTAATTCTAGGGACTTATTAATCATGTTTCATTAGATTGGATCCCATTAGCAAATCATTCGGTGATCAATAATTAAGTAATTGACCTAGTATTTCTATGAGCTGCTAATTATCCTATATGTGTGCCTACTTCTTATGAATTAACACTTTGGAATGAATCGTTACCTGGCAGAATCTCCTAGCTATCAAGCTGTTGGATAATTGCTTGATTCAGTTTGATACTCACTTTCCTTGTTTCAAGTTCCAATGTTCTCATTTCATTCTGATCTCTGGTTATTATCTTTTTCTCCTTTTTCTATGTGGTTATATATGAGTTCCACTAGTAGACCTGCACAGAGTCTGAAAGTATGGTTTCCTTCAAGTGAAGGGGAGTATTAAGGATATGCTCAAATTTCTTTATTAGCTTGTTAACTCGTAGCTTTGGATTGCTCAAAATTTTCTCTGCCTTCAGATTTTAAATCAGTTCCCTACAGGTCCATAAATGTGTTGCTGGAGGAGGAAAGGTGCTCATTCCAACATTTGCCCTTGGAAGAGCTCAGGTACCTCAATCCTAGTCAAGATAACCTCGGACTATCTTGGTTGAAGTTCATATTCTCTTTTTATTACTCTCTCTCTCTCTCTCTCTCACACACACACACACACACACACACACACCCTTTTTTGCGCCCATGCACAAAAGACAGACGGACATGTATATCTGCATTTGGATTTATTAGGAATCTATTTTCAAGCTTCAAGTTTTCTTCATTACATGCCTTTGTGTACTTGAATATCCTTGTATCAGAAATTTTCTTGTTCCTAGCAGACTCAAATTAAGTGGCTTATTCAATTGCATGCCCAAAACTTGGTGAAAACTAAATGACCTGAAACTTGGATAAGTTTTATGTCGATTATCTGCCTGTACTGTTGGGCCCCCAAAAGCCTTTTGTCTTCGGATGAAACTAACTGTAAGAAATGTACAATTATCCCTTAAATTTGATGTGAGATACAGCCCACCCTTGTTCTTGGTATAGCTCTTTAGCTGGTGAAACCATGATACTTATATCAATATCCGAGAGTTATAGTATGTAAATTTCTTTTGATAAAGCCACCATAAAACCCATGCAAAAGCCATGTTCATGGCCATAAGCATCGGCTGCTATCAACGGATTCCACCTTCTTCCTCTCGTTCTTTCATGGTTAAATACGCTTGCTTGTTCATGTAAGCACAGCAACGTGTTTGCACGCTATATCATCATTAGGGCTGTACTATTTGAAGGCTCGGTCACTGGGCTGTAATTTTCCCTCTGAAATTCCTTGCTTGTGGATTTGATACTCTTTTTGCAAAAGTGCTGTCAATTTGACAATGCATTCCTTGCTTATCTTCAACACCTGCCTGACCTGATCTCTTAGACTTTATAACCTGACTTAGTGAGTTTACCAGAAGTTTCAAAGTTAGTGTAGGTCTTATAGCTTTGTCACCCACCATTCGGAGTCAGAAGCAAGGTGCCTTTCCATTAAACAACAGAAAAATGAGAACATGACCTTTTTGACTCATGGATTATTTGATTTTTTTTGGTGAGCTCAATTACAATTTTGGTGGTGTTAACATATGTATATATAGATTGTTGTAAACTGTTCGAGGTTCTATTCGCATTCTAGGAAATGCTTACTTTCCATGACTCATTGTAGCTGCGCAGTTTCTTTCTCTGACATTGTTGCTCTAACATGAAGGAACTCTGTATGTTGCTGGATGACTACTGGGAGCGTATGAATCTGAATGTTCCTATATACTTTTCGGCAGGTTTTGTAGTGCTCTTCTTTCCTATAAAATTAACGCACTGTGTACTTTGACATTTAACATCATTCAGTGGTAAAACTTGATTTAGTTTTGTTTCTGTTGTCTTGTTGGGTCAGCAATGTGGTTAGTATGCAGGCAGAACATACATAGGAAAAAGCATCTGAAAGTTAGCAATGCCTGCACTTTACATGAGTTGTAACTTTATCAAATATCCACAGAGCACTCTGTCATTGTAACCTACTTCAGTGGTAACAATATATTGGCCAAAGTTTTCACTGGTTTGTGTGTGTATCTGACTGTTTGCTTACTTTTCCATCTTTAATAAGTTGATGCTTATGAGGAGCTAGTTATCCGTTGTGTTAGATCAAAGATGAGAGCTAAGGTTAATTCGTTTGGGAACTTTAGATTGGTCCATGAAATCTGCTTGTAGAGCTTTTAGTAAAGATGGCTACCCGAGGCATGCATAACCTACAATGCTTAAGATTGATATGGTATTACCACCCCACTTGACATTAAAGGTGGCACATTGTACACACAACCAACAAAACTGGGAAACTAGTATAGAGAATCTATGGTTTTAAGTAATGGCAGATCAGATTCTTCTTTCAAATGTGACTCAGATGGGGAATTATTCTTCATCTTGTACTTAGTTTGAGTAGAGTGACTGAGCTGCTTGTAGGAACGGAAGTTTAATAGAACAAGTTGTACAGTGCAAGCATCATATGGCTATTGAACAGGCAAGAAGAGCATTCTGACAGATTCTTTCTTGTGAGCCATTCTTTCTGCATGCTGGTGGCATCAGCCGCATCAATGTTACCTTTCTTTGAATGTGGTTTTTTTCCGGGAAGCTTTACATGTAGTAGGAGTTTCTAGTCTAAACATGTTTTTAAATATTATCTTCGTAAAGAAACATGCTAGATAAACACTGTGTTTCCATCTCCTTATCGGTTAAATTTTTAAGAAAATAGGGTTTATTTAACTAGGTATTAGAGCACATTTAAGAGTTTGAATACTGGTGTTCCTCCTTATTATATGATTGATTGAATTAGGTTTGTGTCTCCAGTAATGTCATTGTGTGCATGTTCCACCCTTCATGTCACATGCAAGGTCAGATTTAAACACAAGGGGGAGGACTAAAATATATACTTTTTATAAGTTGCTGACATGTTTCCTAACAGCTTTTGGGAGAATCAGGTGTTCTACAATCTTCCCGAGATTGGGGTGTCTCCAATAGCCTCTTTGTCAAAGGTGCTTCTTTTGTAGAGTCTAGACTAAGATTGCTTTTCAAAACTCGAGAGTTAAAATGAGAAGCATAATTCCTGTTCTGTTTGCCTAATGGTTCTGATCATATGAGCTGAGTATTGTATTCTCAGCTTCAATCTTTACATTGCTGTTGGACATTGTGGACAAGTATAGTGTTCAATGAATTGGTAATTGTTTACTATTTATGCTGCATACCTGAGCAGAAAGTTGTGTAATAGTGACTATGCTATGCTGCGAATGCATTCGGATTTTTTATGTCAACTTACTCGTCTTTTGAACTATAATATATCTGCTATGATTGCTCTATCAATAATCATGACTTACATGCATATTTGTAAATCCTGATGAAAGTTCTCGTGTTTTCTTCCGTTGTAGTATGCTCTATCTTCTTCCTTGATGCTGGAGTTGTAAGATTGGTTGGGTTCTGTTGATGATTTAGATACCTTTCTTGTAGGTCTGACAATTCAAGCCAACATGTACTATAAAATGCTTATCAATTGGACCAGCCAAAAGGTCAAAGAGACATATGTAACACGCAATCCGTTTGACTTCAAAAATGGTACTTTCATTTCTGGGCAACTGTCAAGCCAAACTAGAATACTTCGGTGTTGTAGTTGGGATAATACCTACTTAACATTTTAACTTCACATTTCTTTTTATGTCATTACCTGTTGGCATGCATTGCTTTTTAAAGTCTGTATGAGAATCTTGTACTAATTAGCATGCTTTAGTTTTCTCACCTAATAAGAAAAACAATTGAGATACATTGCTGTAGCTTGTAGGCATGGTAAAGGAGCCTTTCATGATTGTTTTGCAGCTTTCCTATTAGGACAACCCTTGGCAATGAAATTGCAGCTGAACTTGTTCCTTCAGACAATCAGGTTGCTATATGAGACAATTTGCAGTATCAATTGCAGTGACAACGAATGAAGAAATGACAGCATAATACTCTAAATTTCCACTAATTGGCCACACATCAATTGAAGTGGTTTTCATATCAAGATGCAAGAAGTTGAAAGAAAATATTGCAGGGTTTACATGGGCATTTACCTTTCTCTTGGCATCAGATTTATAAGGACCACTAGTCGTTAGTATTATTGTCTGTCCTCAGTCATGATTGGTGCCAGGCTACAAGCAAGTTTAAGCATTCATTATATGGTGATTAGTTCAGGCAGAGAGCGAGTATGGTTGTCGAACTGTCTAGCTTGATTTTTCTGTTGATGATCAGCTGAGAGACAGTCCCTGGCCATCTTACGTTTGCCATTTGCTTGAAAAATGTCTAAAGACAAAAGTTGCCAAAACATGAACTTTTAAGTGATTTAGCTACCTTTTGATGGATTCTTAATCCCGCCATAATAGGCTGTTGAAGTTAATGATATGATTAATGCGATAGCGAGATTAGCTTTTAGTTTCATTTTCCTGCCATGAAGTTTATTGTACAGGCTCATAATTGATTAATTGGATGAAACTCAGCATCACTTTTGTATTGTCAGCATGGCTGTTTTTTTTTCCTTGCTGAAAATTTCAGCAGAGTAGTATTGATTATGTTCCACAAAAATGTGCAGAATAACACTTACATGAAAGAGTTAGTTGGAGCATCCTCTTGGTACATCTGGCATATTGATAAAATTGTCCGTATGATTAAGTAATTTAGATAGCTTGGAGTTTCGATATCTCATAATTTACTTTCTGATGTTGCAGTTTGCAATTTTGACCGTTCCATGATTAATACTCCTGGACCCTGTGTGCTTTTCGCAACACCTGGGATGATCAGTGGTGGATTTTCCCTAGAAGTTTTCAAGAACTGGGCACCTTCTGAAATCAATCTTGTTACGCTGCCTGGGTGACTCCCTTTTCTTCATCCATATGATAGTTCAATAATGTCTTTGTGGGTGGTTCTAGGGATGAAGAGCGAAACATGTAGAAATCAAACTCTATATCATATTTCATTGGACCTACGATGTATAGTGGGTTCCACAAGTTTTAGTGGCAACTTCAAATTGTTATTTTTGGGAAGGCCCCAAATTGGTAATTTAACGAGCTTCTTCCCCTTCAAACTTGTGGAACCTCCTAATAGATGGTAGTCCAAAGTATGAATTCAAGCCATCATGACCTTTTGTATGACTACTTGCATATTGAGACTTATAAACAACTTTCATGAGTTGGTACTTACTGCCCTTCCTATATCTGCCCACAGCAATCATGTCTCAGTTTCCTCCTTCGCTGCTTATCTTCCAGGTATTGCGTGGCTGGAACCATAGGACATAAATTGATGTCTGGGAAACCCACTAAAATTGACTTGGATAAGGACACACAGATTGATGTTCGATGTCAGGTTTGTATCATCTCTTGTATATCATGCTTGTATCATATTCGTTGTCAGTGTACCATCTACCAAAGCATTCTTCTTTTTATTTTAGTTAAACCTGTCATTCTTATTCAAGTTAGTTGAAAAATCTTTCTATAACTGAATGAAAAGGTATGTCTTCCTTTTTCTTTGTTTCAGCTCTCTCCACTTTACCCCACCTGGGTTTATTTGTAAATTTACCTAGTAAGCACTTTCAATTTGTATCTAAAGAATGCTTTTGCAGTCTAAATAAACCAGGACCGTTGAACAATGTACCTAGGCAAAGTCAGCTACTGAAAAATGGATGAGAACTTGAAGTGTCAGTTTCCCCTCTTGGTATCCAAGTTTGCTTTGCATAGTTGACTCGCCTTGGCAGCTCTACCCAAAGCCTTTTTCTATAGCTTTTGTCAGTCATTTATCCACAATACCAACTTTGGAGTCACTGTGTGAAAATATTTATCATCAGGCTCTGGTCTATACTTTGACGGCATCACTGATTTCATGTCATCAATTATGTCGAATCATACACTCCCCCTTCTTCATATATGAACGTGCACTTACCAAACAAGCTTGCTATAGAAGAACAGTACAATTATTATGTAGAAGAACCTGCAAGGTGATGCAATTCATCCATGTTGTAATATATGCTAACTTTATGTGCTTCGTGTCCAGATTCATCAATTATCCTTCAGTCCCCACACAGATGCAAAAGGGATAATGGATCTTGTTAAATTTCTTTCACCGAAGCATGTAATACTCGTGCATGGGGAGAAGCCTAAAATGGCTTCTCTGAAGGGGAAAATCGAGTCTGAATTAGGAATTCCATGTTATGACCCTGCAAATAACGAGAATGTGAGTGTTCCATCAACTCACTTTGTCAAAGCATGTGCATCGGATGCATTTGTACGGAGTTCATTGAGCCCGAACTTCAAGTTCTCCAGAAGGATCAGGGAATATGGATTTTCACATTCAAGAGACACTGAAGCGAGGCCATATTTGCAAGTAAGGGATGAAAGGGTAGCTGAGGGAATTATCGTGATCGAAGGCAACAAAGCAGCTAAAGTTATCCACCAAGAGGAGCTTCCGCACTTTCTAAGGAAAGAAAGGCATGAAGTAAAGTTTGCTTACTGTTTCCCTGCTCATTTGAGCAAGAAAAATGAAGAGCCGGATCATAATTTCACAGACGGTTTACAGTGCTCTTCAAGGCAACGTTCTTTACTTCAGGCTTTACTCTGCGAACTCTCAAAAGAATTTTGTCAAGAGGAAATCCAAGATTTCGGGGAATACATTAAGGTGGAGTCGCTTCATGTCGCCGTTTGCTCGACGGACCAGTGTCCTTATAGAGTTGGTGATCACCCCCTCGATGGATGTGGATCCGTGTTTTTATGCTGCAGTTGGTTAGCAGGAGATGAGCAGCTTGCGTGGAAATTGATCTCTACTATAAAAACTCTAGACTTGAGTTTGCCTCTTTAATCATATCAGGTGATTTGGGAACATCTTTTGGGAGAGGGGAAATGAGTGGTGCTCTGTTTAGTTTATGGTCAATCGGCTGTGGTCTGTTTGACTACGCAGGCATGTCGGTATGAGTTACGATCACAGTTCTTTTGAAAACCGAAAGTGGAGGCGGTGGCGAATTCTTGATCCAAGATGTAGCAATTTGACAGGAAAGCTCTTGACCAGCCGCCTCCTAAATGGATTTCTACTTTTTTAAACATGAGTGACGCGTTTACCCCATAACCAAGCACGAATGGATGGTAGGAGTTTCCACTCCAGGCCTCCTCAATCGACAATTCTCGATGTTTTTTAATAGACTACTGTGCTTTGTCATGTTGCGCGGTACAATATGGTGACAGTAGAAGTGGCCCTCCACCAAAGCAACCGATTTCGACAATTTGAGTAAATCAACCGAAGAAAAGGTAAAGTGAGATGGCACAATTGCCAAAAGGGGAACCGAATACGATTTAGCATAACTTGAGAGGACAAAAGGGACATATCATTGATCCGACGCGAGCAACTCGCGGCAATAGCGATCGAATGATTAGTGACTGAAATTGACTCGACGAGATCCGTGGACGTACCCAACCCCACCAAAAAGAATGTTAGAATAGCAGATAAAACAGGGTCTTCTCAAGGAAAGGCGAAGGAGAAAATAAGGTACGCTCTCCCGATTAAAACGACCGGTAAATTTCAGCTAACTCGCCACGTCGTCCCGTTGAAAAAGGGAGAAAAACGCAGAGACCCCGCGAGCGGAGAGGGAAGTGAGGCGCGCGCAAGCACGTGCGCGTTCTCTTTGCCAAACCCCGTTAGGAGTTATCGATTTCCGATCCAATCTATTTTCACGATGGAATTGAGAATTAGACTTGGAGGATTGGTTCCCAAAAATCAAATTTGGAATTGGACAATCGATCACTTATTTTTTTCTCATTACTTCTTTTTGAAATTACTTGAAATCGAACCGAGATAATATTCGATTGGAGGGTTCAGACATTAATTCCACTTTTAAGAAATCGAACCGAGATAATATTCGACTGGAAGGTTCAGACATTAATTCCACTTTTAAGAATTGGGAGTCGAATGGACACTGCCAGAAATCAGACCAAATCAGTTGATCTGGACAGTTCCATTCGGTCGGTCCGTTTTGCATACCCTACCTCCTCCCCACCGGCCAAAATACCACCCGCGAAGCCTGTCGTTCTGCTGCAAGAAGAGAAGTAGAGAGAGAGAGAGAGAGAGTTGGAGCTCGCTCCACGACACGATTCGCTTCCTCGCATCTACCGTTCAACCCCAACAACAACAACGTCGACCAAAGCGACGGAGAAGACCCAGCGGTCCCAGCAGAACCGGCAGAAAGACCCTTCTCTCCATTCCTCTTCAACCCCTCTCTTTCTCTCTCTACCTCTATCTTTCTCTCTCTACTGCGCGAAAACCCAGTTGAAAAGGAACGAACTTTCCAGTTATGCAAGCCCCCTGTCCCCAACCCAGATAGTGCCCGGCCGCCACCATGTCCGCCTCCTCCTCTTCCGCCGCCAATTCCTCCTCCGCCGCGGCGGCTGCGGCGGGCTCCGACCAGCAGGCCCCGCTCCTCGCCTCCCGCCAGGGCAGCGGCGGCGACGACGGCAGCGGCGGCTCCGACTCCGGGCCCCGCCCGCCCTCCCTCGCGGTCCTCCTCGGCCGGGCCGCGGGGCGGCGCGGGCCCTCCATGCTGGTCCGGGAGACGGCGGCGCGGGAGCTCGAGCAGCGGCGCGCCGACTGGGGGTACTCGCGGCCCGTGGTCGCGCTGGACATCATGTGGAACGCGGCGTTCGTGGTGGTGTCCGTGGTCATGCTCGTCGTCACCGCGGACGAGCACCCCAACACCCCGATCCGGCTCTGGATCTGCGGGTACGCCGCGCAGTGCCTGGTCCACGTGGTCCTCGTGTGGATTGAGTACCGGCGGCGCAGCGCGCGTAGGGTCCGGGACGAGGAGCGCCAGCAGAACTACAATTACGTGAACGACAGCGAGGACGAGGAAGCCGGCGTGGACGCGGCTTTGGGCAGCACGGCTCAGTCGAAGTGAGTTTACTTTGTTTCTCTGGATCGTTTCGTTTTCGAGTTTGATTGCAATGGTTGACTTTTAGTTTGAGTAGTGGACTTAGGTTTGATTGGACATGATTCTTGATATTTGGGTGTGATACAGTGGCAGTTCGCGGAAATTTCCTTCTTTGAAGTTAGAGAAAATGGAGAGAAATGGCAAGATGATACTCGATGGTTGCGAGGCGGAGTAGAACAAAGGATTACTGTAATAATGTAGAAAAAAAACCATTTGGGACTTGGATTTTTAAGGAAAGTCATCCATTCGGACTTTGACTTATCAGGAGCATGTTTTTCTCTTCATTGGGTGATTAGAATCATCAATTTCATCTACATGCATTTCGTTCTTCTTTACTGTGGAAAGTAGAGAAGGGGGTGTCGGCCAGGAGGCAATCTCCTCCATTGACCACTTGTCAAACGGGGGAAACGGTAGGAAATTAGGATGTCCCAAGTTCATATTTTTCTTTCTAGAAACGAGAATGTTAGATGAAATGGAGAATTACCAGAGCATAAAATGCAGACTTCTAAAACGTTGACATAAATGTTAGCTTCTTGAAGTGGTGACTTTGAATATGACAGAAATGGACCCACATTGCACTTTTTCTTCCATCCTATTACATGAATGACCAAATGAGAGTGAGAAATCTTCCTGTCATTTATCATTTCATGTTCCTTATGAGTGATCCCTCCGTGGCCCATCTTTAATATTTTGACATTCTGTTCATTTCTTGTTGACACTCTGCTAAAGGTTGCATGTGATGGGGTCTTTGTTTGTATGGGTTGTGAAGAATTTTCTTGGGCACTCACATGAAGAGTAGTGATGCACAATAAAAAGCGAGGCAGAGGATAATGTCGGGGGAAATGACAGATACCACTATCTTGTTCACATTTTTAGTTGCAGTATGTAGTGAAGAGCTTAGTTAAGTGTTTTTTCCATGGAGTGCTTAATTTGATGGGAGTTCTAATGAATGCCAAATTTCTAAATAGAAAGCTCATTTTCAAGTGAGAATCCTTAATGCTCCTTGTTGAGAAGCTAATATAAAGTTATTCTGGAGTTCTAGGTATAATTTGCAGTTCACAATGATCACTCTAATTAATATACTTTTATTTTCTGGACATATCCAATTCAATTTAATGTGGCATATTCTAGGAAGATCCGTCTTTTTAATGACTGAAGTTAGCAAATGGTCAGGCCATGCTTTTGCCATTGCAAAGTCTATGCAGGAGCATTTTATGATCTTGGCATTGATGCTCAACCTTTGCTCTCAAATGACTCTGTGTTTAGTTGCTTAGCTGGAGTTGTAAAGTTTCACTTATTATTGGCTGTTAATTGTTTATTGATGATGACTTCTACAGTGTCACCAAACGCTGTGAATCAGTGAATACCATGGCCTCATTTCTGTGGTGGATAGTTGGCTTTTACTGGGTAGTTTCTGGTGGAGATATTCTTTTAGCTGAAGCGCCTCGTCTCTACTGGTATGATGTTGACCCTTCTCGATTTCTTTCTTGTGTTAAGAGAACTTCAGTTTTATGTTTTTGCTTGTTTGAGGCATTTAGTATTTGGATACTGCAACCCATGTAGCCAACTCCATCACTGCTGTATTATGAACATGGGGAATTTTTTTTTCTTTTTTGCGGGGGGGGAGGCGAGTGGGGGACGTTAATCTTGGACTACTGCCTTGTGTTTTCAGTGACTACCGAATATCTTGATCTTCCAGTTGAGTCAAAACCTTATTTGGGTATTTCTTTGTTTTGGTGCAAGAGAAGAGGCAAGAAAGGGGGAAAAAGAAAAAAAGGAGGGGGAGGGGGGAGGGATGTTCCATATCACCGATTGTTGGTCTTCTGTCTCTCTGTCTCTCTCATTCATCATTCATGCAGTGACTTTTTTGGCACAGAGAAGAATGATTATTGAATAATATTGAATACAAGAAAACAAGAATTACTACTGCTGATCTTTCTAATTCTGAGTTTGTGCAGGTTGGCTGTGGTATTTCTGGCATTTGACGTATTCTTTGCCATCTTTTGTGTTGTTTTGGCATGTCTGATTGGGATTGCTCTTTGTTGCTGTCTACCATGCATTATTGCAATTCTTTATGCTGTTGCTGGACAGGTATGAGCCTATCGTATAATAAAGGGCCCTGTTTTTGGCCACAACTTTTTCTATGGGAACTGTTTTTAATTGTCTTTTGTGTTTTCATGACTAAACAGGAGGGTGCATCAGAGGCCGATCTCAGTATCCTTCCTAAATACAAGTTTCATATATTGAGCAATGGTGAAAAAACTGTTGTTGGAGCTGGAAAGATGGTTCCTGTTGAAACAACTAGCGGATATCTTGCAAATGACAGATTGCTTCTGCCTGAGGATGCGGTGAGTTACTGTGCTATGATGACAACTTTGGTTTTCCAACAGATTATTTTGCTTGATAATATGGGCTATGCATCGGATACATGTTCTGATTACTGGTGGCAACTTTATCCAATGGTCCAAATCTGTGAGTAAAGAAAGACATTGGAAAAAGAAACACTGACAATCTACAATTTATTTACTTTTGGGTCATCAGCACTTCAAGAATGATAGCAAAACCTTATTCATGATCGAACCATCAAAACCCAACTATTCTACACTGCGTCAAATAAATTTGCAGACAATCTGCATGTATTTATTTTTGGGTCATCAGCAATTTGAGGCTGATATTAAAACCTCATTCATGATCAAAGCATCAGAACCCAACTATTCCACACTTTAGATAGATCCCTAGGGACAATGGTGAAAGTAGAAAAGATTTGGCCTCAGTTTTCACTTTGTCTAGCCAGATCTTGCCCTGGTTCACATGACGTTGATCAACTTAAAGAGTATATGGCTCTTTTAGAATGCTTTGAACAATTTGTTTAACCAATATAAGTAGTGACCCCGATCTTGTGGATATTGCATTCAAGCTAGATAAGGTCTTTGCTTCTGTGGCAGACCAATTAAGAACATGCCACTCCCCATTGCAGCCCATGCTACCTAATCAGCTGGTTTGTTTTCCCCTATTTGCTGCATCAAAATCTAAATCACAAGCTCCTGAAAAAAAGCAGGTGGTAAACTCTGTTTTTCTCTGTAATAATGTGATAATCTCCTCCAATTGTCTTTGAAGGTGCCACCGTGCACTCTACCAACTTGAAATGTGCCTGATCTTGGAAATTGGATGTTGTGGGTCTCCTGCTATGCCGTCCACGTGCACTTATAGTTTTCTTTGCTCTATTTAGACTTTGGTTACATTTGGATTGGGTAATGGCAGATATTGCCCTGTCATCCGTCATTCCTAGTAAGGTTCAGGGTCTAATTAGCAGTATGTGAGAAAAAACACTTGAGAGGTTTGATTTAAGTTATGTTTGTGAATACCGGAGCTAGGAATTTCTAATATAACATCTCCTGAGAGTATGGAACTTGTATTCTATTATTAGCATTTCAGCACATATCTTGCATTTAAGATGAATTTTCTCCTTTGATTTTCCTCAGGAGTGCTGTATATGTCTCACCTCATATGAGGACGGAGCAGAGCTCCATGCTCTCCCCTGCAACCACCATTTCCATTCGACATGTATCGTGAAATGGCTCAAGATGAATGCAACCTGTCCTCTCTGCAAGTACAACATTCTCAAAGGAAACGAACAGATATAATGTTAGGGAAACAAAGAAAAATCACAGAAGTGCTCATGCTCGCCCCTCTCGGATGGTCCTTATGTATAGATAGAGAGCATCAGAACCAGATATTTCCTCCTAACATTTATTTTAAAATAAGTCATAGCAATCTGTTGATTGAGCTTCGTTTTTGCGTGTTTTCTCCCAGCATTGTCGGAGTTTCTTATTGTTTGTATTGGTTGTTGTATTGTGAAGCTCCTATACAGAGAGTTTGATTGATGCTTCGCTCATTGCTCGAATTGCTTCCTTTGTAAATTACTTGAAGAGGAAATTGTGTAGTGCTGTACTGCTGAGACTGATTCATAACACTCCCTGTTTTTCCTTGCTTGAGCTTTTAGCCATTGCTAGTGCATTTGGCAGGGGATCTAGAGCATAAGATTATGGGACTGAGAAGCCAGTGAAATGGAAGTTCATGAATTGGAAACTTTTTGACCTTGTTTTAGCAAAGATTAATGCCTCAGGAGGGGGAAAAGGAGGTATAGGAGGACAAAGAAACTGCTGTATTACTTGTGCTGCGGACTTTCTTCGGAATTAGAGAATGAATAAAAATCAAATTTTGATAGGCAAATTCTGCCAAAAAAAATCTGTAAATAAAATAAAAAGAATATTCGGTGGTTTCAAATCGTCACGTTAGCAACTTATGTGGCATGATTTTACCTATTAACATTCACTTAACTTTTGGCACACGCCTAAGCGTAAATAAATAAGAAGTTGACATGGAAATGAAAGCAGCTGACATGAAATTTGTTTAAGCCAGATCTAGAAGGTGGTGGTGGACCGCTAAAATTTGGTCGCTGGCGGTCGGCCATGGAATGGCGGTCGTCGACGTCGGTGCTTCATCCTCTGAGTGCCGTTGTCCAAAGTTTTCTGAGCTCCATGTTGGCCGGCGACGCGGCTCATGCATAGATCGATGATGGCACCTCATTTATAGCCGGCTTGGTCTTCCTCTGGGTGTTTGTTCATCTTCGACTTGCTTCGTCTTTTGTTCGTCTTCTTCTGCTATCTTTATGTTCACGTCCATGGCTGTTCGCCAGATATGGAAGGGCTGTCGTCGCCAGATTTGGAGGCACAATTTCAAATCTGGATCAGCGGCATGACCACCATATCCGGTCGATTTTGTGCTTCTGCAGTGGCCAAGGCTGGCTCTAGATCTGGCTTGCGAACTTCCAGATTTGGAGCCATGGCGTTAGATCTCCAAATCTGGCGACAGTGGCTTCTATGACTACGAGGAAAGGTGGTCGACTTGGATGCTGCGTCAGTGACTCCACCGGCGAAAACGAAACTTCGATGAAGTGAAGAGAATTCCGTAGCAAAACAGAGCATATTTTTGATTGGATTAATACCACAAAAATTCTCAATTGATATATTTGTACAAATTTATCCTAGACTAGTATATCTTTGACAAATTTATCTCAAATTGATACACTTATGACAAATTTATTCTATGTTAGTTTCGTTAAATTTTACTATTAAATTATTAAATTAAATTACGCGTAACAATTGACCGACATGTCGGTTTGGGACTTTATTCTCAATTTCTCACAGTTGTATTAGTTTTGTGGTATTAATCCAATCTAACGAAGGGTATATTTGTGACAAATATACTAGTTTAGAATTTTGACAGTCAAAAAATTAATTTGGCTTAAATTCATCACAAATGTAATAATTTGAAATTTTTTGCGATCAAGAAATTAATTTATAGTAAATTTATCATATATTTACTAGCTTTTTTTTTTTGTAGTATTAACCCTTTTTAATTTTGCTTAAGATTAATACCATAAAAAACCTCAAATTTGTGCATCTATGACAAATTTAGCACAAATTTACTTAAAACTAATTTGTTGACCGCCAAGAATCCCAAACTTATGCACCAATGACAAATTATTCAAAAACTCAAAATTTGTATAGTTGTGATGATTTACCATTTATTAGTTTCTATTAAATTGGATTATGTCACGAAAAACTACAAAGTAATGCACTTGTAACAAATGAGTGTAAACCCCAGCTTGTCATATTTGTGTTATCTAACTCGGCAATTTAACAATAAAATTTAATGAAAGCTAATAAATGGTAAATTTGTCACAAATGTATTAATTTAATATTTTTTATGGTAAGCAAATTAATTTAAGGCAAGTGGATGTATCAATTTGGAGTTTTTGCGTTATTAACTCTTTTGTTTATTTGATTCCACATCAACTGACATGTGCCAATCTATTAGTGGACATGAGTAAAAATTGCATGCCATATTAGTACCTTGTGGCGCCTCGTCACCCCATGTCAATGTAATCCTTTAGATTAACAACACGATAAACCCCAAATTGTTATGATAAATCCCAAACTGTTTTATTATATCATTAACCTAAACTAATTTATCATAAATTAATTTTTTAACATATTTGTGATAAATTTGTCATAAGTGTATCAGTTTAGAGTTTTTTCGTGATAAGAAAATCAATTTGAAATAAATTTGTCGTAAATACACTAATTTAGAATTTTTCGTGAGGTTAACCCTAATCATTTTGACTATTTCTTTCTCTCGTTTTAAGCAAGAGAGTCCACGATTTCAAAATGCCCTCGGTGAGAGTCTTTGTGAGTTGCTTTTGTTGATGTCATTTGTTCGATTGGAGGACATTTGCCACAGGGCAAATTCTCAAAACCTGCTACTTGATCCACGTCGGGTGGTTCGACTGTCGTCCTAGTCCTATCTTGATTGCTTCGAAAGCCGTTTGGAGAAATATGACTTAAAATTAGGCAAAATATGGACAGCAAGAATGAGTCTGAGAGGCGCACGGTACGAAGTGTGTCTAGCAAGAGCAAAGGAATTTATACTAATACGACCTGATGTGTACTCTTTGCAATCTACAACCTGAGAAGATCGAGCATGTTCTTTTGCTGTAACTTGGATGTTGAAGTTAATAGTTATGGTCTCGCCCGGCCTTAGATATCAGCATATCAAATCCAAGTTTGTCTAGGATTGAGAAACGGTGGATTAACCATACCTCGGTGTCTTTCGAATTTCTTTCTACTGTTCTCGGGTTAAATGGGAAAGAAAGGAACAATTTGATGTTTCGAGTGCGAGTCCCACACCCCAAAGAAGATAATGGAAGTTGCTTTCACCTTGTATGATAATATTGCTTGCTAGACAGCCAAATCTAAGAAAAGAATTGAGCTTAGACAAGCTGTGAATCGGGTTTGGAAACTGCTGGAACAAGGTGTCTTGAAATTAAACACCGACGAAGGAGCCATAGCATGTGTGTTGTGATAGCTACGGTCTTCTCTCAAAAGATATTGTATAAACTATCATGGTACTGTCTCTAGCTCAAAACGAGACCCTAATTTGTAAAATTTTTCATAGCACACTGCATTTTTTGAATTGTACCCACATCAATTTTGATATGATGAATGGCCTATCCAAGAAAGAGCTTCTTGGGAGGTGAGTTCGCTTCGTGCCCCGCTTAGGTTTTACCTGGATTCTAAAGCGGCACATTGCAATTAAAAAGCAAATAAGGTGGCTGATCGAGTTGCCAAAAGAAAAACCTCCTAATCGAACCTTATATCCCCTCAAGCCCTTTGGGCTTTGATTCATTTTGAATCTGCATCTAATTAAGTTGTAAAAATTCGGTCCTATTTTGCTTGTGCTCAAAGTTTTCTAAGAAAGGAAATCCGACCAAAAAAAGTTTTTTTACCCAAAAAAAAACAGGAATCCGCCCGTTTTTTAAAAAAAGAGAAGCTTTTTAAGTTTTAACCACTGAATAGTTGCCCGCCACCCCACTAAAAAATCAAAACCCTCCCAAAAACCCTATTCAAAACTCTCCCTCTCTTCCCAAAGTTCCAACCTTTTCCGCCATTCCCGAAATCCCCTCTCTTCCGGCGGCCCTCCCGGAGAGGGCGCGATTCGAGGGTTCTGCCCGGTCGCCGGCCGGCGCGCCTCGTTCTCGGCCCCTTTCCGCCGCCGCCGCCGCCGCCGCCGCCTCCGCTTGCAAGCAGGATGTCGTACGAAGAGGAGGTCGTGATGCGGGACGTCGCCAACGCCGGGATCGTCCTGAGCGACCGCATCGGCCGCGAGGCCGCGTCCCACACCGACCTCGAGGAAGCCCTCGAGGCCTCCAGATACGTCAGCCATCCGTACTCGACCCACCCCAGGGAGGTGCGTGCTCTTCCGTCCTGTGGAGATCGGTGTTGGAGTGAGTCGTGGGTCGTTAGTAGTTACGAGAGTGGGGGGCCGGGTGAACTGGTATTAGAGAAAAGCTAACGGGGAGGAGCAGCAGCTCTTGCGAGAGTGCCGACTTCGGCCGGGATTGGAGTCGGTGACTCGAAAAGACCCGCTCTTCGAAACTAGGTCGATTTTGGCCGTTTATCGTTTTCCTTCTCCTGAGGAGGTCAATGTGTAGTTGTGCTCTCGCGATAAATCTTGTCGGCTCTGAGGTGCTTTTGAATGGCCGGCAGATTTTATCTCGCACGATTAGAATAGCCGATGGGTCGTTGTGTATTGGTTACTAGCCGTGCTATTCTCTTTTTGGGCGGTCAAAATTTGCGTCTCAAAATATGTTATATTTTAAAGGACCAGCTTTTATAGGATGTATAATTGAGGTACGGAGGAGTTACAAGTTTCCTCTTGGATGATGTTTTGCACTTTTATTGCAGTGGCCTCCTTTGGTAGAGATATCGGAGACCTGGGAGTTACCACCTGTACTCATTGAAAGATATAATGCTGCTGGTGGGGAAGGAACAGCTTTATGCGGAATTTTTCCAGAAATACACAGGGCATGGGCATCGGTCGATAATTCTTTATTTCTTTGGCGGTTTGATCGGTGGTGGGTACACAATATCTTTCGACTTCAGACTCCTTCACTTTGACATCTGCAGGCTTTTTGCTCCTTTGAAATGTTCGTCTTTTCGGGATTTTTTTTTTTAATATCGTCACTCAATCAGCCGATTGCGAGTTTTAACCACGTACGAGGATGTCAATTGTAGGCCATGAATCTTGCATCTTTTTTTATGTATTGACTTGGGTTGATTTCATGTATGAAAGATGGGGTAATCATAGATGGTGTTTTCTAAGGTATTGTAGTAGATAGGCCCAAATATATTCATAGGAAAATACTCGATTTTGTTGATTCTGGAAAATCAGCGAAGACCACGTGCAACTCATGAAAGGAAGACATATGGCTACTTTTATTTCTAGTCCTTCATAGAGAACACCATGTTGCAATTTAACCGTGTCTTTTAATTAGGGTCCTCTTTTCTTAGAATACTTAGATTTGCCTACATTTCAATAAAACATCTGACCTTGGGCTGCAAGTGCAACTAAAGTAGTGACTGTGAAATCCTCGAAAGAAGTGCAAGGTTACCTGCTTCAGGAAAAAAGATTGGCTGCATTCCTTATATTGTAAAGCTATCAATATTTGGGGAGACGATAGTACTCAATAATATCACACCATGTCAAGCAATGTCGGTAGTTAGGCTGGATTAGTTATTATCTCCTAGGCAGCCTACCTGATACAAGTACAGGCAGGCTGTATCTGTGGCTGGCATGCTTAGGCAGTTCATAGCTTAATTGATGTGATAATTTCATGAAGCATAGATTAGATGAATGTTTTTCTGCTGTGCTAAGACAAAGCTGAGAAAATTTGTTTGTACATTATTTTGCAGAGCAAATGAAGTCCTTGTGATAATCATTGCGTCACAAAAACTATATAGCTATTTGTGTTTCTGTAAACCTCCAAATATGTGAAGCTGTATCGTGTTTTGTTCCTTTTTTTTTTTTTTTTTTTTTTATTGATAGATTTGCTAGTCAAGTGATACATTATTCGCCTTTGATGGCACGACGAATAGACTGCTTTAACTAAATGATACCTTAGATATGCAAAATTTTTCATCTAGCAATGGCCTGCATCGAAGGGATGGCACTGGAATATAATGTTAGTGGCTTGTGATTCAAATTAGAGTCATGACCCTTGGGAGAATTTGGAAGGCTTTTCAGAAGGCTTATTGTTTTAATTACTGTTTGATAATTTTCAGCCTGTTCTCCTTCTCTCATGTTCAGGGATGGTCAATGTCCTGAATTCAACGTTGAGGAACAAGCTATATGTGCTGTTGGCCTCTGTAAATCCAAACCTGGCATCTTTATTGAGGCCATCCAGTATCTATTGATTTTAGCCACGCCTCTTGAGGTAATTCAAATTTCTACTTTTGTCTCCTGTTACTAGATATGGCATTTTTTTTTTTTTTTTTGGTAAGGTGTAATTTTCCATGAAAGGAAAGAAATATGTGTAATTTCTGTGCCCTAGCTTGAACCCAAACTTCATAGCTTTTACAGGTCTCTCATTGATTAGGATTTCTGTATGTGTTTTCTCACCATAATTATGATTTATTCTTTTTCTGTGCAAATTTATAATCTCTTATCAGATTCAATTTTCTGTCAGTTGATTCTTGTTGGAGTATGTAGCTCTGGAGGAGCTGATGGCACTGATCCATATTCTGAGGTCTCTCTACAGCTTCTGCCAGAATATACAATTCCATCTGATGGAGTTACCATGACATGGATCACCTGTACTGAGAAAGGTCGTATTTTCCTGGCTGGCCGTGATGGACACATTTACGAACTTTTATACACCACTGGTTCTGGCTGGCACAAACGCTGTCGAAAGGTTTGCGTTACTGCTGGTTTAGGTACCGTTATTTCAAGGTATTACTGCACATTTGTCCAACATTGATAATTTTTATGTTAGACAACTAATTTTGTCTGTCAAGTTGAAATTCTCTAGTGTGTTTGTGATTTTGCTTGTTCATAGATTTGAGAACTGGTTTCTCCTTTTCAGGTGGGTTGTTCCAAATGTATTTAAGTTTGCAGCAGTGGACCCTATTGTAGAAATGGTTTTCGATAATGAAAGACAAATTCTGTATGCACGGACAGAAGAAATGAAAGTGCAGGTTTTTGTTCTATTACCAAATGGAGATGGGCCATTGAAGAAAGTAACAGAAGAAAAAAATCTTATAAATCAGAGGGATGCACATTATGGAGCTAGACAATCAACAACTCAGAGAGCCTCAACTCGACCAGGAAAGCCCTCGATAGTTTGTATTTCGCCTTTATCAACGGTTGAATCAAAGTGGCTACACCTCGTTGCGGTATTATCAGATGGAAGACGAATGTACCTTTCAACTTCATCATCTAATGGAAACACCGGTAGTGTCGGTGGGCTGGGTGGATTTGACGCAAGCCATTATAAGCCAAGCTGCTTAAAGGTAGTAACATCTAGACCTTCCCCTCCTTTGGGGGTCAGTGGTGGCCTTTCCTTTGGAAACATATCTCTCTCAGCTAGATCTCCTAGTGAGGATCTCTCACTGAAGGTTGAATCTGCCTACTATTCCACAGGGACTCTTGTCCTTTCTGATTCATCATCACCCACTGTCTCTTCTCTTCTCATTGTGAACAAGGATTCAAGCACACAATCATCTTCATCAGGTGCATTAGGAACAAGTGTAAGAAGTTCTCGTGCATTACGGGAATCTGTTTCTTCCCTACCCATTGAAGGTCGAATGCTTTCTGTGGCAGATGTTCTACCTCCACCAGATACCGCAGCCACTGTTCAGTCACTGTATTCAGAACTTGAGTTTTGTAGGATCGAAAATTCGGGGGAGTCCTCAGAAAAGATATCTGGGAAACTTTGGGCCAGAAGTGACCTTGCAATACAACACATATTGCCTAGGAGAAAAGTTGTTGTATTCAGCACAATGGGCTTGATGGAAGTTGTTTTTAACAGGCCTGTGGACATATTGAGAAGGTTGTTTGAGTCCAGCTCTCCGAGATCTGTTTTGGAAGACTTCTTCAACCGATTTGGAGCTGGTGAGGCAGCTGCAATGTGTCTGATGCTAGCTGGCAGGATAGTTGATTCTGAAAATATTATTAGCAATGCTGTTGCTGAGAAGGCTGCCGAGTCTTTTGAGGATCCAAGACTTGTGGGAGTACCACAGCTTGAAGGTAGTGGTGGATTGTCCAATACAAGAACTGCCAGTGGGGGATTTAGCATGGGGCAGGTTGTACAAGAGGCTGAGCCTGTATTTTCTGGTGCCCATGAAGGGCTTTGCTTGTGCTCATCAAGGTTGCTGTATCCGGTGTGGGAGCTTCCTGTCATGATTAAGAAAGGGGGCTTTGGTTCCTCTGCTGATGTGCCGTCGGAAAGTGGTGTAATTGTCTGTAGACTTTCCTTTGGGGCTATGCAAATTCTCGAAAACAAGCTGCGTTCATTGGAGAAGTTTCTGAGGTCCAGAAGGGACCAGAGGAGGGGACTTTATGGGTGTGTGGCTGGTCTAGGAGACTGGACAGGCTCTATCTTGTATGGGACACATCCAGAATCAGGGGTCGGTGATAGGAGTCTTATGAGAAATTTATTTGGTTCTTACTCTCGGAATGTTGATTCTAATGGTAGTGCGACAGCCAATAAAAGGCAGCGGCTACCATATAGTCCTGCAGAGTTGGCTGCTATGGAGGTTGGTTGATTTTGCCCGAGAAAACTGTAATAGTTAGATCAGCTTTTCCTATTGCGATGCTCTTTTAGTTTATCGCCTTTTCATTTTCTTTGTCTGATAACACAGGTGCGAGCAATGGAATGCATCAGACAGTTGCTTCTCAGATCTAGTGAAGCGTTATTTTTGCTTCAGCTTCTTTCCCAACATCATTTAACACGCTTGGTTCAGGGATTTGATTCTAGTTTTCAGCAGTCCTTGGTTCAGCTAACCTTCCATCAACTGGTTAGCTCTGAGGAGGGCGACCGCATTGCCACAAGGCTTATATCTGTTCTAATGGAGGTAATGAGTAATTATATTGCTTATAATGAAGAAATTTTCTTCTTTTGCACAACTTTCTTCAATTTGTTAGGGTTTTTTAAAAAAGTTCCCCTAGGGCCCTGGTTAAGTTAACTAAGGGTGGAAATAACACTTTTCGAGAGGCCTTGAAAATCTGAATGTCACTTCAAGAAAGTTACATCGTATTGAAGATATTACATTTCCACGGCAACGCTCCACAAATGCCCTAGGGGCGCTCTTTAACATTCTCCACTTTGTTTTTGTGATGGCTCTGTATGTTAATACTCCACTCTGAATTGAATGTAACTCGTGTGGCCAGAATTATACTGGTCCTGATGGTAGGGGAACAGTAGATGACATCAGTGCCAGATTGCGTGAGGGTTGTCCAAGTTACTTCAAAGAGTCCGATTACAAGTTTTTCTTGGCTGTGGAATGTCTTGAGAGAGCTGCTGTAACTTCAGACATTGAGGAGAGGGTGAACCTTGCAAGGGAGGCCTTCAATTCCTTGAGTAAAGTTCCAGAATCTGCCGACTTGCAAACCGTCTGCAAAAGATTTGAGGACTTAAGGTTAACTTCATAACCTCACCACAGTTTTTTATTTTTTGTAGTTGTTGTTAAGCCATCAAATATAGAAACATAACATGAGAAAGTGATACAGATTTTATGAAGCTGTGGTGCGTTTGCCTTTAGAGAAGGCACAAGCTCTCGACCCCACTGGTGATGCTATGAATGACCAAGTTGATGCAGCAGTTCGTGAACATGCACTTGCTAAGCGGGAGCAATGCTATGAAATTATCATCAGTGCCCTGCGTTCTCTGAAAGGCGAGGCTTCGCACAGAGAATTCGGTTCCCCTGTTAAGCCTGTTGCTGCACGGTCAATCCTTGATCAGGCTTCTCGGAAGAAATATATCTGCCAAATTGTTCAACTTGGAGTTCAGTCACCTGATCGATTATTTCATGAGTACCTGTATCGTGCTATGATCAATTTGGGCCTGGAAAATGAATTGTTGGAATATGGAGGCCCGGATTTGGTACCTTTTCTTCAGAGTGCAGGCCGGCAAACTATCCAAGAAGTAATCCTTTTCCTTGATCTCTTTTTTTCCTAATTCATTCAAACAACAATCGAGTTCATTTTTCCTTCTGTGTGAATCAGCACATAGTGCATATAAGTTTTTGGTTCTCTCTCTCTCTTTCTTTCTTTCTTTCTTTTTCCCCCTTTTCTTTCATAATTTATGCTCTCTACTGTCTACTTTGAAGGTTCGAGCTGTTTCTGGGGTATTGTCAGCTACTTCTCCATCAGGTCAACTTGGTGGAGCTATCCAAAGTAATCAGGCAAAGTATTTTGATCTTCTTGCACGGTATTATGTCTCAAAGAGGCAGCATGTGCTTGCAGCTCATGTCTTGCTTAGACTGGCAGAGAGGCGATCAAACAATGCAGGGGATGCTCCGACTCTAGAGCAAAGGTTACTTTTATTGTGAATTCTTCTGTTTGGTTCTTTCTAGCTGCAAGCAAGCAGATTATGAGATGAATGGATCCTAAGGGTGCGTTTATTTCCAGGAAAAAAAAAATTTGGAAAACATTTTCATAAAATGATTGCTTGTACTATAAAAAAGGAATGAACAAAAAATGTTTATATTGTTCATGAAAATGTTCAGCCATAAATAGTTCTCAATAATGAAAACATTTTTATTGACAAATTATTTAAGCAATACAAGAGATCATTTTTAGAAAAATGTTTTTCAAGTTATTTGTTTTCTGTGAAAGAAACAAAGCCTAAGTAACATTCCTTTTTAAGGATATTATTGCTTATAAGGATAATGTTGCTCAGCAAGTCCATGTGCAGACATGGTATGGTTACAGCTTGGCACATATGTAAATAAGATGATTATCCTAATGGTACTTTATATGTGATTTTGAGGGTTTTCAAAGTCAACACTTAAGAATGTAAAATGGGTCACATGGAAAGTTGGGATGCAAAGTGTAGTCATGCTCATAACGGAGGTGTAGCCTATCACTTTCCAAAATAATTAATGAGATATGCACTTTTTTCTGTCCAACCAATTCAATAAAGTGTCATTGGACTTGTCACTCATTGTAGAATTTAAACAGTACCTATAGGGTTGCCCCTTGACTGTGACGCATTGTAATATCGTCAAAATGGCAATTTTTTGCTCGTAAACTTGCACCAAGCATTTTTGAATTCATGGAAAATAATAATAAAGGTGAACGTTTAGAATGTCCTTGGAGGGCTGCCAGGTGATCCCTGCATGAAAAGAGGAAATTTGTGGGATCTGACACAAGTTAAAGTTGAGGCAGGTGGAATGAAACTAAAGAAAAAGTTCAGGGTGTAATCTGCAATTTTGTCTATAGTTATCTGCAATAGAAGCTGGGACCTCTTGGTTTCAAGCACCTTAGATCGCTCAAGCTAAGATGCTCTCCAATTTCTTATACACCTGATATTTATGTTTTTGTGATTTACCTGGGCAGTTCACCTCAAGCAGCCTTCATTTAGCATTTTTTTTCCTTGTCATCTGCATTTCAGCATTGAATAAGAGTTTTTACTGATTGTAATGATTAGCAGTCTTGCATCGCATTCTTTATTAATTTTTTTCTCCCAATTTGTCCACTCAGGTTTCAGTACCTCAGCAATGCAGTTTTACAGGCAAAGAATGCAAGTGCAAATGATGGCCTGCCAGGTTCTAACCAGACCTTTGACAGTGGACTGCTAGATTTGCTTGAGGGGAAACTCGCGGTTCTCCGATTTCAAATAAAGATTAAGGAGGAACTTGAGGCTATAGCTTCCAGGTTAGAAAGCTCGCAAGGCATGTCTGATTCTGCCCCAGCTGATGATGGCATGACTGAGGACATTACTTATGCTAGAGCTGCACGAGAGAAGGCCAGAGAGTTATCATTAGATATGAAGAGCATAACGGAGCTTTACAATGAATATGCAGTTCCATTTGAGCTTTGGGAGGTACACCTTTCTTAATATATTTTCTTATTGATCCAATTTCACTAGAAACAGTTGCAATATAGTCAATGAAGATGATCTACCTGCTTTATCGTCACTGAGCATGCATAGATTTCATGCAATTGATTTTGAGGTGGGCATTTCTGCTGAAGGCAGGTTTTAGACTGGTGTAGAGGTCCTATCTCTTTCATGTCAATTTTGAGTAGATGAATTTTGTACGTGATTTAAATATTTCATGGGGCACACTATTGAGTTGGTTGCGTTGAGTGCTTTATTTGCTTGCCCTTTATGCTGGTAGGTAATATGGTTATTAGTTGTGTCTCAATTTAGGGTATGCATCAATCATGAGAAAGTGAAGTCCTCTGTTTGAATTCACTGCAGCTCTGGCCTTTTCTATTAGTTAACCTGTTAATCTTCTTAACCCATGATCAATGCTTCGACAAATTCTGTTTCTCTTAGACTAGAACCAGTGAGAATCTCCTCTGTTCTCCCATGATCAGTGGTTTATGTCCAGAATCTCCTCTGGTTCTCACTGATTGATTCAGTTATTTAGGTTTTGAGATGGATAGAGGTGGGTTCTGGGACATAGTTTTATTGAGTGGCAAATCTGCCCGGTAACATTAAGCCATTGGATGCAGGTGTGAAAATGCTAAACTGGATTTGCTATTTGGGCTGTTTTATATAAGCTTGCAAGTTTGTAAGTTAACTGTAAGGGTTTAGGAGAGTGACTGACCCACTTGAGGCTGGCAAGAGAGCTGTATTGAGATTAAAGGCTTTGTTTTCTTTCCATGAAAGAATTGGGGGAAGTGTTCCCTTGGTAGGATGATTGGAATGACCCCTGTAAATTTTTAGCTCAAGAAGGCTGAGCAAAATTTGGCGAATGATATCTCTCCCTGGATGCATGAGTGGGAGAAAAGGAAGGCGCATAAAATGAATTTCTCAAATCCTCGTGAATAAGTCACCCATGGATGTTGACTTTTAATAAATAATCAGAAAATTGCCTAAGCAGCTTTGTTGATTGTAGTTTGCTGAATTGGCAAGATTTCATTCCACTAGCTCTTAAGTCAGTCCAAAGAGCCAAACTGTTGAACCAATAGAAATTTGATTGACTATGATGAAGTTATCAAAATTCTTGTGTCAGATGAATCTTGGAATTGCTTTAGGATAGGTACACCTTCTCGGCACCTCCTATGCAAACTTGTTTGTGTGCAAATTCATTTGCTCATTAGATGAATAGAGAATCAGAGACATTGGTTTTGCAACCAACCTTAAATAGAATGCTTCAGGCTATTGACTTGTATATTCACAGGTTTGTCTGGAGATGTTGTACTTTGCAAACTATTCTGGCGATCCTGATAGCAGCATTGTAAGAGAAACCTGGGCCAGATTAATTGATCAAGCTATATCATGTGGTGGTATTGCTGAAGCTTGTTCAGTGCTGAAGAGGGTTGGTTCTCACATGTACCCTGGAGACGGAGCTGTTTTACCTTTGGACACTCTCTGCATCCACCTTGAGAAAGCTGCATTGGTTAGTTTACTTAATTACTTGAACAGCTTGAATTTAGTCATATATGCGTTTGCTGTTTTACCTCTTTATGGAACCACCTATATTTGGACCCTTTTAGGTGGGAAAGGAGAGCTGGTTGATGGAATTGATCTTGTTTTGCTGCCTTTTTGTGATTGTACTCCTTTTGTGCAGGAGAGATTGAATTCCGGAGTTGAATCTGTTGGGGATGAAGATGTTGCAAGGGCTCTTCTTGCTGCTTGCAAGGGTTCCACTGAGCCTGTTTTAAACACATATGATCAATTGCTTTCAAGTGGAGCTATTTTACCATCACCTAGCCTCAGGTTAAGGCTTCTTAGATCAGTGTTGGCAGTGCTTCGTGAATGGGCAATGTCTACATTTGCACAAAGAATGAATACAAGCATCACGGGAGCTTCATTAATTATGGGCTCCTACTCATTTGAGCAAACAGCGGTAATAAACCAGGGGGTTCGAGATAAGATTGCTAATGCTGCTAACAGGTTAGCATTTGTTTTTACTTTCTACTACCATGGCTTAAAATTTCATAAATGAAATCTATTATGGTAGTCCTTGTAATGCCAGTCTAGGAGGTGATTTAAATTTCAGTTTGTACTATCATAAGAAAGATAAAAATAAGAGAGAAACTGTCATGTTACCATACCTTAACTCCTTTTGTCAAACTTCATATGTAGCTGTTGCAACATGTATTATCATGGAACTATTGCTCAATCTGTGCAGATGGCTTCTTCATACTTTATACTGCTTGTACTACTGTCGACCTGTTCCTTCCCCTAATGGTCCTGGTCCTTTTTCTAACTTTTTTTGTGGGAGCCCATTAGTGATTGAAGGGGATAATACCCAAGGGAGACTTATCTCTTGTTTGGTTAATAAAATAGGAGGGAATGGGGAGATTGGAATTAACTAATACCCTTTGGCCCCAAATTCCATTTGCTCCAAAAGTTGGAGGATCCATAAGGAACTTTTAATTCTAAGCTTTCCCCAAAACTATCTTTATCTTTGTTTACAAATGTGAACAAAACAAACCGTTTTAGTCAGATTACTTTGTTTCTCTCCACATTATTTCCCTTCAGTGCACATCCAAACAAGAGAAGGGAATTGAAGTTTTACTTCTTTTCCTTCCATTTCGTTTGTCTTCTCTTTCACAGATTTCCCTTCTAACTCAGATTACCAAACCAAGTTTAAGACTTTGGCATAGTGTTTGAAACAAATACAGTCTGGAACAATGTGTTTGTTAACTTAGACACCATTTTTTATATTTAGCAATCTTTATAGATCATAGAGATAGAGCTGCAACGGCCAGGAAATCTGATTATTGAACTGGTAATTTAGTCCCTTCATGTGTTAGATAAGTTCCGAGATTGAAATGGTTATGTAAATGGAACATTCAATATAATGCTTGAGGTTTTACTTTGTCTTGGTCTTTTTTCCTCCCTGTGCACTGTCCTTGAATGGGCATTGCACTTTTCAAACTTAGGCTATTTAACTGCAACTAATGTTTTGGGTGTGTAGTTGAAGCTGAAGAATTTCATTGAATGTTGAAGGGTCAGATAGATTCTTTCAAAACTTAAGCTTTAATTACATGAAATTAATGTCAAACTGTAACTTTGGCTTCCACCTGCACTTTTGAGGGGCAAAATGTAGTGTAGCAAAACAAAGGGGGAAACAGTAATTTGTCTATTGCATAGATTATGATTCACCCTTTTATGTTATAGTGCAATGGGGAGATTTTTAACTTCATTCCCTTTGCCTGTTCTACTTGTGACTAAGAAAGGGCTATGTTTGGAATAAAATGAGGCTAAGCGGTTCTCAGTTGTGCTTGCTGGTTGATTTTTGATACTTGAAGCGAGGAGAGGCAGATGGGGGGTGGGGATTTTTTTTTTCCTGAGATATTGGGGAAGTTTAGAGACTGGAAGAACGTTGCCTGAGGGGGTTCATGGAATGGAGAGCAGTGAGCGTAAATGAATTCCAAATTCTAATCAAGATATGGCATTCGGAATTGGAGGTTGCCTAGGAAAGTCAAAATAGATGAGTTGAAACTTACCCTTCCCCCACCCCACAAAACACAATACCCCGGGAAAAGAAAGAAAAATTGCTTCATATCTCATGTGAATACATTCGGATGCGACACTATCAGAGACCATCCTAAGAGATGAGATTTATCTTCTGCAACTTGCTGAAATAGTTTATATTAACTCATGAAGTTCATCTTCCAACATTTTGCCTTATTCTGCAATCTCTGTTTTTTTTTTTTTCTTTTCTTTTGTTCTTGTGATTTCACATTTAGAAGTATTCTGATGCTTATGCTTGTAATGTCGTAAAAACAGGTACATGACTGAGGTTCGGAGGTTAGCCCTTCCACAGAGCCAAACGGAGCCGGTTTACCAAGGTTTTAGAGAACTTGAAGATTCTCTCATGAGACCTTTTTCCTTTGATCGACTTTGATTGTTTCGATGTCCATCTTGTAACAATTAGTTTTCTGCTCGGGTGTCGAAATGTAATTGTAATCTTATTGTAGCTAGCTAACGATCCCAATAAATCCTTACCATGAGTAGCTTTTTCTGAGGACTAGGTGAGCGTACTTCTGGAGCATGCACGGAATGTTTCTGTATGGCTTTCTTCCATTTGATCAGTGAAAAGAGTTCATTCAAAATGCCGCCTTGTCCCGGGGAGACGGCATCGCAATTACACGGGCCCGTAAATGGAGTTTCCAATTTCTTCTTTGATGGCCAGTCATACTCGATTCACTCGCTTGCTTTTTGTACGAACTTAAGAGTGGCGGTGCGAGGGACTGATTCCACCAATCACGATAGGCGTAGATCAACATGTCACTTTATCCTTGAGAGAGGAATTGTGAATATATGGAGCACCAATTTGCACAAACAGGCAAATCTTAAGCAAGATCACTTCACCTTCTAGGGACGCCAATATTCGCTAGAGATTCCCCTGGCTTTCCACGTTGAGAATGTGCTTCTCGTGTGCTCTGTCATCGCATGAGGCCGTCCTTATACCGAACAATAATCAAATCGTTAGGTTCAAGAATTTTGACTTTCAAGCTAATTCTAGAAAATAATGGCAGGCTGTCCGAAGTCCTATAGATACGAGAAGATATCTTACTTTCATTTACAATATAGTGCTAAAGAGAGGAGTTTGGCATTTTGATGATTGAATATGTCGGTTTTAGCCTAAAAGAAAAGGGTTGATTTTATAATTCTAAAAATTGGATCGTGTGGATTGCTAGTGTCCTCCAGAAACGCATATTTTATTGCCATCTCGAAAAATCAATGCTTTTCGAAGGTGATAAATACGATCAGATAAGTTGTAGAAAATTGAATAAATTTCGGCTGGTTTTTAGCATTTTGTGCTTAAAAATATGGAACGCTATTTTGTGTTGGTGATTCCTTAAAGCTATCGATAAATTTCAAAACCTGTACATTTTGACTGTCAACTTATTTCACTTGTAATATGTTTCCATGAGTTTTCTATGGAAGTCCCAATTATTTTGCTCGTACTTGTTAATAAGTTGTTGACAGTTTCGTGGGAGTATCAATGGTCATGTGATTGTTTTAAATTACCAATTCTTATGTAAATTTGCTAGCTTTACAAATTTATTAAAGTTATTAATTTTTACATTAAATCATCCACTCCTAGTTTAGTACATTAACGAACTTTTATTGATTGTTTCAAAATTACCTCTTGTTCCAATAACTTATCAAATTTACCACTGTATTAAAATTATTAATTCTTACGGCAAATTTACCAATGTTAATATGACTGGTTTACCAACTTTTCATGAATTTTTGTTACCATCTAATTTTAGATTTATCGACTCTTATTTGATTGGGTTATTAATGCTTATTTAGTTGTTTCAGAATAACCACCTGCTTTAATAATTTATCAACATTTACATGCAAATATTATCTGCACGTCAAAATTGCTGGCTTCTCTCTTTTTTGAGTTCACTTATAAATGTTTATTTGGTCGTAACTTTAATACATTGGAAAGCTTTCCAGATCAGTATGCTGTAAATTATTCGAAACGTTGATATGTTTGAAGCAATCAAATAAAAAGTTGGCAAGTAATCGAAACCGAGTGCCCCTCTTTCTCTCTCTCATATGAAGCCCTAGCTTGATGGCCCTTTTTTTTTTTTTTGGGAATATGCCACACAATGTGGCGGTTGTCATAGGTCACATCATCCTCTACTTAGTAGATTAGACGTCACATAAGCCAAGTCTAACGGCAAGTCTAACAGTGGCTAGATTTGTCCACGGATGAAAGTTGGAACCTTTCTATAAAACATTTGAAAGTTGTGGATAAATTTGTTCCACGTGTGAACATTAAGACCTTTTTTAGGGAAAAGCCCTCACAATTATGGGTTTGATCGACGTAAATTATCATTTTGCTCCTTGTTAGGTAATGCCCCCTTCTTTGTTGCCAAAGACAAGTTTGTCTTATTGTAAGCATGAACTTTTCATGATATATCTTGACGTTAGTTTGAAATTTGATGTTACTTCTGAGTGTCTTGGAAAGAGACAGGAGACGCTTGGAAAGAGTAGTGTACTTCCTCTAGATGCTTAGCTTCATTTAAACAAAATCTTCATTTCTCTGGTAAAAATATATACAATATTATCATAGAAGAGTAGTTTATTTCCCTAAATACAGTTTCTAATCGCATTAACAAAGAGAAAAAAGAAAGTCGAAATCTCAACACTTCCCCACAATTAAATGAAGGAGAACAATAAGAGACAATCTTCTTTATCATCATCATCAGCATTCCAAAAAATCCCGATCTTTTGGGTGCACGAAAAGCTAAAAACTGCTTTTTCACGGAATAGACGGACGCAAGAGTTGCAAGAGTGTGTGTGGAGAGCTGGCCACCCGCCCCACGGTAATCACTCTTTCATAGTGAAGTCGTCAGAATTTATTAAGGAGATTTCCTCTCAAGAAGGTCCCGTAGCGTTGTGAAAGAGTCAAAGTTGCAAAACGATAACACGATGACACTTAAAGCAGGATGAAGTTTACAAAGGGTGAAAAGAGAAATGGAAAATTGCAGTGGACTTGAACGCAAGTGGTAGGTGGGGAGAATTTAGTTAGGTAACGCCATGTTGTGCAAAGTTTCTCAATGACTTGTGGCCGAACTTTCAAAGTTTGAAGATGGAGAATCCAAGGAGCCTAGACGTTCAGAAATCCGATAATGTGGAAATGTTGATGTAGTGAAGCTGAATGCTAGGTGTCAAAAGTTCTGTGAGAATATGATTAACAAATAACAGAGCTGTCTGGCAATCCATAGTGAGGAAGTTAACGGTGGATAGGTTGTGGCTTGTCTTAGGAACACAAGCCACTAACAGTTTGCCATAAGTCAAGAGGACGCAGGCTGAAGCCAAGTCTACTAAAATGATTAGGGAACAAGCTCTCTATCGAACCCACCAAGGCAAAATTGTCTAAGAGATCTCCATCATCCATAAGTTACCATCACCATCCTAAAAACTCAAATGTAGACTACTACCTGGTGAAGCACATCTACAATAAATTCCTAAGCAAAGAATATTAATTGTTAAAGAAATTATATCAAATATATATTTTGTGTCCATCTGAATTGACTAGATTATGCTCCTACAGTGTGTATCTTATGGTATTTCCTCTGCCAGAATAAACATCTTATAGTAAGCATGAACTTTTTGATGATATTTTTTGACAAAATTTGAGATTGAATATTACTCTTTTAACACTCTTGTAATATAGAAAAATGTAATGAGATAAAAGAGATGCATGATGTCCTCATGCAAGCACTTTCTGATGGAGCTTCATTTATTAGTTTTTTCTTCCAGAGAACGAAATATTGTTTATCTTCTAATACTTGGTAATTGAGAAGAAATGAAAAAAAAAGAGTGATAAATAATGATTTTGGTTAAATATAAAAGAAGATTTGAATCACCTCTCCTCTTTTACTACCTAAATTCCTAAAAGATGTCCAAACCTCAAAATTTTTATTACATAAATAAGATTCCTATTACTTAAAAGCTAAACGTAAGAACGAAACATTTGAAGTTCTAACACTCGGACAATTAAACGAAGAGAATATAATTTCCATGACACTAAAGGTTACTAGTGATAGGTGCTTGAGAATTGCTAAGTTGTTTTTGTAGAAAACTGAATAAAAGAAGGAAATAATTAAAGCAGAATAGAAAGAAATTTTGCTGTCATAGCCATTTCCTTCATTCTCACGAAACTTTTCATATGACTCTTCTTCAGCATTCATTTTCTATAAATTATATGACCAAAAAATCTAGATCTAGAGTAGCCAATACTTGAATTACAGCTCAGCACAAAAAAAAAAAAAGGAATAAAAATATAGAAATTCCTTCATAGATTCTTCTTCTCATCACTATAATTCTTCAAGCTTCAGAGTTGCAAAACGGTTATTGAGAGTACAATTCTTCTGATGCTGACACATACTACTGGAAGCTTTGAGAGAATATATTTGTGTACTAGATGAGACAACATCGTTTTCTTCTAAAACTTCTTTTCCTTTCCTTCTAATTGATTGAGCAACTCTCTCTTTATGTAAACCCTCTCTTCTAGTTGGAGTTTTTGCAATAGCTTGAGACTCAAAACCTTTTTCTTTGATCAAAATTTCTTTTTCTTCCTCCCTTTGATTATTGACAAATGATTTTCATACAAACTGGTTGAAGATGTAATCTCAACATCTCCTGCAAAGTGGGTAAGGGCTTGAACCCTAAACCTAGTTTGGTTTGGATGATGCAATAGTCCTGTCTTGACAATGCCTTAGTAAAAATGTCAGCAATTTGACGGTTTCTTGGAACATATTATACACTGATAGAACCCAAGGATATTTGCTCTAGACGCAATGAAAATAAATTTCTATGTGCTTTGTCTTGGCATGTAAAGCGGGATTAGCAGTAAGAGAAATTGTCGATTGATTATCATAAAAGAGTACCATTGGCGAAGCTAACGATATTCATGTGAGGTCAGTAGTAGTAGAGGCAAGCGCTTTGTACTCTGCCTCCATTGATGATTGAGATATGTTAGTTTGCTTCTTCGCTAACCATGATATTATATTTGAGCCAAGATAAGTACAAAACCTAGTAGTGGGATGTCTTATTTCAATGCAACTTACCCAATTGGCATGTGAAAACCCATAAAGCTTCAATGAACTGTTAGAGTGAATGAAGAATCTCAAGTTGATAGTTCCTTTAACATAACAAAGAGCTCGTTTTAATTTGTTGAAATCACCAACTGTAGGTTTCTGCATTTTTTGACAAAGCATATTGGAAATGTAAGCAATGTCCAGTCTCATTATCGTTAAATATTGAAGACCTCCAACTAAGCTTCAGTATTCAAGTGGTTGATCAAGAAATACTTCATCATCTGATATATGAGATGGTTTCATTGACAAAGGTGTTGATACCAATTTGCACTCTTTAATGTTTGCCCTCTCAAGGAGATGAACAACATATTTTGTTTGACAAAGGAAGAGTTCCTCGGGTGTGTGCTTTGCTTCTATGTCCAACAAGTAATGGATACACCCCAAGTCCTTCATGTGAAAAGTTAAACCAAGAGACTTGATCAGTTGTGTAAGTAAATGGTTAGAATTACTAGTCAACAAAATGTCAATCACGTAAAGCAAGAGTAGAATTGTGTCTTGCCCCTTATGAAACACAAAAAGTGATGAATCCATGGTGCTACAAAAGAATCCCGACTCAAGTAAGAAGTTACTAAACTTCTCAAACTAGGCATGTGGTGCCTGTCGTCTATGAAGCATTGACATTCTCCAAGAGCCTTTGTGTCGTGTCGGACACTTTGACACGTGTCCAACACTCTTTGACACTCTCGGACACTCGGTCAATACGTGTTGGAAAATCCGACACATGGTCAATTTTCTTGACATTCTCTGACACTCAAGTCGGAATTCTAATATACGAGTTTCCGACACGTGATTCCGATATCGAGGTTAATTTTAAAATTAAATGAATGAGAAGTCAAAATATATATGTGAAAAAATAAAACACAATAATAAAAATAATAAATAGAGAAAGAAGAAAAACCTGGTATTCTTTTCTATTATGACTCTCACTTCCTGTGATACACAATTCACCTCTTAAATTTTTTTCTCCTCTTCCCACATATCTAACATGCGAGTCTAGAATATCGATTGCTTGTTTTTCTCCAAGTTTTATGAATTATTGAAATAGAGTTGAATTTGTCAAATTGAAACAATGAATGATATTAATAAATGGCGGATTAGTGTTTTTAAAGTATATTTATTCTAGGTTTTTTAATTATTTATTTATTTATGAATTTGATTGAAATAATAATAAAAATGATAAATTATTATGCATATATAAAAATATACATTTAATATACAACATGTCCCAACGTGTCGAAATTATCTGTTTTTTGAGAAATGATGTGTTGGCGTGTCGTGTCGTGTCATGTCGTGTGTCGTGTGTCAGTGTCGGTGCTACTTAGCCTGTCGTAGGTCGTAAAGGGATTTCCGAGTAAGCACACATGATTAGTAAGTGTAGGATGCGCAAACTCTAGAGGTTGCTTCATATAAATTGTCTCATTTATTGTGCCATGCAAAAAAGCATTCTTGACATCGAGTTGATGTACTGACCACTTCTTTACCATCGCAACCTAAAGAGCGATTTGAACTGTTGCCTCTTGGTGGAACCCTAATCATGCTTTCAACTTGTCAAGACTTTCATTAAGTGCTAATTTGGTTTTTAGAAACCCATTTGCACCCTATTACATGCATCTGATTTGTTCTCGGAACTAAGGTCTAGGTTTAGTTTTCATGAAGTGCATTCATCTCTTCTTTCATTGCTTTATTCCATCCCTCACGTGTTAATGCAAATTTGAATGTCTTGAGCTTTGCAGACACATGATATTTAGCCAAACAGGCATTGGGATTTGGTTTCACAATCCCCGACTTGGATTGGGCTTGCATAGTGTGTTTTGATGTTCCACTTGTTTGAGAGGGTGCAAAACTCGTGTTTCCTGACCCGGACAGCTATTAACTAGAGCTACAGTGGGTTAGATAAAAGGACTTTCCCTTTTCAGCTTTGAAATAGATGGTGAATCTAAAACATATGGTGATTGTTGATGTGATGGTTTCTGTGACTTCTCAGTTGTAGTATAAGAAACACACATTTATCTAATTTAACGCGCCCCACTTTCTTGAAAAAAATCCGCAGTGTTGTTAGTGATATTCCTTACTTACTCTTTCTGTTTGAATCTAGAAATTCAACCTATTCAACCCAGTTCTTATACAAGGCAGTATAATGTTGAAACACTTGCATTTAGCTTCTTAGCAAAAGGGAAGAAACTTTCATCAAATATGACATTTTAGCTAATATAAACTCTACCATCGGAGGGTACAAGATACCGTCACCCTTTATGTCTGTCACTATAGCCGAGAAACACACAAGTTAGTGAGTGAGGATCGAACTTGTGTTACACATATGGTCTGAGACAAGGATAACAAGCACTTCCGAATACCCGTAGATGTTCATAACTTGGTTTTTGTCCAAAAAGCTTGTTGTGAGGAGATTACATCTACAAATTTGGAGCGGCAAGCATGTTTATAATGTTAGTGGTAGTCAAGAAAGCATCCACCTAGTAAATCAACAGAACTCTTGCATGATTTAGCATTGATAAACCGAGTTCCACCACATGATGATGCTCTCGTTCAAAAATCCCGTTTAGTTTCGGAGTGTAAGGACGAGACATGTAATTTTTGATCCCACCAGCCTTTAAACAATTATGAAATTTAACGCTTGAAAATTCACCCCCGCCATCACATTGAAACACTTCAATTTTGTGATCAAATTGATTTCTCACATATTTTTGAAACAAAATGAAGATATCATAGAAATCCAACTTCAACTTCATTGGATAAACCCAACATAAAATCTAAACCCTGAAATGATCTCACTAGTGATGGTCCACAAATGTTGTAGTGAATCCTTTCCAAAGGAAAGTTGGTTCCAAACTTAAACAACTATAATGCTAATTAAATACTTTTTATTATGTGACAACTCCTTCATACAGACTGAGTTGTCTTATTGCACTAGATCATTTTCTAATTCTAAAGAAACCTTAAAATTTGAGAATTAGTGTGAGCTAGCCGCTAGTGCCACACTTCTTCCTTAACCTCTTTATGTCTTTGAGTAAAAAGAGCCTTGGTTTTTGCCAGTCCATCTGTAGAAACCCTCAATTTTCCTTTGAGCATCATCGTTGTGTTGGTTTGATGGTCCTTAAATTAAAACACCACATTTGTCAAAAACAAAAGAGCAAGGATAATTATCGCTTAGCTTAGAAACTAAAAGTAGATTTTTTTCCTTATTTCGGGAACCACCAACACAACATTAAGAGGCAACGCATCAAACTCAGTGTGTAAAAACACATTCCCAGTGGAAGACAAGACCCATCTTCTATCATTATTGTATCCATTCATTATACTTTAAGGAGTTGTGAATAATACTTGGATTAACAATTATGTGGGTTGTGGCACCTGTGCCTGTGTACCATTCACTGCCCTTCGGATTTTCAAGGTGCATTGCCGCAAGGACTTTTGAGATGTCTTCTCCTTGAAGGGAATTATTGAATTGATACCAACACCAAAGCTTATCATGTTTTGGTCGCTTGTAGGTTTGACATGCCAATCTCACACCCTCTGTAGCTTTCTCATCTTGGATGTTTTTGATAGATGAATTCGGGAATGGATATAACTTAACATCTTGATGCCTTTGTGAAGCACCTGCATAAGGTCGAAATCCTTGGCTTGAACCAAAATTATTGATATGTTGTTTATAAGCTTGAATCTCTTGGTCTTGGTTTAAATCAAATGATCTACAACTCTGATTTCTTCTTTGATATCCATAACCACGACCTTAATTATTATAATCATGACCACATTTGCCATAATTATGTCTACCTCTATTTTTATAAAATTTGTTGTTTCTTCTCTACCCACAAAAGTAAAATTTGGTTGAACAACCTCATTGTCAAACCCACCTTCTGCTCTATTTCAACATTCCTCCGCCAACAATAGGTGAAATTCGGGTTATATTAGCTTGAGGAGTAATTTTGCAACCTCATTTGAACCTCTCCAGTTGCGAAATAACCTCATTGTAATCCGGTTGAGGCTTCAAACATTACATAGTTCTAAAATTCTCATATTCCAATCCTAACCCCTCCAAGATGCCGAAAACCTTCACTATCTCATCCATAGGCTTACCAATTGTGTTCAACTGATCGCAAATTAGTTTGTACTCCCTGAGAAAATAAAATAATGGCCTATCGCATTTTTTATATGCTTGGAGTTTGCCCTTAGCTCAAACTCTCTAGCTACGGACTTTTGTGTATCAGTTCAAGAGAGTCTGTCATACGATATTTATAAGCTAATAATCAAACACAAAATGTTCTTGGAGACTACTCCACTGATCAAAGAGGATATCAGTTGGTCAGTTCTCATCTAGTCTGCATAATCGCGGTTTTACTCTTCAACCTCCCTACCATCAAATTCAACATGCAGCTTCTATGACGGTGGTGAAATCTCACCATTGACAAACCTAGATAGCTCTTGACTCTAGAGAAATCTATGAAACTGTATTTGCCAAAGAAGAAAATTATTTCAACAAGCTTAATTGTAACAAAATTATTTATGTTTACATGAATAGGATACTGGAATTTAGGAACTCTCGCAGCCATTGTTTAGTTCGTGTTTAATGCTCTCAGAGAAACGCTTTGATGCCATATAGATAACCGAATAAAAGAAGAAAATAATTAAAGCATAATAGAAAGAAATATTCCTATCATAGCCATTTCCTTCATTCTCATGAAACTTTTCATTGGAGAGCTCATCTTCTTCATCGTTCATTTTCTGCAATTTATGACCAAAAAATCTAGATCTAAAGCAGCCAATACTTGAATTACAGTACATCACAAAAAAATAAAGGAATAAAAATATGGAAATTCATTCACACATTCTTCTTCTCATCATTGTAATTCTTCAAGGCTTAGAGTTGCAAAATGGTTATTGAGAGTACAATTCTTCTGATGCTGACACGTAGAAGTTTTGAGAGAATATATTTATGTACCAAATGAGACGACATTATTTTCTTCTAAGAATTATTTTCCTTTCCTTTTGATTGATTGAGTAACTCTCTCTTCATATAAACCCTCTCTTTCAGTTGGAGTTTTTGCAACAGCTTGAGACTCTAAATCTTTGTTTTTTATTAGAATTTTTTCCTTCTTCTTCCCTTCGATTATCTACAAATGATTTTCACACAAATTGGTTGAAGATGTAATCTCAACAATCCATAACAAATTACATGGGAAAGTGGTGCCTTTCTTCGGCATTGAATTAATCGGAATAAGATGACATTGATGCATGCGAGTCAAGGTCATATTATGATGTACCTGTTTTAATTTGGGATGGAGTTATTGTTCTTCTTTTACTTAATTGTTCTCTATCCTAGAGAGGTTGTTAGAATGTGCTAAGGGGATTCTCTCTTAAGAAGGTCACTTGATATTGTGAAAGAGTTAATGTAGTGCAAGAATAATATTGAAAATCGTGATGAAGTTAATAAGGTGTGAGAAGAAAAGCAAATGATTGTAGGGTACTTGAATGTAGGTGGCAAGTAAGGAGAGTTAAGTCGATAAGAACTTGTTGTGGAGAATTCCTTAATGATGCCGCCAAATTTTCAAATTTTGAAGATATTTAAGCTGAGGAAACTAAACGTTCATAACTCTAATAGTGCAAGAGTGCTGAAATAGGGAAGCTCAAGAGTGCCAAAGTTTAGATATTCAAAAATATAAAAGTGCTACTGGTCAAAAGTCCCCAAAAGAATAAATTAACAAGACACATACGGTGACCATGAGAGAGTCAAAATGGTTAATGAACAAGATTGTGCCATCTAGCAATCCATGGCGAAGAAATCAATGGTCGATAGATTGTGCCTTGTCTTAGGATCAAGAGCCATTGATAATTTGCCATGTGTCAAGAGAACATGTGCCAATGCCAAGTTTACTAAAAATGATTAGGGAGTAAACTATATCCCTAAGTAGCCACTAGCCACACATGAGACTCATTAAGGCAAAATTGTGTAAGACATCTCTCTCACTTGCCACAAGTTGTTAATATTTGATCTAAAAAGCAATCCATGAGCAATTCTACAACATTCTTAAGCAAAGAAGGTTTATTGATAAATCCAAGAAATTATAACAAGAAATATATTTTGCATCCATTTAAAGTGACGAAAATACACTTCTACAGTATTTTATCTTGCGATAAGAATGAACTTTTTGATAATATTTTATAACAAAGTTTGAGGTTGAACATTTCTCTTTAAATTTTCCTTGTAATATAGAGGGAAAATGACACAAATTGACTATGAACTTTAGTTCAATATGCAATATGATCCTTGAACTTTTAATTTATTCAATATGATTCTTAAACTTTTGATACATGTTTAATCTAACCTTTGGACCATATGAAAATGTTCAATATTGTCTCTAAACTTAAATTGATGGAAGGATAACATTAAAAATCTTCATATAATTTTAGGGACTAACTTGAACACATACAGAAAATATAGGAATTACATTAAACAAAATTAAAAGCTTAGAGACGACATTGCACATTATGCTAAAATTTATTGACCACATTGAACAAGTTAGAAGTTCAATAATTACATTGCTCATTGAGTCAAAGTTTAAGAATAATTTGTATCATTATTCCTAATATATAAATATGCATGATGTACCAATGTAAGCATGCTAGATGGAGCTTCATTTATTGAATCTTTTCTCAAAAGACAAAATTTCCTTTATCTTAGAACTAGCATTGAGCATTACGCCGCGCGATCGTGAACTACTTAGAATATTCTCATGAAAAGAAAACAAGTAGCTCCGTTGATTAATAAACGCAATTGGAAGTTCTAGAAAACGTTTTACTATCATTCAATACTTGGTAAATTTGAAAAGAAACAAGAAAGGGCAATGTATGATTTGGATTTTTAATATATAAAACCCCTACAAAATTGCCTAAATAATAAGAAACCCATACTGATTTGGATATTCAATATACAAAATCTCATAAAAAAATTGATCAATAAGAACTTAAACCATTTTTACTTACATAAATAACGCAAAAAAACTTGGGGAGAAAAAAAAAATTGAAGAGAAAGACAAGCCTAAATAACATAAAATCCATAATAATTATAAAATTGCATGAAAGAATTTGGTCAACAAGAACTCAAATCATTTTTACTTATAAAAAAAAACACAAAAAGTCTTGGGGAGGAAAAAAAAAACTTTTGAACAAATGTAGCTACATGTTGGGGGAGGGGAAGACAAGCCAAAATAACATGAAACTCATAATAATTATAAAATCCCATAAAAATTTGGTTAAAAAAAAATTCAAACCATTTTTACTTACCTAAATAACACGAAAAACCTTGGCCGAAAAATAAAACTTTCGGACAAATTCAACTGCGTGTGGGTGGGAGAAAGAGAAATTTATATTAACATAAAACCCATAATGATTATAAAATCCCATAAAAAGATTTGGTTAACGAGAACTTAAACCATTTTTACTTCCCTCAATAACACAATAAAACTTAGAGGAGGAAAGGAAAACCTCTCGGACAAGTTTAGCTACGTGGGTAAAGAAAGACAATCTTAAATAACATAAACCCATAATGATTTGGATATCCAATATATAAAATCTCATAAAAAATTTGATTAGCAAGAACTCAAACCATTTTAACTTGCTCAAATAACATAAAAAACTTTGGGGGAGGAGAAATTTTTTTGCACAAATTTAGTTGTGGGGAGGGGGAAGGTAAGCCAAAATAACATAAAACCCATACTAATTATAATATCTCATAAAAAATTTGGTCAACAAGAACTTAAAACTATTTTAACTTCCCTAAATAATACAAAAAACCTTGGGGGAGAAACAAAACTTTGGGACAAATTCAGTTGTGTGAGGGAGGAGAAAGGCAAGCCTAAATAACATAAAACCCATGATGATTATAAAATCTCAAAAAAAAAATTTGGTTAATAAGAGCTCAAATTATTTTTACTTATCTAAATAAGATAAAAAGACTAGGGGTGAAAGAAAAACTTTCGAACAAATTTAGTTGCGTGTGGAGAGGGGAGGGATGAGAAAGATAAGTATAAATAACATAAAATCCATAATGATCTGGCTATTCAATATATAAAATTCCATTAAAAATTGGTCAATAAAAACTCGAAACATTTTTACTTCTCTAAATAAAACGCTAATTCCAAAAAAAAAGTATCAACTTTGGGTCAAGTAATAAATCTATCCCAAACTTTTTTTGTCTTAAAAAAAATCACTAATTTTTACTTAAATCCCAAATTTGCCCTTCTTAACTTAGATCTACTAATTGTCCTTAGCAATAAATTCACGTGCACTTGTTGACCGGATATAAAGCACTATTCATTGTCTTCTTATTAGAGCCACAACTTGAAGAATAACAGTGAAGTTATTCATCATCTCTTACACTTCAATAACAAATCAGAAAGATCTCCGGATTGAATTTCTCTAGCCAGATTTCATTGTTTTGTCGTAATATGAAGTTGTAGACCATCGCCCATTAAGAGATATCATAGAAAAGAGATTTGCCAAGCTCATGACTAGAACTTTTTTTTCTAGAAATAAGGTTAACTTCATAGAAAAAGTCAACGATAGGGATCAAATTTGGAATAAAGGTAAAAGTTTGGAAATTTTTATGAGATAAAAAAAAATTGGGGCCAAAATTGTCAATCGACCTAAGGTTGGTGCTTATTTACTACACAAAAAAGAAAAAGTTTAAGTTAGATTTGACACTTAGTCTAAAGTTGATGTTTTTTTATGAGACAAAAAAAGTTTGGGCCAGATTTGTCACTTGACTTAAAGTTGGTACTTTTTTTTTTTTTGAATTAACCCTAAATAATACAAAAAACCTTGGGGAAGAAAAAAACATTTTCGGACAAATTTGGCTACGTGTGAAGGGAGAAAGACAAGCCTAAATAAAAAAAAACCCATAATGATTAAAAAATCCCATAAAAAATTTAGTTAACAGGAAGTCAAACCATATTTCTCTAAATAACCCAAAAAAGCTTGGGGAGAAAAAATAATTCCAAACAAAATTTAGCTTTGTTTGGGAAGGGGGAGGCAAGCCTAAGTAATATAAAACCCATATGAACATAAATCTCATTAAAAAAATTTGGTTAATAAGAACTCAAACTATTTTTACTTACCTAAATAATACAAAAACCTTGGGGGAGAAAAAAAAACTTTTGGACAAATTCAGCTGTGTGTAAGGTAGGTGGAAAAAGACAAACTTAAATAAAATAAAATCCACAATTATCTAGATATTTAATATGCACACACACACTTATAATCCCAAAAAAAAAAATTGATCAATAGGAATTCAAACTATTTTTATTCTTTAAATAACACAGAAAAACTTTGAGGGAGAAAAAAAAACTTTCGGACAAATTCGACTACGTGAAAGGGAGAGAAAGACAAGCCTAAATAAAATAAAACCTATAATGATTGTAAAATCTCTTTAAAAAATTTGGTCAACATGAATTTAAACCATTTTTACTTTCTTGAATAACACAAAAAACATTAGGGGAGAAATTTTTTTGGATAAATTCAGTTGTTTGTGTGGCGAGAAAGGAGAAGAAAGCAAACCTATATAACATAAAGCCCACAAAGATTTAGATATTCAATACATATAATCCTATAAAAAAATTTGGTAAATAAGAACTCAAACAAATTTTACTTCACTAAATAACACAAAAAATCTTGGGGAAAGAAAAACACTTTCGAACAATCAACTGCATGTCTAGGATGGAAAGACAAACCCAAATAATATAAAACCCATAATGATTAGAAAAAAAAAACTTGTCAATAAGAATTCAAACAATTGTTACTTACTAAATAACACAAAAAATGATTAGGAAGAAAATAAACTTTTGAACAAATTCAGCAGCGTTTAGGAGGGAAATAAATAAGTCTTAATAACATAATACCCATAATGATTTGGATATTTAATATATGATTAATACCTTGAAAAACCCAAAACTGGTACACTTGTGACAAATTTACCCAAACTATTCTTTTGACCATGAAAAACCAAAAACTGGTACACCTGTGACAAATTTACCACGATTGACTATAAAAAACCCTAAACTGGTATATTTATGACAAATTTACCCCAAACTAATTTATTCGATCACAAAAAATCCCAAACTGGTAAATTTGTGACTAATATACCCTCCGCTAAATTAGATTAATACCACAAAAAATCACAAAAATTGTTAATTGTGACAAACATAGCGTAAAATTCCAAATTGATATACCAATCAATTGTCACGTGTCATTTAACTTAATAATTTGACAATAAAATTTAACGAAAACTAATAGAGGGTAAATTTGTCACAAGTGTATTAGTTTAGGGTAAATTTATCAAAGGTATACCAGTTTTGGGTTTTTGTGGTCAAAAAAATAGTTTGGGGTAAATTTGTCATAAGTGTACCAAGTTTGAAGTTTTTCAAGGTCTTAACCCTAAATAAATTTGGTCAATAATGATTCAAACTATTTTTACTTACTTAAATAACATAAAAACCTTAGGGTAAAAAAATGCTTTCGAACAAATGTAGCTTCATATGAGGAGGAAAGACAAACCTAAACTACATAAAACCCATAAATGATTTGGATATTCAATATATAAAATCTCTAAAAATAATTGATCACTAAGAACTCAAATCAATTTTATCTTTTTAAAAAACACTAAAAAAACTTCGGGGAGGGAAAAAAAAAGGCACTTCTAGACAAATGCCACTCTTGTGGAGTGGACAAAGACAAGTCTCTCATGATGTCTCTGGTAGAGGGAAAAAAAAGGTACTTCTAGACAAATGCAACTCTTGTGGGGTGGACAAAGACAAGTCTCCCATGATGTCTTTGGTCGTGATCATCGTCGATCGAAAAAGCCCCAATCTAAAATCGCCCTTCTTCCCCTCTCTCTCTCTCTCTCTTCTTTCTCTCTCTTCCTCCTTTGTCAAACTCAAATCAAACCTTAATTAAGGAAACTCGATTTCGTTTCCCTAGAAATTAGGTCAATAGAAACAATTGTTTTAAACGTATTGTTGTGTGCTAAGAAAGTCTCCGATTGCCAATTTATGATGGCTTCAACAACATGAGTTTTTTTTGTTTGCCATGTTCGTCCACATCAATGGCGGTAGATATTTTGGGAGCATGTCGATATCTCCCTTGCGGGTCGATGGATTCTTCTGGGATGGGGAATGAAAGTTTCGAGCTTTCTCGAGCAAGAGGAGGAAAATCTATCTCTTGGAACATAGAGATGGAAGAACTAGGTGGTAACTCTTTTGGAGCCTCGAGTGGGTAAGAGTGTTTTTTGCCCACTTTAAGATTGGCTTATAAAACGGGGAAATAGTTGGTCTTTTGTGAGGAGGAGTTAGTGTTGGTGGTAAGGCTAGGGATGTGGATGGTGACACTATGAACTCTGGTGGTGGAGTGTTGAAGTACTTTTGGTACATAGTATCCTTTGGCTTCTTATGTTTTTGTTGGGGTCTTGCGTTTGAGTCTATTTCGTTGGAAGAATTTGTACAGTAAAAGCATTGATAAAAATGGTCTCAAAAATAGTGACTATATCGGTCCTTGTAGTAATGGACAAGATTTCCATTACTCTAAAAATATTGGACAAGCTTTTAAGGATCTGGCTCAGAAATTGACTCAGGAACATATGGTTCAATCATGAACATGATTTGGAAGATAGAAGGATTTTCTTCCTTTTCCTTATCAAATTTGATGGCAATGGTGTTATCTTTCTTTCTAACGAATTTGGAATTTGAGGATTGGAGAGGCTTGTTGTTCTAATGTAGCTTTTTATACTTAGTAATCCAAGTTTCCGGAAGGAGCTTGGCCAGCTTCTCTTTTGAGATATGAATACATGATATTTGATCATTCTGCATAGAGATGAATAGGGCATCTTCATTCCCATTCTAGAAATTCAAATGAAGAGCATGGTTTTGCACTCGATAAATCATTTGATAGTGCAGTGTTGCTGCAATAGAGTCAGACATCTAGGGAGCTCCAATAAATTAGAAAGGAGAATAACTAGGGATTTGAAAGAGCGATATTGAAGTTTGGATATAAGGTTACGAAAATTGTTTTAACATTCAAAGTGGTTTGGATAGTGCCAATATAGACATATTGGTATTCTAGGAATCGAGTATTTAATGAGACTATTCTGGCTACAATTAGCAAGCCTTTACGACCATGAAAGATGAGAGCAAGTCGAACAGCTTCATAATGGATATGAGAGTATCCTTGTTTGGTCCACTACTTGGGAAATTTTGATGGAATTTGAAGAGTAATAAAATACTCATTTTTAGTGGCTAGAGTGGGATGTTGATCAAATTTGGAGGACTAGACGTACGCCTTTACTTCCTTAAGAATTTGACGAATAAGTTGTCAAATGGAGCAGATGGAGAAAACGATGAGGTAGGTTTAGCAAAAGCAAAAATAGGGGTTCATAAGAGATAGTTGAGTTTCAAAGATTTTGGTTTTATTACTAAGAGAAACCTTATAAAGATAGTCAATTTTAAAAACATTTGACACACAAAAATCTGAAAGAGTTGAGGAGGATGGGGTTGAAGTAAGAGTAATTAGAGCTTTTAGTATTTCGGGTTCAGTCTTAGTGTGAAAATGTCTTCTCAACATTGGATTCACCTATTGAGCGCATGGAACGGATCTTGTTATAAATCAAACCATGGCTTTGATATCATGAATGGACCTAGGCTTATAACCAGAGAAGACGGAGTTAGTTTCTTGCTAGTATGCCTTCCCACAATAAACAAACCTCTTATTTAAGCTCTTCAGGAACAACTTTTAGCAGAAAACTACATTTGTGACAAATATATCCTTCGTTAATTTGGATTAATATCACAAAAAATTACAAAAATTGTATAACTGTAACATATGAAGAGTAAAATCCTAAAATTAGTACACTAGTCAACTATCACGTATTATTAAACTTAGCAATTAGATAGTAACATTTAATGAAAATTAACTTAGGATAAATTTGTCACAAGTCTATCAGCTTGGGATAAATTTGTCAAAAATGTATTAATATTGAGTTTTTGATAGTATCCCATAAAAAATTTGGTCAATAGGAACTTACACCATTTTTACTTCTTTAAATAACACAAAAAACCTTGGGAAATGAAAAAATCCGTCAAAGAAATTCAGTTGGGTGTGGGAGAAGAAAGACAAAGCTTAATAACATAAAACTTATAATAATCTGGATATTTAATATATAAAATTTCATAAAAAAATTTGATCAATAAGAACTCAAATAATTTTTGCTTACTTATATAACACAAAAACCTTGGGATGAAAAGAACTTTTGAGCAAATTTAGCTACGTGTGAAATAGAGAAAAACAAACATAAATAACATAAAATCCATAATAATTATAAAATCTCATAAATAAATTTGGTCAATAAGAATTCAATTTTTTTTTTTACTTACTTAAATAACGTAAAAAACTTAAATAAATTTGGTCAACAAGAATTCAAATAATTTTTTCTTGCTTAAATAACATAAAAACTTTAGAGCATAAAAAATGCTTTCGGACAAATGCATCTGCATGTTGGGGGAAGACAGGCCTAAACTAAATAAAATCCATAATGATTTGGATATTCAATATATAAAATCTCCAAAAATAATTGTTCAAATCAATTTTATTTGTAAACAGCACAAAAAGAAAAATTCAGGGAGGGAAAAAATAAAAAAAAGACACTTCCAGACAAATCCGACTCTTGTGGGGTGGACAAAGACAAGTCTCCCATGATCTCTTTGGTCATGATCATCGTCGATCCAAAAAGCCCCAATCCGAAACCGCCCTTCTTCTCTCTCTCTCTCTCTCTCTCTTTCATCTCTCTCCTTTCTCCCTCTGCCTTCTCCTCTGTCAAACCCGGATCAAACCTTAATTAAGGAAACTCGATTTCGTGACCCCCGGAAATTAGGTCAGCGGAAATCCGAAGAATCCCCGCCCGATTGCCCCATCCGCATCTCCCCGAATCGGATCCGCTCTTCCTCTCTCTCTCTCTGTCTCTCTCTGTGTCTCTCTCTCTCCCTCTCCCTCTCCGCCGCGAAGATCGAACCCGAGCGTCCGCGTCGGCGACCGGCGCCGACCGATTCTTCCTGCGTCGCCGGCGAGGGCCAGCGGTGGAATGCGGGGAACCCTAGGGGGCGCGCGCGCGGGCGATGTTCCGATTGGAGCCGGAGAAGATCAGGAAACGGCTCTGACGGTCGGGGATTTTGACTGTTGTTTTGCCGGGGGGAGGGGGCGGGAGGGTAGGAGGTGGGGGGGTGGGGGAAGGTTCTCTCTAGGGGTTTTTGGTTGATTCTCCGCCATGGCCGATACGACCGCGATTCCTGCCTCCGTGGTCCGCAATCTGTCCGATAAGCTCTACGAGAAGCGGAAGAACGCCGCGCTCGAGGTCTGGGTTATCCCCTTTCCCTTTTCGAAACTTTTAGTTGCTGACTGTCGGGTGATGTTGATTGGGGTTTGTGCGCGTGCGCGATGTGAATTGTGTGTGTAGATTGAGGGAATAGTGAAGCAGCTCGCCGCAGCGGGGGATCATGATAAGATTACCGCGGTGATCAACTTGCTGACGTATGAATTCACGTATTCCGCGCAGGCGAATCACCGGAAGGTATGCCGATTGATGAGTTTGTAGTCGAACTAGCGCTCTGAGGATTTTAATTTTCTTGGTTGATACTGCGGGCTTTTACTGTTGAGTTTTGGTTGGTGGAGTGTGGAGTCTATTTTTATGTCTGTTCTCTGGTAGGGAGGACTGATTGGGTTAGCTGCTGCGACTGTGGGGTTGAGTACTGAGGCAGCTCAGCATCTTGAGGTACTTCCCTTTCTCCTGCGTAGGCAAATTTACTTGGACGGAAACAAAAAAATTTCATTTTGTTCCTTAGAAAACACTGAGGTTTTCATTCCAATGTGTTGTGTTTTTATGATGGCATGTCACCTTTCTTTTCACGAACTCCACAAGCAGCTTACCAAGCGCAGGCTAAGTGATTGCGGCTAATTCTTTTGAATGATGTTGCACGTTTGCTGGAGATGTTCTAGATTTTTAGTTTCATCCTCCCATGACCACACCTATGGTGGAAATGCATGATTCTGATTGTAGGGAAGACATCAGTCTGTCTAGTTGATTCGCTGATGCTAGGTTTTTGGCAATGACCAGCGTTGATGCTATATCATCAATAGGGAATGAAGGGGGAAGGGGATTTCTCTTTTTCAACTGACTGACAGGGATTCTTGGAGGATATCGCTAGGTTAACAGAGGAACTGTTGTCATACCCAGGACACTATCGTTTTATACTTCTAAGTTCTTGTGCCTAGAGTTGAGCACACATAGGGGCCTTATTTCCTATGTATCAAACTGGATTTTGCTTACAGTCTTAATTCGGATGAATATGTCTTACAGTGTTGTGCTTTGTTGTCATGTTAATGCTGCTTTGTCTCATCTTTATTTGCTTCTGCCAGCAAATTGTGCCACCTGTACTTAATTCATTTGCTGATCAAGATAGCAGAGTTCGTTATTATGCTTGTGAAGCACTGTATAATATTGCAAAGGTGAGGACTGATTGGAGTGCTTCTATTGTACACGCTTGTCTTTGCGTATTGCTTTCTGACTTGTTTTGCCACTTTTGGATTGTGCGCAGGTTGTAAGAGGGGATTTCATCATCTTTTTTAACCAAATATTTGATGCCTTATGCAAGTTGTCTGCAGATTCAGATGCCAATGTGCAAAGCGCTGCTCACCTATTGGATCGGCTTGTAAAGGTAAATGGGTTTACTTTCAAGTTACAGAAATATGATCTGTCACTTACCCTTTTGCTTCTATTTGTTTGAACCGGTTTTCCACGTGTCTGCTATTATAACAGGACATTGTCACTGAGAGTGATCAATTCAGGTACGTTGTATATTGATCGCAATTGCCAGATTTGAAAGTTTGAAAAGTATCTTTGGATTTGTCAAATCATAAATATGCTATTTTCTGTCCATTACATGTTTATCCTGATTGTTTTCTTTCTTGTTATCAGCATTGAAGAATTTATACCCTTGCTGAGAGAGCGTATGAATGTCTTAAATCCATACGTTCGCCAATTTTTAGTTGGATGGATTACTGTGTTGGACAGTGTTCCGGACATTGATATGCTGGGTTTTCTTCCTGATTTCCTAGATGGTAAATAGCTACTCATGCAAATAGATATTTTCCCTTTGTTTGTGATTAACTTACCCTTATAAATGGTAACTTACATAGAGTCTATCGTCTTTAGGTTTGTTTAACATGTTAAGTGATTCAAGCCATGAAATTCGACAACAAGCTGATGCAGCTCTATCAGAGTTTCTCCAAGAGATCAAAAACTCCCCAGTATGTTTTCTTACATATGATGAAATCCTTTTTGCTAAAGACACTGCTTAATGCATCTTATATTAGTGATAAAAATTATTGCATTTTGTTGCATTGGCCTGCCTTTCATTAGATTTCTATTTGTACCTGGAATTTTGATTCAAAAAGTCTTTCTGTTGAATACGATCTCCTGACTCAAGCAGTGCTCCTATTGAAAGTCTGTAGATTATGGCCGGATGGCCGAGATATTGGTGCAGAGGGCAGGTGCTCTTGATGAGTTTACAAGGTTAACAGCGGTAACATGGGTAAGTTTAAAATGCATTATAAGCATTCTCAACGTCTAAATTATGATTGTCCTGAGTTAATTATCTGGATTTACTATCCTATTACTTTGTCTATTGAGCATGGTTTGTTAGATAATGACAAGATGATTTTATCTGTGGATTTCATGCCATTCCAACAATTCTAGTTGATTTTCACTATCATTTTGCAGATCAATGAGTTTGTAAAACTCGGTGGAGATCAGCTTGTTCCTCATTATGCTGACATTCTAGGAGCTATATTACCATGTATATCTGACAAAGAAGAGAAAATTAGAGCAGTAAGTTACTTGCATTTTGCTCTTGCTGCTTCTTTTCTTTGCCTTAGCTCTTCTTCTTCTTCTTCTTTTTTTCCCATGAACTTTTTGTTGTAATTTTGCCATTACTTTTTGATGTAAGGTTGCTCGGGAAACGAATGAGGAGCTTCGTATGATCAGGGCGGATCCTGCAGAAGGTTTTGATGTTAAAGCAATACTATCGATCGCAAAGAGGTGCACTTTATTTCATTTAGTTGATAAAGCTAATTTCTTGATACTGGCTGTTGCCTGCCTGGTTCAGGTTTTGAGGAACAGCCCAAAAGTTCCTGTTTTATTTTGGCATGACGTTGCATATTAAAAAAGCAGAACAACAATTGTGAGCCAAAATATTTTACTGGAATGTCTAGAAAGGTTAGGACCTGCTTGTTTATACTTAAGCTAAGTAAGAAGTACTTTTTTGTTTTCCCACCAAAAGTCAAAATATTATTTAAATTTTAACAAATTATAAAAAATTATATGCAATTCTACGGGTCAACATTTCTAGTGTCGTGAAAGTTTCAAGAGTTCTTTATTTGAAAAAAGTCGAAATGTGTGAGCTGCAAGATTTAAATTAAGGAAAAAGTAAAAGGTAAAAGTCAATTTTAACAGGGTCTTAGATTTTGTGACGGAGTTTTCAGTTTAAAAAGAGTTCAAACCAATATTAGGGCAAAACTTATCCAAAAGAAAATGTGAACTATACGAAGTGAACCCAATGTACCAAACACATTTTTGTGAAAATGTGTGTCATTCAACATCAAACACCCAAATATTTGCAGTGAAATGAAAATTGGAATTTTTTTTATCAGAATGCACAATAACTTGTTAACATTCACTGCCTCTACGTCTGTGCTTAGATGATCATTCTTAGGAGGGGTTTTTTGGATTTGGTTGTGATTCTTATTTAAGAAGCTGATTTGTGCACAGTCATGACTTCTGATCTTTTATTATTATAGGCAACTATCAAGTGAATGGGAGGCCACTAGAATTGAAGCATTGCATTGGATATCAGCTCTCCTAGAGAAGCATCGTCTTGAGGTACCTTTGTTGTAATATGTAGCCACTCATAGCCAATGGCTGAAGTTATTTATCACAACATTTAACAAAACCATTGGTCATTCTTTATTTTGGTCCTTGCCAAATTGATTTATAGAGTTGTCCAGCTCTCTGATTTTGTCTCACTATTCACTATATTTTATAAAAGTGCCTATTTTAAAAACTCTTTCCCTGCAAAATTTCTTTGTTTGACCGTTATTCTTTGTTGCAGTTTACATTGGTAAGGGAGTCGTGTTTTTTGCTGTGATGTACATCACTTACTTTATTTTGTTACCTACAAGAAGAATGTATACCGGATAATACTCTATGTCGTCCTCATCCGAGTGTGTGTGGATCTTCTCAATGAAACTGTCATGGAGTTGATTTAAGATGGTATATTTGCATGAAATTCGTCAGCATTGTGGGCCTTGATCTTTTGGTGATTGAGGGTACTTACAGGTTCACTTGAGGACTAGATTGGTAGGACAGGTTCTGTGCTGGTAATGTTAATATTCTGTGGTCATTAATCAGGATGAATGGATAATGATCTTTTGTATTAATTAAACTGCGAGGTTTGAGGTTTGCTGGGCCTACAGGGTAGGGTGTGCCGTTGTTTAAGTAAATATCCAAACAAGATATAGAAATTTCTAAATGATTAGACTACGGGTGATGGTCTTGTCCAGTGTAATTCCTCATCTTTTGGTTTTTTGGACATTTTTTTCCTTGTTGGTTATCCTTAACTTGGTAGTCTTTTTTCTTGGTAGGTTTTGTCTTATCTAAACGATATCTTCGACACGCTTCTAAAGGGCCTATCAGATCCTGTAGATGAGGTAATCCTCCTTGCTTGGTTATTATGTGTTAAACTCTACTTCAGGATCTTCATATGGTCATCATTCATATTATTGTAGTTATTTTTCTAGTTTTGGCAGTTGGAATTTTTGTGTTATTAGTATGCCTTATAGATCTTACCAGTTTTGACATGAGCTTGTTGTTGCGGGGAATGCTGGGTACTTAGTTTCAGCTTGCTACACTGCGATACCTGAAGTCATTTCTTGGAAGTAATGCGAACGAAAAGAATTTGAAGACTCATTATAATTGGAGAGTCTGTAACTGATGTGAATAGCCATTTTGGTCTGACAGATTCTTAGTTGAGGTCAATGTTAATTTATTGCCTGGGGCTCATTGGAAGACCAGGAGCAGCTTCTTAGATTTAGCTCCCATGGAAACTTGAATATCAGTAGTAAATAATCAGATAAGAGATTTCTTGTAACAATGCTTGGGAGCATTAATGAGACAGCCCTAGAATTTCATTGTTGATTTTGTTGTTGCCCTAGTCCACTAATGCTTACTACGTTCAAGTCACAAGGGCTTTTCATTTCAAAGTTTACGAAGCATACTAGAATCCAGAGTTAGTGCACAACATTGGGGAAGCTCAAAAAGTACATAATCGGTAGGCAAAAACAAATGATAAGCCTGATTTTTTCCATTTAAAAGTTATTGTCCTCAACTTTATTTATCTGTTGGTATTATTGATCATCTTTTGCCTTCCTTTTTGCATTTGCTCAACCAAACATATTTTTTCCTCCCCCCCTCCCCTAGTTCTGTATTACTTAGGTATTTGTCATGCAAGGCAGTGGACTTCTATAGCTGATTCGGGATTTGTTGTCAACAGGTAGTCCTGCTTGTTCTTGAGGTTCATGCATGTATAGCAAAAGATGAGCAGCACTTCCGCCAGCTTGTTGTTTTCCTAGTGCACAATTTTCGGGTCGATAAGAATCTTCTCGAGAAGTGGGTTTCCTTCTGATTTTATTTCTTATTTTTTACTTTCAGAGTTTTTCCTTTACTTCTGTAACCATGAGTTGGAAAATAGTATGCAACTGCTCCTTTTCTCTTCTCAGATTTTGATTTTGTTTGCTTATAATCTTTTGATATGCGTCACCTTTTATGTGTACTTCATTTCCTCTAGGCGCGGTGCTTTGATAATCCGCAGACTCTGTGTGCTTTTGGATGCTGAAAAGGTCTATCGGGAACTTTCTAAAATACTAGAGGGAGAAGCCGACTTGGATTTTGCATCAACTATGGTTCAGGTTCTGTCATATACTTGAGGCAAAATAAATTCTATCCCTCCCAAACTCCCAAACTTAAATAGCTGGGGTCGGTTCCAGAACCTTACGGGGGAGGATTAGTTGTTCTGTTAATAACTTTATTTTTTCTGTTTCAGGCTTTGAATCTCATTTTGCTCACTTCTTCCGAATTGTCTGGACTCAGAGATCTTTTGAAACAATCCCTAGCTAATGCTGATGGGAAGAACCTATTCGTGTCATTGTATGCTTCATGGTGCCATTCACCAATGGCGATAATAAGTCTTTGCTTACTAGCTCAGGTAGGAATATATAGATTTATCTGAAAAAGTATTTCTGCGAATCTCTGCCCTGCACTTTGATTCTATTATATATCTTTAATTTGTTGGATATTGGGTACAGTGTTTTACTTTTCATTATCTAATTATTTCCATTTCTTCAGCTTTTTTACTTTGATTTAAATTTTTTATGGGCTTTTGTGAACTTTTTGCATATTAGTTTGTGTTTCGAGATAGTTTTACCAGAAAGGGAGTTTTAGATGTCTTAACTCTGCCGAAGTTGTACATTTAACTTCTATTATGTGATTTGACAGACATATCAGCACGCGAGTGCTGTGATTCAGTCTCTTGTTGAGGAAGATATCAATGTCAAATTCTTAGTTCAGCTGGATAAATTGATTCGGCTTCTAGAGACTCCAATCTTTGCTTATCTAAGGTTACAGGTTGGTGTGGCTTAGATCCTAATTGCTTTGTTTTGAGTTTTGTGTTTTGCATGCTTTATGCTTTATAATTATAGAAAAGTAAGATGCTGATATTGTCATTTGGTTATAAATGGTATATTAGAAATGAACAGCTTATGTGTTGGAAATCACGCTATTAGCTAGAAAGTTGAGGGTAGATGTCGATAAAAAGATCCAGAAATGCCCTCAGTATGGTTGAAATACTAAAGAAAACCAACTGTTTTAAGCTGGTGGCTATAATTTATTATGTTGATCAATTTTGATGCATAAGTGCCTGACTTATTAGGTTTTCCTTGTGGATAGTGTGTCCTGCTTACCTTAGGTAATTTTAGCATATTAATGGCATTCTTCTTTTTCCACCATTTACTCATAATGAATTTTTACCGCATGACCAGCAAGTATAAACATGTAATACATTATCCTATCTGTGGATCCCTCCTCTTAAAACTTATGGAACTAGGGGACAAGTGCCAAGTGTATATGCTATCGGTGGTTGCTAGGTTTAACGGCTGCCTCTATAACTTTTAAGACGTGTCATCATCTAAAGTGAACTTCATTCTAGTCTTGTGCATGCAAGTTATTTTGTGCGATTCTGCTAAGGCAAAAGTAGGTTGATCAATTTACAAGGTTTTGTTCAAGGATGATATGAGCACATGGAGAGGCCACTTCAGTTTCCAATCTATGATCTGGAACATTGAAGTATGTAAAAAAGTGGAAACAATATACCTGGATCGCAATTTCTGGGGTTATAGGAAACTGTGGATGCTAATTTATTTTAGGCTTCTGGTCCTCTGGTTCCTATCATTGTCACTGATGTTATACACTCTTGTGCTTATGTTATGCTGTCTCATACTTGATGTTTATTTAATATACTTTTCCTTTTGTTTGTCACACTAGACTGTTTAATATACCTTTGCTCCTTTTTGCAGTTGCTTGATCCAGGAAGATACACGTGGTTGTTAAAAGCTCTCTATGGACTCTTAATGTTGCTTCCACAGGTATGCTGATGTTGTCTCTTTTCAGTTTGTAGATCTGCCTCCTTAGATTTTGGTGATTCTTTCCTTCTTTGCCCCTCTTGGAGTAGTGGGAGGGAGGGACAATTTATTCTTTCATTAGTAAATGAAGCCGAACCATAACATTTAGGACGAATTTGAGATGTAGTGTCGTCTCATCGAAAATCTTAAAGCTTTTAATAGTTATGGATGTCAAGAATTTCCCTATGTCTTGCTAAGTGCTCCTTTAATTTCACTGAAGTGCTTGGTTTTCTTTATGATTTTGAATTTTGAATAGAGGTTTAGATACCATTGTCGAATGAATTATTATCAACAATGCTACCATGAATTCATGCCTGCATTTTCTGAAAAGTAACATTTAATTTGCTCAGATATTTGATCTGCTGCCATGACTAGAATGAAGTTTTATATTTATTTTGGTTTAGTGAATTAAAGCTAGGTCTGCATTGTTCATATACTTATTTCCGCTTGCTTTCACAGTAGTTTAGTTCATCCAAAGTTTTTGCCGTGGGTCTGTGACCATGTGCTTCTTGATGTAGTCGATTTGAGCCTTTGCTGACATATTCAGGATCGGGCACTGCATTTATCAAAATGTTGCTAGGATTTTGGTGTAGATGATAGGTCTATAGGTAGATATGTAAAGCGGGTTGTACAAGGGAGTGTACAAATTTTTCGTCGTTCTTTAGTATGTGTCCATGATCCTGGTCTGTGTTCAATCTCCAATTCATCCCAATCGGACTTGATTGCAGCAAAGTGCCGCCTTTAAGGTACTTCGAACACGATTGAAGGCAGTGCCTTCATACTCTCTCAGTAGTGAACAGATCAAGCGAACTTCTTCGGGGAATCCATACTCTCAAATTTTGCATCAGATGCCAAGTGGATCACAAATCATGGAAGATGGTGACTTAAGCCGAGATTTGGGGAGCGTGCCTAATGGTATCAACTTTGCTGCGAGGCTTCAACAATTTGAGCAAATGCAGCGGCAACATCGTCTGCATGCAAAATCACAGTCACTGTCACTGTCACAGTTCCGTAATAATTCCACTTCATCAAAGGTTTGTTGAATTCATATGCAACGCTCTACGGTCAGTTGTGTCAGCTGTCTAGAAGGGTTGTGTTCGAGATATTTAGATCAAGTAAATCCAATCACAGTGGTTTTATGTATGTTTTAATTTTACCTAAGGTAGTATGCTCCAAGTTTGGCCCTCAAAAGGTGCTATGACTAAAGATTTAACATGATGACAGGGTTCTTACAAGTTGATTATAGAGGCTTCTGAGATGAGAGCTGCTTGACAAAATTCTAATGCTTGTCGTTAGATGAGACTATATGTCAGAGTGGGGAGGCGAAATAATTGGTCAATAAGAGAGAAGTTTGTTTTGGTTGGACAGTTCCTGCTAATTGATGGCTGTGCCTGATTTCATTACGTGAATTTTCCTCATGTTGCTGTGTCAAATGTTTTCTGATAGTGCTGGCTGCCTGGCCTGGCCAAATAGTCGAATGTCAATCATATTTCTGCCGTGGTTCTTGTGCAGGAGATGCAAAAACCAGAAGAACCCCCGCGATCTGTGTCAGACTCTAACAGGCCGTCTTCGAGATCATCATCAAGGAGAGGACCGGGGCAGTTACAGCTATAATTAGATTGCTGGTTGCTGCTACCGCTGGCCGGAGCTACTTATTTACTTGTCTCAGTAGAGGTCGGCCGTTGGTGAGGTCTGGCATAAAGTGTAAAATTGCTGTATATTGAGTAGCCTTTTTTTTTTTTTTTTTTTCTGTGTTAAATTGTGGAGGTCAAGATGAAAAATTGGGTTTCGATTTACGATAAGCCTCAAGTTGCAGGTCCTCTTTTTCGGCTTTTTCCCAGGATTGGCCCATGTGGTTCTGTCGTTTTTAATTGTAAAAATCACTTGGGCTGGGGGAAGTATTTTATTTAGGGAGGTGCAGTCCCCTCATTCATCTGTTATACATGCAAGTTTACTAAATAATAACGTCCATTTGTCTGCACGTCTTGTGGAACGACACGTGAATTTTTCTCTCGCATTTTCGGCACTTAATAATCATCTCATGTGCTGTGTTTATCGTAAGAAGTACAGTTCTGCTGACGGGGTTGTTGGTGGACTAAGATTCAGGTAGACCACCATGTCCAAAACTGCACCCTGAATGGTGAGCCGAGCTATGCTCTCATTGATTTCAGGTGAAAACCGTCGGTAGTCGGTTAAGTTCCCACTCATTATGATATTGATATGCGGTGTCCTGTGTCCCGGGTTTTTAAGGTGGTCGTTATCTTGAAAGTTGCTCGTGTTTGGAGATGAGCATCAAATATGATTTTCCCTCGTTGTACAAGTAGCGATATGAAGCTGCTAGTCAATGTTTTGAGGACAGCGTAAACACTCCTGACGGAGAAGAAAAGGAGGGACTTTGTACATTCTATACATCCACCCATACACAAATATAACTTGAGAAGAATTTCTCCCCTATGAGAACTCGAAACCACATTGAGAGGCGTACTGAAGGCGTAGCCCAGGCCACTAAATTCGAGATGCAACCGTGTAAACTTGAGGATCTGAGCGGAATAAGTAGAAATGAAAGAGGATTTACAAGCACGATGTCACAAAGCGAAGGACGTTTTTTGTCCATTAATGCACGATATGACCCGATTGCTGTACAAAGAGAGCTATTGCCTAAAGAGAGCCATTGCCAGAGGCAACGCACTGGCTGCAGATAGAATTATCATAGATCGCCGTAACTGTGTGTACAAAGGAAGCCTCCATTTCTAATGATCTGAAGGTAAAACCGATGATGGATAGATCTACATGCTCAGACAGTCCAAAAGTATCAAGCTGAACATTCTCGGATTGCCAAAAACTACACATCTGGCAATGTAAAAATACAGTACACAACTGCGGACTATCATGATGGGTAACACAAGCTCAGGAGGAATTTAGCATGCATGAACACAAGAAGCCATAATGGACCCACCCCACAACTCATACGTTAAGCAGCTAAGCCATTCTATTTACACAGTTCCACGGTTTTCTTACAATATCACAGAGCATAGATCTTCTCGTGGTCAGAGTAGTCGTCAACATCTGAAATGTTCGCCGAGTAGGACCAAGAAAAAGATTTGCTTCCACTGGCCCTCCTAATGCGTCTTTGGGAGTCGCCATTGAAACACCCAAAGCGCTGCCGGAAAACAAAGTAGCACATGCTTGCAAGTGTCCCAATGAGAATTGGTGCCCCCATTACCGTTACTGTAATAGCCATCCATGAACTATCATCTCCCACCACCACAAATGCTACCGACAGAAAAGATCCACAGGTGCATGCGCATGCAGCCCACATTAGCTTGTTGACTACAGAGACAACCCGTTTTTGAGCTCTGGTATCCCAAGCCACCAAGGTGATCTGAACCACCACAACGGCTAGTGAGATGAAGAGTGCTGTGGCATTCAGAAGACAAAACACCCGAAAACCAACTTCATGAGCAATGTAACCTTCCCCAGCTTCCGGTCCGGTTCTTACATACAGACCAGGAAGATTAAAAATAGCCAAAAAAGCTATGGAGGCAAAGAGAACTGCAACAACAGTGATAGAGTTTGTAGTGCTCTGGACAGCTTCTCTGTGAAGTTTCCTCAGTTCCTTCGCAATACCGGACACTCTTCGGTTTGTTTTCTCATTTTGTAAAAGTTGTGAGTGCACCTCATGCTTAATATCACTGACAGTCCTTTTGAGTTCCATTGCCTCATCCATCTGCCCGACAACCCTGGCATGCTTAGCACCAGCTTCCTTTAGAGCTTCCTTGATGTCCAACGAAGATTCTCCATAGGACAATTTATCTGCCAGATCCATTGCCGTTTCTTGTTGATTATTAATAGCATTGACTTCGAGGTCTGAATAGCTTAGGAGAAGATGTAAAATCTACAAAGAAAAACGATATAATCAGGACACAAGCACCGCATGAAATGACGAAGAGAAGGAAAACAAGGAACTTCTAATTTTAAATCGTCAATGATAGGCATTTTTTTTTTTTTAAAAAAAAAACCACTAGTTTCCAAAAAGTTAAAACTTTACTTCCTCATGATTATGAATCCAATGAACTCTTTTCTCCTCCACATCCCTCTGCTTAACAGCAACTACAAAAACTCTCAAGACATTTTCTTCAGAGATATTCATTACTTCGAATTACAGGAGGGATTGGAGTGCAAGTAGTGGTGAAGCCGTGACTGTGACCAGCCAAACCCAAGGCTGAGAACTGTATGAACATCAAGATAAACTATACATGAAGAGTGTAAAAAAGCCATAAATTGGATTCTGTCGCAAAATCAATCTAGCTAAAAGTCTGGATGACTGCAGTCTAACTAAGTCCCCACACAAATTTGTTTGACGCAATTGTGACTACTTGCAGTAGTATCATGCTTACTCATTCAACCAACAGCCACTTTCAAGTCAACAGAACGTCCCACCACATCCTCCAACACAGCTCAATGAATATCATAGGAGGGAAAACATAGCCACGATCAGATGCATCCTCTATTCCGATCCCTCACAATCAATCATGCTTAGATACCACGAAGTTGGATGGTCGATGAGACAGAAATGTGATGACATTGCCTTTGCTGGAGTATAGCAAAATATAGGAAGGATGCAAAAGGCATGTGGTGCTGAAGTCTGGGGCATGGATTTGCAACTTGAACTGAACTCCACAATGATTTAAAAATTACAATGTCTGGAGTTGAGGACAAGCTATGTGGGAGTTTGTAGATGCTAGCCATGAGAGATAAGACTCCCTATGGTGGCAGTTTGTTCTAGAAAAGCTACTGTTTACCACCAGAGATGGGAATTTAATTGCTGACATACACGATTAATCTTGCAAAGTGAGCATAAATTGTCACTAGGGCTATGAAAGAGATAAAACACATCAGCTAGGGCTGCAAAGATGTATAGTCATGACCCTAATGAAGGCAGGTGTATTCACAAAAAGTTTAACCAAGATGTCTCAGCTTGAGCATGAAGGAGGAAAATCAGTGACAAAACATTGCAAACATCATCCTACTGACACTAGTACAATGCAACAGACTAGATGGCAAAGCAGCAGTGATCATCTTGTTCCCTATGCTTGAGTAGCTTAGTAAAGTATCCCAGAAGTAAGAATTAAATGAATACGAACTTAACCCAACAATGATGCAGTACAACCTCCCAAAAGGGGAGACACTGCTGTAAATGGATATTAACAGCCCTCGGCTCTACCATAAAATAGGGTTGCTTCAATTGAATGTGTCTAGAGGAGATGATACCTCAGGACGGCATTTTCTTGTGGCTATGTGCACAGCTGTGTTGCCCTTCTTGTCCCGTTCATTCAGTATTGTGTGATCAGCAAGCAAAATCTCCTCCACAATGTCAGTTTTCTGACCCTTTGCAGCCATGTGGAGCACAGTTTGGCCCTTCTTATCCTTGATGCAGACAATTCCAGGATCCCTCTCTATCAATGCTTTTGCCATTGGAAGAGAACCATATCTTCCAACAAAATGCAGGGCTGTTTTCCCATTCTTCCTCACTATCCTTAATGAGCTCAAATCAACTTCCAAAATTGCATCCACCACATCCAAGTGGCCGTTTTCAGCTGCTGAATAGAGTGGACTAGTGTTTTTGGAGTCACATGAGTGGCAAAGCTCGGGCCAAATGGTCAGAAGCTCTTTCACGATCCCTGGATAATGAAGATAGATTTAGCATAAAAAGAAAAAGTATACAAATGACCTAAGACTTATAATGAAACTAGTAGACCCTAAATTTAGTAACTATCAAACTCATGCCTCCAAATTTATAAGACAAACATCAAAATAAGTTTACAAGTAGGCACTCATGATTGGCAAATCCAAAGAAGATAGCTATACCAGTGTGTAACACGGCAACTCAAGATCTTAACACTGATCCTATTGGCGACTACCACTATGAATAAGAGACTGTAGTGTGATCATCTGTTCTAGCCTGCTTCAGCCAGCACACAAGAAATAAATGACAACCTGAAGAACCAGTGAACCAATTGCCTCTCTCTCTCTCTCCTATAGAAAAAAGTTTCTGCCAAAGAATCTGACATGCTGTTCTTCTACATAACATGATTAGGTGATTGTAATCATCATGTAATCACAGGAAGGTTCTCCCACTGGAAAGCAAGACCCGACCACAATTGCAAAACTACATCACTGGATGAGGGTACTTAATTATGCAATCCACTTCAATTCAAATCATCGGAAAAGGTATCTGGATACAGGGTCGAATTGATTGTTCGGTGGCAACTGTTGAATTGAGAATCCTCACAAGCTGGTAAGTCCGAGGGTAGAGTTGACCCAAAAGAACACAACACTGAATTCCTCAGACCAAATCTAAATCCCAAACTGCCATCAGTTCATCTAACTGAAGGAAATAGCGATCTAGACTACAGTGTGTCAGCGTGCACTGTTAAAGCTCGGGCCTTTAACTCTAAATAAGAACAAAAGGGTCTATAAGCATGTAATCAAGCTCGTTTTTGTCCTTTTCCCCTTCTTAGAACCCACTCGGAATCAAGCAACAAAAATCAACGCGCTCGAAAGGAAAATCCGAAGCCAGAGGGCGAGAGCCGAGAATCGGGGGACGCACCCAGGTGGCCGCGCTTGGCGGCGACGTGGAACGCGTCCAGGTCGGCCTTGGACCTGATCTTGACCTGCCGGACATCGCAGAACTGCAGCAGGTAGCGGAAGACCTCCCGCAGGTTGTTCGCCGCGGCGACGTACAGCGCGGTCTCCCCGGCGTCGTTCTGCATGGACATGAGGTCGGCGACGGCGGAGGACGAGGACGACGGCGACGACGGCGACGACGGCGACGACGAGGACGAGGACGAGAACGACCCCCCGCCCCCCGACGGCGACGGCAGCGGGGGGTCGCCGTCAGTGAGCTTGGCGACGAGCTCCCGGAGGGACGGGAGGTCGCCGGATCGGACGGCGGCGAAGAAGGACTGGTGGGTGATGAAGCGGAAGGACTTGGAGTCCATCATCGGAGCTCCCGGCCGGGCTAGAACGCGCGGCGAGCTAGAGAGAGAAAGAGAGAGGGAGGAAGAGAGAGAAAGCGATGGATTGCTTCAGAGGGAAGAATCTCTCTGCGAGTTGGGAGTGATGGATGGAGATGGAGAGAGAGAGAGAGAGAGAGAGAGGTGGCAGTTACTGTTACTGAGGTTTTTGTCGTGGGGTGGCATTTTTTGTGCGTTCTCAACGAGGAGGAGACCCCCCACACGGACGTGATTGATTGTCCTGAGGAGGGACAAAAAAAAAAAAAAAACAATAGATTTAATAAACGCTAAAGTCCCATTTGGTAATTCCTCAGAGTTTATAATAAAAAAACATTAATTCAATTTATTTAATTAAATCGAAAAGTCTGTTTAATTTAGTATCCAATGGGTGAGTTACTTGATCCGTTCAATTAAAATAATCGACGGCAATTGGAATCTTGTGGGACATATTAGTAAAATCGATGCTGATAGTGATCGTTTTCTGTGTTTGATAATGAGAGGTTAATAATGCGACTATTGAGTTTTGGTTGTCTATAAATTAGATTTTTAATTCTATTTTCAGCCCTTTCAATTGTCATCATAGGTGATTGGATTTTTTCCCCCCTGTAATACTCATTAAGTTAATTCCATACTCATCCATATTTCTGGTGTGGAAATTGTCCTTTTTGTTAGGTAAGCAATAATTATTGCGAAATAGATTGATAGCGTGTCTTAATAGTATTTGACTTTTAGTTTTTGTTTAATCTAAATTTTGTTTTGGAAGCACTTCGAATTTTCTTTTCCTAATCCTAGATGCCCAAGACTTTCACAATATACAGATAGTAATACGTCCAATTCGCATATATTCCTCTCTTAACTTTTTAAAATTTGTATAGTGTTTTAAAATTTAACTAAAAAGAAAAAGGTACTTTTAAATTTAGACTAACTTTTAAACAAACAAGAACAGACGGGAGAGCATGTGAGCAGCTGGACAATCAACTTCTTTTTCTTTTTCTTGTGCAAGATTCCATTGCTAATGAAGGACGGTGTAAAATTCACTAGATGATAGGACAATCCTTATCAGGTTTTATATATTTGTCATTCATCAACTTACATTTGAATTTACGAATAGAGATCCAACATGGGCCTTATGTCTAAATGGGATAAGGTGAGTCTGAACAAGCAATTTTCTTATTAGGCCCTACCAATCCACCTTCGCTGTATTCATGTTCAATCGATATTACACAAGAAAAATTAATATTTTTCAATCATGGATGGCAAAGATTTTTAGGTACGGTACTAGATTGGACCCAACCTAAGCTAGCCAATCGATCACGTCAATATTACACACGTCTACTTGATCAATAAGTTACCAACTTGCATTAAAATGTCACAACTATCACCATAATTGTTTTTGCAAAACTTTGCTAACCCATTAAAATTTCTCGGTATCTACATCATCATTAGGTTACAAATTTGCCTTTAAATTTTGTGGATGATTGTGGAAATGAACTGATGACCTTTTAGATGAACTGTAGGTGTTTGAAATTTAGTAACTTATAATTTGAGATTAACTAGTTCTTATAAAATTATTGATATCTATTGTAAAAAGCAATCGCAATTTCCACTCGAACCTTGGCTGCATATACCCTCTTTGAGAGTTAAAATGAGGGAACAATCCAAGTTGTGAATCCGACAGTTTCACTTCTTATTTTTTTCTCTCTTTCTAATCCTCCTCCTCCTCCATTCATGGCCTCCGCGAGCTCCACGATCAAGAACCGGCATCAACGTGACAGAAACTTGCAACATTGAATCGATCACCACACAAACAATTAGCAATGATCCAACCCAACCTGCTGTGGACGCGTTGGTTCGGGCATTCCCCCCTCTTCCGGTTGGGGGGAGTTTGAGTCACCGTGGTCGCATTTGCGGGACTTAAGTATGGCACCATGGGAGGTGGGTCCCCACGGGCAAGTTTACGTTGCTGGCTGCCGGTTGTACGGCGGTTCCGAATCATAAAAAAAAAAAAAAAACAATTAGCAGCGATCCTAATTGAGAAAAACACAGTCCAAGCCGAGCATACACCTTTATGTCGTCCTGAAGTGATCTCTGCCATCTAGACGAGGGGGGAGAGAGAGAGAGGGAGAGAGAGAGAGAGTCTTAAATTGATTGGCTACTATTTTTCCCTTACAGAAGATAAGAAACAAAAGCCCTTCATTCGCACCCGTGTTCAGATTTGGACATCCGTGGCGAAACGCGTTCAGACGTCATCGGCGTCACTTCTCCACAGCCAACCCCCCCTGCCTACCCTTTCGCGCGTTCCCGAAGAGAGAGAGAGAGAGAGAGAGCTGGTGGCTATCAATGGAGAATGAGGACGAAAGAGATAAAAAGAAGTGGGACTTTGGGACCCACGACTTGGATTGGTGGAGACAGAGAACACCTTGTGAAATTTCACCAGTATTTTACCAACCTTAATATATTACATATAATAATAAATAATTTTAGGTTTTTTTTTTTTGTCAGTCCTACTCTATTCCTACTTTCTACACTCACTCTCGACTTTCGCTCTACTCTTGCGGGCGTGGGAGTTAAAACCCACTCCGAAACTTACTGCCCCCACCCCATCCCGAGAAGGTGGGGATTTAACCTCTCACCTCCCCCTTTCATGTTGGAAAGGTGGCTACTGGGGCGAATCCCAGTGGTTAATAATAAACAAAGGTTACTGATTGCGTTTCGACATACATTTGAAAATTAGTTGGGTTATAAAAACTGCTAATCTCCTTATAGAGATATTATAAATATTTGAAAAATAAATCCTGATTTATTAGAAATCACTAACAATGTCTAATTAATTTACTGTCCTCGGCTTCAATCGTATCGATGTCCTTGGAATTTTACCAACTCATCTGTACGTGAGTATCTTAATGAATTATTAAATTTAGCTCTCTCTAGTAAACCACTTGTTATGGAAAATAAGCGATTGAAGAATAAAATAGACGGAATAAGAAAATAAAGCGGACGTGTTTATATAATTTATAGAGAGTAATAATGAATTCTACTATAAATCAAGTGATATAATGAATATTACAACCACACACTCAAGTCACTTAAATGTACTCAGTGTTTCTCAAGTCTCAATTACATTTAATATCTCACGTTGTGTTTAGCTTTATAATTTCTCACGAAATAATCTCTCAATCTTATGAAGGATTTACACAAATCTTATCACAAAATTTAATCGGCTCAAATACTAATTCTTCTGGGATGTAATTCACAAACAAAACCGATGAAGAAACCCACGGCCAAACACTCGCAAAACGACATTCCAAGGCTTTGACAACGGCATGCCCAAGTGACGCTTCAATATTTCATGACCAACCAAAGCAATCCCGCATACACACATACATACATACGTGTGTATATATAAATATATATACATATATATACATATGTGTATATACACACACACAAATATATATATATAGATATATATATATCTTTTTTGAATTCTCCTTGGCGATAACAACCAAGAAACATCATTATTTTTATTTCCTTTTATATTTTCTTCCATTGTTTGCTCTAATTCGCCAAAATGAAGTTAGCTTTACTCGATTTGGGATGGCCGCAAATGATCCAAATCTTTTACTTTAATTGATTGGTCTTTCTTGCAATTTATCTTAGGCCGGGCTTTGTTCACGGGCTTAAACTCGAGATATATTATAATAATCTCTACCTCGACTCGATATTTGAGCCAAATCACAATCACCTTGCTAAAAATTTGAACTCCAGCGCTACTCTTCCATAACCCCCGATAGGCTCAACCGCCATAGATATTTTCCAAATCCAAGTCCCACTTGAACTTCGCCATAACCAAGGATCTCATTAGAACACCAACTCTACTTGCACATTTAAATACTCTGTAAGGATTTTCTGACACAATTTCTTTAACCATAGATAAAACAAAATCATTATTTCATCCATATCTTTTAAGAGATTAAATACGTACATTGTTAGCAACATAACCACACATCATATTTCTTTCACTTAAAATATTTAGGTTTCTCTTACTAATGTGCCACAAATGCATATGCCACAATTTAAACTTTCAAACAAATGCATCCGATATCTTCGAGGCGAAATCTATCACTATCTTATCTGGAAGTTCATATATGTTACTATGCTTGATTCCTTTTATCATCACCAATGCACCTCAAACAACTTTTAGATTTCCGCATTCTACAAAATAGCGACATTAAGTTGAATTAGGGTATTTAAGGAAATTAAGTTCTTATTTAACTCTGGGACATGCCTCACTTCAATTAATGTCTCCACGATGCTATCATACATTTTGATTTTAATATTGCCAACACCTACAACATCGCATTTAACGTTGTTTCCCAACTGCACTTTACTATTATCCAAGCATTGATAATTAGTAAACCAATTTTTATTTGGTGTAGCATGAAACAAGCAATCATAATCTATAACCTATTCATCAAATGATGAATAATGAATGACAAACAAAACATAATCGGTACCATCTGAATTATGAATAGATATAACTGCAACATCATTTGCAGAATCAACTATAATTCCCTTACCCTTCTCGTTTTTTTAGCTTACGGCAATTCTTTATAAGATGCTCTATCTTACCATGACTCTAACAAACAACACCACCGCTTCTAGACTGACTGCGTCTGTTTATGTCTATGCTACTTCTGCTAACATGTGTACTAGTTCTTCCTCTATTTTCACCTACTAAAGTAGTAGATATAGGTTCGCCAGATTCTCTTGTACAAATGCCCTCACTTACAATTAAATATCGAACCTCATCAAACATCAAGCTTATTGACCTAGAGGAATTACTAACAGCAATAACAATAATATTTTAACTATTAAGCAATGAGGATAATAGAATCAAAGCAAGTACCTCATCTTCAAAGTCAATTTTGACTGAACTCTATTGACTAATAATTACATTGAATTCATTTATATGATCTGCAACTGATGCACCTTCACTCATATTCAAGTTAAATAGACGTCGCATCAAATAGACGTTATTGGTCGTAGAGAGCTTTTTATACATATCTGACATGGCTTTTATCAAATTAATAGTGGTATTCTCCTTCATGATATCAAATGCGACATCATGAGCGAATATCAATTGAATAACACTTGTAGCTCGTCTATCCAGTAATTCCTAATCAGCTTACTTCATTGTCTTTAGCTTTTCCCTAGTTAGGGGCAAGTGTAGTTTTCATCTTATAGAGATAGTCCTCAATTTGTATCTTCCAAAAACCAAAATTATTCCCGTCAGATTCGTTGATTCTCACTTTTTCTTCTTTTGTTGTCATTGATTCGCTTCAACTCAACCAAGCCTAGCTTTGATACTGATTGTTACAGAAAGCAAGCAATCAAATAATAAAATAAATAGAACAAGAAAATAAATTAGACACTAGATTTACGTGGTTTGATCGTAGTGACCTACGTTAATGGAGAGAGCAGCAACAAATTCCACATAGATTAAGCAATACAATGGAGATTACAACTACACTCTAGTTACTTAAACACACTATATGTTTCCCAAGCCTTAATTACACCAAATATCTCATGCCATGTTTACCCCTGCAATTCCTTATGAAATAATCTCTTAATCTCACGAAAGAATTACACAAATTTTACCACAAGATTTAATTGGCTCGAACACTAATTCTTCTTGGTTGTAATTCACGAACATAACCAATGAAAAAAACCACGGCTAAGCACTTATGAAACAATATTCCAAGGCTTTGACAATGGCGTGCCCAAACACTCACATAAAGTGACGCTTCAATATTTTGTGATATATATAGACATAGATAGACACACACACTATATGCAAACAAGCCACACGCATTGAAGAAAGAAATAAAATCCGAGTAAGCTTCGGTCAAAGAAGTCCAAGCTGATTCACGACAGGAAACATGTATATTCCATTAATTGAAACAAATTCACAATCTCCCTTTTGAATTTTCCTTGGCGATAACAATAAGGAAACATCATTATTTTTATTTCCTTATATATTTCTTCCATCGTCAGTTCTAATTCGCCAAAAGGAAGTTAGCTTTACTCGATTTCAAGCGTCCACAAAATATACAAAAGTTTTTACTTTAATTGATCGGGCTTTTTTGCAATTTATCTTAGGACTTCGTTCATGGGCTCGAACTTGAGCCATTTTATAACACCACTTATTCTATGTTGATGAATGACTAATATTAATTTAGTGCTTATCTATAATTATGTAAATCACTCGTCTTCTGTAGAAAAATAGTAAATTCTCATTATAGTAAATAGAATTATGTCTGATTAAAGTAGAAGAGATGAAGAGTCGCTAACTCATTGATGATTTGAAGTTGTTGACATAAATAAAAAATAAAAAAAATCCAAATGTCGAGTCAACAATCTCGAATGCAATTGACAAGAAAGTGGTGGCAACATAGTGGAGTTGATAGTTTTGGGTGCAAACATCAACGAAGTATCCATCAAAGTCGATGTAAGTATCATCTAATCATTAGTGTAGTGTTGTCAATATAGCCATCAAGTAATTGTGAGTGTGGTGGAGTTGATGTAACCATGGATAATGGAGTCAATGTAGGGCTATATATACCTCAAGTGTAGTCTTTGTAAATCACGCACACTCCTCCAATCAATCCAAGAATTCAACGTTCTTTTACAGATTTATCCTTATCTTTATTTTCCTACAATTTACATGGCTTGCCTGGATTGTCTCTAGCCTCACTACCTTCAAACTTATTGTCATTTACTTTCCTATTTAAAATCAACAAAGGACCCTTCGCAATTTTATTTTATTTTTTATTTAAGAAGGCTAAGAATAAATGCCTCACTTTACTATCCGAAAAATTACAAATTTGGCCATTAATGGGTTGAAATTTAATTTAAGAGAAAGATTTGAAGACCAAAATTTTGCTCATTTATTTTAATTGGCAATGAGAGTGTTTAAGTATGGCAATTACTTGAAGGCGGAGAGATAAAGGGCTACATGAAGACTTTATATGAAACATGGCATTAATGGAAAGGTATGAATTTGATCAAGATAAAATTCGTCAAGAAAAAATTAAATTTGCCAATGACAAGGGGGCATATGATGTGACAACCCCAACATGTCTACTGTAAAACTATTATCGCCAATATCTTCTCCATTTTATTATTTTTATTTTTTTTAGCATGCAGAAGCGTAAGGGACAATAGAAAATTCCAAGGTACACGTGATTTTCTGTAAATGGGACAACTTCATTTCTTATTTATTCATACATGTACACCAGACGACAAGAGGATTGCCATGGGGAGGTACAAAAGGTCAGCACTAGACTAACTATACTATACACTAAGTCGGTCACCCCTCCCCACCTAACTGTACAAGTGTCGTCTAACAGTGGCCCCATGATGTTCTCAAAATCTTTCGAGCTCCAAAAATCTTGTTCCCTCCTCCCAAGTGAAGTTCACCAGCACCCTGTAGCAAATCATCGGGGAGGCAGGTGGGATCAATATTCTAATGATTTGAAAAGATGAAATCAACAACTAGTGAGTCACCAACCTAGCAAGTAGAAAGTCCACTGGCCTATACCACGCAAATCGATCACCGTATGACAAAGAAAGTTTCATAAATCACATACACAACAGCTTACCCGAGACCATTTTCAGGATATACGATTGATCAATATAAGTAATAACCTTTCCTAGCAAATGACCAACAATTCAATTTAGGAATACCAAAGTCACAATCAATACAATTTCATGCTGTCATCATCTTTAGGGGAACCCCGTTACCCCCGGGCATCTCGCACCCATCTGGCATCGCGAGGCATCTGGGGGAACTGCGTTACACCCCCCAAGCATCTAGAGGAACCCGGTTACTCCTCCAAGCATCCCTACTACAACCCGGGGCATCATCATCCTAAGCACCGATGACATTCTTAGTTACACATTCAAACCATGATGCAGCAATTCCATAATTCAATTAAAAGTACATTAACACCACTACCATTCAAGGATTCAAGTATGCATCTAATGAATCATCATTCATTTTCATCCCTTAGACTAACACAAACTCATCCATATAGATATTAAACCGTGGGAAAGGTCCCACATTCTAGGCCTAAACTAGCCTCATAAGGCGTCTTGCACGCCTCTAAAGTTGATGGCTATTGTCTAGGTAATCGATCTCCAAAAATTATGAAACTTTAGTACAAGGTGGAAAAGATCTAAAGGAATATCTTTTGTAAAGAACTTAAAATCCAGTTCAGTTCACACAATTCTAAATAATTTTTGCAATCTGGGCTCAAAGCAGTCAAAATCTCCAGGACAAAGTGGAGTAGAAAAATAAATATTTTACTAACCTATTGAGACCGAAAAATTATGAAAATTCAGTATGTGGTAGCTTGGGATGTGCTCTACAAATTTTGTGAACATATTTTAGAATTCTGGACCGAGAAATCTGTAGAAAATGAAAAGCATAAAGAGGTTGGTCCAATGACCCAAAAACAGATTTTGAATCCTGAAGTTTTTCAAATATATTTTTGTCATAGGAAACCCAAAAATTCTGAAATTAAAGTATGTCGTAGGACGGTCAATAAGAGACAACTCTCGTGAAGAACACCCCATGAAATTTGCACCACATAAGTCGGTACAAAATTAGCAAGCTTCTGGGTCGGGCTAGATCCGAACTTGCCCTCAGCTCAGTCATGAATTTCCTTCAAAGTTTCTGCCGTTCTGGCCTTCGCACATGCCAAATATCGACTATCCATGCCTCTACGACCTAACTGTAAGTTCGACTATTTCGAACTCGACAACATAGCTAAGTAACGTGGTCGAAACTTCCGACTAAACGAACAATGTAGTCGAAACTTCAATTAAACGAAAATCTCAACAACATTCTTGGGTTTCTACAAAACTATTCTCGCCACACGACAAACGATCAATATAGGATAGAACGGAGGATATCCACTTGCCTCGGGTCCTTATGAGTTGCGGTGGCAGCTTGGCGGAATGGAGACAAGCTAGCGGCGACGATGACGCAAGGGCCGAAAAGAGAGAAAAACCCAACCTTCTTGTGTTGAGGAGAGGCCCTACGTTGCTGGCTTCTCTGCACTTTGTTGGCTGAAATGGACGGTGAAATGAAGGGCAGAAGGTGGGCGTGGGGGTTCAGTGACCAAGGAAGAGCTTCCCTCTTTCTCTCTCTCATTTATTTATTTTCTCCACCGCCATACTTGGTCAATTTGGGCAGCACTTGTTAACTCATGCCAGCTAGAACGTGGAGCACCTTGGAGAAGATTCAAGAGTCTTGGTATTTTTCTTTTTCTTTTTCTTTTAAGCTATTTCTTTAAAGGCCAATGCCTTGGAAGTTCTTGGGGTTGGGATGATTGGATCAACGTAGTTTATTGACGACGATGTAGCGGCGGTGACTCGGTGATGTCACGATGAGGATGCGAACGGCATAATTTGATGGAGAGCTCACTATTTTGTCGAGCGAAAAATGAGGATGTCACATATGATGACCCTAATCTTATTTAAAAGAATCAAAAGATGAACTCACTAATCTCTGCATAGGAAGATGTCTCGCCATTTCATAAACACGTAACTACACCACTCCATTTGTCAATAGCAAATCAATATCAAGACAATTGCCTTACCTTGGCTAAAACATGTGAAACCCCTGGTTCAATTATGATGCAGGCACAAACCAAAATCATTTCAATGACATAAAGAATCATGCACATGAGATCCATTTATTACTTAACCAAAACCTATCGGCTCTTCGGGAATCTACCGGGCATCCGAAATCCATTGTTCAACAGCTATAGTTAATCCCTAGTGTGACCATGCATCATGCAAATAACAATCCGATTCTTATCTTTACCTTAGTCCATGCAACAAGGCCCAAAGGTGTGCCATGCTAGTGTATGCATGTCATGACTTACCAAAATCGTGATGATAGGACATGCTGGATGCGAATCAAGGCTCGCGGTTTGATCCATCATGCTTAGGCACTGACCTAGGACCAAACTTGGTTCAAAATCAATACGCCTCAATATCGAACCGAGACCAAGAGTGGACCGGCCCATCATGCCTCAATGCACGTTCAAGGCCAACGAGACCCCTTTTAGGAGCTCAGGGCGTGCTTGGTATAATGAACACACGCAATAACATAAAATCAATTGGTAAAATAATCACACAAGTCCAGGCAATAACACAATGCAAACAAGCTCAAACAAGAACACACTCTATGTTTGGATAGTATAGCACAACACCCTAGCCAAAGGTTAAGGAGTCCACTTACAACTAAACTACTAGGGCAGTCTAATGATGGCCGAATGGTGGTGGTGGGCGAGCGGTGGTGGGGGGAGACTGAGAGAGAGAGAACGACGATCAAGGAGGGAAATAAAAGAGAAAAGTGAGATAGTGTGTGCAAACCTTGAAATGGAAGGGGTAATGCTTCTATTTATAGGCAAACCCTCCATAATTGCCTTGCTAATTAGTCCAATAAGAAGACTTTGGGTGTCTTGACTAAGGAGGAGAGAGTGGCACCTAGGGTGGTTAAGTGGCGCCTAAGGCCCTAGTTCAATTATTCAATGTCCAAATGGTGTCTTTCTCATTGTCCACATGGTCATGAGTCACCTTATAATAATAACCCTAATTGGAAGAGGTGGCAAGTCTATGGAAGATGAAGTGGCGCCTCTAATGGTCTTCCAAGACCATCTCTCATTAATTCTTCGAGGCTATGATTTATCAAGCATTTAAGGTTGGGCAAGACTTGTCTTCCAAGTCTCAAGATAGTGCAATTATGGTCTAAGCTCTTTAGAGACACATAAGTTTGTGACTCACCATTTGCATTAAATGACTAGCTTCCAAAAATAATTAATGGCTAAGTTTGGTCTCCAAAACAACTTGCATCTTGGGCTACTTGTTCCTCAAGTAGGCGTGTGGCTTATCCTTTGCATTAATTTGCTCATTTCCAAGACTTATTTTAGGGTTATGATGACCCTAAATCTTTAGGGACACATAAGCCCATGGGTCACCTATTCCATTAATTATCTTGGATCTTGCTTATTAAAGAGCCTAGACTTTGGTTTACTTGCTCTCCAAGGAGTCCACCTAGACGAGTGACTCATCCCTATCTCAATGTGTTATAATCCAAAAAACATCAATGGCTTCAAGAAACAAGTTCATTTTTTGCCACTTGATAGGTGAGTCATCCCCTTATTAATTAATGCACTCATGGGAAAGAAACTAAATTAAAGGCTACCTCATTGGATGGGAGTTTCTTGTGTTTATCCATGATCGACTATTTTATCCGGTTCGAGGTTCATGGCTAATCCATGATTGAATGAGGCCTGACACAGTCGAGCCTAATTGACGAGACTAATTCAACAATTCTTTCAAATTGTGCGCGGCTAGGGTCGGCCAGGCCCAAGGGCCAGCCTTCGGTCCTACTAACCGATCTTGGGATTGGACTTGTGGCCGGTCTAGATGCCATAGTACATGTTCGGTTTGGAACTGTTCCATGTTTGAGTTTAATTGATTTATGGTCAATTTTCGATTGTCATATAATTTTGTGGGATTGATTGATCCGCTCCAATACACAATCACACTAGGTTGATTTATGGTCGTTCACGACCGATACAATAACAATGTGGAATCACCCACGATTGATACACGACCATGCGGAATCAATCAATAACCATCCATTGATCGATCCATGTCGGTGCGCGTTTGTCCCACAATCAATCCTTTTGGTTGAGCAACCTACCTGTGGTCGAACACTCTAATCGAATATAACCAATCCTTAGTCGCCTTTCTTGATCAGGTTAATTGGTCCATAGCTGATCTTTGGATCGATTCATGGCCTATTCCTCATCATCAGCATATCAACCCTTAGTCCACCATTTGTGATCAGAGATAAGTGTCAGGGTCGATGATGTCATAATAAATATCTCAAGTGTACTTTTCGTAAACCCTACCCTCTAATCAATTCGGGGACTCAACGTTCTTTTGTAAATTTATCTTCATCTTTACTTTTTCTACAATTTACGTGATTGATTGTAATTACCTTTAGTCTTAGCATTTTTAAATTTCGTCATTTATTTTATTGTCCAATTTCAACAATCGACCCTTTATGACATTTGTTGATTTACTTATTGGTCCATCCATATTTGGAAAGTATTTTCATTAGTAACTTTTCAGCGAAACAAAAGTATTTATATGTGCATGTGTGTGTGTACCCATGTATATCGATATGAGTATATACACTTCTGACCCGAACTGCCTAAACAAGAATTTTTGAATAGTGAATAACCAGAATTATTACTCACTACATAAAAAAATTCCATTAATGAAAAATGTAAATCCATTGAAAAATCCAAACTACACATGTATGATGAAATGCTTGTTGCTTTTTGATCCAATAACAAATCATTGATTTAAGTTTAACTAAATAAATAAAATATACAGAATTTTCTTTTCGTTATGATTTGTGATCATTAACTTGACGATGTCTCCATGCCGAACCCTTTCTCTGACTCTACCTATTAAGTCTCTAAACAATTGTCATGACCAAGTTCGGACCAATCCTCTAGCTCGAGTTAACTTATTAACGATTCTCTGAGTACAAGTGGAGTTGAGATACTTGAATGGCGCTAATGATATTTGTCTCCAGATTAACTATCTAACATAACATTATGGGCCTATTTGGTAATATTCTCGAGAACAACTGATTTTATTCTTTTGTTCCCAAGAATAAAAAAAAAAAAAATAGAAATCCGTTTGGTAAATTTTTTATTTCCGGAATAAAAATTCATTTTTTTGTTCCCGGAAATAAATTTGGAATGGAATTAAGAAGTAGAATAAAGTTACTTATTATTCTTAAGAACAATTCTTAAAAAATCAAGTTTAATTTTTCTTTTCTTTTCTCTTTTCTTTTCTTCTTCTTCCTTTTGGCCAATCACCAGCCTTAGCCATGGCCGACAACCAGCTAGACAAGGATGGGTGACTTTGCTGGAGTGTCGCAAGCCCCCGATGATGCCGAGTCACGGTGAGGCTCAACCTTGCCTTGACTGGGCGAGGGCTCAAGGTGAGGGCGAGACCGAGCTCGCCTAGCCATCGGCGAGGTCCGACCTCGCCTAGCCATAGCTAGGCTCGGCTTCACCAATTGGCGTGAGGTAGAGCCTTGCTAGCCCACTGAAAGGCTCGACCTAGATTTGGTGAGGATGAGCCTTACGGTGGTCAGGTGAGTCTCTGGCGAGCACGCCAACAACCGACGACGAAGGAGGAAGAAGAAGAGAAAAGGAAAAATAAAAAAATTTAAAAAATTAAAAAATTAAAAATCCTAATAAACGCATTTTCATCTTTTTATCTCGAGAATAAAAATTTTAAATAGTTACCAAATGCTTTAAAAAATTCAAAAATTATTGTCAAAAATAGAATTAAAAAATATTTTTGAATAAAAAGTTATTTTAAAAAATAAAATGATTATTAAACACGTCATATAAATCCTTTGCATTCTGTGGGTCTCTTTATGTATGAGCAAACTTTGCATAGGCCCCATGCATTTCAACCCTAGGATATTATTGGAATCCAGCCGATTAGGGGTGAGCGATTCCCGATTCCGATTCGGTTCCGTCTAGAACTTGGAACCTACCCTGGGGTATAGGTTCCTTAATTTTTAGAACCTGGAACCTACTCATCAGAACCGAGAACCTGGAACCTACCTTGTCATAGGTTCCAGGGTCGGTTCTAGGTTCAAATAGGTTCTTTTTCTTTTCTTTTTTTTTTTTCATTTTCAGATTTAAACTATAACGAAGAAGGAAAGAGACTATATCAGCTCAAGCCAAAATCAGAAAAAGGATGGCAACTTAGCAACTTTTGTTGAGACAAACACAAGAAAATCACTAATGCAAGCAACAAACTTCGACCAAGCATGAGTGGTTTTTATTTTAATTTGTTCTAGTTGTTGAGCTCTCGTACTAGTGTACCTTCTGTTGCCAATACTTGATACGTATAGCACTTAGTGGGCATTCTTTTGCATTTGATTGCAAGTATTGCAATGCAGATATTGTAGTCTTCAGGTCAGATGCCTTATAAGATGTGTAGAATTCCAAAATTGGATTCTGCATAAAGTAAAAGGTAAGTTAATAGCTAGATAATCAAATTGTAAGCTTGTAGCGATGAAAGAAATGCAAGATAGAGAACAGACCCAAGGTGGCGTGAGTCATCCAGCGTCCATTTAGCAACTAGAGAAGGAAGAAAACTCAGGAACTCATACTCGACCAATGTCAGCTCCGCAAGGTAATCCGCCAAGTACTCCAATTCAAGACTAGGGCTCTGAAGATTTTACAAGTAGTTGATGGACAAATGGTTAAATTTCTTAAGATCAAGGAACGTGGTATTTTCTTAAGCTCAGGCTAGCATGGAGTAGGTCAATGACCCTTACTACATACATTGCCTATACTGCTCAAATAAATCTCCTGAGAAACGAAATATTCGATTCTTTTAGAATGCAAATAACTCCAATGAAAGTAAAGTAAATGAGAGTTCAGTAAGTTGCAAAACCTAAGGAAAGTTTTCGTAGTGGGCACGAATATCCGGAAGCCGAAATAATTCAATAGTTGACCCTCCATTTTCAGTACCTGCCAATACACAACAATTTGAATCTTTTACATCCGAATAGACAACTAAATTCATAGTTTTCTAGAGAAAACATTGTCTAATATATAATTTGGTGATTCCTTATGGTTAATGTGTTTCATAATAATAACTACGGTTGCATAATTGAAGGTTGAGCAACTGTCGGTGTTGCTCATCTTAGTTAGGCAAAGGAGCAATCTATCACTTGAGCAAAAATGCAGAGGAAAAGCTATTCTGAAAACTAAAAAGAGCAAAAATGTGGAGGAAAACCTACTGTCTCGTTATCGATCAGCCGGTAGGCCCCCACTGGAGTCTCCAAGGGCGTCCCATGTCGCCCTCGACCAAATAGGCAGAAGGAGAGAGAGAATTGGGGTGTGACTGAGCTGGAGGTGGAGGTGGAGGTGGAGGTGGAGGCAGAGGTGAAGGGGTGTGGAGTTAAGGCTGATTGGGCGGCTAGGCGAGCGAGTAGCCTCCACCGGGGGGACGAGTGGCATCTAATGGCGGTGTCGACAGCAAGCGGCTGAGCGGCGAGGCGAGCGAGAGGTGACGGTGTCCAGTGACGGTGTCGAGGGGGGTCTGACGACGAGCACGCGGCGACGGCGACGAAGACACAAGTCTCACGGCACCAACGGCGGCACGGATGGCGCGGCGAAGATGGCGATAGTCACGACTCAACCCACGGCCAAAGGGAGAAGAGCTCGGTTCTAGCGGAGGCGGTGGCGGTTTGGAGCAACGACAGCCCGGACGGCCGAGTGAGCGGCAACAAAAGGTGGTGACGGTGGCTTGGGGACGGCGATGGTGGCTCGGGGACGGCGATGGTGGCTCATGGCGGCGAGGGGCGGCGCGAGCAGCGCAACAGCTCGTCAAGCTCAACGACGAGACAACTCATCGGACGAGCGGTGGGTGGTAGTGGTTTGGTGGCCAAGAGGTGGTGGTGAGTAGGGTGTGGGGTGGTGGTGTGGTGGTGGTTGAAGTAGCCACCAGCAAGAGGAAGGAAGGAAGGAAGGAAGAAGAAGGAGAAGAAGAAGGGGGGTTTCGGCCGAGAGAGAGGGAAAGAGAAGAGAGAGAGAGTAGAAAGGAAAAAAGTTGGGGGGGAGGAAGTGACGTGAGGAGGAAAAAGGAAAAAGAGGAAAAAAGAAAGAGAGAGAGAGAAAGAAATGGGAAAGGGGAAAGAATCGGCAAAAGGGAAAGAAATCACGTGGGCGGAACTGACGTGCTAGGGTTTTCTTTTTTTTGAACAATGACCGGTTCCAATTTCCGGAACCGGTCTCTTTAGAACTGGAACCAGTTCGGTTCGGTTCTCCGATTTCTGATTCTATTCAGAAACTATGCTCACCCCTACAACCGATCACACGCAGCACAATGATAGACTGGTAGCTAGAACCATCATGTAATACCATCAACATCCAGGACATTTTCCCCTGGCGTTATCTGGCCTTTTCAATCATAGGTCCTCGAAACGGAAGGGACGACATTAGTGCACATCAATCATTGTACCCAACTGTTCCGTTTAGCGTAGTTTACAGAGGTGAAGAAAAGGACGGCGTAGAAAATGGAGGTAACGTGAGAGAAGGCCTAGAAGCTGACTCTCGATCTTGTCAAACCGAGCATACGTGTAAAATGTTGAGGAGGGGTTTGACGCAATTGGTGGTAATTGGAAGCAAATGTCCTTCCGACCATTTCGACGAGTGGACCCTTTCAACAGCAAAGCCCGCCGAACGCAGGACCCGGACAAATCCCCATCTCCACATACGTGAATATCCCATTTTCCTACACTAACTTATCGTCTCTACTGTCAACCCTCTCGTGCTCGAATCAAAACTCCAAGGGAAAACCCTTGATGATCACGCGTCAACTGTTCCAACAACAACTCGTTTGTCGTCCTCGTACGGTCGCACTTATATAGAAATGTCGAAATCCTTCAAAGCATATGGGTCTCGGGACGGGGCAAAATCCAAGTCTTACTGCGCTAGCTTTTCCCTTGCACGTGGAGCGCGTCTGCAGAAGTCAATTTTCGACCGCCACCCACCACCTCCACCTCCACCTCCACCTCCTCCACCACCATCGCCACTTGGTCGTTGAGAAAACGACGAGGCACTCGCAATAAATAAAAAGAGAGAAGAACTCGTTTTATTAGTACCGGACGATGACTAGGACTGAGACTGGCCCCCAACTAAAACTAAAACATAAACAATTACAAGAGAGGAATGAGGAAACTGAAAAGAAGCTGAGGAGATGGACCTGGGTAAGAGGACGGCACACGCGCTTTATCGTTAAGTCAAATCCCGGCCACGCGAAGACGTAACTGCGGTACTCATACACATAGCATCCACGGCACGGATGCACACGGGTGGTCGGTCACTTCGAATCTGATTCTCCGCACACTCTCGTTGGCCATCATCTCATCCTCGTAGCAAGCCAGAAACACGTCTTTTCCCTTGCATTTCCAAGTTTCGCCTTTTCAATCCCGCGTCGTTGTTTGGTTGCACCGACTATATAACCTCCTCTTGGACATGTCCCCCTCGTTTCACTTTACTTATTCCACCTGAATCTTTCTTGTCTTTCGTCTCTCGGGCCTCGAGCAATAGAGAGAGAGAGGGAGAGAGTACTTCTCAAAAGTTTTTTGCTGGTTTAGCAAATCACACACAGAACAGAGAAATCACACACAGAAAGGAAAGAGGAGAAGATGTTGTGCATGGTTTCTCGCAGTGGGAGAGAGCTCCAGAGATACCACATGGGCCGTCGCCAAGTCGTAGGGTATGTAAACAGATTCACTTAAATCTTTCTGGGATTTTATCGCCATGACTCGCTTGCTGAGTGACTGAGTCTCTTTCCCTTCAATCGGTTCTTCTTTGTTCGATACTAGAGTTTTCTTTACGCAAAATGATGAATGATGATGATTGCAGCCGTTCTACTTTTCCGAACTCAGATACTTTTTGTTTCCTGCTTTACTCTTTCTGGAGCTCAGTTTCCTTTGTTCTTGGATGATCATCCCTTGCAGATGCATACCTTACCGATACAAGAGAGATGGAGATGGAGTGGTGGGCGACGAACTAGAGTTCTTGGTGATCAGTTCGCCGAAAGGTCAAGGGCTCATGTTCCCTAAGGTACACTAACTGTTGTAATGCTAATTATTCCTAGTTAACTAATTCAGTTGTTTCGGGGTCAAAACGTGAGGGTTTGAATTTTGTTAAAAGCGTGTGGTCATAATAAGTCGTATCTGCGCCTAACTAAACTAAACCGCATGTTTGTCTCCTCAGGGAGGATGGGAGCTTGATGAATCAGAGGAAGAAGCGGCTTCAAGAGAATCCATTGAAGAGGCCGGAGTTCTTGGCGACATCGAGGTACTTTCAAATTGCAGCCTAGAGCTACTTAGCAGACTAAGTCAATCACGTTCAAGTTGAACGCCCTAAAGAGAATGTGTTAATCTAAATGTGTACTAGCACTAAGACCAAATAGTCCATCAGTATAAGAAGTTCAAGTTCATGTTCATTTTCATTCTCATGCTCAGGGAGTGATGTGAATTTTCGGCTACCATTTAAATTGCAGTGTAAATTGGGAAGATGGAGCTTCTTGAGCAAAAGATATGGAACGTACTATGAAGGGCACATGTTCCCCTTGTTTGTCAAGGAAGAACTTGATCTGTGGCCAGAGAAAAATCTCCGTCAGAGAATCTGGGTATGCACCTTCTGATTATCCATGAAATCATAATAGCCATAACAATTCTGAGTAGAGATACTGAAGCATTATACGGACTGTTATATTGCAGATGACAGCAGCTGAAGCAAGAGAAGTGTGCAGACATTGGTGGATGAAGGAAGCCCTGGACATATTGGTTGAAAGGCTTGGCTCCATTCCCCAGAACGAGAGAAAACCAGAAAACGATATCAGTCTTTCTTAATTCTTTTTGGTTCGATTCGAACTAATCTTCGGGAAAACCAGAAGATTCATTCTTTTGTCTCACCCACGATTCTTGAAAGTACTTATTAATACAAGAAGAATACTTTTCTTTTAAGGACTTTTTTGTTTGACGAATGCGATGGATCAAGTCAATCGGAAATCGTATTTGAAGTTTGTGTACCTTCTGCACTGGATAGTGTGGTTCGCGTTGAGTTGTGAAATGCAGTTGACGGATTGAATGGATCGCCACCATGTCATGATACATCGATAGAGTGAGAGGGAAAAATATACAAACGTCTCACTTTTTAAAAGAGAAAAATTAATGAGGACAAAGATTTTTAAGAAAATGAATAAGTATATTAGAAGTCTTACTCCTTGTCACCAATAATTGAGATCCCAAAATTGTCCAAATTGGTATAATCAACTCCTTACATTAACACTGTCCAATTAGGCTAACGGCATATGCCGACACGATTTTTTTTTTCTATATTTAAATTTATTTCCCTTATGTGGCTTTTTTTATTATTATTTTGTCTCTTCTTCGTGGTATTAACCTTACTAAAGCATTAAATAAAATATCAAAATGACGTCATTTGGGTCAAAATCTTAATTTTTTTAAACCAAAATCATAGTTAAATGAGATCATAAAATATTGAAGGCTTATTTTTTATAAAAATAAAATAAAAAAACGCAAAAAAGAAAAGAAGAAAAAGCCGGGTCATAGGGCCACACCACTGTGACCCTCCCAACCAGGAAGGGCTAGTCAGGGTCGTAGAGGCCTTGGCGAGGGTCCCGTGACCATTGCCTAGATTTGGCAGCCCTTGGCAAGGGGCTAGCCAATGCAATTATGACAACAACAATGATTTTATTATTCTACTTTCAAAATGATTTTTTTTTTATGCGAGTAAATTTTTGGGTTAATACCCTGAAAACCCCCAAACTGGTACACTTGTGACAAATTTACCCCAAACTATTTTTTTAACCACTAAAAACCCCAAACTGGTATACATTTGATAAATTTATTCCAAACTGGTACACTTGTGACAAATTTACCCTATGTTAGTTTTCGTTAAATTTTATTCTCAAATTATTAAGTTAAATGACACGTGACAGTTGACCGATATACGAATTTAGGATTTTACGCTCTGTTTGTCATCGTTTACAATTTTTGTGATTTTTTTTTATGGTATTAATCCAATTTAGCATAGGGTATATTTATCACAAATTTACCATTTTGGGGGTTTTTTGCAGTTGAATAAATTAGTTTGGGGTAAATTTGTCATAATTGTACTAGTTTATGGTTTTTATAGTCAGTCGGAGTAAATTTGTCACAGATATACCAGTTTTGGGTTTTTCATGGTCAAAAAAATAGTTTGGGTAAATTTGTCACAAGTGTACCAGTTTGGGGTTTTTCAGGGTATTAACCCTAAATTTTTAAAAGAGTTGATAAGTGCAAAATGAAATTATCTACCAAAGAAAAATAACCGGTTACCTAATTTTCATGTAATTTGTTGGCAAATTACTGACCATTTAACGAAATTAGTAAAAAAAAAAAAAAATTGGCATTTTGGCAAATTACTAGTTTTTCTTATTCTTTTACCAACTTGTACCTGTCTTTCTTACCGACACCTTGAAATACCAGCATTCTTCCAATCAAATTACAAATGTTTTTGGGTTCACAAATTCCACTAGGGCATAACGTTTTCAAAGCAAATCAGACCCAGCGCATTGGAAGATGCTCAGCCTAAAGCCCCCGAGCCCACTCCCAACCAATCCCACTAAAAGTCTTGTCCAACTTCTCTCAAAACGAAGCCCATCTCTCTCTCTCTCTTTCTCTCTATTCAGGGCATTGATCGTCGTTCATGGACTGCGGAATGAGCGCGGCTAGTCATCCATGGTCATCGACTTGATAGGGGTGAGAGAGAGAGGCGAACGGCATGACGTGGATACATGAAGGGAGCTGTAGCGAGGAGGGCGACGAGGGGAGGCAGCAGCGTTGGCGGCGGCGAGGGACGTTTGGCTCCACTTGATCCGAACTCCGAATTCATCGATTTCGGATTTCTCTCACATCTACTCCTTTCAAACTCATTGAAAAACACAACTAAAGGTTAAGTTCAAACTATTCATCTCCATGTTCGTTTTTCTTTGTCATACCTTAATGAGTGACCTTATTATTATTTGAAGGCGACATAATAAGGCGGAAGAACACATAAAGAAGGTGATTATTTCGGCCTTAAGGCCACACATTCGATTTTGTTCAATTTCCTAACCATAACTTGTTCACGAACCAATACTTTTGGCTCGGGCTCGTTAACCATTTCCCTTCATTATAATCACGAGTAAAGAGTCGCTGAAACGCTGCATCTAACCCTAGCAATACAGCTATCGAATGTATAATCGATGCACGAAACACACCTCATTCGCACTGCGTTTTTTTCGTGTGTCTCGCTATCGATTGATCGGATATGATATGATCGACTCACGCGACGGACCCTCTCGTGCAAAACGATGGCTTAAAGCAATGTTTCCGGACCCGAAAGATTCTTGCTTCCTTCCTTTTTCGTGACTTGAAACCCCAGGCATCAGATGCCATCTACATTATTGATCGACCATTTGCAAAAAGCTTAAATGCTTCCATGCCCCACTTCCCCCGAGAAGATATTGGGTGGTCCGGGAAAAGCGTGGTCCCGGACCACTCTATGGCGCCACATATGAGGGGAGGGGGACAAAAGAGAGAAAGAGGAGAGAGAGCGTCAGAGAAGTGGGCCCCGGTTTTGTCCTTTGTGGGCTTCCCCCATGGCCCCAGTGGTCCGGGACCACCCGTGGCGGTCCCGGACCACCCATTTCTCCACTTTCCCCTACTCATTGCTTTCCAGAGCCAACAACCTTTCCCTCTTCCAAAGATGCGTCCACCGTCATCCGTCTTTCCCGGACGAGGGCTCCGATTCCCTCATCTTTAAGAAACCATAATAATGTTCATTACTAAGCTCATCGACATCTCGCCCCTTTGCTCTTAATTAAAAGGGAAAATGACTATATTGAATATTTAGGGATAGATTAAGGATGTTCAATCATCCTTAATCTATCCCTAAATATTCAATATAGTCATTTTGTCTGATCAAACAAGAGAGAGAGAGTCTCCATGAGTTTAGGTGCAAAATAATCCATGAACTATTGTGAAGTATGCACTCTACTTCCCTTTACTCTAAGAACTTGTCCGCACGTTTCACTATAGTTTAAGGACTTTTGGTGGCCTCCTCTCTTATCTGATTGAACAAAAGGACTACATGAAATATTTATGAATAGTCCAAGGAGCACAATGAACGAATTAAAAGTTCAAGGGGAAAATCGACCAATTTATTCTCAAACCTTTTAATTGTACCAATTTATTACTAAACCTCTCAATCGTGTCAATTTAATACTAAACATTTTGAAAAATTGTCAATTTAGTTATAAATCTATTATTTGGATATTTGACTGGAATAACTACATTGACAAATTGTTAGAAATTTAGGATTAAATTGACATTATTGAAAGGCTAATGACTCAATTGACAAATCATTAAAGGGTTTAGTACTAAATTAGCACAATTGATATGCTTAGAATTGAGTTGACCTCCATAACTTAAAATTTTTTGGACAATTTTCACAAAATTAAAGTATAACATTGCACAATGAGGCAAAACTTAGGGACTACTAGTATCATTTTTTCTCATTAAAAAGAAATTTTGTCCAACGTCCCTTCATCAACTTCAACCATGGTATTCCAAAATTTACCCACGAGACGAAATTCAATTTCTTTAGCATTGACAGATCTTTAGTGTAACGAGAGACGAGCACTTTTCCCATTCTTTTCATCGATAATCGCAAACCCTCTTAATAATTCTTTTCTTGCCCACTTCCTTTCCCCTCAATAACCACTAAATGTGCATTTAGTAACCATTCTATTCTCAGGAATAATTTTTTATCATAAATGATTTTTTTTTCTATTCTTGGGAACAATTTTCGAGTATAAAAATGTGTTTGGTAACTGCACAAAATTTCTATTTCCGAGAAAGAAATGCATTTGATATAATTGTATAATTTTGTTATCTCTTTTAATTTTTTTTATATTTTTTCCTTTTTTTTTCTTCTTTCTTTTTCTTTTTTCTTTTTCTTTTTTCTCCTTTGTGGTCGGTCGCCGGCCGCCGACAAGCGCGCTGGAGTCTTGCCAAGCCAAGGCAAGGGCCAACGAGCTCACTGGAGGCTTGCCTGGCCACCGCAAGACTCGACCTCGCCCAGGCAGTGCAAGGTCAGCCTCACCGGGCCACCATTAGGTGACACCAACCTGGTGGTGGCCCGACGAGGCCGAGCCTGGTCGGTGGCTGGGTGAGCTTAGCCTCGCTAGATCTGGGCGAGTTGGAGCTCGCCATGGCTTGACGTCGCCGGGGGCCGATGACACTCCAACGAGGTCGCCGGCCCTCGTCGGCCAGTCGTCGACCATGGCCGAGGTCGATGACCGGCCAAAAGGAAGAAGAAGGAAATGAAAGATAATAAAAGAAAAGAGAAGAAAAAGAAGAGAAAAAAAAAAATTGTTCTCGGGGACAAGAGGTTACTTTTTTCTATTTATTGTTTCTGTTCTAAATCTACTCACCGGAACAAAAAAAAAAAAAAATAGGTTTTTTATTTTCGAGAACAAAAATTTTACCAAACACATTTCTATTCTTTTTTCGTTATCTGGAATAAAAGAATAGAAATAATTGTTCCGGGGAACAGAAATAATTTTTAACAAACAGGCCCTAAGCCAACTTGTCACGTATTTTCGGACTCGCTCCACATGCATAACACGTGCCACATAAGTTAGTTACCAATGACCTAAGCACCCACCCAAGCCATGTGGTCGATGACACTTATGTTTAAACAATTGCCCCTTTCAAAGGAATAAAATGGCGTTCCCATTCACGTATTCAAAAGCGCATTCTACACTTGCCCTTTAAGTTTTATATTGAAGCACGTTGCCAGTTCAAAGTCTCCATAAAATTTCGTCATCACTGACCCTTTGGGAATATGCTGTTCAGTCCGACAGTCTTGTGCGCCAAAAAATTATGCAAGTATTCATAGAATTAAAGAACAGATTAGCCAGCACGAGAAGCCATTGGCTAGGGAATCAGGCCGAGGCAGACATTCGAGACATTATCCTCAACCGATGGTCCTGCGAAACCCGATAGTCTTCCGGCTCAGTCGGAGACCCCAGAGACCAGCAGTTGCACGCACAACTTCCTCGCCCACGTGTGCAAATAGCCATATTCTCCATTTAATATTCAAGATCGAGGACGACCATCGGCTCAATTTCTGGATTAGAGTCTAAGTAGTTCGAGCATCTGCAACTTGCTAACGTTCATGAACGCAGACATTTTCGTGGAAAGGCCGTGGCGAACGTTCGTTTATTTTTGACTTTTCGCGGTCTTTTGTGGTGGCCATTCTCGAGTTTTTTTCGTTCATTTATTCCTCGCACTATACTCCCGAAGAATGGAATCGATAGACCAAGCCGATGCCTGCGCAGCTTCCCACGTTTGATTTTTCGTATTCTCAATCCTCCTTCTCGAACGTTGTAGGCCACGAGGCCATATTTGATGTTGGGGTCGTAGCTGGGAAGACCGCGTGGAGAAGTCTTGCATGGCGCACGCAGCGTTTTCGTCCATGCATGCATATGTTCATATTTGATTTTCGCACCATGGGAAAGGTTCCATCTTTGGTAAATTCACTTCATAAGGCATACTTTTCAATTGATAGCACAAAACATGCATCTGCGAAAGTTTTCTAAGATTGCGGCACCAGAAGGCTTTTCCAAATAGTCTTCAACGCATCGAACAATACCCTTGGAAAAGAATCATTGATGTCACGAGATACTAAGACCCTTTTACAAGAATGGGTTCTCTTAAGCGATCGATACAAATTTCATCTGTCTACTCAAACAAGCAAGTTATATTCATACAGCCGATCCAATGGGTAGGTGCCGCGCCATTTTGTGAATCGATCTTCGCAAGTCGGGTCCAGCATCTTTGGCATTAGTTAATCCAAAAGTGGCAAATGTACTTCGTATGGCGGGCTGAGTATTATTTTGTAATCAAAAGTTAGCCCGTGATAAATAAAGCGGGGATGACATAAATAATACCATTAGCAGCACATTCTTGCATGTTGGCTTTTGAGCTGGTATCAGAAAGAGGGGAGCTTGTGGTGGGGAAAAGCTACTTCCTTCCCTCGGTGGAAAGTTTGCATAATGCCATGCACGATGATCCTTAAAAGAGTCACTAATTACACGAGCACCCTCTTTCATTAAGTTAACGATTGCTTTAACAACGGTTTTGCTCTGGAGCAAATGGAGTCGATAATCCAAACCGTACGTTGCCAGAATGTCGTTTCCGAAACTTACATCAGCTTAATTAGGCACTTAATAGTTTGCTCGATCAATCAAAACAATTGTCTCAGGGCGCACCAAATTCGATACTCGGTTCAGGACCGAGCCAGACCGACCGGCTGATCAATTCCAGTTGGATCGACGGGTCAAAACCCGAGGTCCCCCGGAAAGTTGAACGTTCATTCTTCGCCGCAACACAAATAGCCCCTGATTTATCGTTTTCTGAGGAACTTTCCGATAGCTAAAGTCTAAATTGGACGGTGACCGGGCCGAGCCCCCCCGCCCACAATGCCGACTCGTCTGCCGTGATGATGGAGCGTGGGAGAGGCGAGTGTATATCGTATAAGGACGTCCACTCAGGAAAGCTCCTCCCCAACTATTGGGGGGAAGTGACGTTAAAGCATAAAGTCGGGTTCCTCTGCCACTTTTGCTGAAGTGAAGCAAAAGCTCCATGTCTCTCCCGTCTCGTGTTCACATCCGGAAAGGCTTTAATCCAACCCGATTGGTTCACACATCGCGTGTTCGGCGCATCTTTCGCGAGATCACGGGTTCAAGTCACATCGAGAACAAACTTCCGGATAATGCTATCACCTTATTAAATCTATCAAAATAAGTTATAGATCGGGTTTTTAACTTATACTTAATGAATTGAGTTGTTAGATAAATTAGTTGTAAATATACTTAAAATGATAAATATAAATAAATTTACAACTTATTTAAATTCAATAAATTTTTATGATTCTTTTTCACCCTCACTCAATCTCATACTCGCTTATTCTGTGCTCTCATTTCAATTTGGGTTAGATATGGAAATATTTTAGTAATATAGATTGAGTTAAGTATGAGTCATAAGAAAAATTGATTGATTTAGGTTGGACCATTTTAACTTGACCTAAACCACTCATTTGACATATTTACACCACAAATAATCATTCATTATTGACTCTTCACCAATAACCTCACAATATTTAAATATTCTTTGAAGTTTTAATTACAAGTGGTTTTGATGGATCAATTCATTGGGACTCCAACTGCCATAGCAATACCTTCAATCGAGAGATGAAATATTTGACTAAAATCTTTAGGATTGCTTCGATTTTTCCTTCAGGCTATCGACACGTGTTCAACTGCGAAGGATTCCACGTTACCGAAGTTAGGCTTAGAAGTGTCTTTTTGTAATTAGGTGGCCTAATTTTGGGCTAAAGATTGCTCCTGGTTCTTGTACGAAACCTTTGATTTTATTCTATTTATTCTTTTGATTTTCGCAACGAGAGATTGTTGTCAAACCGTGGCGTGTTATGATTTCTAACGCATCACGCATCGTTATTATGGAACCAACTTAGGCTGCCCACCTGGCGACGGTATCTTCTATGATGGATTTTTCCACGGTAAAATCTAGACATGTACAATGCTGTCACTGTCATTCTCAATTCCGTCCGAAATGCCACGCTCCAAACTACACGAAGTACAAAAATATTTTTCTCTACTAATTTTTTATATCATCATTTTAATTAGGGAAAGTACTTAGATTTCATGATTATTTGCATCATTAACGTTAGGCTGTCTATAAATATATTAATATGAACGAAAGTGTAAAACAATAGATGATGCTAAGCACAGTATTATTGATTCTTAGTAACAAAGAGACATTGCAAATACAAGCGATTTGTTTCGGTTCACTACTTTTTTTTTTTTTTTTTTTGGCTCAGAAAAGATAATATATTTCATTGAAAAGCACATATCAAACATTCACGTAAAAAACAAAGGAGCATTCTATGGCTTTTTCCGGCTAAGAAAAATATAGCGTCATGGCGAAAAACAAATGTGAGAGAACATTCGGCGATCAAAGGGCATTTCCCATGGAGGGGCGTTTAGTTTAATACGGTTTCAAGATACCCCCATTTCCCTTGTCCTGCACGAAGTGTAATGAGCAAAGACAAAACATTGGCCATCAAGATCCCAAAAAAGATAAGGTGAGAGAGGATCACCTTGTCTCGAGGTTGGTGACAAGATCAATGTTTACGGGTGAAAATAGGGTAGGGCTTCACCATTGAACTTCACGCTTAAAGGGGATAGGTTGCCATGGTTGAAATACATTGCATGATCCGAAAGTGAACCCATCTATCATGAAATGCAATTTTGAGAAGATAGTCTCTAAGAAAATCCCATTCTATCCTGTTTGTAAGCCTTTTGCATGTCTAATTTGTAGCACCGCCTGAAAACAATTGTTTGGTTCTTTTATGAGTCCTCATATGATGAAAACCTCTTGAACTTATGATGTTATCTGCCCACCTGGCGACGGTATCTTCTATGATGGATTTGGATTCCATGGAGATATAACGGTGAAAAAATTTTTTCATATAAATATCATCTTGATCCCATGTAAACCAATGCTGTCACTGTCATTCTCAATTCCGTCCGAAATGCCACGCTCCAAACTACACGAAGTACAAAAATATTTTTCTCTATGCTGTCCAAATTTTTTATATCATCATTTTAATTAGGGAAAGTACTTAGATTTCATCGACTTCCCAATGAGAGGGCGAAGGATGTTGCTTCGAGCTTTGATGATTATTTGCATCATTAACGTTAGGCTTTCTATAAATATATTAATATGAACGAAAGCCGACGATGGACCCCTCGAAATAAACAGATGGATTAAAGGAGAATTGTTCAAAAGGTGGCTGTTTCGGGCGGCCACCATAGCCCATCCGAGGGGTTCATGTGTTCGAGAACAGGAGTTTCTTATTTGTGGGAAAAAAAGGGGGTGGATCTTGCATGAACTCTTTGAAGCTAAGCACAGTATTATTGACGCTCCCTTCTTCATCTTAGAATTGACTTGTACCTCAACATCTGTTTGTCCTTTTTATTTGAACTGGGTCCAAAGAAAGAGATGATTGCAAATACAAGTCATCCGATTAATCATACGCCAAAAAGGACACGTAGGATCCATAATACATACTATCAAGGGGTCATCCGTATGCATAATGTCCCAATTTGCCGCAGGAATAGCAAAAATGGGGAAAATCTAACCAAAAGCAATTTAATCAAGACTTTCTTGGATGGGTTAAAACCATCTCTTTGATCAACTTTAACATCTATAACCCGTCCAATATGCCTAATCGCTCTACGTATGATGGACTCGGTGCGGTGCTCAAGAGGTAGGACGGTGTGTTCGGGAGCCAAGGTTTCAGAATAACGAGATGGTTTCAATACGGGTATAATTTATCCATCCTCCGTTTTCACCAAGGGCATCCATTGCACAAATTCAGGTCAATTCCACTAATTAAGGTTGTGGGAAGTGGAATGCACGAAGCCGCGGATAGCTCCGAGTGGACCATCGGTGGACGAAGAAAAGAGCGTTCTGCTAGAATTCAAGATATAGGACATGCAAGAACGATTTAGGTGGAAAAAGGATGAGGATGACCCAGAGAGTGAAGATTTGTCAAAGCACCTGAGCGGAAGAAACAGCGGAAAGGAAATTCGAGCTCCAACACCTGGCAGAATTTGCAATAGTTAACAACCAATGACACATGCGCAATTGGCGAATGTCCTTGCTGTCAATGTTTGCTATCGGTGACCTCATTGGCAAGTTACCTATTATATGAGAACCGACAAAGTTCTAAACTTTTCAATTTAACCATTTAATTTTAAATCTTTTAATGACTTTTCAATGTATTCTTTTCACCCAATTTTGGCCGGCAATCGCCCATTATCCTAAGGGTGTACTTGGTTTAACATTTGAAAGCTCCTTGAATAAATACGAAAGCCTTTAACTTAAAGGGTTTTGCATTTTGTAAAAAAAATATTTTATAAAGCAAGTATGGATTAAGTAGTATTTGGTATAAAAAAATAATTTTGAAATGGCCTTTGGGTAATTTTTTTTGCATTAAAAAGAAATCAAATCCACTGGCAAACTAGATATGGCGCTAGCAACCGTCTGTTGAGGTTGTGCAACCCCTAGCAACTCCAATCATGATGAGTGCTGCCTAGGGTCATGCAATTCAAGCGACCATTGCCTCGGTGATTGCCCTCATGTAAAGGACATGAATAGTAGCAACAGTGGGCTAAATCGAAACACCGAAGAATTGGTGATTATGGTTTTGGAAGAAAAATATCATTTAACCTTTGTTTTAGCATTTCAAAAATGTTAAAAGCTCTAGGTAAGTCCCCACCTGTCTTGAGATTTCGGTTTTCTCAATACTAACTTTTATTCTAAAATTCATTGGAAATGATTATCAAATATCCCGAATTTTCCAATCTAAATTGACCAAAAATTAGAATGTGGAAAACCAAACTCGCCACAGGATAAGTTCATCACTTTTCACACCATCATTCCCTCATCGGATGCATCCCCCGTGTTAAAGAAATATCTCCTCCTTGCCAATTTCGTCGTATTCACTCAACCATAAGCATACTAAGACACTTTCGTCATTTCAGGATAGCCTGTGGGGACTCAATTATCGCACCCCGCGATTGCTTTCCTAATTGAGGAGATCCTGTCGACCATGTAGAGCGGCGCGTGCACACCTCGGACCAAGTTTTTCCTTCAAATCCTTTGAATTATTCGATCGCGTGAATAATTATAATAATATGATGATTCAGCTTCTACGGCATTGAATTCCAAGATTTTCCGAAACTCCCCGGCACCGTATAAAACCGAAGCCTGCACGATGGCGCTCTCCTCACAAACAAAAGTTCTGTATAAGCGTCGAGCGAGAGAAAAGCCCCGCAGAGAGATTCGCACGAAAGCTTCGAAACGCGAGAGGCAAACGCTCTTCCTCCGGTCGCTCCAGGGAAATAGAATCTCAAGGGTCGCATGGCGTCGTCGCCTCCTTCGTCCTCCGCCAGGGGTGGTTCTGATGATGGTAAGTTCCGTTTCCCCCCGTTAGCAGCGGGAGCTTTCTCCGGGTTTTCGAGTTTCTTGGTGAATTTGTGGGGGTGGTCCGGGCTTGTTTTCAGGTGATAGCGTGGTGAAGTACGATCCCGCGATGCCGAACGACCATAACGTCCTGCAGAAGCACGTCGCCTTCTTCGACCGCAACCACGACGGCCTCGTGTATCCATGGGAGACATTCCGAGGTCTCTCGCCCCCTCTCTCTCTCTCTCTCTCTGTCTCTCTCTCTCTCTCTCTCTCGCTTTTCCTACGTTTTGCTTGAAACGTTTGATGGGATTTGTTCGAGGGTTAACTATTTTCTACCCCTTTTTGGGGGGGTTGTTCTTGAAGGCTTTCGATCGATCGGGGCCAGCCTCACCCTGTCCACCATCTCTGCTGTCTTCATCAACGTTGCGCTCAGCCAGAAAACTCGCCCTGTAAATCTCTCTCTCTCTCTCTCTCTCTCTCTCTCTTCTCTCTCTGTGTTTGTGGTTACATGTGCTTGAGTGGGCGTCGTTTATGGACGAAACTTCGCGAGGGACCGCGAGTGAGTCACATGGTCCCCTCATTATTCGATGACCCCCATGTGTAGAATTGTGCTGTTCCTGTTTGTGTCGTTTACGGGGAGTCTAGCTTTCTCGGGGGGCGGTAGGAGGAGTCCCCACCTCTGTCCCAAGTAGATTCGTATTGAATGCGTATAATGGGATACATACTTCAACACCTGAAGGTGGGATTAAGACGGATGAGGCGAGCTAAGGAGGTAGGAAATCGAACTAACCACCTCACCTCCTTCAGATCTCCACCTAGATAGTCGGCCGCCTGCCGGGGACTGAGGTTGCCCCTACACCTCCACGAAGGTGGGAAGTGACTTGCATCGACCCCGTCCGTCCATGTGGATGGGGGGAATGAGTCCCATTTTAATATGCAGGAGGCCTTCTTATGGGTTAACCGATGCCTGAGTGTCAATAAGTTCCATCATGAAACCGGTCTAAATTAGAAATTTGCCTTGTGAAGAAGCATCGCGAGTAAGAACACCTGAATTGAGCGGATGGCGTATGTCAATATCCGGATGATGTTAGTATTCATGTGATAGAGGGGTCACGGACTCGGACTATCGAATTATTTCTTTTAGAATAAGAGGCGTGGAGGTTGTAGGTTAAGTTGAATGTTAGAGTACACGTTCATACAAATGGAGCCATAATTGAGCCTTGAATCAGGAATAAGTCTGTGGTGACTCCTAATAAGAAAAGGTTGCGTGGTTTTGGGATGGTTGAAAATTTAGTTCGTAGGATAATCAAGCAATTTTGTAGCTGCCTAGTTTCATTTACAACCTATCGTGTTATGCTTTAACTATTTTGAAATATTGTATTTTATATATATTATCATTCTTTATTCTCGATGGTTGTAATAGTAAATCAACGAGATCACGAAATGGTGATGGCAATTAAATATTAGATAATCACTTGCGTAGATTTACCTTATTATTCACATATTAAAATAAAGATATTTGAAAGATATATGAGTCTCCTCAAAGTATAAAATGAAAAAAAAAAAAAAAAAAAAAAAAAGGAAGACTCCGCAGCTTTAGTCAACAAAATTTTAAAAACAATCACTTCCCTTTAATGCACGATAGTGGTATGTTATTATTAGTTATTGCAATGTCCTTATCTTCCACCAAAAGAAAACCTGCTTTTATTTTTATTTTTTGTCTTTTTTCCCTATAGAAGACTGCTATCGGTCCTACCATAAATTCGGGTCATAACCAATTATATCGTGCCATCTATAGATTCGAGACGATCGAGATGCGCTTTAAATTAGGGCGGACCAAAAATTTACTGAAGCAAAAGATAAGTGGGACCCGCACAATGTGGAAGTCGACATCGCAATTAGTGGTGGTGGCTCCTTGTGCTTTGGGATGATGCGACGTGGCATCCAACCCACAACTGCTGCTTCCTTTTCCACACAGAGTGAGCGCAAAGTCATTGTCATCCTTCGACCAAAAAAAGAAAAAGTCATTGTCATCCACGACTTTTTTTTTCTCGTCGGCAGGGTAATGATGAAAATAAATTGAAAATTAAAAACATAATTATCATTGATTTATGTTCTTATTGTCTTCCATCAATTAAGCAGTTTATCGAGTAAAAACAAAATTAACCATTGACCTTCCCGTCAAAATTTATAAGGAAAAAAAAAACTGTACTCTTGAGAGAATTTTTTACGTCCTAAATGAAATTTTAGATGTGTTATTGATTCAGGAATGTGAAGTCGAATAAAATTAGGATCATGCCCCTTAGTAAGAGAAATTGTTATATTGCACATGTTTTCTACTTGAAGGTTGGATGTTCTTTTATTAAGAATGTTATAATAAGGTCGGTACTAGGTTGTTTGTTTATTTATTTGTTCTTGATCAGATGGTACTAGGTTGTTTATTTATTTATTTGTTCTTGATTAGATGATGTGTGGATTGGTTGAGTAACTTGTAAGTACAGGCTTTTCGTTATTACACGTAAAGCATTAAAAAAAGAAGAAGAAAGCATTTGATTAATTCTCCATTTGTTTCTTGAAAAATAAATAATTTGGAAAATATTTTACTAAAACGATGACTTGTATCACTTTAAAATAATTACTGAATGAAAAATATCTTCATTGTCGATAACAATCTATATCCAGATATTTATGGGAACGGAGAAATATTCATTTTTGTATATGATACAACTAATCTTTTGTAGTAAAATATGTTTTAAATTATTTATTTTTCGTGAAACAAACCGAATAATAATTACGATGTTTCTCCCATGAATCTTGGAAGTATAAAGAAAATGGATGGTGTTGTGTGCAAGTAACAAGATGGGGTTTCCCATTGGAAACATAATGCATTTGTTCTGCACCTCTCTCCATCAAATGATTTATTAGTGAATTGTTAAGCTGGATACGAATTGGATTTGTTGAATTTAGTGATTATACATGTACATTTATTGATTTAGCCTTTTGGGCTTGTTTGATAATGAGTGTTTAATATGATGGGGCTATTCATTTTTATAAATGATATAAGTGATCTTTTATAGGAAAATAATTTTCAAACCATTCATTTTTTGCAAAACAAATGAATAATAACCATGATGTCTCTCCTGTGGATCTTGAAAGTATAAAGGAAATGGATGGTATTGTGTGCAAGTAACAAGATGGAGTTTCCCATTGGAAGCATAATGCATTTGTTCAACATCTCTCTCCATCAAATAATTTATTACTGAATTTTTTAAGCTAGATATGAATTGAGTTTGTTGAATTTAGTGATGATGCATGTACATTTTGATAATGAGTGCTTAATGATGGGAGCTATTCATTTTTATGAATAATACAGGTGATCTTTTATATGAAAATATTTTTAAATCATTCATTTTCACAAAATAAATGAATAATAACTATGATATTTCTTTCATGGATCTTGGAAGTATAAAGGAAATGGATGGTGTTGTGTGCAAGCAACAAGATGGAGTTTTCCCATTGGAAGCATAATGCATTTGTTCTGCATCTCTCTCCATCAAATAATTTATTACTGAATTTTTAAGCTAGATATCAATTGGATTTGTTGAATTTAGTGATTATACTTATAAATTTATTAATTTTGGTATTGGACTATTTTGAGAACGAGTGCTTACTATAATGGGGCCTTGATTTGGTTGAAAAAGCAGGGGAAATTCCCTTCCTTTCTGTTTCCGATCGAAGTCAAGAACATCCAGAAGGCCAAGCACGGAAGTGATTCCGGCGTTTACGATTCTGAAGGAAGGTACAGAACATCAGTACATTCACATTCATCGCGCATGCACGAGCGTATATCTACATTTGCTTTTCTGTATATACGACTTAACTATCACTCAAATATGGGAGTGAGACGCGAGGATCATCCAATTCTCTTGTGAATCCTGATTGGGGTCGGTCGCTTACTGAAGATTTGTGGGTTATATAGGTTTGTTCCGTTGAAATTCGAAGAAATCTTTAGCAAGCACGCGCAGACGCACCCGGACGCCTTGACGTCAAATGAACTGCAGGAGATGCTCAAGTCCAACAGGCAACCCAAGGACTACAAAGGCTGGTGAGTTTCTTGTGCTTTAAGTTTCTGTCTTCGCACCGCAGCTTTGATACAAATGGGCCAAGCAACGACAGCAAGTAGTTGGAAAGAGATGCTTGTTCTTTCGCTCTTCCTCTCTTTACATCACAGCATAAAGCAGAAGGCGACAAATGAAAAGAACAGGAAACAGTTGGAAAGCGAAAGGAAAGTGACTGAGGAATTTTCTCTCCATGCTTTTGCTTTGCAGGTTGGCGGCCTACACGGAATGGAAGGTCCTGTACATTCTTGGCAAGGACAAGGACGGCCTGCTTCACAAAGACACGGTCCGGGCCGTGTACGACGGGAGCTTGTTCGAGCACATGGAGAAGGAGCACATGGAGAAGGGCCGTGCATCGAATAAGCAGAAGGATTAAATTCGATCTGACTTTAGGGCGGAACTGCCGCAGCGTCCGGCATCCCCATTAGCTGGCTGTATATTCCGTTTGCAATTCGAATCAATTATTCATGCGTCGACGACAATAGACAATAAGTAGAAGCAGAAACCAACATGGGTTTGGCTTCTTGATTGAAGTGTGTTTTTTAACTGATGGTTATTTATAGTGTAAGTATTCTAGGTCGTGCTGCCTTGGTTTGGCCGAGCTGATATTGTCTGCTACAATATAGCTTTACCCACTTTCCTTGCGCCGGATTTATGATGACACTTGCGATTTCATTTTCATGGGATTTGATGGGAACTTATGATCCTTAGCTGGATTTCTTCTCTTCCTAATGTTGAGAAGGTGCAAATGGATTGAATCCATCTTGTTCTTGGAGACTCTTTTGGGTCTTTTTTAAGGCTCACTTTGCACAATTCCAGAGCAATTGCTCCTCATAAGTGATCGAGAACTCTTTAGAACCTATACTCTCGTGTGCTAAACAGACCCTATCAGTCATTAAGCTAATAGCTGCGGTAATTGTAAGGGTTAATATCACAAAAAATCCCCAATTGATATATTTATGATAAATTTACCTCAAACTAATTTTTTGATCATCAGAAATATCAAATTAGTATATTTGTGATAAATCTACCTTACGTTAATTTCTATTAAATTAGATTAATATTACAACTAATACACATATGACAAATGGATGGTAAAATCCCAACTGATACACTCTTCAATTACCCTATATCATCCAACTCAATAATTTGATAATAAAATTTAACAGAAATTAATAAATTGTAATTTATTACTAGTGTATTAATTTGAGATTTTTCATGGTTAAAAAATTAATTTAAGATAAATTTATAATAGATATACTAGTTCATGATTTTTCGTTATATTAATACTAACTACAAAGATTTATGTGTGTACCGGAATTGTCTTTCTGGTGGCCTTGAGGGTTGTTGGGTAGGAGATAGTGGTCCTTCGGTGCCACGAAAACCAGTCTAGTCCAACTTCTAAGCCCACTAGAATAAGAGATGGAGCCTTCGATCCAGCCACGATTTCCTTCTCCTTCGCCAGAACTGCTATGTCCTATAACGTTGGCTAACATGCTAAAACCTTTGATTGGGTCTTAGGACATTAACTAGTCAGTCACCACGTGAAAGGAGTAGGAGAAGTCAGCCCGGATCTATGGTCTCCTTCCCCAACCTCGTCAAGAGAGTCCTAGATGATGATTTGCTTGCTTTTGCGGTCCGGACTCATGTTTGAGGGGTCGAGTACTTGGCACCAAACCCTATCAAAGCGAGCAAAGCCGGTGTCTAGAGAAATAATTTTGAGCCTTGAAAGGTCCCTAAAATTGCTTCAACTTTATGGCTAGAAAAAAGAGTAGGAGAGGGCGCCTCATCAAGAGAGACTCTCCTAGACGATTGCTCGCTTTCACGGCCGGACACTCGTTCGAGGGGTTGAGTCATTTGGCGCCAAACCCTACCGAAGATTCTAACGAACAAAGCCGGTGTCTAGAGAAATAATTTCGAGCCATGAGAGGTCCCCTACAGTTAGAACCTTCTAGATCTAAAATTGGCTATTGCTTGGACTTTGTGGCAAGGAAAGAGTAGGAGAGGGCGACCCGATCTATGGTCATCTTCTCCAACCTCATCAAGAGAGAGTTCTAGACGATTTGCTCGCTTTTGTGGTCTTGACACTTGGTCAAGGAGTTGGTCCTTAGCAAGACCTTAAAAGGTTATGATCATCAGGAAAGTCTGGATAAAGGCAGGGATCCAAGCCTTGAAAAAGATTCTGGCCTCATTGCCTTACCCGTCCACACCCCTCCAGGGGTAGGGGGCAGCCTGGATTCCCGCGACGCCAATCCCCCCTGAAACATGGGGGCAGGTACAGGAAAATGAAGGGTCCAGTCGAAAGACTGGGTCACTTGTCACTAGACTTGATTGAAGAGTCTAGCAAACAAAGCCGGTGTCTAGCCGTGAGAGGTCTCCCAAAGTTAGAACCTTCTAAATCTAAAATTGGCCAATTGCTTGAACTTTATGGCAAGAAAAAGCCGGGAATTAAGCGGCACTAAACGACCATTTAAGTGAAAGCTTCTGTTTTAAGGAAATTACAGTGCCTAAATTTGGTTGGTTGTCGATGCACGTCAAGAAGTAAAAGCCAAAACGCGTGGACCCGTCAAGCAGAATCCTATGGCTGGTAAAACTAACGTCGTCAACGTTGAAGATGACCTGCCTTTTGATGATATACTTGTCGAAGGCCAAATTAAATTTGATGATATGCATAAATAGATATACACTACACCCATCAAATGGGTCGGTCGGGTTTGGTTCAGATTGAATATGGTCCGATCCATTAAATCCGTTTTGACTCATTTTCATGTAATACAAATATATTTGCTTATATCCAATTCATACCCGACTAGATCCATATTGCTTCACACTTTCAAATTTAATTAAATTTAAGAAAACTCATATCCAAATTGAGGCGAAAGTAAGCATAAAATCAAGTGAGGGTGATAGAGTCATAGAAATGGATTAGGTTTAAATAAGTTGTGAATCTATTATGTACCTAGTTTTACCATTCCACACTCGTTTATGATTATTTTACCAAATATTATAAAACCATGTGTGACATAACATGTGACAATGCTCTTTCTATAGCTTATGGACCCAAGACTAAGTAGATAACTTCATTTCATTCACCCGCAATTGAATGACGCAACATTCAATAAGCAAGATCTAGTATAACATATAATTTCTTTGTGTTCGTAGCGTTTCACCGGTAGCAATCGGCTATTATCGAATAAGAACATTAATCTCCTTTCCCAATTTAAATTTTCGCAAACAAAAAAGTAATTCCATGATGCACATCTTCTTTTTCTTAAGTCTTTTTGACTAAAGGCAATGAGATGGGAATCTAATTAAAAGGAAGAGGCTTTTGATGTCCATGCTTTTAAACATTCTCCCCCTTTCCATCTCGGGTGACGTCAAAAACACCCGTAGAGACACCCTTTTTTTACCTTTTAAGGCATTCACGAAGTTCCATTCGGGTATGCATTACATAATCGACTTTCCATATGAGCAAAATCTTTCATCAAAATGGAGTAGTAATGGCTTATCTCAAAAGAAAGGACTGTGTAGTCAATTGGAAGAGAAGGGGAAATAGCGCTCCACGAGACATTTGGATCTTCTATTAAAGTATTCCATCTTGCTTGTCTACCGGATTTATTGCTCTCCATATACTCCCTCTACACTTAAGCTTTCGGGATTGAATATTCTAACATAGTATCACAGCTAGAAAGAAATCCCAATTTACTTTGTGAGCATCCCTTATCCGTCAAACTTTATCTGTAGCTCCTGATTTCACACACATAGTCAATAGGCGTACATCTCCCTCCACTTATTTGATGAAGTTTCGGGTTGGAAATTTAACATGTTTAGGTATGAAATCAACATATATGTTCACATTCACTTCGTTTTACAATTAATGCGTACGAATTTAACTCCAACTTTGGCTTTCTTTTTTGTTCCTTTAGAGAAGACTTCATTAATGAGTCGTTTTGACGATCTATGGCTGAAACATGAAACACATGTTTGGGAGGGCCCTGGTCAAAGTCAAGAGAAAGACTCGAAATGTAACCATCAATTTTCAATTTCATTTTTGGGTCGCGGGCTGAAAGACAATTCTAGTAATGTCCCTTGTCTCGGTCGTCCAAGTCTTCCCCCACTGAGGCGGGCCGGGGCAAAGGGTGCGATGTCAGCCACGGCACTTCCCCAACGGACAAGCAAATTGACAACTCATGGGCAAAGAGCAAATTCTGTTCTCTTACCAATTTATTTTTCTCTATCATCTCTTTCATTCGGAAGGACCGTCCTAAGGTTGCAATAATTCTTGCTTCTTCGCTAGTCAAGTCAAAGAAAGTTGTTAAAAAGAAAAGACAAAGAAAGTTGTTGATATTGAATGTGTTTTCCACTTCCGTGGAAAATTGTTAAAATATTATCACTTGATAACAAATCACGTACGGTATTCTCTTCACATACGTGTAGTCTTTCTTCATTTAATAACTTAAACTTTTGAACCGACTTTTTTAATATGATATCGGAGCCAGTACCATCTCTTTCGCGTATTTGCATCCCTCCTTATCAGTCAAGTTTCATGTGTCACTCCTAATCCAACTTATACATGAGAGGAGTATTGAAAAATTATCCCACGTCGCTTGAAAATGAACTTATCCCTCTGTTACATTAAAATGTTTTGTTTCTCGTGCTGTAATTACTCTCCCCGGATTTCATAGGACTTTGTTGTAGTTTTTTTTTTTTTGGTCGAAGGACTTTGTTGTAGTTTAAAAGGCTTTGTTTGGTCCTCGTGTACGTGGCTTAGATCCGGCAAATTGTAAAATAATGATAGTAACAGGTACCGTTCCCTATTTCTCTTCAATTAATCCCCAAGAAAAGTGAAACAAAATAATATCACGTCAAGCACGAACTTTTTCTGGATCACCGACCAAAATTAATCTCATCTTTGGGCCAAAAGATTAAAATTAAAATATAAAAAAGCACGGATCCAATTAAAAGGGCCTCAGGTACTACCGAAAATCCCATATGCTCGATTTGCTCCTAGAGAAGCGGGGACTAGAGAGTGTGTTAACAAAATGTCTATAATGTTTTGAAAATGACTATATAATTAAAGGCTATTAATATGTATATTTGAGGGTGCTGCACCCACAACTTGAATACACAGAAGTTGTATGCAGACAGCGTTAACCCCAGAGCGTCTAAAGCACGGAAAGGCTTTAGCTTTGTAAAAGGAGAACGGATTATTGGATGGGAAATGTTTTTAAGCTTTGGAAGGACTTTTATAAAAGGTGAACAATTTGTCAACTGAGAGTTCGCTAAAGTTTTGGACGGACCCATAAAAGGTGGACAATTTATGGAACATGAGGGCATCAATTTGGAAGGACTTGTTTGCAGTAGGTAACAGAACATATAATGAAAGTTCGTGAATGGTTCTATATATAAGCCTTACAATCCTAATGTGGGTAGACTCATCTTGATATCAATTTGAAATGGATCTGAGTTAGCATTTTACAACCGTTTTCAAGTGTTGGAATTCGCTAAAAGCTATCTAGAGTGAATCGGACTGGTTTTTCCTTTTTTCAGATAAGCAGCAAAAATGTTGGGTGGACTATAGAAGTTTCAAGTAGAAGCAACACATTCTATACAAGCTGTAAAATCTCAAGGATTACATCGTGAATTCTATCTAATTTGAGGCTATTAGAGCCGGGATAATGTAGTAGGCCAAGTGGAAGGTCGAATCACTATGTAAAGAGGTTCGGATCCTCTTTTCCAAACAATGGGGGTGTGTTGTATGTTTTCCACCTCGTCTAATAAAAGGAGTTGCTTCTGCCAATGATCCGATGAGTCTATCCACACAATTTGTTAGAATCAACATTTTTGATCTCTTATCTTTTGGTCCTTCTAAGCATGTTAACGGTCATGTGTCTACCCGATTGTTCACTTTCCCATGATCTTTCCAAGTCTTCATAAAAAGTTACACCGGACTTATTCACCTTCTACTCAAGTCGATCTAGCTTATAAATAGCTTGAGGCTCAATATCTTGTTCACCCTTAATGGAGGCAAATCACTCATAGCCTTTTGATTAGGACGCCATCTGCATATTGACTTATGCATTTTTAACCGGTCTTAATCAATAAACATATTGGTATCCTTTGATTATTTTGTCATTTTCAATATAACATTCAAGAGTTTCTTAATGAAGGTTCTAAATCTTAGAGCTACTAAGGTCCCCTGCCCCCTGGATCCACAACCGGATGACCAGTCCAAGTCCCCTTGGCAAAGAAATTGTGTGAGCCTCTTCAATTTACATATCCCACATCTCATGTTTATAAGCCTAGCTATGTACATGAAAACGAAATCAAGGTATTTTCAAACAATCTCAAACTTTCATGAAACAAACGAAGCCAATGTTCTTATAGCCATAATCACAAAAAATTCATGCCATAATACCGCCCCTACACCATGCTACTGTAGTAGCTCGAATGAATACACAAAACCAAATTCACAATCGACCAACCACATCAAAGAACTTGCTAGGCCAAACAAGACCACTGCGAGCAATACTGTGTTCATGGAAAACAATCTCAAAAATCGATTCATAAAGTGATCCTGGAAATTGCAAATAGGGCACTTAATTAAATAAGCAGTTTACGTCAAACACTAAACAAAAACTTTGTTTGGAAAGGAAGAAATTCTAGGGGTCAAATAGAGAAGAAAGGGGGGGAAGGGCACCATATTCTAGAATGATCTTAAACCAATATGGAAAGCTCTTGATAGGACTGAGTTACGTGTGCATTCAAGCATCTGGAAATCTCCTCTCTCTTTCTCCTCTCATCTCTTGACGTTACCTACTCTCAAGTCTCACTTTCAGTCAATCCGCCTCTCAATAACCCAAAAGCAAAACCCCTCTTATCTTCATCACTTTTCAATTTGGCACAAAACCCAAAATTTTGATGCGGAATAGCACCTACTCTCCCGCAGAATCGAAGCTTTCGTCAAACCATGGATTAGCCCACCCTACGATGAAATCGATGGAGGCCATTTGGTATTAGGTGGCGCTCTGAGGTCCTTCGCCACCCCTCTCTTTATCTCGTTATCTTTGTTGCCGACGGGGAGTAATTGTCAACCATGGCCGGTCTCTTTTAAACCTATATCTATTGACTTTGAGAGCTCCCTAGACTCGACGTCGAAAGTGTAGAGAGCCAAAAACCCTTTCAAGCCATGCGCTCCAGGAAAGCACCCTTCTTTTCTACTTTTTTCCTCCTTTTCCCTTCAAACGATCATTTTGACTTTATAATATAAACAACCGAAAAAGCACGACTCAAGACCATTAGGTTAAGTGTTCTGTAATCGAGGATCTGGCTTTGATCAATCGATGGAAGTATTGAAAAAAGAGGAATAATTGTCAGTAGTGATAGAACCACACTCATAAAGATTCGACTTTGACAGAATTTTCTTGTTACGTTATTTATCGTGAGTCTGAAATAATTTTAACTTGCTCTCGAAGATTTCATATGAAAGTTGGATTTCTTTGGTGCTATTATTACTAGAAGTGAGAGCCACTAATATTTTTGAACCGGCAATTATGTCGTGCTCGGATAGATAGATTTGGACAATAATTTTTTGGACCTCCACGCTCGACACTTTCATCGAGTTCCGTCCTTCCTTACGTAAATTCCTTCCGAAGGAACCACGCCTCTTTCCCTCTCTCTGTCTCTCTCTCTCTCTCTCTCGCTCAAAAACAGAGCACTGCTATATGACCAACCCACCATAGCCACCTCTCATCAACCAAGCAGAACTCTCTCTCTCTCTCTCTCTCTCTCTCTACACGACCACCATGTCCGCCGCCGCAAAAGCTCCGTCTCCTCCGCTCTTCTTCCCCGCCATCTTCCTCCTCGCGCTCTCCCTCCTCGCCTCTCCGTCGACTTCCGACACGGAGTCCTTCATCTTCGGCGGCTGCTCGCAGCTGAAGTACCTCCCCGGCTCCCCGTACGAGAACGGCATCAACTCCGTCCTCACCTCCTTCGTCAACAACGCCATGTTCGCCCCCTACAACAACTTCACCGTCCCCGCCGGCACCGCCTCCGCCGACACCATCTACGGCGTCTTCCAATGCCGGGGCGACCTCGACCAGAGCTCCTGCTCCCGCTGCGTCGCCCGCGCCGTCAGCCAGGTCGGCACCCTCTGCTCCGGCGCCTGTGGCGGCGCCCTCCAGCTCGACGGCTGTTTCGTCAAGTACGACAACTCCACCTTCCTCGGGGTGGAGGACAAGACCGTGGTGATCAAGAAGTGCGGGCCCGGGTCGGACAGCTACGACGCCGACGCGCTGGCGAGGCGCGACGCCGCGTTGGGATACATCGGGGCGAGCAACGGCGACGGCGCGGCCTACAAGTTCTATCGGGACGGGTCGTCCGGCGACATGCGGGCGGTCGCGCAATGCGTGGAGGACCTGAGCCCCGGGGAGTGCCAGGACTGCCTCGGGGAGGCGATTAATCAATTGAAGAGCAACTGCGGGGCCGCCAGGTGGGCGGACATGTTCTTGGCCAAGTGCTACGTGCGGTACTCGGAGGGCGGGGACCACTCGCACGACGGCCACGGTAAGCATCGGGTCTATGGTGGTGGTGGTTGTTCATGGTTTAGCATGGTTTTCGGGTTGATCTTGTTATGCTTGAATAGTGTTTACATGGCCTGTCTTGGATGGATTTGAGCTTCGCCGTTAGCTCAATTCCCATCCTAGTGTACATTATTAAGTAGGGTGTCTATGTTAATTAGTCTGCAATGTGACTAGAGTCAACTGATTTTAGAGGCTCCTCTGTAAAATTTCATCATCTGATAATTTCTGTTTTTAGCTTCCTTTCTTTCAAATTTTGGGTCTAAGAAGTGTAGGTGGAAGTGTCAGTAGTTTGTGCTCTGGAGTGAGGCTGTGCTGTAATTGTGGTTGTGCTGTGGTAATGCTTTTGAGATGTCCATAGGCATAGTTCGATAACCCCTGTTTCTCTTAATGATCTTTTTGCTCATGATGTTCATGCTGTCTAATTAGTACTCTGTATCATGGGAAGAAAATGATGAGGGATTCATTGACAAATTTCTATGCTGTATGTCCTCAAATTATTATGCCACCACCATTGCAATTTACTAATGCAAAGTGGGAATAAAGACTGCTCATGACAGGGGCAGAGTAAGATAGGCAATAGGAGTTTGATGCTTGAGAAAACAAACAAGCAAATTGGTTTAGCTGTTCATTCTCCTGAGGCAACCTAGAACGTTCTAATGGGGAAAAAAGTGCCAGATTGTTAGTCATTTGATTGCTCCATTATGTTAGTGTAGCTGAACTGAGTGGGACCATGATCATTTGTGCAATTATTTGAAAAACAGATCATAACGACGACGATGAGATCGAGAAGACGCTAGCAATATTGATCGGGCTCATCGCGGGGGTCACGCTGGTCATCGTCTTCCTCTCTTTCCTAGGGAAAGCCTGCGATTCAGCCAAGGGTACGACTCATTTTGGCTCTATTTTTCCTCTAACTGACCCTGTTCTTGCCTCATAATCTGTTTCTTTATTATGTGTTTAACAATCATACCATTTTTACTTTTTGCAGAAGGTAAATGAACTGCACCTGCTGGTTGTGGACATATCAAAGAGCTGCAGCACCTCACGCTACTTGCCGTGGTATCGATTCGATTCTAAGAAATGATCAATTGGCTTCGTCTTTTTTCTGTCTTTATTTCATCCTTTTTCTTTCTATCCACTGTCCCTTTTTCGTAACCTTTTCTTTTTCCTCACTCCCTGTAAAGAAGACGTTGAAGGTTAGACTTATAAAAAAAAAGTGATCGAGCATTGAGATATGTAGTTCCTCGAAGCCCGTGAAAGGCAAAGTTGCAATAAGAGAGAAGTTGCATTCTCCAATCTCCCCCATCTTTAGTCCTTTTTTAACTGTTAAAGTATGCTTTGTTCTTCACTGATTGTGTACAAAAAGCAGACATTTCTGCGGAAAGTGCTGTTCTTGGATTGTTGTGGCTTAATTTAGTTTATTGCTATGCAGTTGTGATCAACTATTTTCGTGGCTTTCTTTGGATTATATCCATATCTTGCTTTTCCCGATTCGAGCTTCTTGTTGCAGATTGTCCATTTTCTTCTTCTGCAATTCTGTTTCTACCTCCTGCTGAATCAATCATATGAGGAACTGGAGTACAGTTCAAGAAAAAGTTAATTCAATTTCTTTTTTTCACATTCATCTTTAGATGGACCACCTGGCTTTAGTCACTTTACCCTGTGAGGAATTTTAGCCTGAGCATTTCGATTGTTTTGGTCGGCCCGCAATTCAGAAATTCCTTCAGAAAGCAGTAACTGAGACTTTTCCTGGTACGGGACCCGAATATCTTTCTCCAAGAGCCTCCCTTTGATTGTTCCAGTCAGCCCGCTCTTGAGAAATTTCCTTCGAAAAGCAGCAAGTGAGACTTTTCATGGTACTGAACTCGAGTATCACTTGTCAAGTCGATGAAGTCCTCCTTTAGATTTTATCACGAGAGTGCATCACATACGATGATTGTGTCATGAGTAATGCTCGTGGAAGTTCAGCGATGTTTTCAAAAATTTACGCAAAGCTTGGAAGACAACGGCTGGTATTTAGCTGCACAAGGAATTTGGTGTGGTTTTTAGCACAGAAAAATGCAGGCACTACGTGAAAACCAGTTATAGGTCAAAGTACACAATTCTTTCACCTCTACTTCTGTGTTAAAGCGTTAATTTGCTCATCATTGCAGTACTCTGAAAACATATTCAAGCTGGTAACTTTTTGTGTGCGTGATCCTGCTCAAGGACTAGGCATTTGGTCAAAGGAAGATGTTACTGAATCGAAAATCATTCTTTAATCATCTTTAGCATCAATTTGGAATGGCAACCTCTGAAGTATATTAAGGGGGACAACGGGCCATCAAATGATGATGACCACATTATTTTAGGAAGACCATGATGCCAAGAATAGTGTGGAATCCCTTCTCTGCCATTACTTTAGGTCTTCCTTTTTGGTGGGTCAATCCCATTTAGATCCTTTGAATCCACTTTTTCTTCTCACACTGTCCCTTTGCGGGGGCAAAAATGCATCCTTTAAGCAGGAAGGGACATGCATTTCGAATATTTGAGTACGTACTGGAGGGGGCCGTGCTTGCCGCTTAATATGCTATTATAATCTAGACATGAAACTGATAATGCAGAGCGAAAAGGCTTTGTATATTCCCCTTCATAAAGCTAAAGAGAAGACCAGATATCACGACCTTCAAAAAAGGAGACATGATAGAATTAGCAAAAGTAAGTGACATTATGCATGAATGAGATCAAGTCACGGGGCATTCCTAAAGGTAGAGATTGACAGAGATTGCAGATGATACAATGCATAATGGAGAATCTTCACCAGTAAAAGGAGGAGAGAGCTCTCTGAGCTTTTTCAACAAGACAGTCCTCCTAATGATGGCTAACCTGTCACATCGCCATAAGCCCATTGTTAGAAGTAATCAGGTTCTTTAGGAAGCATCATTCACGATCACTTTTTGGAGGTTTAAGGGTTAGGCTCTTAAAAGTCTCTTTACCAAAGGATGATGCCACTCTCTTCTGTCTCAAATATAATAATAGGCCATTTAGCAAATAAATTTAATTTTTTCTTCTCTCTTTTCTGAAAGTTAATTCTTCAGTTACTGACTCATGGATAGTTACACCCAATTAAGGCTTCAGCAAATCCGGAGAATATACATGAACAACAAAGATAAAGAGCATATTCAACAAAGTGCATATTCAACATAGTGAAGTTCTGACTGTACTCGGTACCAGAGATGTTATTCACAGATTCATATTAAGAAGTCCTGTTAAACTTTGATCAACAACCAAGCCTGGTACTACGAATTATATTCTATGCATTTTGAGATCTTACATTAATTAGTACATCAGTTTGGTTGATCAAAGAGTACTCAAAAGAAGTACATCGCATCGCACTACTGAACCTAGAATTGCCTACGAATTGCCGACAAATTTCACCCTATTTCCTCAGTGCAGATGAAAGTTGTCAAGTTCCAATTTTTCATCTGTGAAGATCAGGAAACACCGCATTCCATCATCAAGAGCACTAGTTAAACTCCCCCAGGAAGTCATAATCTCATGAGCACTGTTTATGTAGCTTCTGATTGGAACATCTGGTGTTAGTGTTGCTAATCTAAAACCTACGTATCATGGTGATAATCTCACCTTTTGACTAGACGATGCGATTAAATAAAATCCAGCGACTTAGACTCTACCAGGTGATTTCCTCTGGAAAGTTCTTTAATCCCACTAAAATGTCCTCAAAGTCTACATGCTTTATGACCATGACCACATTTGATTGGGACAACAATTTTACGATATCTAACTTTAGTATCTGTCACAGATTTGTCTGAATTGCTGACGAGAAAGGCATGAGGGAGACAGAGCAGATATAGATAATTATCATCCCTCGGCTCCGTCGAACACGTTACCAGGTCGCAGCTGACGAAATAGCTCGCGCACTTCGCATAAAATAAGTTACAGGATTGAGGAAGACAGACGCTTCCTAGGATTCTTTCTTATCCCTGTCCTCAGGACGGATTTTCCGAAAAGAGCCCTGAGATGCAGAACTTCACAGTTTCCTACTGGGCAAAACAAGAGGAGATGAAACTATGGTCCCTGAGACTGATAGCAAGAAAGTGATGGAGTATGATAGAGATAGCTTCTTTGGTGTTTTCCTTCCAGATGGAATGGTGGTTTAAGGGCAAGTGGATGCAAAAATGAAAGGTAAGCAATAATACCTGTTGGGCCTACTGCTAAGAGTCTCTCCCATATTGGTCTGCCGTCATCTTCTCTTATTCTCCTTCATCCATAGATTTTTGTCTGCAAACGGGAGTGAAGGTGACGACTGGACAGTTCTCATTGGGGGTGGAAATACCATTGCTCAATCATTGAGGAGGGAAATAATGTAAGACCGGGCCCAGTCATGTTACAATGTCTGTAAAAAATATAAAATTATTGACAATTATGCAGGATGTCATAAAACTTTTACCATGAGTTCTGAACCTTGCACAAAAGCCGCGAATCAGAGATTTTGTTGGCTCCTTCAGTTTTTCCCAAATGCAAACTCCTATGTCGCATTTGTTGTCGATTTCCTTTTTTCTTGGACATGTGGCATTGATATCGTGCCAAATAGGCACCACATAGAAAAAAATGAAATCTAACAAAATAAAGACATGGGGAGATCGTGACAAAAGGGACCAACAAAGTTGGCATCATTGGAGAGATCAGCCACCCTCTCCAAGACCCTAATAAGGGTCGCCAGCCCTTGCCAAGGGCCCGACAAGGGCCGTTGGTCCTCGCTAACGCAAGAGGAGGCATAATTGTCCTTCTCCCTTACAATCTTTTTATTTGTTTTTTTTTTTTTTTTGTGAATTTTGTTAATGAGTGTACGATGCCACTTGTTAAGCATTCTTAATTAAAATAATAATAATTTTCGAGATAGTGATAACACATAATTAACAACAATATCTTTCCTTAATTATTTGTTAACAAAATCCTTTTTAGATTTTATTCTTTTTTATTTAATTTCGACCTTCTTTTTCTAGGTGATGCTAACGTGGCACATCACCGTATGAAAATATTGATAAAAAAATAAGAAAGCCAACCGTGTTTTCCGTTCCGAGCAAATTTAATAAAACGAAGGAGATTCCCGATTCACATTTTCTATGCAAATTTAGGAAATGAAAATTTTAAAACTCAAATGCATTGATGAAATGCTTGGGGAAATTGAAAACAAGTGTTGACACAAAACTTTAGGACTCTTAATGGAATTAACTCAAAATTATTAAATAGAGGAAGATCGCATGAAGCATAACCTTAGATATGTAAATCCCTAAGTCCATAACGTACCTATTAACCCCATGAAATATGTAATACTCGAGCCTAAAACTGAATGGGTGTAACATTGTACTTAGACGGTGTAAAATATACTCTACCAATCGTAGACCTGGTTACTCTTTGTTATTATTCCTATCAGACAAAGACCCAGTGTTGCGCAGAACTAATACACTTGATAAATAATCAATGACATTGTCTGAGAAATTAACTACATGATCATGCCCCGCACGGCATACGGAATGCTATATTAAGGAAAGTAGAATTATAGGGGATTGATATTTCTAATGCCAGTTAACTTTTAATTGACAGTTTAAATGGTGGATCTATGAGAAAGGAAAGTAAAATCAATATTCAACTCAACAATTAATTAGATATTTACTTTTTTTTTTGTCAGTCCTACTATATTTTTACTCTACACTCACTCTCAGACTTTTGCCCTGCCTCTTGCAGGGCGTGGGAGTCGAAACCCACTCCTGAAACTTACACGTCCCCCACCCCCATCCCCCCCTGAGAAGGTGGGGATTTGAACCCCTCACCTCCCCCTTCCATGTTGGAAGGGTGGCCACTGGGGCGAATCCCAGTGGTTAATTAGATATTTACTTTGAGGTGCCTGCTTTTTGTGGATAAATTATAATGAGAGGATGTTCGTTCTAGCGGCATACAATTCTAGGAGTCAACCTTAGAAGCGCTTCTCAACAGAAAACTTGTCATAATATAACTTTATAGACATAGATGTTTATTTTTGTCGGAACAATTTTTTTTTTTTTCATACAATACCATTGTGGTTAGGATCTGAGCAAGTTCTTTAAAGGTTCAAAGGAGAAGAAATAGATAAGAGATCTACCGTGTGGTGAGAGATCTTGTGTTTTTCATACAACACCATTGTGGTTAGGATCTGAGCAAGTTCTTAAAAGGTTCAAAAGAGAAGAAATAAATAGGAGATCTACCTTGTGGTGAGAGATCCTATTATGTCACCTCTCTTATTCCCTGGTTGGTGAGAAAGAAAAATATTCACTTATGAAGGAGATATGCAAGACACATGGTCACTAATACGTTAAAACAAGGAATACAACACAGCTCTTCATTAGGAACGACCACAAGCAGCCCTCGCAAGTGGGCAACCACCCGAGTTTGAGTTGAGGTTAAGAAAGAGTACATGAATTTGTTCTTTCTTAGCTAATGATCCTAAAACACACCCCAAGTTCATGTATATGTTACTATCTCTTAGGCTGTGTTTGATCATTTAGATTTCTAAATAGGATAAAACTGGATATGATAGGATAAGAAATCTAGAGATTTATTCATATTTTATCCACTGTTTGGTGAGTTACGGATTTAATATCGGAAATATTCATATTATATTATGTACATTATTTGGTATAAATGTACATCAATGTAAATAAACATAAAAGTTCACAAAAGTAGATGATAAAAATCTCTTGCGGCATCCTTGCCTACTTCATTTTTATTTGTCTTTCTTTTCCCTCTCTTATTTTAATTATTTTCATATTTATTTCTTTTTTCCCCTTCCATCATTCGCTGATAAAAGTTTATTAAATAGTAAATTGTACTAACATACCTAAAATACCTAAAATTTGTAATAAACATAAATACGTTTATTTATATTGAATTTATATTATAAGATATAATCAAATTCAAATATATAAATAAAAAATAAGACTAAATTAAAAAAGACTAAATTGTTATTTTTATTTTCAATTTCTTATATTAGAATTCAAATATTATTTATATTGAAATATAATTTTAATTTTATTAATTTAATAAGCTTCTTATTTGAGAAAAATAAAGTTTCTATTGTGGATAGTAGAAATCATATCCACATTTATCCCACCTCCCCATAAGATAATTTTATCTATTCTATATCTCTCTTATTAGTTATCTTTTATATGCATATACATTAAAGAGCAGTGATTAGATGAGAAAGAAATAAACTCTTTAAAGATTTTCCAAAACAGAATCACAATTACATTTAAATTTAATTGAATCAAAGTTTTGCATAAAATAAGAAATTTTGTTAAAATGTCAGTGAAATTTCATCTTTTTGGATTGGCAAAAACATGTTGACATTTAATATATATGGCAACTAGATTCGACATAGAAATAGAAAAACTAAAATAAAAGAGAAAGTAAACGAACTTGAGGCGACCACTTTAAATTGCAATTAAATGATCGATAGCAATTTCGTCTTTTTGGTGAATACGGAATAAATTAAGTGATATAGCGGTGGAAATAGCGCAGCCCTTCATTTAACAGCAAACTTCCCGATTTTTTTAAAAAGAAGATCTTGAAATGTCTTCTGATATTTCTTTCCTAATATTAAAAAACTTAAGATTACTTCCATTTTGAAAACGCCAATGTAGCTCTTAGGCAAGAAGGAAAACCACCCGTAAATAGCCGTGATAGTCGGGGTTTATTATCTCATCGTAGAAGGAACGGGTTCGAATCTCCGAATGCTCGCGACTTAAGTGGGGTCCAAGGATGATTTATTGGGCCAGCCCCGAGGGTTTACATCTAAATAGTAGCTTGTGACGAGACCCTACCGGTGCTACCGAGCACCAAAGGGTCGTGTGATCTCTGAAAGATGATTTCCGACAGTCCCTCAGCCATTAAAAAAAAAAAAAAACTGGAGAGAAAATGTCAACCGAAATCTAGCGGTAGCGCATAGATCTCTCTCTGTGCAATGGCTCTGGTGTGGGTGATGCTAGGGAACGTAGCGGCAATGGAGGCGGTCATGCTCCTCCTCCTCACCGCCCCCGGCCTCGACGTCCTCCGCAGGGTTCTGAGCTCCTTCACCCGCGGGCCGTGGCCTCCTCAAGCCCCTCCTCTCTGTCGTGCCGCTCTGCCTCTTCCTTCTCCTGGACATCTACTGGAAGTACGAGACCCGGCCCGGCTGCGAGGTTGAGTCATCGTGCCCTCCGACGGTACGCCTCCGCCACCAGAAGTCCGTCCTGAAGGGCCAGCGCAGCGCCCTCCTGATCGGCGCCGCCCTGGCCTTCTACTGGCTGCTCTACTCCGTCGCTCGCATGGTGGTCAAGATCGAGCAGCTCAACCAGGGTCTCACATGGCTCAAGGACCGCGACTCAAGAGCGGTTCGCGGTGGGATCGGGAAACAGACTAAGTGGCGATTGCATGGATATAGAGGTTTCCGTTGTATACTCTCTAGTTAGGGCACAGCATATTCTTTTTTTTTTATTAAGGTTTAGCTGGATTTTCTCCATTTTGGGTTGAACGATTGGCCTACTGGCACTTTTAACTTTCAGTTGAATGGGGAGTTGAATTCAATTGAAATCGTTGAGATTTACTTCCGCATTTGTTTGCACATGCCAAATAATTATATTGGCTACATGTTTACACCAAAAGATGACCAAGTTGTCAATATGGATAAACACGTGACTAATGCTTGATGCATCATTGATGATCACCAGGACCAATATCGATATCAGCCATCGACATTAGCGCACATCAACAGCGCACTTTGGTGACTACTACCAATCATCATTGGTATACAATGACGAATGGTTAACAACTATTGATAGAGGTAGCGATGAATAAGAACCAGCAAACCATCAAGGTCTTTGAATGCGTAGGAGAGCATCGAGATGCACCTACAAATCCAAGGTTAGCAGGGGACGAAGCAATTGAGATCGTGGAGCAAGCAATCATGTGTTTTTAAAGAAAAACTGCTCGAGAGCAAGATTAGGAGATCATGAGAGCATGAGCACAAGACTTTTGGAAGTGAAGGAATATGGATGCAACTGCAAGAAACCGGTTGGGATGGATGTAACCGTTGGAAACTGTCCGAGAACAGCTACCACACTGCCAATATAAATACCACAATCCTCTGTTGAGTAGCCACCAACACAAATCAAAAAAATTTACCATCCTTCAGTTATCTGTATTTTTATTTTCTAAATTTGAGTCGTCGATTAAATTTCAGCGTGTATCTTAGTTGTAGTTCCTAGCTTTGTATCGCCAATTAAATTCTAGTATGTATCTTTATCTTGGCATTTTCAAACTTTGTTGTCAATTAAATTCCAGTAGAGTTTGTTTACATTTGCTTCGTTTGTAATAGCTATACTTGTCAAGTCTTGTCGTCAATTATATTCCGGCATGTTTTGTGTTTGTACAATTTGGTTTCAAAGTAAAGCTGTTGATCTCCTTGTTTGCCTGCATATTTCTTGGCTGTGTTGGCGCAGAATGTATTCTTTTACTAAATAATTGGTCAATGAGTTTTGATGAAAGGTATTTCATCTCAAGGGAAATTCCAGCAAAACACTACATAATTACAAATCAGGCTCTGGCTTGAGAAATTGCGAATTTTGGAGATTTTGAGACGTGGGGCTAGATTTTGTATGAAGGAATTTCGTCTGTTTTGCTGTCTGGCTTGTCTTTTAAGCAACAATATCTATTATCAAAAAGTCTTTAGCAAGTTTGATGTAGTAACAGGAATCTGTGCCCGATGATAATCTGGGGTGAGCTGAAGATTTTGAGAAATGTAGTTGAGGTGGATTGGCGACAGAAGTATTCGAGATGATGACCATCTTAACAGATGTATCTAAGGCAGTCCTGTATTTGTGTTCATAATGAGATCTATCATATTGGTGAGTTTGATGTTCAAACTGGTGATTTAGGTCCGAATTGTGTTCAAACACTTGATCAGTAATCATAGTGCACAAATTTTAATTTGGGGAAGATGTCAGTATGTGACTTCGACTATTTCAAAACCGATTGTGGAACATAGCTTGCCATAATTTGATACTGCGACATTTCCTGGGGTCCTGGAGAATCTTCTTCTGGATGAAGCAATCTGCATGTGGGGCCTGTTGTGGACAGCTATAAATACACTGCATCCACTTCTTTTCATGCCTTGGTCGGATCGGAGGATGTCGCTTTGGTTTTCACTGTTGAATTAGTGATGAAGTAGCAAACTTTGTTTCTCTGCATGGATTGAACACAAAAGCAAGGTATATATTCACTAAGTTGATTTTGGCTTTCAGCTATCAGTATTGTTGCCATCTGGATCAGTGCCACCTTATTCCTGGAACTGAAAGCTCACCGATGTTCATTTGTTGTTCTATGAGGGATGAGAGCAGCATTGTCTTGTGAACATTACACATTGCATAGCAGCAATTGCATCATTCTTATCAATTTGCTCGGTATCACTACACGAAGAGCGTGGAGTTTGCAAAGAGAATTTATCTTAACAGAGCTAGGAAGAGGCCGGCGATTCGCCGCAGTGCACTGAGATTCCTGGCTGTGGGAGGGTTGAGAGAGAGCCATCTACATATACTGACTTCCCCTGCGCCCTTCTTTTCTTGGTTTTTGCAAAGAGGCTGGTTTCATGATTCAAAAACCCTTCACCTTCTGGTCACCGACCACAAGCGGGCAACTTCTTTGTATGTTACGCCAAAGCTCATGCATGAAAATAGTCAGAACTTGTCGGATTGTCGGTTGCCCAATTGGGCTGTCTTCTGTTAAGTTTCTCTTCCCTCCCTTGTTCAGCAACTCAGCTGACCCATCTGACAAGTGCACTCCGGACTTCAGTGGACAAACTGATAAAATGAATGTTCCACGGCTATCTTACGCTTTAAAACTCTCTGGCCTGTCGCCAGCATCGGTAGTAAGTATCGGAAAAGACCGTAGAGGACCTCGCTGTGGGCTATGTAGCCACCAGTAGTCGATTTCATCAGCCACATCAATGGCGTATGAGATCAATTTCCAAGTTTCGAGTGGTGAGACTCCTCAATCCCTACCTCCTGTTCTCTCTCTCTCTCTCTCTCATGTTGAGGTGATCAGCGAACGCCACTGTAGTGGTTGGCGAGGACATTTGAGTCATTCGACCACCCCAACGGTGGCCTATACAGAAAGATCAAAGGAGCAAAGACAAGCATTACGTTGCTGTTAATTAGTTTTGGACGGCTTTGGATGGATCAAACAACATATATACTTTTTTTTTATCTTATTCATTCTTACTTTAACTTTCACTTTCAGACTTTTACTTTATCTTTTATAAGACTTGAGAATCAAAACTTATATTTAATATTAAATTGTCCGCGTCTCAACCTTAGAAAAGATCAAAATTCGAATCTCTCGCTTCTTCCTTTTCAGAGAAGGTCCACTGGGTATCAATTTAGAAAGATTCGTTAATTTGCACTTCAGACCCGGACAAGCCCAACTACATCGTCAAGCCCATGATCGTCCCCGCTATCATCAGCCTCCGACATGGCACAACCTAATTGGACCGGCTGGCGGAAGGAGAAAAAACACAGGTACTTTTTACACAAGGATTAGCTCTGCGAAACAGTAACAGACATCAGCTCATCAGTCGTCTTTTTCCTGTTCTTTTTTTCCCATCAGACAACTGTAACATTAGATTCACGCACACGGCCCGGATTTCGAATGGTGCTGTCTTTTCTTTTTCGGCCAGTTCATTATTCACGCATTTTTCGGGGGAAAGCATATTCTCTTCTGAAAAAAGAACGCTTTTTTTTTTTTTTTCTTTCTTGCAAAAAATTCTTTTCTCTTGCTCTTTTCTTGTTTTCTTTTTGCTGGGTCTCCCCTCGACAAGTCCTGTTTGCAGATGCTGCCGATTCCCTCCTGAGTCCCCAAAGTCGGAGAAAATATTCAGTGGTTGCTTATCACCACGTCACCTGCCTACATGGCATATACATTCCACTCATAAAACGACACGTGTTATCTGAAATTCGAATAAAAAAATTACTTTATCTCCCCTTAGGCTAGTTGCAGGCGGCGGTAGGCTGAGCGGCCATTAATGGCTCCTCTCTCTTTCTCTTTGCTCTTCTCTCTCTCTCCTCTCTCGAGACTTGTTGCACAGGTCTTTTCACGTTCGAACATGGCGCTCTTCGTCTTCCTTCCCGGTCCTCACTCACCTCACTCACCTCAAGCCCTCACGCCCTCGTCCTCTTGCTTTTGCGCTCCTTCTTCCACTTCGACTTCGTTCGTTGCCATCGTCGCCTTTCGGGCTTTGACGATAGAAACCACGAGTGGCTCTGTTTCGATTTTGGGTCAGGCGCGTCGTCACCAAAGCGGAAGAAATTTGCAGCTACTGGGTCGCGAGCCCCCTCGGCCTTCACAGGCCGCTCGCTTCGTTTGTCGCCATCGTCGCCTTTCTGGTTCCGGCGATATAATCTGCGAGTGGGTCGGTTTCATTTTCGGGCTCGGCCGCGTTGGCACCAAAGCGGAAGAAGTTTTCAAGTGCTGGGTCCCGAGCCCTCTTCGCCTTCACACGCCGCTTGCTTCGTTTATCGGGGTCGTTGCTTTTCTGGCTCGGGCAATAGAAACCGGCAGTGGGTCATTCTTGATTTCGGGCTCGGGCACGACGCCAGCGATTTTGAAGCCAAAGCAGAAGAAGCTTGCGACTGCTGGGTCTCGAGCCTCTCCGCCTTCACAGGTCGCTCGCGTGTCTTCACTAGACAGCATATCCCCTTGCCATCGCTACCGGATTCTCTCCCACAAAATGTAAGAATCGCCATGCTACTCCTGTTCACTTAAGGATGAAACCCGTGAAGTGTTGTGTCCCAAAATATGTGATGTTTGTGATATTTATGTGTAGTTAGCGTGATTTATTGTCTAAATTTTGAGCCTAAACAGTCTAGTTGAGTCGCCCACCATCCATTCGACGAAATGCCTGAACTAGGTTTACTTTCTTTAATTCTGGGTTTACTCTGTTTTGGCTTTTTCCTGCGGCGGTCAACAAAGTTTTGTTTGGTGATAGTCCAACGAGTGAGTAGGTGTTGTTCAGTGGAGATGGAGATCGGCCAACATTGATTGGCCAAAAATGAAGTCCAATGCCTTTGGTTAGATCAGAGTTTCGATTAAACTCCCTTGCCTTAATAAGATAATAACATAGATATGATCGACAATAAGAGTTTTTTTTTTTTTGTAGCTAGTAGGTTTGTTGGTTGTGTGACCTGCTAATAAGGTTTTTTCTTTCAATATTTTGCAACAAAGTGGATCTGTTAAATAAACTAAAAAGGTTGTTGCTAGTTTTGTTAGAAAGCTTTTTGCTTATCTATTACATTTATTTGTTATTCCAAAACTGTTGCTTGGATTACTTTTGTTGATTAAATGTAATCTAATTTTGATTATATGATGCTATTGCTAACAGGAAAACTATCTATGGCTTTTCATTTTGTTTTCAAGAGTTCAGTCCTGTCATAATTCTTTTGTCTTCACATACCAAAATTTAAGTTTGCTTTATTGGGTTTTCTCTTCAGGAAGTCTACACTTTACTATTGGCTATCATGAATTAATGGGCTCAAAAGTGCTGCTGATGAAACCATTTCTAGTATTGAAGAAAGTAAAACTCGTGGATGCAGAGTAAAGCTCTAATATTGAGTTAGCTGATTCATCGAAGGTTGAGCTAGAAGTTGTTGGCATTATCAGGCATAAGATATCGTTCAAGACCAGGCCAAAGGTGATTTCTGTAAGCACTTCTATGCTGCTACTTTTATTAATGACAATTGAGAGTATAATTGATTATTGGAAATGGAAGCTTGATTATTTGTTCGAAGTGATTGTTGCTGAAGATTGTGAAATATTGAAGGAGATCAGCATGCAGAACAATTTAAAATGACAATTTTAGTACACAATGATTTACTTAGAAATGTATTATGATTACTTAACTGTGATTTAGAAGTTTTTGGTCGTGTAGTTTTAATAGAACTTTCCAAGTATGGTTGCTTCTTGCGTTTCACTGGACCTGCAGTGACCACTCCACAATAAGAAAAAAGATAGCTATAAAACGGTAGAGGCAGTAAAATCTATAAGATAACACAAAAACAACAATGAAAGGGCAACCCTAGTGCACAAGGCTCCCCATTATGCGAGGGTCAGGGGGCAGCCTCTATTGTGCACAGTGTTCACCTCTTTGTACATATTGTAAATGCTTTAACTTGTATGTTGTACCTCAACTTTTTTTTTCTTTTACTACTTCAGTTTCGAAAAGAGAGGTGCTCTCACATAGCTAGGTGCGATTCTTATTTACTTAAAATTTCAGTTTGGCTTAAAAGAATGTCTATTGTTTATAGGATTACAAGGGAGCTTATTTTCAGGATTACAAGGAAGTGGCCTTAAGGTTGTTGCCGTGAGACTGGGTTAGAAGCGGGTGTTTACAAAGTGTGGTGAGAATACTATTTTACGTCTATTGCTTTTATGAAACCCACTTATAATCCATCATAACTGAGATAAAGTATGCACACAAACACTTTTGGACTAACTTTTATTTTTACTAATATTCAACAGATAATTTGTAGACCTTGGTAGCTAATTTGACTTGCTCTCGAGATAAATGGGTATGACTTATCTCTTTAGACTTTAAATTTGTTTTGAATTTATCTTTCTACTTTAAATGATGAGTTTTTTATTTTATTTTTAAAACTTGTAGAAGCTGCAGAGGATAATGTCATCATCAATAATGTTGATAAAGATTTTGAATTTAAAATTGGCATGAAATTTGCTAATGAGGACGAAGCTTATAATACATACAATGCATATGCAATTTGCAAAGGATTTGGAGTGCGAAAAGGACAAAAGGCAAACAATAGTAAAGGAATATTGCGAGCTTGCACATTTCTATGTAATTGTGAAGGATATTCTCCACCAATCTTACCTCATGAACAAAGAGATATATATAGGACTGTGAAAAGAAGTGGATGTAAAGCTTGCATTAAATTCAATATTGCGAGCTTGCACATCTCTCTCTCTCTCACGCGTGTGCGCAAATACACACCTGCACATGAGAGCCTTTTGTCGGGGCATGTTGCTAATGATATCATTTTTGTGTTGCATCTTTTTTGTTATGCCTTGCTTTGTACTCTTCCTCTTCATAGAAAAGAAAACAGAAAAAGTAAGTGTTTTCATCTCTTTTTTCCCCTTGACAACATGTTTAATAAGTAAAAATGAGAATCCTTTTTAAGAATACTCTTCAAAATGTTGCTGGTTGTGTATTAGGGTCTGTTTCGTTCTTAGATAATTAAATCAGAAATTCCAGAAACTTTCCTGTTAATCTAATCAGGCCTTAGGTTGGTAGAAAATGGTTTTGACACTTACAAACTTCTATGTCATGCTCTAGAACAATGGATGATAGTATCATGCAATGCCTCCTTATTCACTTAATTCTTTCAGTCTTGCTTTGCTTGCACTTTGGTGGTACATCAGTTTGGCATTTCATGTTGCATTGACATTTAACTGTATTATCAATAGATATCAGATAGTCTGGAAAATATTTTCATGGAGAATGTCTTCATTTACTTAATTGTTATTATGGCCCAAGTAGAAAAATTTCTATGGCCTTGTCTCTGAGAGAATAAATAGAAGGTCGAATAATGCACTTACCTCATTGTTTGATGTCATTGATGATATTTTATTCTGGATTTTGGCTGGCCAGAGCTTGTTTTGCTCTGAGTCATTGCCATTGTTTTTTGTTTGAAAGAAATTTGGGACTAATATTTATCTTCTTACTGTTTACTAGATTGTACTTTTTTTTCTCTCAAATTAAATGAGGTATGTGAAAGGGACATTCCTGTTGTGCCACACTTGCTAAGAAAGGATGAGAGATAGAAATTAGTTATAAGAAGAATCCTGATGCAGTGAAATCTGCATCTTCCTTCTCTTTCACAAGCTTGTTCAAGCATCAAAGGCCATGCCGGGACAATGCTTAGGAAGTGGATTGTAAGCTCGAGGAAGATATATCAAAGTGACTACGATAAGGGCCAGTACATCGCAGAGCTCGGCATCGACAAGCAAGCCACAGTTTTCATCGCCAAGTTCCACCAAACCCGAGCCTTGGAGCCCGAACGCCAAGTGATTGCGGTCTAGTATAGGCCGCCCTTGTGCCAAATTAGTTTCTTTTTAGAGTTCCAGTCTAGTGTCTTCTATTAACTCTTTGGACTATTTATTGTATCTTGTATATGTATGTAGCTCGACAGAAGTGCTATCCTTTAATTACTGGAGTTGTATAAAATTCAAATTTTCAATCGGTTACCCACTGAATTTTACAGTTTCGTTCATCAGTATATTCTCCTGAATATATATAAGTCGGGTTTCTTCCATAATGTAAACCAATTATTCAGTATATATTTGTAGCTTCCTGTGTTTTATAGTAGCCAAATTTAGAATTTTTAGCGACACAAAAAAAATTGAGATATTTGTATTGTAGTGGGCATAATTTGAAGATATTTCTTTTTTTTGGGTAGTATTTGGACTAAAAAAGAAAGACAGAATAATAAGAATCCTCGATTAATTAAATGAGTGCACCAGCTAATACGTTCAAAGACGAGAACCCTAGTGGTTCCTTTTGACCACCTTCTCTATATACCGTTTCTCTTTCCTTTCTTCTTTTCGTTCCTTCAATTCTCAGCTGCACAAACGAATGATGTGACCCGAGCTAGTCCATGGCTATAATGAAGGTCCGTGGATTGCTCATTAAGTCTTCCTCCGCCGATGACCTTTGGTCCAACTTCACAAACGAGAGGTGGACACTTCTCCAGCATCCTATCGTTCTTTTTATACGACGCATGGTAGTTTTTCCCTCTCTCTCTCTCGGTTGTTTTACCTGTAGTTGACAGCATTTAGTCACATTATATGCCTTATTGCAGAGTCAAAATGGTAAAAAGAAAAGAAAAAAAAAGCCTCTGCCTAAAATTGTGAAAAGCATGGGAAGAAAAGGGCTAACAAAATAAAGATAATCTAGAATCACATTCGAAAAAGTCATAACTCAAACCAAAATTTTGAAGGTCATGATTAAGTTTCCGGAAAAAAAGATCATAGTAAGATTTAGGTATCTCTGGAAGAAAAAAGTTATGACATAATATATTGGATTCATGTGAGTTCAATACATCACGACTAATTCTTAATTTGCGATTTGTCAAGGCAAGCAATGTTCAGCATATATGATTGTATATTACAACATTGAGTTTACATGGGTGATTCCAGAGTCGTTTTCCTCTCTTTTTAATCCATGCCTTGGACAATCTTGGAAAAGTTAGCCATATCTCAGTATCCTGAAGATCCAAACAGATGGCTGTAAACAGATGGCTGTATAATTCTAATGGGAAGGCTCCTCGTAAACAGATTCGCAACCTCGATATTCCTGATTGCCTGTGGCGAAATTGGAACTTACAGATCAGATCGAACTTTTCTGAGACATTAGGGTAAATAATTGCTTGCAAACATATACCGGCATGAGATTGTCAGCTTTTTTGTTGTTGATGGAAGCAACAATATTGTTGGCAGGATTTGATATGAAGCTACCAACAGATTCAGCAGCATATCCAGCTAAGCATGTTACCCCGAGTTGTTAAAATTTTGAGCAATCCTCCTTTCTTCTTCTAATAACACCATAAAGGAAATCCACTGAATGCTCAAATGTCGAGAACATCACCATTGAAACTGCCTAGGGACAAAATTAAGAGAGGATCAAAATGCAATAATACCAGGTTTCTCGCACACAATGGTTCAACAACTTGGTGTGAGTTTCCATACTTTATTGTAACATAATATGGACTATACACATTCAGAAGTAAAAGATGCAAGCATAACATGAGGACAAACCAACCACCTATAGACCAGCTCTCCCACCTAACAAAGTTGGGGATTAAGTTTTTAATGTCACTTAGAAAGAGAATGGTCTGCTCTCCCATAGAACAGCATTGAATAAGCAACCATATATGCCGAAAGTTTACTGCATCCACATATCAATAACTAAATCCTTCAAAATAACATGATTATGCCCCAAAAGTTTCTTGTGCCCACATACTAAATGGGCACGCAGCTGGTGCTGTGTGCTTCCTTGGCGCAGCTTCAATACCTGCACTACCATCAGCTCCATAAATCAGCAAATACACCAAAAGAATTCCATCACCAAGCGCAAAAAATAACATTAACTCCAAGGACAATCAAATAAGTAAGAGCAAAACTCATTACCTTCTCTGAAATCACTCTTGAACCTGCGAGGTTGAGTTTTTCCTCAACAACTCTGCTGGTTGTTGTCCAGAGACGAAAAAATTTTACTCCTTCAGAGTTGAAATGTTGTCCATCTTTATCTGTTCTATGGAGCCCACATGGTTAGCACAATATATATAACTATAGAACTTGTTGACAGGAGCATGCACTAAATTCTAATAACAGAATTCCCAACCAAAATTTGAGCTATTTATCCTTAAGAAAGAAAATTGGAAAAAAATGAGTTGTTTACCCTCAATGACTTGTTTCCCTCCAACCCTTTAGCCAAAGCATTGGCCCCTCGTGCACCACCATAGTTGTTGCTGAAAATACATCATCCATCAAAATCTTCAATGAAGCAAAACAAAAGCACGCCACTAGGAGCATATCAAACCTGTCACTATTTGGAAGGCTTAAACTTCATCCAAACTTCAGTGCTTGGTAAACATGTTGCAGTCAAGACTTTTCAGTACTTTTCAGTAGGAGCTTCTGGATAGCAGTATTATTCACCAATACATCGCACAGACTCTATCAACAAGAACATGTCACTAAAGAGCTGCTTCGAAAACAAGAAATTTCAAATCATAAGAGGCAAAGAAACACATGTACTAGAGCGCCGATGTGAACAATTGTGTTGTTATTTGCAAAAATAAGCGATAATCGAATAATGAAAACACTAAAATTGATCCATCAGGCATGGTTTAACATTAACACAGCAAAGTCGATAAATCTCATCAGAACATCTGAAAGATATACTGGTGGCTTGCTCAAATTACACTATTGTAACCCAAACTCTCTGCCAGAAAAAATAATCCTTAAACAACCTCTTGACAATAGAAGGTGCGATGCCAAACCATAAACAACCACGTTCTAATCGATTCCAATTAGGAAAAGCTTCTCATCATAGTCAATAATCACCCCTACTCTCTTCCTCACAGCAAATCAACAATAACGTTAAAACTTTCATACCAAAAGTCACGGCCACAAATACTCCGACGGGAACGGCAAAGGACGCGACCTGCTTCACAGGAGCCACAACGGCCAGCAAAGAACTCTTCCCCTCGGCCTCCCGATATGCTCTCCGACTCCGGCTGGAATTAGAAGCCAAAGCAGCCACTATCACCAAGCCTCCATACCTGAAAAACCTCTGTTTATTCTGCGACGGAGGCCCTGTCCGTGCACGCAAAGCGCCTCGCGCGCAGTAGCCGGAGCACAGCACGCTAAAGAATTCGAGCTCCGGTCCACGGCTCCGACCCGCAGTGTTAACTGCAATGCCGAAGAAAAATGAATCCGATAGGCGAGAGAGATGGAGGAAGTGGAGGCCATGGACGTGTAGCACGATTTACATGTGCATCGAAGAAGTGCCCATCTTCATCTGCGTCGATAAGTCGAGGGGTGTTTCTGAATTTTCCATGGATTTCTTCAATGATAGAGTCAAGGTCAGAGCCTCGTGTAATGGCTTGCTCTGTTGCTCAGCTTCAATGGGTGTGTGAAGTTTCCTAGTTTTCTTGAACCTGGATCGGAAAAGAACCAGAGAACAGCCGTACACACGAGCAAGACCAGAGATAGCGAGCTTGTTGCGCGTTTTCTCCTTCCTCATCATTTTTGTCGCTGGGTCATACGCGGGCAGCCCCAAGACGCTCTTGTTGATGTTCTGACGGCTGGAAATGGCAAGATGCTGCAGAGAGGGGGCACAGAAGAGCGGCGGGCTAGACGCCACCAGGTTTCCAAGAGATCAGCGCGAGCGCGGATGGGAGAGAGGAGTGAGCTGACGAATTGTAGCCGCCGATGAGACTCCGGAGGTGACGGCGGAGGCAAAGGGCGCTCGGGATCCAGCAGCTGCGACCCAGCGGGGGTCTTCAAGGAGGCGACGTGCCAGAGACAGATCTGACCAGCACCTGCGACCGACGGGGGCTTTGGGGAAGGGGGAGGGGCATGGCGAGGCGGAGGTGGAGGTGGAGGCAGTCGGGCGTGCCGGAGAAGGAGAGAGCGTGCCGGAGAAGGAGAGAGAAGGTATCTGCGTTTCCTCTTCTCGACTCGAGAAAGGAGGAGGCAAAAAGCGCTCGAAAATTGAAAAGAAGAGAGAGGTTTTTGAGCGGCAACAGTATTAATTAATGCTTCTGCCGAGTCTCTTTTCTGCCGCAGCAGAGGAGAGAGAAAAATAAATCCTCTGACTTTTTGATTTCTTTATTTTTCAGCCGGTCTAAGTCTTAGGACACGTGTCGACCTGTTAGTGGAGCCATCTAGACTTGCGCGCGCCACCTAGGACAATGACGTGGTGATAAGCAACCACTGAATATTTTCTCCCAAAGTCGGGTCCTTCCCCCTTCTCCCCGAACGAATGCTCTGTAATTGTACAGGCGTCTCTCGCCCGGTCTCACCCGCAAGTCCTGGACTTCATCCATACAAAGTCGCGATTTTTCTGGCGTGAACGGATCTTCCTCCTCTGCCCATTCGTACCCTTTTCCTTAGCTAGCAAGACAATCCGTTCCCAAGTTTTTTTAATTCTTTATAATCCTCTCTCTCTCTCCTCTGAAATTCAGTTCCTCTGTTCTTGAAATCACTTGTCGTGTGATCTTTTCTCGCCACGACCGTCTCCATTTGCGCAGCCATGGACGACGTGAAAGATAAAGTCAAGGGGTTCATGAAGAAAGTCAACAACCCTTTCTCCGCCGCCTCCTCCACCGGCAAATTCAAGGGCCAAGGCAGAGTCTTGGGCTCGTCTTCGTCTGGTCCCACCAATCCGATCACTGCACGCCCTCCTCCTCAATCCGTCCAGAGTCAGCCGAATCCACCCCCACCTCAAGTCAGTAATCCTAGACCTTCTCAGCCCCCTAAAGCCGCTGTTCCGGATCGGGGCAAGCTCGGCTCCGCGCGTAATGCGGAGCCGGATCGGAAGCCGGTTAACGGGTTCGATCCGTTCGGTTCTCTTATCACTACTGGGAAGAGATCTCAGAATGGGTATTCATTGAACATTGTGGAGTGCCCCATTTGCAATAGATCTTTCCAGTCTGAAGAGGAAGTTTCTGAACATGTGGATAGCTGTGTTGCTGAAAGTCGGGTCGAGTATGATAATGAAGTCGGTGCGCAGGGTTTGCCAAGTGATGAAGCGGAGGGGAGGAGTGAACTGGAGGCCTGCGTTGGCACTTTTGTGTCAGCGAAGCCGCCGGAGAGTTCGGTCGATGTCGTGCTTAAGTTGTTTAGGAATATAGCTAGGGAACCGGAAAATGCAAAGTTTAGGAGGGTAAGATTGAGCAATCCTAAGATTAAGGAAGCAATTGGAGATGTTGCAGGAGGGGTTGAGTTGTTGGAGTTTGTCGGGTTCGAGTTAAAAGAAGAGGATGGGGAGATGTGGGCCGTGATGGATCAACCTGGCGAGGAGCAAATACGGTTAGTTAATAGGGCTGTGGTTTTACTGGAACCGAAGAAGTTTGAAGAAAGTAAAAAGATTGATGATGCCCCTGCAGTGGTGCCTTCCATAGTCGACAAACCAATGGAAAAGGAGAAGATCGATAGGCAGGTTTGTTGAATGTTTGTTTGATTGACCTTGTTAGCTCTTGCTGAGAAGCTTTTCCAGCGATGACTTTATCTGTTGTTCAAACTCTCTATGGCATTATATTTACTAATGTTGCTGCATCTGTCATAGTTTCCATGCCGGTTTGTTAAGCATATTTCATATTGAAACTGGAAAGTGAGGGAAAGAGTTATTGGCTGCACATCTAGGTTTGGGAATGGATATACCAACGTTGCTTACTTTTCTTATTTATGTTACGATAGGTTTTGCAGCTTGAAATTAGCTTCATCTGAGTATCCGACTAGAACTGGAAAATATTGGGAAAATTTGCTTATTGCTTAGCGATGTCAGTACATTAAGCTCAATATCTGTGTGCTTTGATATCTCCGTGGTGCATATTGGATTGTGATGGTAATATTTGACTCTAAAAGTTACTATGAGATAAGGGAAGTGAAGCTTAAGTTTGAATAATGTTTCTGATGATTTGAGAGTACTTGATAAGTATGTGCCGATCCTTGGCTTTTAATGTCTGATATCGGTGCTTGTACCAGTTTATGATTCAGAATCACTACGTACAATCCACTACGTTTAATTGTTTCAGTTTATCTTTTTCTGATATTATTTTGCACGACTTCTGTTAGCAGAATGCTATTAAATTACCTAATAAGTGCTTGCCGGCCTGCACTACATCATTTCATATCTTACATCAGAGTGAATGTAGACTTCACATGGTCTTGTGTCAGTGCTATGTCCCTATGTGATTGTACAATTTGTCAATAGACAGTAATACGGGCCATTATTTCAGCTTTTGTAGTGCCCTTCCTTGGTTATTACTCTGACTTTGCTTTCTTCTATGCGATCTAGATTCGGGTGTTCTTTTCCGTGCCGGAAAATATAGCGGCGAAAATTGAGCTACCGGCTTCTTTCTATAATCTTTCAATGGATGAGGTGAGACGAGAAGCAGAGATGAGGAAGAAGAAGATGGCGGAGTCTCAGCTTTTGATCCCCAAGTCATACAGGGAAAAGCAGCTGAAGGCCGGAAGGAAGAGGTACACCAGAACCATCATCCGTGTTCAGTTTCCAGATGGTGTGGTTCTTCAAGGTGTCTTTGCTCCTTGGGAGCTAACAGGTTCTTTATATGAGGTTTGTCCTTTAAGTCACTCTTGCTTGAGTTTATAATTGTTGTGCACCATCCATTCATTTGTGCACAATTGACTTGACTAGGCTACTGTCGAGGCAAAGATTGATGTCACCTCCTAGACGATGGATGTCTTGGTAGATCCAATGAATGCAAGATTTTCTTCCTGTAGTTCATGTATACAATTGTGTTGTGAAGGGGGTGAGCATGAAATGGCAGCTCTCAAGAGCAATTGATGAAAGGGGAGGGGGAAAGACAGTGGCTTTTGGTCTTTCCTTGAGATTACCTGATTGAACTTGTATTTTCTGCTTATAATATGCGAAATTCTCTTCCTCAAGTCTGTATCTTTGGTCTACCTAGAGTATGATTTTGCCTAATGTTTCATTATTCTTTAAGCTCCTCTAACTTTAAACTAGCCTGTTCTTATAAAAATTGTGAGTCTCAGTACAAGTATATACCTTTTGGCACCCATCAAGAACTCTGCTTACCACCACCTAAAATTTGCTGCCATAGATAAACCACATGCTGGAGTTGGGTACCCGTGGTTTTCTAGTAATGATCCGTGATCGATAGTGGTCGCGTTTTCAGGGCTGAGATGACTTCCTTAACATACATTTCATGGGAGGACATGATTGGATTCCATATTGTAAAAGAAATTACCTTTGAAATATTTACTAATTGGAGAATTTGCCTTGCTGTAATGTGAGTGTTGTCTGTTATCCTGGGGACTACCAGTATTAATACTACCTTGACCAACTTATGATCTGGGACATGTTTTTAGTTGTTGTGGGTGGATAGCTGTTTCCGATTGGTAGGCTCAGTTCCTTATAACTTCATTTAAAGGCCTAAGAGATTGTCTGGCCATTGTATCCCTTTTTTACTTGAGGAAAGTTTGTTTCACAATGGCAACAGCGCATCGTGAGGTGCTTTTGATGCAGTCTCCTAAATTCTTGATCTTGAATAACCTCCATCACTTTCTTCTTCCTTGCTGTCCTCCTTTGGCCTGCTACTATGATATTAAGTCCCTACCCTAATTGATTAAATCAGATGTTACCTGGGTTTCTAATGTTACTGCGGACTCTGGTTGATCTGCCATAGGTGTCATCTGTGGGTGCTGGATGGTTGACCATCGAAATCTATAAATGAATTCAAGGCTCCAGTCCTAGGTCCTATAGAGTTTCTGAGCACACTATCGATCCAGTCAATGCTAGATTTTTAATTTTCTTGACTCGTTTTCAATAGTGAACCAATCACTGTCTTTGTTGTTCGGCCTTGCTGCTGATAGTGTTACTCATCTTTTGCTCAAATCTTGAATAATTTTCTTTCATCTTCCACAGCATCGTTAGAAGGTACTGCACCTTTTTCAACTCTCTGCTTCACTGCAAAGATCAGAACATTGTGTCCTGGTATTTAAAGTTTGACTTGGACACCATATGTTAAGATGAGCAAGTGGAGGATGCTTAAAGCAAACATCGTCTCATAACGACAATTTTAATCCTTTTATGCAGTAACATTTATATTCTGGTACTTGTCTTGCAAATTGGTTCAATCACGTGGTTTCCATTTGCTTCCGTGCCTCTTTGCATGGGCAAAGCATGTTCGCGTGAGCATCAGCATCCATGCTTGTTCACAGGCTTGTGCCACGGGAGACATCCGGTGGAGTAACCCAAATTGAGTTCTAGCATGCAATTTCTACTCCATTTTATGGCTAAAATTCACCAGACAGTGACCAAAATTAGAGTTAGACGAATGGGTAGCTTTCCCCTGCTTTGATCCCTTGTGATTAACTGCTGATCGACAAAGGACTAGATTGTCACGTTGACCTGATGTTTCTTTGAGCCCAGTGGCAATGATAGGTTATATCACTTCTTGTACGTTGTATATGAGTAATCAGGAAATTCAAGCTGGTGTATTTTGCTGAAACTAAGAGGATACCTTTGCTTTATCGCAGTTTGTAAGCTCAGCTCTCAAGGACCCCTGCCTGGAGTTCGAGCTGATGCATCCTGTGCTCATCAAACGGCGAGTGATCCCACATTCCCCTGAGCCCGGCCAAAGAGCGACGACTCTCGATGATGAGGATCTGGTCCCTTCGGCTCTCATCAAGTTCAGACCCGTTGAAACTGATTCTGCGGTCTTCACTGGACTCCGGAATGAACTCCTGAAATCAGTGAACCCCTTCAGTAGTTCCGACACCCGGAATCCCGAAAAATTTCACCTCAACCCACTTGCAGCTGCCTGTCTGGCCGCTCCATATTTGCCTGCTCTCGAAGGTGTAGCAAGTTCTATGCACCTCTGTTCACGTGTTATTGTATGCGCTTTGCTTTGTTACAGACATAGTTGTTTGTACGTGATCCTTGGTGGAGGATGATGGCGTCATAATCGTGTACAGACCAAAAATCCTACCTCAACTCAACATTGTGTATTTACCAGGAAATCATTATTCGGTGTAAGATGCAGCCCATTCATTTGGGTGGATATACGAGAGCCAAACGCTAAAAACTTCCCATTCCCATTGTAATGGATAAGATATTCTGACTTGGAAGAAGAAAAAGAATCTGTCTTATTGCTCTGCTCTATACTCCAAAACTCTAATTTGGCTTCAATTTAGTTCTCAATTACTCGGATTGTTCGATAATCCTAGAATCGTCTACTGAAATTTGTCTATTAAGCGATGTATTGTTTCCTGTTTAGTGTGTAAATGAGCGTGTCAACTCGAATATACCCCCGACATTCCTTTGATTTATTATGTGCTGATGCTTTTGATGTAATTTCTCCAACTTTGCCTAAGTAAATGAATACTAAACGTACTTTCAACTCCAAAAAAAAAAAAAACTCGAATATTACCCTATTTGAGTACAGATCACTTCATAAACTGACTATACTAGAAGGGTCCTAATATCCATGACATTGCTCTTATGTCGAATAAGAGTATGCTCAAATAATTAAATATTTGATATTAGAATGCACATGTCAAGCCTTGGATTGCAAGCATTTAATTCCATGTTAGGTAATCGAGGTTATTTTACTAGATTGAATAGGATAAGATAGTATTTCCAAATATTCTAAATATATTTTGGTACATTGACAAGACACCAAGTAATGATATACCTTATCCTATCCGATTAGATGTTTGGTAGATTACCAAATAAAGTATCTATTAAAAATTGCGTTGGTAGGAACGAATCATCAGCATCAACCCCGCGAGGATGAAGACGCAATCTTGGATGTTCTCGTCTAGAGTGTAGTCCGAGTCAAGAAAAACGATGAACTTATCCTATCCAAGGTTGTTTGTGCCAGCTACCATTAGCAACCTAAATGTTTAGGCTCGGATAATTTCGTCTAGTGAGTGATGATTTATCTCTTTACTCTTTAGGCATGATTGTTGTCGAGGGGTGGTGAAAAAAAAAAAAAGATTGATTTTTTCATACATAACTAGATCTTGAGTACATGTCATGTGCACATGTGGTCCACGCGAATACAAAAAATCAATTTGAGGGACTATATCAATCATTCCGCACGTGAAATTAAAATTTAAAATTCAAAATTTACAAAATTACATCAAGAAACAAGAGGTTGCCGACAACGCGTCGTTGCCTGAAAATTTGTGGACCATACTATGGATTAGTGGATAAGCGGCCGCGAGTTAGTGAATCGATGAGAGAAAAATTTGCGGGTGATTATCACGTATTAAATTGGTGGACAAGCTGCGTGCGCTTTAAACGCTTTGATATTTTGAGTAGGTACAATAAAAAAATGAAAGACATTTTCTTAAATATGGGGATGGGCCCCAAATTCAAAAGTTCGATTTATAATGGACGTAGATCGATATCCCACGGGACGACTTATCTAGGGGACAAATTCTGTGGACGATTCTAGGAAGATAACGAGGATAATACTATCGAACAAAGCAGCGGTCGTACCTACTCGCCGTGGGGTTGCGTTAAATCGCTTCGGCCCAGTAGAAATGCCAAAAGGCAGTCCCCCTTCCAAGAATATTAGGATTACCAGCACTTAATTGACCGATTTATTAATTCGGATATATTAAAGTTGTCCTTAGCACATGGTCTTTGTCTATAAGATAATATATACATATAGCATAATGCCCTAAAAAAAATTCCACTTTAACTCCGGTGCTAATTCTACCCTAGACTTTTTTTGGTTAGGTACGGTCCAAATATGCAGAATTTGGATTAAATCTAAAATTAGATTATAAGCCTTCTAGTAATCAAATCAATTATGATAGAATTTGGATTAAATCTAAAATTAGGCTATTTATATATATGCAGGACTTTACAGGTATATTCTGTAATATTTTTCGTACATGTCGCCCACTTTCTTCCGTATTGAACATTTTGCTCAACTTTTTTAGTTTGATATGGGTTTAGTGGCCACGTAATTAATAAATTAGAATTATACAACAAGCGTTCTCCAATCATTATCATTGATCTCTTATTTTGACGATAATTATGAATAATTCCCCTTCAGATGTGACATGTTCTGTAGTTTAAAATACTTTATCGACACCACATCCATAAGAACAAAGAGTCTTATTCAATATATGTCAACACAATAAGATTTACGTGCATCGATGAAACTAGTCAAGGTCACAAGTCGAATTAAATATATGAAAATTTAAATAAGTAAATAAGATTGATTGGGCATTTTTAGGGTTGTTTTATTAAATTGAGAGGCTATATTATTCATCACAAGCGGATGACAGATTCCAATTTGTCTTCAATAATATATACATGAATTACAAACACTGGTACATTACTGGGTGTCATCAAATTTTTTTTTTTTTATTCCATGCTTAATTTATTCCCCCTTTTTTTATATATATGCTGACTAGATAATTCACGTGCGTTAAGCAAACTAATGCATCTTCCAGCCACGAAGCTGTTGCGGTAGTAAATTTAAATAATTTATTCTCTTGGGAAAATTGAGGAATATGAAAAATAAAAAAATAAAAAATAAAATGTTTAAAGCTGTACCGGCGAGGGTAAGTAAGCACGTGCGAACCGCCTTTAATTTTCGACCACACTTTCACGTGTGGACGTGGTCCCGTCCTGCTACCCGATATATCGTCAATTTATCGTTTCCTATTTCCTCGACGAGAATGACGAGATTTTGCGCTTTTTTCCCCCCTTCGGACTGTTTTTTGGAACTCTTCTTCTTTTGTTTCTTTTGTAATTTCGTGAGCTTAAAATGCACTAAAGCAGCTTAGATAATGTGTTGATTAATTGCATAGAACACCAAACACTATTTTACTAATTATTCATAAGTTACACACGAAATGAAACTTGGCATTATTCCGAATTTGTAAAGGAAAGCTAGTTTGTATATAATTTGATAGGAGGAGTGAGCACGGTTTTGATCCAATTGCTAAATCGAATTACACCAAATCGACTGTTTCTTAAGGATTCCCCTAGGAAATAGGTCCGGTGTTTTGTTCCCAAAATTGGGAACCGACAATAACTAGTCTAGTTTTCGGTTCTACACAAAAAATTGACTAATTAGACCATATTGGCCTACCTTATTCTTGTTTAAAAAATATATATATTTATTATGGTTTTTTTTATTGATTTTTAAGTGAAGCCCATGATATGTTCGGAGACTTCTACGCTTCAGTGATTAAATTTTGCCGGGGGGAATTAAGGAACAGATGGCATAGACTATAGTTCCATCTCCATCTTATATTAGATGGAGATGGACTTTGGATTGGAGTGTGCATTGAGGCGATCATTGCATAACAGCGTATGCTAATTTGTACGTTTCCGAGTCCATCACTCAAAAGTCAATGCATATATTATGAAAAATAGAAAAGAAGAATAGCCAATCCAATTCTCACACTGAAACTGATCTCTCCTAATTAATAAAACATATAAAAAAATTCAGGTTATAGATATGGTTTCATAGTTTGGTTCGGTTTCGAAAATATTAAATAAAACGAACCATGAAAACTGATTTGGTTTGATCTGTGAGTCATTTTTTCGAAATGGAACTATTAAACCAAATCAAAACACAAAAACAAAACGAGTCATTTGTATGTGAGTCATTCAAATCGATGGAATCTACAAAGTCCATCAAATTTAACAATAAGATAGATGCATGCAATTCATCAAGTTTGTGAGGATTCATTTGTCTTTGAAAAAATAGGAGATGATAAATTTTGGTGGGAGTCGATGATATAAAAATTGAGCATTTTAAGTGGTATGACTAATGTTAACGTGATTTTTTTTTTTTAAATTTACAAAATTTTCATTTTTTTTACTAAGGCCCAACAACTGCCGTGGCCTATACTTAGATCTGGCCAAAGGCATCATGACCTTCATTCACAGTTAGGCAAGGGCTCGCGACTCTCTCCAGTCGCATGTGAGGGCCCAAATCTAAGCGAGAGCTACATACCCTGCACTATGGTCAATGTCACTCGGCCAACCCTTAACAATAAATAAAATAAAATAAAATAATTAAAGAAAAGGAAAAAATTAATAAAAAAATTAGAAATTTCATAATAATTAAAAAAAATTTAAAAAATTTCACATGAGCATCATCCATTTCATGTGAAAAGGCTAGTGTTTATGTCATCAAGTTCAAATTAAAATTGATCGAATAAACTATATTGACTAATTTAATTTACGTGAGTACAATAATTTGGGAACTTTTTTTATGCACTTTTCCGAAATTAGCAAAGGCAGCATTTCTCATTTATTCCAAGCTTCAATCATATGTCATTGACAAGTGAGAAGGGACCACGATGGACTAGTTGGGAACGCATTTCTCTGTGATTTGATATTTGAGATGTGAATCGTGCCACATGTGGCATGTCTCTTTAGTCAAATATGTCGTGCAATTTGCAAGAAAAATACGTACGTGCCCACATGTTACATCAATAGGGAAATGCCTTTGTTGGGACCAACACGAATCAACTCAATAATGATTGAGTCTAGTATTCGCTGATGCACTGCTCATTTGGCACAACCAAGAATTGACTATTGGAAAATTTAAGTTCTGAATTTTAAGGGCAGATAATTGTAAGTGTAAAAAATAGAATCAAAAAAGCTATTTGATGATAATTGAATTATTGATATTTGAGTATTTTAAGCTCTTATTAAACATAGAGAAATCACCATTATCAATAGAATTTATCAATGCAATCATGGAGTCCCTGATCTTTAATTTTTAGCATATAATTGAGTTTTCAAGATGACCTGTCACTGCTTGTACATCTTTAGTGGAATGCATGTAAATGAACAATGAATTTCAATGTATCAATTTTTCCTAGAGATTCATCAATTGAAGATAACTTGAACAAAATTGTTACCTCCTCAGCATCTATTTTTATTTCAAAATGAAAGTCACTGACAATTTAAACATGAAGTATGTATTTTGAAACAGTAAAACAATTCACAATGATTTTATATTGCCATCTAAAGGAAAACGAGTTTCGTTGGAGAGTGTTACATAGGTCGACAAGGAATTTTCTGTAATTGTATGGTGTCTTTCATAATAATAATTCATCGTGATTTTACATTCTTGCTCAAAGGAAAACGAGTCTCGTCTGAGGGTGTTTAGTAGGCTGACTCAATCAGGATTTTTTTTTTTTTAGTCAGTCTTATTCTATTCCTATTATAATTCTCGCTTTCAGACTTTTGCTCTATCTTCTTGCAATGTATGAAAGTTGAAATCTATACTTGAAATTAAATCGTTTTCATTTCAATCTCCTAAGAATGTGGGGATTCGAACTCTTCACCTCTCCCTTCTATATCGGAAATATGGTCATTGGGCTAAACTTTAGTAGTTAACTCGGTCAGGGTTTCAAGCCGAAAAATTTTGGACAAAAACAATTCTGCCCAAAAAACAAGGAATGCCACGTCAGCGTCGCGTGTTCTTCACCCAGAAAAGAAGTCGGATTGGAGGAGGAGAGGATAATCTCCAAGCTCGTCAAAAAAGCACGAGCCAGATCTCATGAACTTACGCACGATCGCGAGAGCTCCGCCCGTGACGATTTTAGCTTTTTTATCCGCCCGAGCCGGAGAGATTTTTCCTCACATGTCTCAAAAACCATTTTCTCGCCCCCCCGCCCCCCGCCCGCGCCGAGAAATCGGCGATCCGAACGAGAGAGCCCCGCGCGGGGCGCCGATTAAATCGGCCCACGCGGTGACACGCGGCGGCCTCGCAGCGCGCGCGAGGGGGCGCTCCGCTCCCGCACATGTGCGGCCTCCCGGCCGACAACCGGGGCGCGTGCCATTTCGCAATGTGGTG